>CP053120.2:23762500-25012500 GCA_022674325.2 Grapholita molesta | reverse complement strand
TTTCTTGCAACATAATTCGTATACCTAATTCACAATCTTCTTTTCGCGCGCGTTTAGGGATAATCGACCAATTTTAAATTGCTTGGACCAAAATTTTATAGTGAATTCGGAAGGGCACGAATCACTAAAAACACGCAACATAGGTACGCTCTCGGATATGCGAGGGCGTATTTCCTTCTTTTGTTAGGAATTTGATCACTGCACGGTGCTCAATTTTAACTATTTTAATTTTTTCACCCGACATCTTGCATAAATTCGAAAATTGTACACAAATGGCATTCACGGCAACAAATGAATGTAACAAAATTTGAAAAAAAGAATAATTAACGAATAAAATTGCATTGCAGCCAGTAACATATTTTAATATTTTTTTGACCAAGTAGATTACTATTCAGCCGCCCCTCGTATGTTATAAATATGACTTTACATTTCCTGCTGTTGAGAGATTGCTCGGCAGCGTAGTAATAGCATGGTTGCGTTGAAAACCAACACATAATGGATTCATTTTACATTGTTTACTAAATTTAGTTTAGTTATCTGTACCCGTACCATGAGTTGTGACATTACGGTTTTCGATAACGAGTATCGAGTTTACTATCTGTGCATCTCGCTTGTACTATTTTAGTGCGAACGAGATGCACAGATAGGAAACTCGATTCTCGTTTTCGAAAACTATAATGTCACAACTCATGGTACCGGTACTGAGCCCTGAGTGTAAGTTTTAACGTAAGTTTACGTCACGAACGCGTTTGCGTTTCCCATATAAATAACATTATCACTTACGCGTTCCCAAACGTTTTTATACGCCAAAAGAAACTTACACTAGAGCCTCAGAGCCCTGCAAGTTTTTAACGCAATATTACTTTAGTATCGCGTTAGTGTTTCACATATAAATAACATTATCACTTACGCGTTCGAGACGTTCTTTTACGTCAAAAGAAACTTACACTAGAGCCTCTGAACGTTACTTACGAGTCGATGGTTCTTAACATCCATCTGAAGATACCGGTATAATATATGCCCTTAGCGGGATTCATCAAGTCATCGTCTCTCGCATAGCGCACGGACTCCAGCATCGCCAGCATAGATGTCATGATGTCGTAACCACCTATCAACACCACTATTCCAGCTTCGATGTTCTTTCTGTTAGGTTGATAAGCCGCTACAGGAGGTTCTGGAAATTGGAGTAAGCGGTACTGTGAATAGTGTTAGTAGTAGGTAGTATTAACTAGTAATGGAATGCATTCAGCAGGTCACATAGGTAAGGTTAACGAAACCTAAACTAATTAAATGTCGAGTTGCTGCTAATGATTTTTAAAAGGTAACAGTTATAAATTTAATCAATAATTGGTTCCCCTTGTTTAGGCATAATTTGTTTCGTAATCATTTTAAATCGCATACCCAGTGTTGGCATAATTATACGAGGGCTGTTCCGTATATAGTTAGTCAAGGGCGTACTATTAATCGTATTAATTTAATTTTACTATAGCTTGAAGGCAAATTTTATTGCAAATTCTTTCGTGTAAATGTCACTGGCTAGTAACATTTTGTTATTTATTTATGAAGTCACAAAAAAAACATGTCTGTCACTTTTTGTTCGCAAAAATGGAGCTAACGCGGGAAGCATTTCGTGCTATGATATATTATGTTTATAAACGAGGGTTAACATACAAAGATTCTCATGAAAATTTTACTAGTGTTTTTGGGGCATTATTCCTATCTTTTGCCACTGTCAGTTACTGGTTCCGTGAATTTAAGCGTGGGTGGAGCGACATCAAAGATGAGCCTAGACCGGGGCGACCACCAACGGCAGTCACTCCAGAAAATGTTATCAAGGTGGAGTGGCTAATCAAAGAATCTCGAAACATGATGCATTAAGAGATTCAGGACGAACTGAAGATTGGATCCCGGGCAGTTTCTACCATTTTGCATGACCACCTACAAGTTCGGAAGGTTTCGTCTCGGTGGATACCACATTTTCTCACACAGTAGCAAAGAGATAGATGTGTCGATTAGTGCAAATTTCTGCTAAAAAAATTCGATAAAGGCAATTCTCAACGATTGTGCTACATTGTGACATCCGACAAATCTTGGATATATAGCTACGACCTATTCACAAAACAGCAATCGACACAACGGGTCTCTGAAGATGATAATTTACCTACTAAAGTAGTTCGCGACCGAAGCGTCAACAAAAAAATGGTTGCTGTTTTTTTCCGACGCAGTGGACCTGTAGCCGTAATTCCACTTGGAGGTCAGAAAATAGTTACCAGCCAATGGTACAGTGAAGTTTGCTTGCCACAGGCCTTCCAGGAGCTGAACGTCAGTCGTCCAAGTACTGGAACCCGGGGCATCATTTTTCATCAAGATAATTCTCCGGCTCACACGTCTGCCAGAACCATGGATTATTTTAGCAAATCAGGAGTGCAACTACTACCACACCCTGCGTACAGCCCTAACCTGGCTCCGTGTGATTTTTTTATGTTCCCCACGTTACAAAAATTATTACGTGGACGACGATTTTCGACGGCGGATGAAGCAGTGGATGAATTCAGGCGACTTTTTTTTGACCTTCCGCGAGAACAGTTTTTTTCCTGTTTTGAAAGTTGGTTCAGTCAAATGCATAAGTGCATAAATGTAGCAGGTAAATACTTTAAAAATTTCTAAATAAAGTTTTATTATATTCCTTATAGTTTTTGTTTAACTAAAAATTTTCGGAACAGCCCTCGTATATAAGCAGAAACTGATCTCCCATAATTCTTTTCCGCCGAATTTTATTACGCAGAATCTAAATAAGCCGAATGGTTGGTACGCATAATTTGGAAAGACCGAATGGTGTTATTACGATTTTTATCCCAGGAAGTGCGTTTTTGTCGTAGTCGCTGTTCTAACCTAACCTAACCCACCTTGTTTTTCTGTTGTGGTCACAGTTCTAATATAACCTAACCCACTTCGGACATTCAACCTCAACATGCCAATAAATTTTCGGATAAAGTAGTATTCGGCTAATACCGAATTATGCTAAGTAAAAATTAACAATCGGCGTAAATAAATTATGCGAAACTTGGCATGCGTATTAAGATTCGGACAAAACAAATTATGCCAAATAAAGGGAACCCTCAATAATTATCTCTTAAATAATGACAACACTAAATTTGTATTTGTTTTATTGTCTGGAGCGAAAGGACTCACAATGTAGACACGTATTTTTATGGTTGCGTACCCAAAATGGCAAAATAGAGACCATTACAGATTCGGCATGTTATGGTTTACATGTTTTCCTAATTTTTCAACAACATTTTCCCTGAATTAAGCCAGGACACGTTGCCTGGACACCCTGTTCGGGTGCCTTTGCACCATAGGTACTTAGGTACATCACTTTAAGCTGCACTAATACGTGTACTTACAAATCGGCCAAGCTATATACTAAGAAGTTAGTACCGATTTAAATACCTATTGGTAGCGGCTACTAGATTAAGTTACGAATGTAGGATGTAGCACGACCGCGACCGGTAGAGCAAATTGTTAATATAATTAAAACTATTCAATTCCTTCCTATTTAGTGCCGCGCATTCACTTGAAATAACAGCGTTTATAACAGTCCTTTTTATCGTTAGCGGTGTGTTCGACTTTCGTAATTCGATGAAGTAGGTAACTTGACTCCGTCATCATTGCATCGTGAGCATCGTGGCAATTAGATCTGTTAACATAATTATGTAGCTACCTGTAGTGGGGACAGCCAAATCTATGCCCAACCGGGGCCTCCAGAAGAAGGTTCCCGGTATCGCACTCTGAAATAGGAAGAATATTTATGTATAATATTTAAATTTCTATTTCTTTTTTCTTTAGTCTTA
Organism: Grapholita molesta; assembly: GCA_022674325.2. Lineage (NCBI taxonomy): Eukaryota > Metazoa > Arthropoda > Insecta > Lepidoptera > Tortricidae > Grapholita > Grapholita molesta. The sequence goes on along the minus strand of CP053120.2, from coordinate 25,008,646 downwards.
TGTTTACGTTGTATTTATCTGTAAATTGATGTATATTGTAAATAAATACCCTATGTTTAATATGTATATCTAAATATGTTTAACTGTCAAGTTGATAGAGAAGTAACTTTACGCAGAATTTTTTTTTTCTAAAGAATATTTATCTGGTTGTTGACCAGGTAAAAAACAAACCGTCACTACTTTTAAAAAACCTTGTAACTTTTTCACATCACAAAAATTGAAAGAAAAATGACGTAACTGTCTATGGGACGAGTAACGAAAACGTTTCAACTTAGAGTATTTGTGTCAGATACGAGATTTTTCCCAAGTAGTGACGAAATCTAAGTTACTATAATGTAGGTATTTTTAAGAAAAATACTTTATGTAGTAACATTATATTCATATTTTTATTATGTTTATAATAATGCCTTCTGATGTCGATCAAGGAGGCTAATGTCAGCCCCATACTTGGTCAATGGGCGAAGCTTCGTTAGTGAATTATGAAAAAATAATTTGCAATGAGACCGGGCATTACCTTTTTGGTTCACTAAAATGAATGACTAGTACCAAGCTAATAGGGCGAGAACTAACAGGGAACATTGCCCACTTCATAGATACACAATGACCCACTTTCCGAGCATGAGAAATTAAAGTGTTTTTTTTTTATAGTCCGTAGATATCCATAATGCTAAAATTGCGTTGGTGCATTAACAAACCAATCATATAATTTTCAAGTGAATTTATATAATAAATATTTATGACGAAGTTGTCATGTTTAAATAGTAATTACTACGTAGGTACCTACTACCCAAAAACCAGAGGAACTATTTCCTTCTAATCGTGTATCGAATTCAGCAACGGACTTGAAAAATATGATAGGTAGATACTACTAGCTATGCGAAAATTATCTGAGCATAGGTCCCCAAAGATTATTAAAGTATGAATTGTAAATATGTACTTATAAACACACCAATGAGCGGTTAATCAGTTAGTTGCCTCTAAGCAACGCCATCGCGGTTCTGGCTTTGTACTAATCGATTGTAATTGACCTATAAGTGACCTTGCTTTCTCTAGTTAGACATTTAACCTAATTAGGCTAGGTTAAATGTCTACATATAGGTAAATCAGCGTGTTAGTTAATTTCCTTCTCCGTGATTTGGTGACACATGTGCTTTTGCAAACCCAAAATCGTGAAATTTGTCGCATCAATAAATAGTAGAGTTTTCAAGCCTTTCATTATACCTACTTAAAATATATACAGAGCGTCCCACGGCCATGCCACATGGAGGGAAAGAACCTTTAATATTGTAGATGGAACATTTTACTGAAAGAAAAAATCTATGTATGCAGTTTAAATTGTACGAGTATAATTTAAACTGCATTCATAGATTTTAAATAATTACACGGTTGAACCGGGATTCGAACCTGCTTCACAAGAAAAAAATTACCCTGTAGTTTAAATACAGGGTAATTTTTTTACCTTACTTTACCTTTACATACAGATAAAACTACAGGGTATTTTTTTTCTTGTGTAGCAGTTTCGATTCCCGGTTCAACCGTGTAATTATTTAAAAATCTATGAATGCAGTTTAAATTGTTTTTGAACATGAAATAATGTCTTCTTTCTGTAAAATGTTCCATCTCCAATATTAAAGGTACTTTCCCTCCATGTGGCATGAGCGTGGGACGCACTGTATAGGTACCTAATTTCAGTAATGGTAAAGGTTTACAGATGAACATCGGTAATCGTACCTCAACACCTGTATTTATTGAAGAAGAATATAAATATAAAATAAATATTTCGGTACATTCTTACACAAATCGACCTAGTCCTACGGTAAGCTCAGTAAGGCTTGTACTAGACGACGATATATATAATAAATAGATACATATAAATACTTAAATACATAGAAAACACATAACTCAGGAACAAATATCTGTGCTCATCACACAAATAAATGCCCTGACTGGGAATCGAACCCAGGACCTTCGGCTTCATAAGCAAGGTCACTACCCACTAGGCCAGACCGGTCGCCATAAAAATGTAGTATAGCATGGTGTTCCATATGCTGACGCCCATTTATCTTGTTAATCTTTCTTTAAAAAAGGAAGATGAAAGCATTAGACAATATATCTATTTATTGTGGATATTAATTAATAATAATCCTTTGACCACAATTTCAGGTAGGTAAGTAACCAGCAATTAAAATAAAACCTTACCTCGCTTACTGGAAGAAGCAAAAACAAAACAAATGACAATAACTCCTTGTAAAACATTATAAAATCTATAAGTACGGAGCTAGAACACCTCGAGCAGACAGAAAGTATGAACTAACCACCAAAGTGAAATAGAACGTCGATAGTTGATTTGATTGGAATGCTGTTGACACTAACAATGACCGTTTTGACTTAAAATTGGCGGTATGTGGATGCGGTGCATTGGATGTTGCTTCGTCACTTCGTTGTCTAGCTGCCGATTTAGAGCAGTCTAAGTGCATAATTATATGCCACTTGAACAAGCGCGGATATTTGCCTTTATATTTAACTAGCTTTTACCCGCGGCTTCGCACGCGCAGAAAAATACCTTTAGCTGGTTTTACACGCTGCGTACAAATTTAAAACGCATTTAAGGGGTCGATTTCATAAAACGCTACCATTTCTATTATTGTATGTACTTAGTAAGGAGTTTATTCACTAAGTATCAAATCTCTCGCTTTAAATTTTCCTTAATACAAACTTTCAACTCCCTCTTTAAACTCTTTGGTGATGAATTTCATAAAATATTGAAATGGATTTTAGGGTATTTAAATAATAAGGCAATAAAATTGATTTAACTCTTTAAGTTAAAATTAGACTCCATTTCTGTGAAAAATTTCAACCCCCTTTTTGTACCTTTAGGGGATGAATTTCAATAAACGCTGATATTACTTTTCTTGTTTTCGAATAAATAGTATTTACACAAAATTTCAAGTATCTCGCTTTAAATTTTACACATTCCCCATACAAACTTTTAGCCCCCTTTTTACCCCCTTTTATGGTGGAATTTCCAATAAGCCGTTCTTAGTGTGTCCTTAAGGTATATAAACTACTTACTATGAAAACATCAACTATCTAGGTTAAGCGGTTTGGACTGAGCGTTGATCAGTCAGTCAAACAGGACTTTCACGTTTATATAACCTCTTTTTGAACCTTTAGGGGATGAATTTCAAAAAACGCTGAAATCAGTTTTTTAAACATTAAATAAGGAATTTAAAAACGATGTTTAAAATCTCTCGGTCGACATTCGACTCCATCTGCATACAAACTTTTAACCCCGTTTTCGACCCTTTAGAGGATAAATTGCAAAAAACGTTGAAATCACTTTTATGTATTTAAATAAGGATTGTTGACATAAAATTTCAAATCTCTCACTTTAAATTATACACAATCCCAATACAAATTTTCCGCCCCATTTTGACCCCCTAATGGTGGAATCTTCAAAAATCCTTTCTTAATAGATCCTTACGGTGTATAAACTACCTATTGTGAAAAAAATCAGCTTTCAGCTTAAACGGTTTGGGCTGGGAGTTGATCACACAGTCAGAACTTTCACTTTTGTAACCCCAGTTTTGAACCTTTGGGGGATGAATTTCAAAAAACGCTGAAATCACTTTTCTATTAATTAAATAAGGAGTTTAAACACCAAGTTTAAAGTGTCTCAGTTCACATTTAACTCCATCTGCATACAAACTTTTATGCCTCTTTTTGACCCCTTAGGGAAAAAAATTCAAAAAATGCTGAAATCACTTTACTTTTTTTCTAATAAGGAGTGTTTACACAGAATTCAGAGTCTCTCGCTTTAACATTTTTTATATCTCCTAGCTTGGCATACTACCACACAGTCTGCCCAAAGGTAAGCGGTCTCCGTATTCCATGGATGCCTGTTACGACAGTAACTAACTATGATCCAGACGTATGTCGCACCTGTCCCATTCACGCTGATAGGTGCGAAAATAGGGCACTCGCTGGTCAGCATGAGTATTGAGTATATTTTATTGAATTCCTATATAATACATACCTGGTGTGACCTGCAATAGAAGTAAGTAAAATTTAAAGCTAGAGACTTGAAATTTAGTGTACCCACTCCTTACTCAAATACAACAAAAGTAAATTCAGCGTTTTTTGAAATTCATCCTCTAAGGGATAAAAAATGGAGTTAAACGTGTGTATGGAGATGGAGGCAAATGTCAAGGTATGGTACTAATAGTAACAGATTTTTTTTAACATAATTTATATGAACCAATGGGATATTGATGCCGGTGTTCCGCAGGGATCTGTTTTATCTGCAACCTTATTTCTGCTCCTGAGTCCTTTTGAACTGACTCCAACTTTCCGGGGTGTATCCGTACCCATTTCTGATAACCTGGAACTTCTTGGCATGAGCTTATCGTCCAATTCGAACTTCGGACACTACATTGAATCTTTGGCTAAAACTGCAGCCAAGAAACTTGGAATTCTTTCCAAGGTACGGCGGTACTTTACACCTAAACAGCTTCTGCAGCTTTACCAAGCGCAGGTCCGGTCATGTATGGAGTACTGCTGCTACCTTTGGGATGGATCCGCGAAGTACCAGCTTGCTGCCTTAGATTCAATAGATAAACGTGCCAAGAAGCTCATTGACGATCCTGATCTGGTGGTGGCAAAGCTGCAAAGCCTCGAACACCGAAGGAAAGTCGCATGCCGCAGTCGCAGCGGTATTTTATAGGATACATTTCGGCGAGTGTGCGAGTGGTTTGCATGAACTCATTCCACCATCTTCATTTCAATATTATGGGACGAGGCGTGCGTTGAGATTCCATCCCTATGTTGTGGATATTCCTTCAACCAGAACAAAGCGCTTTGCTTCTACTTTTCTGATTCGCTCAGCTAGGGAGTGGAATTCTCTTCCAGCTGATCTTTTCCCGGAGCAATACAACCTGGGTATCTTCAAGTCGAGAGTGAATAAGCACTTGCTAGGTAAGCATGCTCCATCATCGGCCTCATCGGCACTTACCATCAGGTGAGATTGGGGCCAAATGCTAACCTATCATTTATAAAAAATATGAAAGTATTATCTAGAATACATCATAATTTTTTTTATTTACAGAAATTACAATCGTATAATGATAACTACAAGTACTTAACTAGTTAATACATTAATTCGAAATATATAATATTAAGTACCAGCCTTTAATTAATTTAGAAAATGAGTTAAGTAGGATACCAGTGTCTTTGAGAAATAATTAATTCAAACTGGAAAACGTATCCTTGAAATAAACGGACATTAAAACTGCGTTTTATAAGCCCGGATATCGTAATATAAATGACCGACTATAGGTATAGGTTTATAGTATAGGTTTTCGTTTCGTTTCGATCACTGTGCCACAGCGTTGATTCGACCTGGTACAAGTATTCTTAATTGCGATGTTAAGTAATTGCCGCAGAGAAGGTGTTAATATGTACATATTATATAGACTTCATGCTCGAAAGATATCGTGTTCTAGTATTTTTCACGACATTAAAATGAACCTTCATTTAACAAGTTTGATAAACTAAAACAACTTACACATAAATGTACATTTGTAACGAGACTGTTTGCGCATGACTATGACGTAAGTACCGACGGCAATTGTATATATACAGCTTTACGTTTAGGATAGAACGCGTCAAGAATGTAACAAGTTTGAATGCTAAAGTAAGTCCATGACGACATACAACATTGTGGCACAGTATTAATTAAATATGAATGACAAGGGAGATTACAGCCGCACGCTGGCGATGGCGCGGTCGCTCGGGCTCGGGGGGCGCTGTGGTCGCAACATTGATCCGCCGCCCCGCCCAACTCCACTCGGCCGCACTTCAGGCCTGTCGACATACAAACCGTGACTCACTTCGCTTCAACAATTTTATGTATGAAACCTAAATAGTATCTATACAATTTTGTTGTTTGTTAACCTCCCATTAACAAAACTTGTTACCTCTCTGCGACGCAAAGGTCACTATTAGTAGAAAACGGGCCAGTCAGGCTATGGTTGGCGTCGCTACCCTTTTGACGTTCTTTTACTTTCTTCACATTGTTACAGTAAGCTTTGTGTCAGCTACAGCTGCGGATCGAAAGTCACGATATACGCGATGACAGCTCGCACAAACGTTCGTGAGCTTTTCCGTATCGTTGTTGTTGTGCATAGTATGCAGTTGTAAGCAATATAAGTATTACTTATTGTAATTAATTCGCACGATTACTACAAACGTTGCATTACTCTTTTTTTTTTGTCTGTGCTCTTTTGAGTTTTAAAGTGCAAGGCAGTGGAAATAATAGGTGGGACAATTTGTAAGTTGGTGATTTAAGTTGAACTTCGTCTAATTGTTAAACGAAAGGAAGACATAAGGCGGCACCACGTTTCGCCATAGCAAGTTACGTTATTCAAACCATTTCCCGGCGAGAGGTTCGCCATCTACTGTCCGCGGGCAATCTGTAAAAGCATCGTCATTGAGCCGAATAGAAGCATCGCCGAGACTGTCAGGAGCCGGATCCGAATGCGGGCGCGGCGGGGGCGGCGGCGCGACCGCCGGCGGCGTCCGCCCCGGGTACGGCTACGAGGCGCTCTCGGCGGCGAGCGACGGCAGCGAGGGCGATCCGGAGGACGCGCCCGAGTATGTCGCCTTCGAGATGGAGCTCTCGGGCGGTGGCGAGTCCGCCGAGGGACCCTCGTCCAGGGGCTCGGCTAAAGTCAACTTCCCCCCCGACGTAGAACTAGAGAGACGTCCTACCGCCACCGCTGCCACCGCCACGTACCACCGCGGCCGAGGACGGTCGATGAGCGCGTGGAGTGACATCAGCCGCTCCAGCATACGCTTTGAAGAAAGGTTAGTCCTACATTTGCCGATATTTCTTCATAAATCGTCATATCAAGTACTATATCTATGCTGTATAGACACTACATATTTAATTAGGTTTTAAAAAATCAGTTTCAGATATAATATTTTGATAGGTTTGATAGATTTACCATGCTATTCACAAATTAGTGTTGAGAGTAGGGTGCCGTGAAAGAAATATTGTTGTGCTATGCCTACAAGGTACATATAGTCATGCCACGAACGGTGGGCTATAGAAGAGAGGAGGATATACATTGGGTGTGTTTATTATAGGGGATTTCTACATCCACTCACCAATACCTTAATTTAATAAGAGAATTTAGCAAGCACCATTCGTATCGCTAAAAATGTTTGACGCATTCTGCCGCGACGATCCCGTCTTAGCATGCGCAAATCGGGACACTTTTGCTTAAATTCGTAACAGCTTTAGTGCAATCGTTAGAATTTCAACCTTAGGCTGCAAACATTGATGTTTAAATTGAAAGTCGACGTAAACTTATTTGCTATGTATAACATTTATACTCCTATTTATAAAGCCGCCAGCTTCCTGGGTACAAATGCCGAAGGATTTTTGAATTCCGTAGTTAACTAGTTTCGCAACCCTTATAATTTCCCCTTGACTGTCTGTCTGTCCTCGGCCTATCTGTTTGCCTCAAAACATTTTCTGTTAAAGTAAACATTTTCCGACATAATACATTTTAGCCGCAGGGCCAAAAAATGGAAAAAAAATCCAAAAAGGTACAGCTTAGTAAAGATTTTCAAGGAAAATTATTTGGGTCACGGATCGAAAATTGATCGTAAAATGCTCTTGGCTGCTCTATTTAGATTTAATGTAGAGTACGTATTGTACAGTTATCGCAATGATTAGCTTTTAACTTTGAAAAAAAAAGAATACAAATGGCGCACAGGTGAATGTATACATATGACGAACGTCTAGCTAGCTTTAGTCTGTAGTTAAGAGAGTAATAACTCTGTTAAAGAAACTAGAAATCCCAGGTCTGAATCCTCGATAGGAATTTATAAGTGTGTTTATCATTATCACGAATATTTGTTCTTCAGCTATATTTATTTAAGGTGTACCTTAATAAGTTTTTCTTCTCAATTAATAACAAACATTTCGCTATTTGTCTACGAGCAGATGCTCGTTAAACAAGCAGTTTCTAATTATATCGCGAGCTGCTACATACAATTTAATTGTTAATAATTGCCCTGTACCCTTTGTGAGCAAATGAGCTCATAGGGCACATAGCCCGCGGGCTGAATTGAACATTTTTCTATGCACATTGTGCATAATTGTGTTTTCTACGATTAAATAAACCCTGTTTGACGAACGCGTATATTCTCAAACTAAACTTTATTACGGTTTCAACCTGAAATAGTAGGTACTTATACATTATTGCCGAGGTACGGAAAGAAAAGTATTTTCTGACGAGCTACTAGAGCTGCCAGGGCTAGCTATGCCGTGGCCTAGCACTATAGTTCTGAGTCAGAAAATATCTGTTTCGACTGAGGTGTATAGCATAGTGCTAAATATGTGAGGAAATAAAAATACTTAAATATTAAAAGAAAGGTAAACTTTTACAATAAAACAATTGAAATTACATCTCATTTTTAAATTGCTTACGGGAATAAGTTAAAAACACATTTTCCGAGAAGGACTTTGCACTTATGTGAGTTTTCCAATTTTAAAATAACTTGTACATCCTGTTATATTTATCCCGAGACTTCGCAGGAAGCAAGTTATTCGCCAATAGGATTGCTAGTTCCTTTAATTCAGTTGGAGTGCTTTCTATTTCCACAGTTCTATAACTGTCGTTGCTAGAATTCACCATCTCACTTTATTTTATATTTAATCATTGGATCTCTATAATGTTAAAATTGTTCGTAACTAACAAAGTTAACAAGAGGGCCTAACGCAAACATCGAAAATCACTAATTTCGAACGATTGTCTGTGTCAGTCTAGTTACGCCTTAATTCGAGTGCCTCACTAAATTATCGAACTTCGATTTTCGCGGTATGTCCGAAATTTTACATGACCATAGAACAGCGACCGTAACTGTACCTATGCGCATGCGTTGTTGCAAGCTCACTCTGATATAATTTACCGTTAACCGTGTTACTTTTTACCGATACGCTTATAAAGTAACAGCCTGAACATAGTAAGTATGTCTGTGCCAATTATTGTTAAATGGGCCAAAATTAAAGCTAAATACGAATACATTTTAAGAACGTTCAATTAGAAACGTAAATTATACAAATCTCGTGTTATTTGATTATATGAAAATATAAAAATTACAGTGTACCGTGAACCATCACACTTATTTACTATTCACAACCAGTGAGAGCAACGTTTGAATACCTATCACGTTTATGAGATTTGATTTCTTAAACCAATTTCCACTCTAAATGTGTTCAATATACATAGCAAAAATATGTGGTACGCCACATAGCAATAGGTACAAAAAAATTGTAAAAAGATAAAAAATCCCTTTTTGGAGTAGGTAGTTTTAGTGTGATATTGCATTTTTATTTAATTCTGAATATGAATAGGGTTTGATTCCCATTACCTAATTAAATTTAATATACCTTCAACTTCAGTTCGACTATAATAACTATATCTAGCAGATTCCGGTTCCGATACTGGTTTAGTATAGAAAACGTGTACAGAGAGCACGCCCTAATAAATAGTTAGGTAAAGGTTGAAAGCGTTATTGTATAGTAGCACGAGATCTCATAGCAACCGTAACTGAAACATTTAGTTAAATCGTCCATGTAGGTGAACGAACTTAAAATATTTAAACATTTTCCTTACAGTTTACGTGAAATGCTCACAGATTCGCCGTTCTACATTTTTATCGTTCATCATATTCGAAAACCAATGCTTATGGCGTAACTGGGGTGGAAAATCGCAAAAATCAGTATTGAAAATGTCGAGCCGCACTCGCTTGCCGCGCTTTTGTGTTTGAGGCTCGTGTAGCCTACGTAAATAGGTACTTCCACAATCTGCGCTGCTATCAAAACCTATTTTTGTTTGACAGCTCAACATACTTATATTTTATTCTACTAAAGATATAATCTTAATCTATATACCTATATAAACGTGAAAGTCCTGATTGACTGACTGATCAATGCACAGCCCAAACCGCTTAACCTAGATAGCAGATTTTTTCGTATACGATTATACCGTAACTAAGCACCCACTAAGAAGGGATTTTTGGAAATTCTACCATTAAGGGGGTAAAAAAGGGGTTGAAAGTGTGTATGGGGACTGTGTAAAATTTAAAGCTAGAGACTTGAAATTTAGTGTAAACACTCCTTACTCAAATACAACAAAAGTAAATTCAGCGTTTTTTGAAATTCATCCTTAAAAGGGTCAAAAAGGGGGTTATATAAACGTGAAAGTCCTGTCTGGCTGACTGACCAACGCCCAGCCCGACTAATGGTAGTTTATATACCGTAAGGACACACTAAGAAAGGATTATTGGAAATTTCGCCATAAAGGGGGTAAAAAGGGGGTTAAAAGTTTGTATGGGGATTGTGTAAAATTTAAAGCGGGACTTTAAAATTTTTGTAAACATTTCTTATTCAAAAACAAGAAAAGTAAGTTCAGCGTTTTTTGAAATTCATCCCTTTAGGGGTCAAAAAGGGGGTTACAAGTTTGTATGGAGATGGAGTCAAATGTCAACGTAGACACTTTAAACGTTGTGTCTAAACTCTTTATTTAATGAAAAGAAAAATAATAACAGCGTTTTTTTTTAAATTCATCCCCTAAAGATTCAAAAAGGGGGTTATATAACGTGAAAGTCAAGTCTGACTGATCAACGCCCAGCCCAACAAATATTAGTTTATATACCGTAAGGACACACTTAGAAAGAATTATTGGAAATTCTACCAATAAGGGGGTAAGAATGGGGGTTGAAAGTTTGTATATGGATTGTGTAAAATTTAAAGCGAGAGACTCGAAATTTTGTAAGAACACTCCTTATTTAAATACAAGAAAAGTGATTTCATCGATTATTGAAATTCATCCCCTAATGGGTTAAAAACAGGGTTAAATTTTGTATGCAGATGGAGTCAAATGTAAACTGAGAAACTTTAAACGTTGTTTTTAAACTCCTTATTTAATAAAAAGAAAACTGATTTCAGCGTTTTTTTTTTATTCATTGGGGTTGAAATTTTCTACAGAGATGGAGTCAAATTTTAACTTAGAGAATTCTTATTACAATATCCTTTAAACCATTACAGCATTTTTTGATATTCCTCACCTAAGGGGTTGAAGAGGGGGTTGAATATTTATTATATTGAGGAAAATTTAAAGCGAGAGATTTGATACTTTGTGTATAATCTTCTTAGGTACTAAAATACATACAATAATAGAAATGGTAGCGTTTTTTTATATCAATCCCTTAAATGCGTTAAGAAATGTTTTAAGTTTGTACGCAATTAAAAGCTAAAACCAGTTAAAGGTAGTCTTCTGCATTTGCGAAGCCGCAGGTAAAAGCTAGTGTAACATATATACATGTGATGTAGCACACAATTATCACTGACTGAGAATAATTAAATAAATATTACAGAGCATTCCAGATACAAATTAATTGACTGAGCCCAATGGTAAGCGCAAGAAGGATTGCGTTGTGCGATAAACAAGTATATAAAATACAAATAATTAAAAACAAGTACCTGCATAGAAAACACTCATGAATCAGGAATAAATATTTGTGCTCACCACACAAGTAAATCGGCTTCATAGGCAGCTACCACTAGGCCAGATTGGTTATCGCTGTAGTGATAAACGGCATCAAATATGTCCATGCACTTGGTCTAAAATTGTATAGTACCATTTCTGTGGGGAATTTAGCGTTGTTTTACAATATGATACTCTAACTATATCTAGATAAACAATAAGTAGGTACTTACCTACACACAATGCAGGTCACCAATTATGTGGTATCGCCTCTACTCATATATTCACCCCGGATCGAAGCTTCTATGCGCACCTAGCTATCTGTGTAAGTGGTTGTGTGGGGCAATCACAGCTTTTAGATTGCTGTGTGCCAAGAAGCCTTACTGTCTATCCCCAATCTAATCTACTTTGGCCGAATTTTGCTCATAGATCACAATATCATACAGGTCATCTAATAATGTTTGCCTCGCTTTGCCTTAGCTAAATAATTAGATTTATTGTTTCAATATACTCTTATATTATTTATATTTCAGGGAAGTAATGTGACTATGACACATAATATATTCAAGTCACGAATGGCAAATAATTATCGCTCTGTGTTTTCATTGCCTTACAAATAAGCAACATGGCTTCCATTAATCGATAAAAGATTTGATCTAACTTATTATAAAACCTTACAGTTTTTTACAATACCCGGGCCATTTTATTTACGTATAATTAACTTTTTTTTTTATTTGGATTTTTTGTGTGGTTTCTACTCAGAATGAATTCTTTAGAACCTGAAAAAATGTGTCCGAAAATTTTCATACATTTTTTATTACTTCCCTTCCGTTACCATGTATGTATGAAAAATAGTAACGTATTGAAAATTAGCAGGGTATTCAATCGTGAAGTTGGTAAGAAAAAAAGCAATTTAAACATTTTAATGTTTGACCCATATCTCGAAAGGCGCGAAGTGTCCAAGTCAAAAACAATTTGAACATGAAATAAAACAACTAAAACGTCTGAGTCCACCCGATGACCACAGACGCTGCTGAAGGGTTCGAAACGTCGGGATGAAGTTTAAATTACTATACGCGATATAATCCGTTTTAGTTGATTTATTTCATGAGTGTGCCAGCGTCTACCACTCCCCTCCACAACGTGGACCAGCGACATGGTAAAGATCGCGGGTATCAACTGGTAGCGGGTGGCGCCAATCCGGTCACTGTGGGTCACTTTGGGGAGACCTATGTCCAGAAGTGGACGTCCTTCGTCTGATATGATGAAACTTTTCCCTAACCCCTATCCGTCTTATCAAAATCTATCTTTGTTAGAAAGGTACAGTCAGCGTCATATGGTTAGTTGCAGTCAGTATGGCCAAAAATACATCGATACAGATCTTTATTTATACAGCAGTATGTGTATCGATATAATTATTTGGCCATACTTATTGTAACTAACTATATGACGCGCTGACTGTACCTACAAAATGTTATGTTTGCTAAATTTTATGAATGTTAAAGTATATAGGTACTTTTACCTACTTATAGTTAGCCAACATTTTCTAGCATTAGTTGTAAAGTGAATGCCAGTCTGTTTGAGCACTTTTCGTTCGTTCTAATTGGACTCCTTAAGATTATTGATTATTCCATTTCCATTGCTTTTACAACACAGCGACAAGTTCGACCTTCGGGCACCGTGTGTACCTACTGGGTACATTCATTGTTATAGTGGGTACCTACATGTGTTTATCTTAGAAAATCTCAAAATACCTAGGTAAAGTTTTCGTTTTGTATACCACTGTATACACCTAATTAAAACCTTTGTATATATTAACGCTGTGACAAATTTTATCATCGGCTTTCGCCGCTTTCATAAAAAGGAACATAATTTTAACGGTTTAATTTCTATTATTTGATGACCTATTTAAATAGTTATTTTTGTTATATATTACTGCTTTCTATAAAATATAGCTGGACTTTCTATAAAAGTAAATTATAAATATGAAATTATAATTTTTGTATCGATGCTATTAACCCTCGTTATGTTGGGGATATATAGTATTCATGTCGAATGCCACAAAAGGCTTACGTTTCTGTCGAAATTCAGAACATCATCTTATCTCGCTTCCTCGCGTAATCCCATTGTGCTGGAACACGGCCTTTGTTGACGATCATGTACCTACTCGCCCGTAGGATATCAATGTATTATTACAGAGGTCAGGAAGATAAGGTATAGCTATCACAGCGGCATCTTTGCGTTTAGTTTAGAGTAGTGAGATTGAATCGAAACATACAATGAAATAAACGAAACTTATAGAACGCCTGTAATAAAAATTAAAACTATAATACCGCACGTACGCAATTTCAATGATGTCTTCATAAAGAATACTGAGATTAACGTCATAAAAATATAAAGTTTGAATAAAGTTTAACTAAAACAGGTAACCATAGGGCTGGCAGCTACTTCAGAAATAAGTATGTGGTTTCAGGTTTGGCTAGAGGCACGAGAGGTCGTTAAGGTTGACATAGGCGGCCTAGACCGGTAAGGTCCTCTTTTTCAAATGACACTTCGCATAGATTTGTGACACAGTATCTTGGAGATTGGCCATTAAGAAAACATTGGTGATTTTATGACATTCCCTACGCTGTTTCATTTGGCATGTTTACTTTAGTTTTTTCTGAAAGTTAAACTTTTATTTCTTGGAGTTGTTTTTAATAATTGTATTGCTGGTTTGAGAAAAGCACTATACATACCTCGGCGTTAAAAAGGAGTTGTCGTCCTCGTAATAATCCGTCCTCACTGCGTTCGGCCGTCGACATATACTCGGCCGGCAACCCCTTAGGTACTTCCGGGCTTCTGTAGTAAGTGTACAATTTTTTTTAATGCGTTATGGATCTATCCACATGACAGGCAGTATAACTGACCGCCACACTAGGTACTATTTTTTTTAATAAACTATTTTTATTACACTGTGCCCGGCCAGCAGTAAGTCATAAAATAACGTCCACCGCTAACAACTTAACTCTTTAGTGGGTAACGGCAAGATATATGCCGTCATAGGCATCTTACATTTGTTTTTTCTGCTCAGTGAAGGCGTTGTTAGTTAAATTAAATTTATATAGTATTCGAGGAAAAACAGAGTGGCTTTAAAAGTTATTGCATCTCTTGTAAACTGTTAATTCTTTGGTTAGATCTTAAATATGTATACATTAGATAGATTTAAACAAAAATATGCATTAAAAAACAACATTACACCTGTTTTCTTGATAATATTAATTTTCATATTTCAAACGTCCATGTAATGGTTTTAAACATTATAATAACTCATTGTAGAAAATCGTATCGTAAAATTCCTCTCATCGTAAAATTACCTACAAATTTAATACACAGCATGGCAAAAGGTGATGTGTACAGTCATTAGCAGAAGTGGCTAAGCGTTTCAGGTGTTCAAAATGAGGTCAACACATCTCTATTGTCAAGAGAATAAGAGCGCGTGTAGTTCATTTTGAACACTTTAAACGCTTAGCCACTTTTGCTGCTGACTGTACGTTAAAGGAAAAATATAATCTTCACTTAAAATTAATTTAAAAATTCAAATGCAAACTATTAAATAGTTGTTTTAAAAATAATAATTGTCAAAGGGTGTAACCCTTTAAACCACTGATCATATTTGAAAGTCTACCTTTGTGGGCGTAACAGTGGAGCTTAGGTAAAAACAATACAAATACACTTAAGAAGTACCTAAACCCCTTTCCTCAGGTAAAAAACAAAGAACCTTCTTATCGTGAAATCCCGGTAAAAAATAAAATATCGGCGCAGCAAATTTCGGATTCTGCGTGGAATTTAAAATTAGAACATGAATAGTATGGAAAATCAGCTAACTGATGATTTATTCAAACCGTTGCCGGCCTCGGTGCTGTTTTTAATTAGGTACTTTGATTTGAAATGTAGGTAATTTTTCGTTCCACTTATTTTTTAAATATGCCAAGTAAATTTTAAAAATAAGTAAGATCGTTAGATGGTTGATAGATGTAATAGGTAGGTACTAAATGTAAATAATATACGTACACGTAAAAAATAGACTATGTCAACTTTAATGAATTTCTACAACAATTGTGAAGAATAATTAATGTATTTATAGTCAGATCCAATTTTATAATCTGTGCGTAAAGAGAATGGTCCTGGCTGCTTCTGGAATCGAGAATTTATGTTGATCATCCTAATGATCCTGAATTATACACAAATATAGTATATTTATCTTTCCGCACGGACTAAATATATACTTTGTGACATTTCCTTGCCACTGAGAAGAATGAAACAAGGCGATTACTCAATCAAAATCACTCGTTGACGATGCTCGCTTGACCGTGCCGCTGCCCTGCAACCCTGAACAGCTCACGATGGACGCTTACTACTACGGACAGCGAGACCGTCTAAGTAGCTAAGATACTTTTAGATACTAGTTTTGGTACCATGTGCCAACCATGTACCTAAATAATACAGGATGGCCCATTCAGATCGGTCAGTTTGTGAAAATCTTATATTATAAAAATGTCAGCGGTTTCAGGGACAAGAAAACTGGCTCACAACAAACTCGTTCTATTATTAGTTACGATGGAAAAGCATTACTTTTAAATTATACTTCACATTTGTACTCGCCATAAGAAAACAATGAAATGCCTGCATAAAATGTAATAGCGAACATTCAATAAGAGCAAAATGCTATGTCTAGCCCACAGTGCTGCATCAATTATGGCTCTGTATAGTGACTCTTTTTGTCCCTAAAGAGATGAAATTTGATATAAATTATAGCCAATGTCCTATTCTGATATATAAGGTAAGTTTCATAAATATACGTTCAGTAGTTTGAGATTAGGTGGAACTTATCCATCTATCCAAACTATAACGTTTAAAATATTATTAGGATGGTACTAATCGACGACCTATTGCACGGCGTAATTGGACTAGAATTTGACTGTAAAAGTAAATAATTCTAAAATTGGTACAATGCCTCAAGGGGTCTTTTTTAGATTTAATGTAGAAAGTAGTTCTCGTATTATAATATTGATTGATTGATCGATTGATTTTACGGTACATACATAAGCATACGAGACGGGGGTTGGTTGCACCATTATTTTGCGCCAAGGTTGTACAAAAAAAATATCCTATGCCCATACCCATACCACGCGGGAAGCTACAATTCAAGTTAGGTATTAACCGCAAACAAATTTGTATTCCGACTGGAGTATAGATAAATATGCTTTTGTTCTTTGGGTCGCAATTTGGCATGTTCCTATTAGTTCTCTTCTTGTGAGCACTCAGTAGAACAAAGTGGCGAAAATAACGTTATTGGCGACCCCAGAAACAAATAGATGAGAATAGTTATTTCTCTTATAGGTATTATTATAGGAATTTATTGTGGCGATTATAAATGTCTATTAATACAAATATTTATATTAAGCGCTTCAAATTTTGAAGTGTCCTGGTTCTATATTACAGTAACGAGAAGGAATAAACCTACGAAGTTTTTTTTTAACTTTAATGTGCGCAGGCAAGCAACGGCAGTAACTTATACAGCCAAACATGAATGTATACTTACTTATTGGAAATATTACCTTCTTATTAGTCATTATTAAATTGAATAAGACCATTTTACTACTAATTCTATTACTTTATGTATAAAACAAGCCTTAAATTTTAAAAATAAACGGCCTTGTTTTTGATGAAACTAAAATGCTGTTTAAGACACCCTTACGCAAATAACGCGCACGGTAAAAAATATTCTGTGCATTATGATAATTAAGTATGCTGCAAGAAAAAAAGTTAGAGGCCGAATTCCGCCCAACTATTGAAAACACTTGGATAGTAAACAAAGTATAAATAATTATATTTTGAAATTAATAATTACGAGTTACTCAAGCGATTCTAAAATTGACCTATCACGGAAATAAAGCTCAAGTTATTATGGAGGAGAACCTCCTACCGCAAGTTTCAATAGAAAATCTACAACTTGTATGCAATGGCGGTCAGATAAATAAGTGATTTTTTTGTCAGAATGTGTGCTGATTATTTTTATATTTCAATGATTTATCGATACAACATAAAGTTTCAGCTCCATGACTCAACTTAAACAAGCTGATGCGGTAAAATTAGTGTTTTAGTCAGTCAGTTTATTATCTAAGAGATTATTTTTTTACTTTTTTCTTGTCTTATTTTAATGATCGGTCTTAACAATTTTAATGATCGGTTTATAGGTGTGTATGAAAATCGACACGATGTACCTACGATACAACGTGTATATAAAACCACAATGAAACATTTATTAGCGCCATCGCCACTGACTCGTTTATCCTGCATTATGGACGATAGAAGCTAAACAAAATAACAGCGTTTATTACTAATTTTCCGTTGCAATATTCACCGCATATTTATTAAACACTTGCTGCATTTTGAGAACGACCTGATTACGTCATTTTGTTTAAAATAATCCGGTGTATGAGGTTGCTTTCGTTACGTATCTTTTAATAAATACACGACTTGAAACATTATTTTGTGCACAAAATAGTTAGGTAATGTAACAAAAGTAGGTAGCATACTTTATTTTTGTCTAGATTACTTAATTTGATTTTATCTCTAAAATAATAAATAAACTTACAATTATTTCAACAGAGATAATACGAATAAAATAATTGTTACAATGACGACACATAACTCATAAGTATGTGTACTCGCGGTCCGCTAATGTACGATTCTCACCGACCGGGCGGAGTCAGCGCGCGCTCAAGCGCATTTAAATAGAAATTGCCAAAGAAATGTAGAGCTTCTGTACCGTAGTCAGATTCCATATTTGAGTGTTTTTGGCACCGCTGCCGGCCGATCGGACGCTCGCGGAGGTGGACGGAGACTCTCGGCCGTCGTTGCGCGTAATCGGCTCCGTTCGGCCGCCCCCGACCGCCGCCGGGCGCCCCCGCACGCCTTCGGGCGCAGGCACATCCGATGACGTGACGTCCGATCGGCGATTGATTTATTCGCCCCGAGAGACGCGGTCATCTACCGCCCGGCGCTCGAGCAGCCGCTGACACGAGCGGTAGCCGACTCCGCCCGACCTGGTCACTGGACGCAGTCGATTTCCGCCGGCTGCCCGAGCGCCAGTTTCGACGCGGCTCCAGCCGACTCCGCCCGGCCCGGTCAGTGGGAATCGTACATAAGGCTAAGGTTTGCGGCCGGTCGCAAACATTCAAGGACGTGTTTTACTTAGCTACACCCTAGATGATGCGCTAGGCCCTAGGCACTAAGCAAGCCATCTGCCAGTGCGGACGTAGCCTAAGCAGACTATCTATTTATTTTTATATTATTTTTATTTTTTTTATTTGGGGCATCAACAGCAATACCAAAAAAAAACAATCTATGAACAGTTCTAGTTTTTAAGTAAGACAGTACTGGTTTGTCTTGGTATGAGAAACAAATTCGTTATTCGTGGCGACACAATGAGGACTCTGTACGTTTTAGTAAGTTCTTGTTTACTCTGTGATCAGACTAGATCTCAAGGATTGGTTTACTATAAAAATAATATTAAATGCTAATATTATACATATGAAATTAATTCAATTCAATTCAATTCCTATTCGTATTCTTATTAAGAATGAATAAAAAGAAACTCGATTGATGATAGGGCTTTTATTTAATGTCAATGGACTTATTTGACGCACCGTCATTGCTTATGATGAGCCTTATATAGTTTATTAGAACGGTTCGATCTACATAGAAATAACAACGCCGTAAGAGTCTTCTTAAGCGCGTAACGTGTAAAGCCGGAGATTTTGTTCTTGATATATGGAACCAATCAAACGATGTTGTAGATCAGTACTCGTACTGTTACGCATATAGGTTGTTATATATATAGGAAAAACCTACAAATATATCCTTACAAAATAAAACCTAAAAATTCTTGGCAATTCTATTGAGTACCCGTGTACCGCTTGTACTATATTAGTGCGAACGAGGTGCACAGATAGTAAACTCGATAGTCGTTATCGAAAACTTCAATGCCACAACTCGTAGGAGATGGATACCGATTTTATGTGTTTTAAATACTACGATAATTTTGTTTTGTAAGTGTGAACGTGAATTCAATTAGTTACACAACCAATTAATCGTTTACCTCAAACTTTATTGTACTTAATTACTTTATTGATATAAATTTGTCTCCCTGGCCATTCCAACCAAAAAGGCATATAACCAATTTTCAAGGTAAGATGATGTTCTTACAAACATGAAGTGGCCTGTGAAAATATACTCTAGATTAAATTCTGGCGGCATTTCCTCGTTGTATGGCAATGCTGATCTGTTGTGCGAAGAACAGCTAGCTCTTGGTTACCAGTAACGTGAACCAAACGCTTTGCGATTACTGCAATATTACAAAAATTATTACAATTACATCTCTGTAACAGATAACGAGTGAAAATTGTTCATGGTGTACCTGCAATAAAGTACGAGTAGGTACTTTGAAATTATAACGCAGAACTTTACGTTCGTATACTTTAATATTGTTGTAGTTTTGTTTTATAGTATTGTCTTTATGACTATTAAATAAGAGTACTGCTTGATTACCGGTTAAACAAAAGGTTAAAAATGTCGTTAATAAATATACGTATTGGGTACTCGACGTACAGATTTATCTCTAGGTAGGGTCACTAATTTTAGTATTCACATCCCGCAACCGCTATGCCTTTTTTTTTAATAAACTACAAAATATATTTTAATGTTGGACTTAAGAGATGAAAATAGTTAAGAGGTTGCATATTGACATTCGTGTATTTCAATTAATAGTAATGTGTGTGTTTTCTCGAAACGGTTTATAGCCCGAGATAATAAAATGAAAGGTACTGTACTCGTTAAGTTACTTAACTTAAACTGAGTAAAATTACTGACGGTACAAACCTATTGACTGTGATCATAGTGAGCGTGTTGTTTATTACACAAATATATACAGTATTTTTTTAATATAGCTACTATTTCTAATGGACTATTCAAAATTGTATTTAATGTGTAGATGCATAAGACTGACTTTACATAACTTAACTTTTACATTAATAGTAGCTACTTAAGTAAAATGTCATGAATCTGAATACTTTCTTGACTACTAAATATAATATAGTAGTAATTGTGATATGAATCGACTTGTTAATTATAAATATCTACTTAGGATATTACGTTTATGGTAATGTAAGGAGGGATGTCAAATTACATGAGTACCTGGACAAATAAATGTCTTACAGATGATGAGATTCACCTTACTGATTCCATATAGACCAACGTAAAAAATGTATCTAAAAATGTATAGTTAAAAGTACGCTACATT
Source organism: Grapholita molesta (assembly GCA_022674325.2). NCBI lineage: Eukaryota > Metazoa > Arthropoda > Insecta > Lepidoptera > Tortricidae > Grapholita > Grapholita molesta. The sequence goes on along the minus strand of CP053120.2, from coordinate 24,987,742 downwards.
CTGTGCGCTGTAGGCATAACATTTTATTTTGATTAAGTCATTTAACGCATATGAGACTGGTACGGATCAGTGGAAAATATTCACGTCATTTGTGTACACGTTATGATAGATTGCCAGAAAAACGTTGGTAGAATATTTATTTAATATTGCAATAATAACTACATATAAATGTGTAATAGAAAGCCAAGTGCAATACATTTGATTAACAAGCATAACGAAATCTGAACGGGTTTCAAGCTGTTTAGATAGTTAGATTAAGTATAATATTAAGTTCAAGTCTTTATTCAAAATTTTCGACGGTATAAATACTTAATATTTTGTTAATAAAGAGTATATCAGGACAAACATAGTCTAACTCTTAGCGAAAGAGGATTATCCTTTGAGCGAATTATTTACCTGAATATACTTATGTATTGTTTTTACTAAATTATTACCTATGTCACTGACCTAACAAATCACATTCTAAATTCAAATTCGTAAAATGTGTACTATTGATATTGATTTTTATATAAAATTTAATATAAAGTACCTACTGATGAAGTCTTTAACAAATCTAAATACTGAAAGGATAGAATAATAAAATGAAAATTAAAACGAAATGACTAGGTATTTGAATGGCAAATCCTGCGCCATTTTGCGTTGAAGGAAGGCTTCAAACTAAAATAAAAAATGAATAACATTATAATCGTGCTGTAATATATTCGCCAGGAGAACGATTTTATGGAACATTATTTTATACAGGTAAGACATAAAAGTACTATTTGGAAATGGTTAAGTTTTATCTTCCTGCCAGGGCCACCGAAGCAAAACCAATCACAAAGCGCTTTAGTTCTATTAGTAACCATTTGATTTAGGTGTTTAAATAAAATATAATATACTTAAATAGAACTTTGATCTAATAAATTTGCCATCTTTCATGTTTTAGTTTAATTTTAAGTCGTACTCAAACGGGGCCTGAAATGTATGAAATGATGTTTCTAACATACAAATAGCACAGGCACTACTTATATATCCGTGGCATTATCAAATTGATTTTCTCATTTTGAATTAAATTTCACCCTTTGAACGCCAAGCACCACTAAAGTGGTCGCGTGATGTCTTGCCTGCCACCAAAGATATTGAACTTGTTATTCCGAAACACTATTTCTACTTAAGTAATCTCTAGAAGAAACGGCCTCCTGGATAAGACATTACCACCTATTATTAGTCTACAGATATTATATTTTACGATCCTGCGTAAAGCAACTGACCAACCAGTGTAACGAGAGATAGTACGCGTCTACGACGCATTTTCGCTACGATCGGGAAGTCCGTGATACCGGCTACGGCGCGCGTAGCGCAGCGCGCGTAGCATAGCTCTTAATTAAGTAGAATATGTACAAGTAACTACTCCAAGTGACTATAAATATAATATCGCCCTTGTCTTGGGCCCAACAAAATTTGGTCTCTCACGTTATTAACTTTACCGACTTATGTACGTAATAGGTTTATTCATTCATGATATTAGCAAAATACTCTACGTAGTCAAAAGGCAAACGCGAGTGAAGTCTAACTTAATCAAGGTATATGCATTTATAATAGAATAGGGTACTTAACACGCTCAATTCTTGACGCTGGTATAGACAGTCATACACTAGTTAAGGTTTGGCGTGTACTTACGCTAGGAGCGTGTTTTGTGACAATGGGGTCTGCGAACTCCGATATAATTGTGTGGGTTACTCGTACCACTACTTGCACTCTAAAGTAGAAGTTCACTGGTACCGAAAAATTCGGCGCCGAGGTACCAAAGTGATACCATTTAAGTATGTGACTTTTTGTTTAAAAAGTCACATAAATCTAAACTACGACAAAGTCGCACGATGATGTTTGTGAATTCAAATATTTTGCATACTTTAATAAGTACCTACTTAAATAAACCATAACCATAAAGCGACGAAATTTTTAAACGTAACAAATGTAAGAGCCTTGTACCGTTTGGCGTAGAGACGCTAGGTCCATGGGGTTCCAGAGCGCACAAACTTTTTGCAGAAATCGCGAAGCGTCTGGTTGATGTAACTGGTGACCGAAGAGATGGCGGCTTCCTCGCACAACGTATCAGCATTGCGATACAACGAGAAAATACCGCCAGCATCCTTGGTACAATGCCTCAAGGGCCTTCTTTAGATTTTATACTGTTACTAATTAAGAAAGTAGATGTAGTTATCATAATACGATTGTAATTTCTGTAAATAAATATTATTACCACTAGTCGATAGGCATCGATTTTAATGAGAGTAATTTCACAAGCTCACACCTGAGAAAAATAATTAGGCGTGGATCTTGACACCAAGATGGGGTTTTATAATCACCCTATCAATCTCCGGAAGTCATTGACGTTTGCCGTAACATGTGACACGTGAAGGATGAAGGTGAGTGGTCGAGCCGCGAGCCGAGAGAAGAGCAGAGGGCAGGGACTGTCGGGGCGCGGGGCTCGGGGCGCGGCGGGCAGGCTCGGAGGCGGCGCTGCCAACTGAAATCACGTTTAGTCTTACGGACGATGTGAACCGCGCGACGAACGCGCCGCCGCCGCCCGCGTCCGACCCCGCGAACGCATGTAAACACCGCCTGGGCCTTACCTACTCGTGTCTTCAGCAAAAACAACCTCTCGTAACTGAACCAAATAATTGGCTAACTATTAAACTCTTGTATTTATTTAACATTTACAAAACAAAACTTGGTAATTAATTTCCTTTCAAAATTTAGAGCGGCACAAGGTTAGCGGAAATGGAATTAGGCGACGATATATTTTTCATATATGGACGCAGTGGGTTCGTATTACTTATATGACACTGTAAATAACATCATGAGCTAGTCACTGGTTGCACTCTCACATTCATCTGTTATGTATATCAATCGTAAATTACTTAAGCTTGTAGAGCAGTATTAGTTTTTCGTGACGCTACGTCACCACTGATAATGACCACTGACTTACTGACAGAAAATCGCGAGACCCCACCGATACTTTTCGTAGCGAGAAAAGCATGTTGGCAGTATTTCTTTTCTGTAATAAAATCAGAGCGCATGTAGATTCTCTGCTCAGTACTGAATTTTTGAGGTCAACTTAAATGACAAGAACCCGCAGCAGGGTAAAAATAGACTATTGTGTTGCGCAGCGATGGTGCAGCACTCAAGATGATGGCTCTTCTTCCTGTTCGCAACGGGACGTCCACCTCCCCATTAGCTTCAATTTATTTTTAACTAGGTAATCTCATACAACCACGATCAGTTTATCAATGAAAAACTTCAATATATTCGGTTATGTTATTTGTACCTTAATGTATAGGTGGGTGTCTCTTACAAAAGTTCAACATTATGTATAGTGCAATGCAACTTACTTTACGTAAACTTAACTCGCTGTTATTCTTGCACTCTCTGTTGAGAGTAATTGGAATAATTAGTATAGTATATGCAATTGAGGAAAATAGCTCTCGCAAATCAAAAAGTGAAAGCATAAGTGCATTTCCCGGTGATTCCTGTATCTGTAGGTACTCGTTCCTCTGAGATCAGTGATATACGTTACCGCTAAGGGTACGCTATACATAGCAACGTGCAGTCAATGGATATATCGTCCAGATAACGATGATCCTAGTCTCATTTATGTTCGAATACGAGTACTGGCTCTACAGGGGATAGATGCACGCCTAAGTATTTGCTCTAAATTCGCCAGAATTCTTTACGATATAAATAATCTTGTCTGTGCTAATAGGTATATATATATTATATATTAATATTGTAATTGTAAACATTCTTTACCGTGTACTTACACGAGAAATTACGTTTTGAAAGGCCTTTTTATTTGCTCGTGTTGAATTGCGTAACTACGTCCTTTACGATTATTACTTACCTTTTTTCTGTTCGGAGATGCAAGGCACGTTCCACGCTTGCAATAGGTACATACTTGATAAACGAGTATACCTACCCGTCCTGATTGTACGACTTTCTATTCAAAAAGTCAAATATCTAACGTTGTGAATTACCTCTATTGTTCTCATAAAGTCCTACTTTACGTTAATTTATAATCTTGCCTTCATACTCATTCTTTGTATAAATATAAATGGGAGCTACCAAGTTAAAAGAGGTACGTATTTTAAATGTATTGTTACAAGAAATTATATAAAAACTATTTTACTCTACGTATTAGATTAAATTAAATTGAAGTACCTACTATATAGCTTCGCAATTTTGGACTTTTGAAAACCAACCATGGTTTCATTATACATTTGTTACTTGCATTCTTGTTTAAATCAAATATGCGTTAATTTTTTTTTTAGAAATTGAACTGTTTCATAAAATAGATCTAGGATGTTCGGGAAAGTTGTATAAAAATCATAAATTGAATTCAATTAATTATTGTATCCTTATCTATAAATTAGTGTTAACCATACAAAATAAAATATGTACAGTACAGTACCTACTTAACAGTTTTATTTATTAGAAATTATATTAGGGAAGCAAATCAAATATAGATTAAATTAAATTACTAATTTCCCCGGCATCCGGAATCTTACTGAAACTGTCATGTCTTTGTTTTTTGCAAAGAAGCCATGCTGTTTTCGATATTTTACTAACTTCTAAAAGCCCCAACAGCTGGATTTGGCAACTGTATAGAATTTTACAATGAAATTCCTCTATGTACTTATTACCAGGCTATACTACATCCGATTGTTTTATTCAGTTCGCTGCCCTTTGGATTAAAAGAAGACACAAACCAACTTTTATTCAGTTCTGCCTAATCTTTCGATCAATTTCAGATAGGGATTGCAAACTGGACTGGTTTTGAATCCGGCCGGATTCAGGCTGGTTTTAAATCCGGATCATTGCCAACTACAATATTAAGCTAATCAGAAATGACGTAGGTAATCTATTGTCTCATTTATTTATTGAGTCAATAGGTTACAGTACTCAGTCCATGATAAACAGCATTGTATTCCATTCAGTAATAAAACGATTATTTAATGGTTTAAATAATCATTTTTAAGTAACATAGGGTAATAGAAATTAACACAGGCGCAAGTCACGTATACCTACTGGTTGCCCCTTCACACCGACTCACTTAGATCTGAAGGTCTTAGGCATCACACACACTAACTGCTCAGCACGCACCGAAATTGCGCTACTGAGTATTTTATTTGCAATACATACATACATACATTTCAGCCGTATTTAACTAGTACCGCTATACAGTATAACACTATAAACATTTTATCTTTGAATAAGTTGTCGGATAAATAGACGGGCGGACACATATTTTAATATTTAACTTCCCTTCCTATTATGTCAGAAAATACTATTCACTTTATCAATAAATGCTTGAATGTCCTTTTTTTCAAATACCTAAATATCTAGTTAGGGTCGAACCGAAAAGATAGACCTCCCAATTCACATTAAAAAAAATCCAAACTTTTAATATTTTATCACGTTATCCCCTTGATTGATTTACATATTCACACCAAATCATAACTTTCTAGGACTAACGGTCACTGCTAGTGCCTTTATACCTGTCCTCGGCTGTTTAGACATGGCGAAGCTATAAGGGTTCTTAGTGGTCTATAGAACCCTATAAAGTACCGGAGTCGGCCGATATACCGTATCCAAAGATGGAATTGCATTCCATAATTTCATATCATTCCTTATCTTTTTGGAGTAGGTACCTACACAGTCTTCTCTTATGTCTATCAGTTTATAAACAGAAAATTTGTTTTATTTAACAATGCATCAGTTTTTCTATTTATAACGCTCAAGTGGTCGTGTTTTTCTACCTGGATGTTTATTCATCCCGTTTGAGTATTGACTATGATTCAAAATTTCCCGTCAGCTTATCAAATGTCTTTTGCTCCCCACCAATTGACACTATACGCACCTAGGTATAAACAATAAGGGTGCAAAGTGGTTCACCATATAATATTTAAGTTAAACTTTCTTTGATCCCGGAGGAGGCCAAAGAGGCCTGTTGAGAATACACCTACATAATTTTACTTTGGGACTCTCATACCTAAAGGTTGTTCATACTTCGCTTCTCATAGATAATCATGAGTGATTCTGTGTTCGTAATTACGAGATAAACATATGTATTGAGGATGAAATATGTATATAGTCAGCATGAATTTAATTCGGTGTCGACTGTCAACCGGTCGTTTGTAAGGGTTTTGAGGCTTCACCACAGTTTATGATAAATGGTTAGTGTTTTTTTGAGGTTTTTTTAAATTAAAGTACTTACTATTTGTTTAAAAAGTTAGCCAGAATTGATAATTTGCACAAAATTGGTGTTTTCATGCTGACTATACGTACCTACTTCGCAAGTAGTCCTGTCTTTACGACCTCTGGACTCAGAGGAGTAAAAGCTGCGACGTAAGCGTAAAATAAATACTCGTAACCAGCTGTTGATCAACAAAAATCATAATTATAGTAGAATTGAACATTTACATGATTAATTTTTCCTTATAGGTATATCCCATCCGAAACATTATCATTATACAAAAACTTACATTTGAAAATATCTAGTTAGGCGTGTTGTTATTATCGCACATGAGACAATTCAAAATGTATAATAAACAATTGCGTGCTGTTCCATGACATCGCGTTGAGTTTACAAGGTATTTTATCAAAACTGTGAATCAAATACTTCATTGAGTTGGACACTTCAATGTTTACTAAGAGCGCGGCGAAGAATATGGTATACGGTGATGTCACAGATGAGCGCGCTTAAGTGGCGGTCCCGAAAAATATACTAATATTATTTCATCTTCAGTATATTTTTTAGCTTGTAATTGATGTAGCGTTTTTTTATTTTATCTATGTAATTACTTATAGAATAGTTAAAAAACAGATGCATGAATATTCCCTACTGTTTCTAGTTGTTTCATTCTTATAAGGAGCAATGTTAAATTAAAATTGAAGTCACACATAACAGCATCGAATCGCATTTTTCTGGACTTTTTCAGACACGCTATATGCATCGCAGGTCAGAGTATGTTATCACTGTTATCAGGGCCTTACATCTGCTGAAGGATGCCATCGCATGGTTGCAACTGCTAATAAATATCATCGCATGTTCTAAAAATTGTTAAAGGATTTATTAATGATATTCTTTTAATATCAAGTTCACTTCGTTTATTTGCCTCTTTAACGCTCTTGATATAAAGTACAAGCGATACAGAGGGAAAAGCAAAAGGGACAGTAATTATCAAAATTTCTAACTTAATGCCAGACACATGCCAGACTTAATGCCGCTCCTTCTCGTTTCGTATGCGTCAGCAAACATTCTCATTCGCCAGAATGCCGTCGTATGCTTAAGCTACTAAAGGTAATACTTTCGTAAGTATCCGGTCTCACGCGTAAGCAACCGTTCTGGCACGTTAACTTGAATAAGCATCCTCCGGCACGGTTAACGTGAGGCTACACTTGTACGCTAGATGCTGAAGTTGAATCGATGCGGAGAGGTGAATCGATGCGGAAGTCACATCATACAAAACAAGGGTTTTCCATATGAAAGATGCGAATCGGTGCGATATGTGTGATTCCACCCTCACTCATTGTTACTTTGACTCACCTTTTAATAATTACATATTGATAATGAATCTAGGGTTAAAAAACTTTCAACTCAGTCTTGTACTTATTTGATGATTTTGTATATTCCTGTTTTTCAACCCTTAAGTGACGAGAAAATTGGCGTCGCTTAGTATTAACATAAAAATTGAAATACAGATTTGCCTCAACAGTAGGTAAAAGAGAATCCATACTAGAGTTGCCACGTTTAATAAGTTACTAGAAAATTGTTTTATTTATTCCCCTCGGCCGATGGGCACAATGTTAAAAGCCCTTAAGGATTTGCGAGGCAGGCGCCTTATAAATGTACTTACATTTGTGAACATGCCTAATTGAGTACAAATTGCTCCATTCCAAATATCTTGGGCTTCGGTGGATAAACTTGAAATACCAGAACAACTAAGCGGAAGGAAACTAAGTAATCCCATGTAATATTATTGTTATGCCCCTTTTCTAAATTGCACAATGTAATTATAATATATGTATACTGCTAAATGACTATACTATATTTTATTACACTGATAATATAATTTTAGAGAGGGTGGATAAATAAATGTATAGTACTTAGTAATTTTTTATGAGTCCATGTTTATATTATTGTTTGCGTGCCAAGGAATTGCACACAGCAGTTTGCACACAAACTATTTAACAAATAAACACATTTCAGAATGTTAAACAATTTTAATGGGAGAACTTAAGCGTAATGTGAACTGCAGAGAAATATCTCAATTGAAAAAAGTTTTATATGCTACTATTGGTGCTGACTGAACTATTTGTATTGTTTTTAACCTCAAAGTATTGATAAAAATATTCAATACATAAAAATATTAATTACAGACGTTATATATAAATAGGTAGAACAATTGTTCTACGTGGGTATACTAGTTATGCCGTTAAAAAACTTTCCGTTAAAAAATAGGCCTCTATTGGGGTTGTGCTAAACGCTGGAATCACTTTTAATGCTTTTTAAATTGTAAATTAATATTAGAAGTTTAAAATTTTTATCATACTAACTTACAATCCTGTTTGAAACCGCGTACGTATACTTATATTTTTTACGTACGTATATTTTTAAAAATCGCTTCTTAAGACGTATATACGTTGTTTCAGTAGTTTTTCGCATTCATTCAACCTTTCATCCCTTTCTAAGAGGAATTTCGTAAAATGTTGGGAATACATTATTTCAATTGAGTATAGTTTTTTAAAGTTTATCAATTAAATATTTGTACACATTCCATACAAACTTTTTAACCATATTTAAACACTCTTTGGAGTTAAATTTCGAAAAATACTGTGTTTACTATTAACATAGGTAACCGTGTTTAATAGTAACAGGAGCACGAAGTTTCACGTCACTTAAAATTTGTATTCTGCCCGTACCTACTTCCATCTCACTTTTAACCCACTTAAGGGTAGAATTTTTCAAAGTTGCGTCTTCAAGCAAGTTGCGAAATCTCAACTTTCTAGGTGCAGTAATTTCGGTCCTGCATTCATACGAACTTTCTACCTCTTTCTTCCTTTTGGAGAGGAATTTCGTAAAATGCTGACTTGACTTATTTTGTTAATGTAGGTAGGTACCTACATTATAACGTAATTTGTTTTAATGATGTAAAATTGTCTGTCGTTCTTATCTACATTTCCTTTGCGGGTAGTGTGTTCTGGTAAGCTTTCATCATTAAATTCGTAATTGGACGCTGATTACGAGTAACAGAAATATTTATAAGGTTAAACTTCCCGCGTCGGTTTCGCTGACCCAGTTGCTCGCCCGTTTGGTTACAAACAACATCACATTACGGACTACATGATGGCAATTTAAAAAGGTCTTTCTCGCTGGTTTATCTAATCTACATAGAAACCTGACTCGTGCATTGATGCAGGAATTTTGAAATTTGTGAGAGTAAAATCCTGTCTCGCACTTTGAGCTAAATTGAATTTATTGCCATGGTCTTAGAAAACAATGAATATTTGAGTGAGTGATCAGGATCTTCATCTGATTTGTCATGTCATTTTTAATAGCATACTACACAAAAGGCTAATGTAGATCTCTACTAAAATGCAGACTATTAAGGAAGTAACATAGTAAGCTGTAGTATTTAGAAGGTATCTTGTTAGTTTGGGACTAGATCTTGTTATGTATTTACTTTTTCTTACTAAGCACATTCACTCAATTTGTTACTTTATATTTATCATCTAACTGTTGCTTTAACACAAAATAAGTATATTAACTTCATTGATTGGTAATCGCAAAAAGTAAGCGGGCGGGATTTTAAGTAAGAACTTTCTAAATTTGAACTTGGCCGCATATGTACTTATATACCTATGTACCGAATCATAATCCGTTTCTAAAACATAAGAGCCAAGATACATAGGTACTTCTTTTGTATACTTTGCATGTAGTGCACCCATATTATTCTTAACTGCACAACGCAAATCAACCTCAAAAAACTAAGGTGAAGTAATAATAACTTCTGCACCTGACTAAGATCCCGTAACCATAAACGGTGCAAGCCAATCGATAGACTGATGTTTTCAATCGATTTGAAATAATCTGAGACCAAACGGACCGTTAGTAATTAGGGCCAAAAACATTTCTTGGGTCTTTGTAAGCACGTTGATATACTTCCTATAAATTGAAATCTGAAATATAAAGTAATGGTTTTCGTTACAGGTAACTACCAGTATACATTTACACTACCGGTATTTTTCACATTTGATTACGTTCACTAGCTTTGTAATTTTAGTGGAACGACACAACAATAACACAATTTAGTAATACAAATTTATTTAAATGAATAAAACAATTAAGAACAATTCAAGTTATGTTAGTGAAATATTTTGATTTGCTCTTTAAGTAGTAATATTAATTACTATATATTTAAATTAAAGATAGAAATAGATATCTTAGGAACCAATATGTCATCTTCTTCAATTTTTAAATAGACTTATTAAAATCCAGAAGAGACAGTAATACATTAGTTTTTTCCATCTTTAGACTCTTTAAAATATCCGCTTTGGCATTAAGTACGTCGGTACCGTACAGGGGCCGATTTTTGGGAGCAGTGCACTCAATTAAAAAACTGAGGACGAATGTAGGTACTTCAAAGTTTGATAACATTATATTTGCACGAAATTTACAATTTTGATACCGTGTTTCATTTTAAAATCGAGTACTCAACACTCAAGAAATAATCAATTTGAAATTTTCGATAGACATTCCCATTTACATTCCATACATACCATAAACATAACTAATTCTATTAATATTAAATTTTTAACCCTATGTAAAAGGTTTCGTGTTCACAGGACTGGTTTTTTAGGGTTCCGTAGTCAACTAGAAACCCCAATAGTTTCGCCATGTCTGTCCGTCCGCAGATAATCTAAGTGACCGTTATTAGCACTAGAAAGCTGAAATTTGGTATTATGTAATATGTATATCAATCACGCCGATAAAGTGGTAAAATGAAAAGTGGAAAAAATGTCCAATCCTATATGTAAAGTGGAGTGTTATTTTTTTTTTTCATTTCAATCCTAACGCGTGATATATTGTTGGATAGGTGTTTAAAAATGAATAGGGGTTTTGATAATGTAAAGAAGAAATAAAATGGTGGAGCCCCTAACTTTTAAACCGTAAGTTTTAATAAAAAAATATATATATGAATGAATGAATGAAATGAATAAAATGAATAAAATCTCAATAGTAGAACTTCATAAAAACTTTCTAGGAAAATTAATTTGAACTTGATAGGTTGAATAGTTTTTGAAAAAAATTACAAAATAATATCTGAACTAAGTTTGTAATTTAACCGTAAAGTTGTACCTACCTGTAATTTCTATAAAATCACAATGTAATGACGTGCTTTCAAATAAAGTAAAAACGGTTAAAATCGGTTAATAGGTCAGTTAAGAATTAGCTCATAAAAATAATCTTCCATACTTTAAGCTCGCGCTCAATAGTTGACTTCATTTGCCGATAGATGTCACTGTACGTGGAACGCTCATATCCTACATAGCGGTGTAAGATTGTTTCTGATTTAATGGGGTTGGAGCAGGTACATTACACAGATACATTAGGTTGAAACTGACAGACTTGAAATGACGCTGGTTATCACTCCATGTTACAACCCCTTCCCACTACTGGTGGTAGGACTGATATAGACAATATATTTTCGGATTTCCCTTTTTTAGTCTTTTTGTACTTAATATGTCAACTCAATGTAACAAATAAGCCATTTTTTTACTCTTAAGTGGGGACACCTTACTGTAACGTAAATAAGCTCCAAAATAATGTAGGTACCTACAAATTACATTATAATGGGAGGAGTGCGTCAGAAATATAAAAAAATAAGTGTTCATTCTAGCCTATTATGTATACACGTATATGTATATTGTAAACAGGTAACACATTTTCTGAGATAATGTCTATTCTTGGGTTTTCTTTGAGACATAATTAAGTTATTGCGAGGTTTCATAATACGACTGAATATGACACAACAAAGTGAAATACTTAAGTTACTAAGTATAAGTTCATCTTCGTAGTTACATATATCTGTTTGCCTTTCGTCTATTACACTATTAAGAACTATCTTGTGTTATATTTGAACGGGGTAACAAATCGTGAATAAGGTTGTTTTGACAATCTTTACTCAGATCAGTGTTACGGTCGTAAGGTAGGTATCATAACTCTCATGTGGGCATTTATTGAGAAATTGAAATTAATAATGCATAAAAAGATTTACGCTGTACGAAATACGAAGAGTGGGTAAAGCGATATTAGATTTTATTGCCGGGCCGCGTCAATCTGACCTGAGCACTCGAGGGTCGGCTGTGCTCGTCAAGGGCTAGCTCAGCCACGGAGCGCACGGCTTCAAATTACATCACACTCCAATTTATTAAAAAAGATTGGACCTCAATGAGGGTTTAGTTTTTTGTTTTCCGTATTAGATATAGCGTATCTATATAGTGCAATGTATTACTCATTTACAAAAAAATATATATATAATCTCCTCTCAATTGGACGTTTTTTTAAAATTCTACAATAAATACTTGAAGGGATAAATATTAAAGCTCTATACCAAATCCTCATTGTAGAAGGGCATATACGTATGAACCAAATAAAGGCAAAGGTAAACGTTGTGGCGTCTCAGGCAATCAAGGAAAAGGCGGAAGATAGATTTACATGTAAATTACTCCACAGACTCTTGTCTTAGCACTTAAGTACAAGATGAAACTATGTTTTATATTCATTGATATTTTTTAATGAGGATTTGTAAAACTACATTATAACTAAAAAAGGTTACCAATGAGTTTCGTATAATTAACTAGTAGGTATCACGTTGATTTAATTTTGGGCCACGAAATAACAGACCCAAAAAAAATCGTTTTCTTTCAAAAATGTTTAGGTGTCGTCAAAGTCTAGGTACACATCCATGGGCATACGAAGAAAAGGTTAATTTGATGCCAATTCACAAATAGGTCAGTAGGCTGCCTGGTGCGGCAGAACCTGAAAATATTTGCTTCCAGGTAAACGGTATAACGGTTATGGAATTGGAATTCTATATTTGAGTACTTACGGAATTATTCAAAAGTATCTATAAACTAAGACGTTTTTATGTCTGGTTAATTACGTAAGTATTAGTAAGTTCTAACACCTGCTATTATTTAGCTTCATATGCCTCCTAGACTAGTCGTTAGTGACCCGGATTCGAATACTGGCAAGGGCATTTTTCATGTATTCAAGAACAATTGTTCTGTATCTGTATTGGGGACTATACTCGAGTGTTTTATTATATATATAAAGGGCGGAAAGATCGAAAGAAACAAATAGGTGTAGCAACGATTTGTTTTATTTAGCGTTTATTCGATAGTATCGATACTATCGATATTATATTTCCCGTACACGGAACACACATCTTTCGTTGTTCCGGACATTTGGGAGGCGTATGCGAAGCTGGATTTAGCCAAATGGCAGAAAGGGCCCCAATTGTGAAATGTAAGGGGTACACTAATTATTATTACTATTGCATGCCCAAAGATATGCTCACCTTAATTTTGGATTTGAGATAAGCATCCCTATTCAAATCAAACACTTTTCAAGATGAGTGCGAGATAGCGAGAGCGATCTTTTTAAGATTACGATCGGAGTTCATCATTCGATAACGACTTGTTTTAATTGTGGCTCTCAATTTAAATTGAAACGTTGGTATTCCCATTAATTTATTATAAAGATTGGAATTACAAAATCTATTGGTAATTATTCGTGTTAGGTACCAGATCATCTTGCTTTGATTAAGTTAGATATGCTCTCGTATACAGTATGTATCAATACGAGAGGCAAAGCATTTAACCCGTTAATGGCCGTGACAAATGTAATACAATTTCACACTTTCTGTAAGTGTTTACCGATTATCTTATGATTCATCATTTAACTTATAATTAACTATCTGTATGTATCTTTCCTCAGGCTGTTATCACATCCCATATCAACCTGTGAAATGTTATGTTATTGTCATACATAACAAAAAACAACATCTATAGAACTGCAAACACAACTATTAAGGCATTTCATTAAGCGCATCTTATCATTTTTAAAACTAGACAATTTAGCAGAAGAAGGTACCAGCCGAATTATATTGAAATTAGGTATCGTGAAAACAGTGCCCATTTAACTCGTTATCAATATCTTAGATGTCATTTATTTTTCTTAATAACATTGACAAATAAGTTTGGGTTACCATTTTCATTGACAAACTTTCTTCAACTGACGTTTTGTTTTGATCTCAACCTTGACTTGTCAATAATGAATGTCCTGCATTGCATTGCAAATGCTTCACAATTTAAATAGATTTATCATTATCTGAAGCAAAAAAATAGTAATATGAGCTTTTATTTCAATAATATATCTACCAAAACCTTATTACTTACTTCCACTTGTATGGGTTTAATACTTTGCCTCTCATATTAATACATACTGTATACTTACTTAGACATTTCCGTGGACGTTTATCATTTCATTATCCGATTGAGGCGTCGACAGCCGGGGCCCGGGTTTTAATGATAAATTATATCTTAAATTAAATTCGGCATGGCCGAAACGTCGTTCGCATATTACCTAAAATCGGAATATAAATTCTACTTATAAATGTATAATGTACACTTCTGTTATATGAAGAATTCTTCAGAATAGTCTTACTTAAATTATTCCGATGTTAAAGTTGGAAAGTCCATTTAAAACCTTAACCTTATTTTCAAAAATGGCAGGTTCATTACTTTTATAATTGCGTAAATAATTTTGGGCACAGTAAAATAAGTATTAAAGGGCACTGTTTTTACGATAATTTCATAATAATTCGGCTGGTACTTCTACTAAATTATCTAGTTTCAATAATGATAAGTACCACTTAATGAAATGCCTTAATGTTATTGTGTTTAACAGTATTATGGAGACGTGATTCTTTTGTTATGACACTTCACAGAACGATATGGGAAGATTGGGAAGTGTTAGTCGACTTAGAAAAGGTAGGTACAACTTGTCAAAACGTAAGATAATCGGTAAACACTAACAGAAAGTGCGAACTAGACCATTAATGCTTTGCCTCTCGTGTTCATACATACTGTATTAACACGAGAGGCAAAGCATTAATGGTCTAGTTCGCACAAATATATTTCAGGCAGGGGACCACAAACGTCTGAGTGAATGAACTGTAAAAGTGACGTTCTCTTTTTATGTGAAACCGACATAAGGGTTTTCTAATTTGCTTACCTTCAATGCAAGGGATGCAATATTCTTTGTCTACCACTCGTAGTCACCACCTACGACGTGACCTTTCCTTAGTTGATCCATTCCAATATTTCCAATGCGACCGAGTAACCTAAGAAACGTCTGTACCAAACCTAGACACACCGGAGTGTGTCTCAAAAGCGGATAATTGACGCGGTGGGTTTACTGTACCGTCTAATGAATACAGTCCACCACAAACAGAACCATGCAAAATGACATCACCTTTATAAGAAAAACCATCAGAATCATAAAAATTACAACCATTTTTATCAAAAACTACGCCTTTTTCTACCGCCTTCTCTAATGAAATAAGATTAAGACTTCAAGTTTGGCACGTGAACTACATGCGTAATCTTCTTAACATCAGTATTGTGACCGCAACTGGTAATAGAAATGTCTCCAACACCTTTGCTGGGTAAAACTTCTCTGTTGTCCACGATCAAATTCCCAGTCGAATAACTTCTCATATTGTGCATCCAATCAGCTCTGAAGGCCGTGTGTGAAGACACTCAAGACTCAATATAGAACCTTTCATGCTCAAAACCATCATTGACATTCAGCGCGCATAGAAAACTCTTGTGGTAAAGGGGTTTTCTCTTCTTATACTTCTTATGAGGAGAATAGGACCGCTTATGTCCTGACTCCATACAATCGTAAGCGACCATAAGTTTATTTGGTTTCTTTGGGTTCATTCAGGTACGAAGAGCAGTATCAGGTGGCAAGCCTGGTTTACTTAGCTCATTCAATAACTTTGTCTTAATAAGACCCACGGTAATGTCTATATTGGTGCTCAAGCCTCATAGAAGAATGGCAGCTATCGAAGCATCTTCTACAATTTTGCCTATATCGGCTAATTCTTGCACAGTTGGCATTACAGTATTTAGGTATTTAATCAAGGTAGTACCTGCACAGCTTCCGTTCAAGCTAATACTTCCTAAACCTTTATCCCCGTAAGCGGACGACAAATCCCAAGCTTCCTTGGCTGTCTTACGTGACCTCACATGGGTAATAGATAATAGCCATACCATCTCTACAATGAGACAGAATTTCGATAACGCCTTCTGATCGTTACTTAATTTCTTCTCATCTGAGATATCGGTGCCTGCAGGGTATCCGACGACTCCCATAGTTCTTCATGTATGAGGTACATACGGATTTTGAACTTCCACGACGAGTATTATAAACATTTGATATGCAGTCATTTACTTGTAAATGTAATTAAAATAAGCATTCGTGCTGATAACGAATATTGTTTGTCGACTTTATTTAAGGAAGTGACAATATATGACATCAGTTTTAAATATAGCGTACTTATGTAAAAAGTGAAAGTGTAAAATTTATATTAGTCAGTTTTATACAACAGAAGATTCTTGCAGACGACATGGAAAACAAACTGATATAATATAATAGGGTGAAACCTGAAAATACATTTATATGCATAAAAAAGTGCAACTAGCATGGATCCCAGGGCAAAAATCAAATAAGCTTGCCACAGAGTGGTCTATGAATAACTTAGTAGGTCTATTACCATCTCTAGGGCTCGCAGAGAAAACAAGTATCACAACCAGTTTGAACATCATAACATCAACATGTAGTTTGACGTAAATAAATAGACAAACTCTTAAAACTATTCATACACAGAACAGACTCGGGCTGAAGCAGAAAACTTTGGAAATTAGCAAAACACAACTACAGATGATAACAGGGATGTTAACAAGCCACTGTTGGTCTAAAGGAATGTTGGATAACACTATCAACCCTCACACTTGTAGATTTGGAAAAGTGGAAAGACGATAAAACACTTATTGTGTGTACTCTGGCCAGAAAGAGAATGAAAGATAGTAGGAAACTAGAAAGGAGAAGCCAAAGATAAAAATTAAGGGCAAGGCTCTGAATGCCTTTATTCTCGTATATACGAGTAGATATATACAAAGGAATAAACGTCTGAACATGATGCGTCGGGTGTGTCAGGAGATAATGTGAGAGAGGGGATCGCGCCTGCGTGGATCACTATAGTATAATACCCTTTTTATATTCTATTCCTATTAAATTATTTAACTTTTCATTCGACCGGGTCTCCAAAATCAAACGTTCATCATTAGCCTATGAGCTATCAACAAGAAATAATGTCACGCCTATATAAAAGAAATACTATCTAGATTACAAGTCTACACCCTACCTACGCTACACTAAGAGTTTCCGTAATATCTACCTTACAATATTTGTAAATTTTCCTATTATTTATAGCTCAGAAACTAGCCTCGATAGAGGTAGGCAACCTCTGTTGGCAACCGAGAAACGTGCTTATGTCTTATATAATTATTATTTCCGCCAACAGGACAATTTAATGAAATGTTAGGATTACACTCTGAGTTATTATTCGGTGGAAGAGCATTAATTTTATTCTATTCCTTAAATGTGTACTCACCATATGGGAATCATCAAACGCCTGCATAAGAGTGCTACGTCTTACCCATAGTGCTGCATCAATAATGGCATAGTTACCCTTTTTGTCCCTAAAAGGGAAAGATTTGACATAAATTATAGACTATGTTCTATTGTAATATGTATATATAATACTTAACTGGACAGTTTCATATAAATACAGTTGTTTTTGAGATTAAGTGAAACCTATTACCTAGCTACTAGGCTGACGATCGTATTTATAAGCAAACCTCTAAAATGTGATGGTAGTATTGAAGCAAATATCGAAAGAATTATTTTATGTGTTTTGTAAACCTAGATATTTTTCTGGTTTTTAACATTTGTATAAAGTAGGTACCTTAGTAAAGTTTTTACATTAGACGATTTATGTAAGCAATTGTTTTTTGCTTAGCATAATAGAAATGTTTTATTTTGATTGTTTTTTTTTATTGTTTCGGTTGAACTACCCTTCTACACCAATATATATTTTTCCGTACGTACCTATTACCTCCTACATTACGTCCTATATTAATTAAAGCTATTATAAAATATACAAGTAGCTCAGTAATACATACCTCGTATATAATTATCATTCATATTCGAGGTGAAAAGCTATTACTGGAAATTAGGAATCCCGGGAAGAAGCAAATAGTGTACGAAACTAACCCACTAGTATAATTCCGATTTTCTGGAAAAAACATTCTATCTCCACCAAGTTGCTTTGTGACAATACTGAAATAGGCTGTTATTAATGTTATTCGGTATAGGTGGACTATGAAGCAGCTTTTATCTCATTTTAGATTTGTGATAAGTTATTTTTCTACAAGGTATAGATCGTTAGCAGCGCATTAAAAATATATTTTACTACTCAATAAAATATATAAATACTTGTTAGATCCATTGCAAATATATATATAATGTATGTACTTGCGCCTTTACAATTATATTATTATTAGGTAAAAAGAACAAGTAACTGGAATAGTTTGTGCCTCCTTATATTTGGAAACCTTCGAAACCTGAAAATAGACTAGGATTCCATACATTATGCATAAGCCGTCTCTACCAAAGTCCAATGAAATGTAGGTCGTCAGATTCATGGATATTAAAATACACGCTTAAACATTTCCGGTGATGTTTAATGCATTATTTCATGCAAACTTTTTCAAAACTTTTTCAGTCTTCATCTATGTTTCATGTAATCTTTTCACTCGGACAGCATAATTATTTTATTATTTGAAACAAAAAAGATATAAAAGTGTACCTAAGTGAGAAAGCTGCTAAGACATCTGTGAAGTTATCATTCATTTTATTCGTTTCGCACAGAAAGACACGAGTGTCCTTGCCAACCGTTCCGGTAAACGGATATAATGTCGATGTTCTTCTTTCGTTTCCACAATCTGCGCCGTGCTGAAGAGAAGAGAAAGAAAAACAATAGAAACACGAGAAACAGTCGAAGTATGGCTATGGACACGCTGACAGCCCCATCGCGCCTGCTTGAGCGGCCGGCCAGCTCGCCGGTCGACTCGCTGGACGAAATCGCCCTGCAGATACCCAGGTTTACCCTTGTTCCATCATTACGCTTAACTTTGTGCTATGTCTCCTATTCTATGCTTTGTGCTGTCATATTACTTACTACAGATTTCAGTTGATCCTTCGCGGAATATAATCCTTGAGCACGGAGGTGGTATTTAGTTGATCTACTCGTACATTCATCCTATTTACTTACTTATAGTGTTGCAATAATAATTACGTGATCTTTTAAGTCGGCTTTACTCCCTAATGTATAAACAGATTTTGACTTAAATGACAGTGATGTAGATTGAGCCGATTTGTTAGTAGATTGAGCCTTGGAACTGCCATTTGAGTATACAGAATAAAAAAAAACATCTAAAATTGGTATTTTTACATGTAACCCAATTCGATGATCTGCTTGCTAAAGCTGTTTAGTTTTAGTAGAATCTTGGCGACCTTATTTTGTATTTATATAAATTATCACATTACCTTTCCAATTGTCCTTCCGTGTTTGCACCATATTATGTAGGTAAGTGTTGCAATCTTACGTTTTTTCCCAGTCTTGTTTGGGCCAAACTTACAGTACAGTATAAGTTCTACATTGCATGACTTGGACAGCTGGAGGCAAGATTTTTGTACTTCACTATGGTTTTCAGTCTCAACAGAGAGGTGAAACAAACCATGGCAAAGATGGATAGACTACGTGGACCATAAAGGGATGATTGGTGACTTGGTAGAATAGTGGAAGTATTCATGGAAGAGAAAAACATGTTGGTCTACTCTGGTGGGTTAGGGCAAGTCAATGATGGTTTAGAAAGCTAATTTTAATATAGTCAAAATGCTTTAGCGACGGGGACAACACTGTGTGACTGTCTCCACAATAATAGTCTCGAAGAAAGAGATGAACACGTTATATGTTCCTGAGTCATGGATCATATATTATATATATTGTCGTCTAGTACTTACAACACAAGCCTTACTGAGCTTATCCTAGGACTAGGTCGATTTGTGTAAGATTGTCTCGAAGTTTACGAAACCAACCATATTTGCTTAGTGTCGAACAAAAAACAGCCCGTGTTAGATGGTGTCGCCAAACTCTGCAGCGATTCAACCGAGGAGAGTCCAAACACGTATTTGATATGGTTAGTTTTGACGAGTCTTGGATATATGCTTATGATCCAGATGCCAAGCAGCAGTCAACTGGGTCTTCCAAGATGAGCCAAAATCGATCAAATAAACAAAAATGGTTGCCTAGTTTGTGGCAAAGGGTGGCCAAGTCGCCACTATTGTTCTAGAATTAATTAGAATTAATTATTCATTTATTTTAAAGAAATGTAGCCAGTATTACGTAAATACTGTCTCACCAAAGTTTTTATTTTTTATCATAATTTCCCAGCTGCATTGTTAATAAAACAACCGTCCTAAAAATACCTTATTGATTAAAAACCCGTACGAGTGTACAGGAAGTTAATGAATATCAATGTAATCCGAGCGCCGCCATTCAAATGAAAGTCCGTGTATAATATATGGTTGCTACGCTTGCTACGAGTACGATGACAACGTTATGTGCTCGTAAAAGAAATCGTGATTCCGTGAAGATGAGACGAGACAAGCACGCCTTGCTTCGCTATACCACATTTACTTTTCGCATTCTATCTTTAGGTATACAAGTCCATACGTGCTTTATATTAGCCTTTGTGGTTTATGAATAATCGTCTGTCCCACGCAATACACTAGTGATAATCGTTAGTTTTCTTTGTTCTATGAATGTAGTGGTAACTAACAACTTGACTCTGTACTGGGAACGGATTATGACTCAGAACAATTAAGTCAAACAAAAGTAATAAATGAAAAAAACATTTTATCTATTTAGAGGCTACGATGCCACTGACAGTTTACTTTTGTCGTTAGAAAAAGCTTTTATTACAGCAACTACTAGTATGTATACCTGGATGTTGCCTCGGGTGGCAATGCTAAGTTACATACAAGTTCATGCCGTGATAATTAGAAATTAAGTTAACCCTAATGTGTGTGATATTTAATATAGTTTATACACTGCTACCACTTCTCTTGCTAATGTCTAATGTTTAAAGTAGTCATGTATCACGTGAAATAAAACAACTAAAACGGATTAAATCGCGTATACTAATTTAAACTTCATCCCGACGTTTGCGTCATGTATCTTTCGTTCGGTCCAAAATTAAAGTTAACAGCGCAACTAAAATGTTCTGTAATATTGTGGACTGAATAAAAGCAACCAAGAATAACTTCTATATTCAGTTTAAATTGAATAGCCTTAACTAAATAGTAAATCACATTCAGTGCTTGATCATGATCAATTATAACATAATTGTCACTGTCGAGGGTCTTTATCGCTTGGAATACAAGGGTGGAAATGGGGGGCACTTGTCTCGCATAAAGCGTTTGATTGTAGTACAAATAAAACTTGAATTGACGTTAGCCTCGCGCCGAGCAAACATAAAGTTTGAAATGCAAACGTGTATGCCAGCGCCCGGTCGTATACCTATATACTCCGCTTTGGTCCGCTTCTTACTAGCTTCAATAAAATAGCCCTCATTTTAGTCATTATTGCTGCCTATGCCTGCTGTAATGTAACCATTAATTCATTAGCTCCTGCCAACTAACACATTACTATGTTACTCGCACTATATATTCTAATGGTTATGGCAAGTTTTGAATAAAATGATACTTATATACAGCCTATATAAGTAGTATAATAGGTAAATTCGATTCGATCAATTATAACCGAGAGTATGATACTGCAAAAAATTCTACGTCGGAAATACGAGTATTATGCCGACAGTAAAGGTCTGTATGATCTACACAAAAATAGGGTTCCGACCATTAGGTGCTTTGCAGTACAGTCACGTCGCCGCTTGTTTTAGTCCTGTTTGAGGCGCCGCCGAGCACCGGCGCAAGGCACCGAACCGAATCTCGTTCGTGCTTTCTGACAAACGGAAAACTATGATTAAGTATTAGGCAGTTATGTTCACTGCAAATCGCGCATTCTCATAATTTATAGTACATTGTGCAACGAGGGTGGTAAGTTGGGTATAGCAAACGCGAGTCTATTAGAAGCCTGGCGACGAAGTCACTTACCGCCCGTGATAAACACAATGTTTTTCATCACATTTTTTTTTATTGTAATAGGCGGCAAACGAGCAGACGGATTGCCTGGTGGTAAGCAATTACCGTCGCCCATGGGCACCCGCAACACCAGGGGGGTCACAAGCGCGTTGCCGGCCTTTAAGGGGGGTTGGAGCTCTGGGAACCTTACTCACCCATCAGGAACACAACACTACCTACACCTGAAAGGCAGCAATGCTATTATGGCTGTGGTCTTCTGTAAGGAGGAGGTACTTCCCCAGTTGGGCTGCTCCAGATTCAAGCGTGATGGTCATCGCTGTGCCCTACCTCTCATTGTTGGACGTAGTTTAAGGACATACCCGGGTCCAAAACATTTGAGAGGAAATAAAAAAAAATGTTCGTTAAATTAGTAACTTATATAGACTTAAAATCAAAATACACTTCGAAAACTAAAATCAAACCGCATCCACTAAAAGAAAAGAGATTGTCAACTTTTTTCAATGTTTTTCACAGATAATGTGTTAGCATTATCTGTGAAAGACATTACTGCGTTTTGTTTTCGAAGTTGACAGATCGTCCTGCCAAATGGTATCAATTATCAAAATGAAATATAATACAATTATTTTTAATAAATGCTTAACATTAAATTGCATTCAAATTTAACATAAAGATATGTTTTATAGATATTGAAAGTTGGCTGTTGCCAAACTTCTGAAGATATGAAATACACCTTGGCTGATTGGAAACATCCTCAGTCCGAAGTGAAGAATGAGTTCTATATATTTTTAAAACTAAACTTAACAGCCCGTGTGAGCTAAAACGCCATTGACGAGCAAGTGTGATGAAAAGTACTTTATCATCAAATGCCGTGTAAGGTACACATAAGAATGTGGTAGATGTATGGAGAACTGAAGGAATAATCTCTGATTTAGTATTTTATTAGTAATTATTAATATAATTTAACGTATTTTTAAAGCAATTCATAAGGACGTTTTCTGGCGTGAGTTTCAGGTAGGTACCGGTTCAATAACTAGCTAACTACATTTTACTAACAGTCAGTGAAACATGTGAAGCCCGGAATCTTAAAAGAGGAGTCAGTCCTCAACCATGTCTCAGCGATTAATTTTTTTAATTAAAAACATAAAGTACATAAATGTTGGGAATTCGATAGCTTTAGAGTATATTAAAATGAACCGAGAACTAAAAGGCGATCGTACTTAGCAAAAATATAATGACAACTGTAAAACAATGGAATAACAAAACATACAGACTACAAAACCAGAGACAATATTAAAAGTATAAAAACCTCGTCTACATCGTCCACCCTGTAATTTATAAATTTTCTTTAAAAAAACGCATTATGAAGGAAATTATTGGCAGCTGCAGGCTGCAGAACTCTCAAGTTTAACTAGGATTAAACGGCGACCATTAAAACAATACCACTCTTAAATTATACCCATTACTTTACACGAGTGAATTATTTAGCAAAGTTGAGGATTTTAAAAGCTCATCACATGGTAATGGATCTTCGGTAAAACGGAAATATTATTTTTGGGGGTATCCTATTGGATATAATTCTGTTCATTATTATAACATAGCATAGCATGATAGACACATGGTACAATAAGATCACCAGCTCATGAGACAAAATCGTCAAATGCAATCACCAGGGTGATCGTGGTCAGGCGTTTAATGTAGATAACGTGATTTTAACTGAGATTTTTCTATTTTTCTTTGAATTTAAATATCGAAGATATTCGCTAGTAGACGTTTATGCATAATAAAAAAAAAATGAGATTTTTCTTTTTACATACAAGTAAAAAGAAAAACACTAACACGAACTTTAATATTAACTTTGTTTTTATAAAATCTCAACTACAGGCTTGAAGTTGAATGCGTGTGTTAGGTACTGGTGAAAGTTTCATTTCGAACTCGAACGAAACATTTGAAATTATTCACATAAAAGACTAGAGTGCAATTGCCTCTATGCATATGCTCTATGCATCATTAGAATACACCTAAGAGAAACAGAAAAAGTTAAGCTGATAAAAATATTACAATATTAGGTAACTGACACATCAACAAAAGTATTTATAGTAAAAAAGTTAGAATAAATATTCTGTACGTCAGTACCCTCACCATGAGTTGTGACATCACGGTTTTCGATAACGAGTATCGAGTTTACGTAACGATTGATGTCATTAGACATCCTGTACCCTTACCATGTGTTGTGATATTACGGTTTTCGATAACGAGTATCGAGTTACTATCTGTGCGTCTCGTTCGCACTAAAATAGTACAAGCGAGATGCACAGATAGTAAACTAGATACTCGTTATCGAAAACCGTAATGCCACAACTCTTGGTAAGGGTACAGGATGTCTAATGACATCAATCGGTACGTAATGATGAACAATCGTTTTAGGGTTGTTCATCATTTGTCAACTAGTTGACTACGGAACCCTAAAAGGCTCATTGAGGCATTGTACCAAGGATGCTCGCGGAATTTTCTCGTATCGCAATGCTGATACGTTTTGCGTGAAAGTTGCCAGCGTCTCAGTATAAGCAAAAATTGTGGTCATGACGACTAAATTTTGAGCTGCCATGGTGAACATTAAAATGATTGCAACACGCAATTTCAGAATTAATAAAACCATCAATAACTCGGTACGCTGAAAAGAATTATATCCATTATATAGTCTAAATTCAAGATCAAATCTAATACTTAAATTTTCCGTTTGAGTTCAAGGTACAACCGAAGTAATTAATTAATTTAGTTTGAACTTGTTCGTAACTGATATTGATTCTCTGAGTAGAGTAGCAACTATAGGTATAGGTTCGGGTATGATTAGAGTGGCGGAGGTAGATTTTGGTCCCGCAGGGACCAACAGAAACTATTCCTTCAGTTCTCCATACATCTACCACACTATATAGACATATTTTTATGTGTACCTTACATGGCATTTGATGATATGATTCATAATTATAATTTATAATATATGATTTACAATTCTAATAAATTTGTTGAACGTCATATATTCCGATTTGGGGGACTATGTTTTTGATCCATTTAGGGTTCAATGTACACTGTGCATTTCATAGTGAGTTTTAAATAAACAGCTTGAACAGCAAGTGGCTCAGTGACTTTTATATCCATAAAGAAATCAAGTGGCATACCTACATACATAGTTCAACAAATATTACACGAACTAATGTTAAACTAGAAATACTTATTACCTGTCACACATATTTATGATTGAGACTACTTTATACAATCAAGGAATCTTTTATGAAAATTGTATGCAGTATTAGGTTTATTTAAAACCCGCTTTTACGCTTTCCATTAAAAGTAGTGCTACTAAATGTAGTGATTGAATTATACTTCCGAAGTAGGGCGTGTAGCCTTTGGCGGGCTGCCTATGCATCCCGCCAAAAATCCTTACCTTTGAAAGTTTTAGACAATAAAGGCAAAAATGGATCAAATATTTACTTAGGTTCAATGTTGGTATATACGAAAGGTCGTCTAAACATCCCGAAGCGTATAAAACGGCTGGTTCAAAGGACGAATGGGACTCAATGCGCAAAAAACAATATGCCATTAACAAATATGCAAATTAAGCGATGAGCCAGTGAATTGTGTTGAGTTTTCATTAGCGGACTAGAGAGCTTCATATATTCGGAAACAGAATTTTTATTTTTAAATATAAAGTATTGAAATATACTCCCATATGAGTAGTTAAGTTGAAGTTCTTGCTTTAAGCACACCTTAAACTAGGGCTTGCAGGAGGAGTCGGAATCCCGGCATTGGAGATACAAAAAAATACCGGTAGATACTGCAAGCCCGACTTTAAACTTAATGAACTGAATTTAACTTTTTATACTACAACAGTTTAAAAAGTTAAATTCAGTTTTTATTTTGTCGAATTAAATTAAGTACTTCGTTGTTTTCGTTAATGACAGACATATACTTCCTCTAACGCTTACAGCAAACTTAGCTACTAACTGCTATAAGGATCGACGTTAAATTTTTTCTTCTTTCTAACAAAGTAATATATAGTAAAGTAATAGCTTGTAATATTGATTGTGCAAAAACAATTAAAAAAGAAAAACTACAAAGGTGATCCCTGGTGTACCAGCGCGTAAAAAATATTTGCAGAAAACGCGAAGCGAAGTGTCTGGTTGGTGTAAGTAACTGGTAACCGAAGAGCTGGAGGCTTCCTCGCACAACGTATCCAGCATTGCGATAGAACGAAGAAATGCCGCCAGCATTCGAGATATAATGACAAAAACGCATTTTATTTTATTTAAGATAGTCTAGTTTATGTTATAATTAGAAGTGTTTCTATTTACCTAATATTCTAATTAAAAATCTTAATATATATATTGCATAATAATTTATAACTCATAATATTACTATTGGGTACGATATTGACTACACTCCCATATTTTATTAAAACTAATTGATGTACAAAATATTAAACTATTGAGTAAACAGAAGTAAAACTGGTTATTTCCATTAATTTTAAGTTTTAAATGAAATATGTATTTCCTTTATTCATTACTTTTACAATATACAATAATATGACACTTTATTAAGAAGCAGTCAGCCAGTGTGTGATTTATAACTTAAAAGAAGCTGATGTGATGAAATTTGTTGTAGGTATGATTGATTCCTTTACGATTAGGGGAAGTACGGACAAAAAGACAGTTCTATTTTTTTATTATATTTCATAATTTTTGTAATTATAATCAGTCTCCTACATTTATAGTCATCATTAGGTTAATTGGCTAATATTCATAACTACATTTTATCAGGGACCATAACAAACTAGTCAAATATTTAAAAAAATATGCACATATACAAATAGTAAATTATGTAACACCAAGGGGATAAAGCACTGTTTTATGTCACGGGCGGGATATTGATCCTGAACGCAACGAAGGACTCGGGTTTCACCCCCGAGAGGGGGATTATTAGGTTATTATTAGGTTAAATAATTAAGACTGAGTCCGAGTGCAGTGAGGGATTCAAGCGCGCCCAAGACATAAACAGCTTTATCTCCTAGGAGTATACTCTACTTTTCTCAACTCCTGCGAGGCAATAAAATAAACCAAGGCTGCTAAAAACAATATTTTCATAAATTAAAAATGAAAATGGATATTCGACACTATTTTGTTAAACAATATTCAGCTTGTGGTGGCCTACGATTTTCGAATATTCTAATTCGATTTTCAAATCGGTGCGTGTGCGAGACTCGCCCGCGCCCGCCGTCGCTGCCGCCGTGGCGGGTGAGTTGTACTTCGCGAATTTAGAATTTGAAACCATAGCAATAAGAGCTATGAGAAGTGGATTCACATTTCACGGTAATAATGAAATTCAGTACAACTAAAACCAAGCCAAATCCCGGCTAAAACCAAGGAATATAATTATTTGCTTTCGGTAAGGTTTGCATGATATATAATTTGGCATTGTCGAGCAGTGGTATGAAATAGTAGATTGTTTGACAAGGGGCTAAAGTAGGCCATAATTACCACGAGATGGTTATTTTCCCGAACGAAGTGGGGGGGGAAATTGTTCGAGGGGTAATATGGCATTAAGACCCGAGTTATACACTCTACTTTTCTCTTCGATTGCGAGAAAATAAAAAAGGTAAAAATATGAATTTAAAGAAAAAATTAAGTACAATTTGTACTATCTGTTAAATTGATTGAAAGGGATTTCCCTGGTAAATAGACCAGGGTTTTATTGGTCCGCTGAATGAAAGTCGGAGATAACTGTCGTGGACTCGGGAGGTTCCCTGGTTGCTCATCTAAAACCGTACTCGTAGATTGCTTAGGCTCCGCACTTGAAGTCGTCTGTTGCGGATTATTACTTGCTCGTAAGTAGATAGCCAGCGACAATACGTTGATTGATATTATACTTATTTTCGATCGATTCTTCTATATACCCCTCAGCCACATGATCGCACTTCCACCCCCCATGACGTTTAGCCCTTTCGTTCCGGCAAAGTCATACACAAAATCTACCTAGTTTTCCATATTCAGTGATTTGATACATGCTCCTCAGTCCTGTAGGCGAGTTAACTCGTTTACAGAAATAATGCTCTTGTAAGTCCGAAAGAAGACTTAACTCGGCTACGTAAAACACTTTTCAGAGCCGGTAGACGAGATAACTCGTTGGCTAATATTGTCAAAATGAGGGTAATGTTCCCATATAATCTTGGTCAAGTGCGAACCGTTTCACATTACTCGGTTCTCGGATATTACTAGAATGCTGTTGCTGCTGAACAAACTTAAAACTTATTGTTCCAGAAAAATATTTGTAGTACGTAAATGTAATAGCTTGACATAGTTTTACACAAAGTACACCTATAACGAATTCTAATACAATAGAACGTTTTTTTTTTAATATACCCAGGTTATACTTTGCACTCAAGGGCGATAAGCAGGCATTGGCAATGTTCACATATAAATCAGTAAATTGTCGTGTTTAATATTGTTACCTAGTATTTTTAATATTCCATTTTTTTTGTTTAATTAATTAAAAATAAACGAACAATAAGATTTTTTTATTTCAGAAAATGTTCAAAATGGCACGTCTAATTTGAAAGTCTGTGACACGACATACCGATGTAGGTGATATTAAAATCGAGTTATTTTGTGAGCATTATCCTAAAATATGCGATTTTTTATGTTGAAAATTAATGGGGTAGAAAAATAAGTTTATTCACTAGTTGGCAACATTAAAATAACTGCAGCAAATAAATATGGCTACTAAGAGTACAGGAAGCTATGTGTCCGGTTGTGCAAGTGACAGTTGATTGCCCTAATCTAGGATGTAATGTCATTTTTTCAAGACGAGTTTACTCGTCTACCGGCTCTGAGAGCACATCGCACAACACGAGTTAACTCGTCATCCGGAACGAAAGGGTTAAGAATGGTTATATTTGCTATTTCTATAATAAGCGTCTTTTCGACATTGATCCTTTCAATAGTTCGATGTCAGTTCTTAAAACGCAAGTTAAACGTAAACTTAATGTATTTTAAAACAATATAATTAAAGAAAAAAAAATCTTACTTAGTTATTTATCAAATTTTATGTAGATAATAATTTTACATGTCAATCATACAACATAAACGTATTTCTACCTAACTTCTAACAAAATAACTTTGTTAACATTTTTATTTTCTACTTAATAATGAACCTCCAGGTCTATTTGTATTCTTTTTTAGATGTGTACAATATGTACATCTTATGTAATATGTATATTAAAACTGTTTGTGTTCTGAACAAAAAAAAAATTGCTCCCGAGTCTGCTGAAAGTGTCGCAGAGGTTCTGCGAAAGCAGTGGCCAATGCTCATTGTGATTTAGTAAATTAAGGTATGTAGCTATCTCTTTAGGCATATTCGCAAATTTACTTTTTCCTGACTTGCCTCGTACATTTGCCACTCTGATAGTTTAAAAAAAAATGTTGCTAGTGACATTCGCGGGACGTAATTTCTGATACGATTTCACTATATTTAGATAGTCTCCGGTAATTACAAACTTATGTTCTTTGTTTGTTTTTATATTCGGCAAATTGATTGCTTGCAATTTAGTCTCAGTTTCTACATATTGCACGGTTATATTTGCGAGTTCTATTCCTCTGCACGCGCCGCTAATTCCAAAAATCAACGCAACCTGTAAAAATACACATAGTAATGTTAATCAATACATATTTTACTAAAAAAAAGAGTATTCAATGCAAATATTCATTCAAAGATTCCTTTAAAATATAGTCACTAATAATAATATCATTACGATAACTGCAAAAATACCTTTGTTGCCAAGTATTTTTCATTAGGTGCCTTAGTTAGAAAATCTGCTGAGCAGTCAATACTTTAGGTTTTTAGGGTTAGGATTTTTGAACCCAGCGGAAAGTCTTTTAACCAAGCGGTTAAAAGACTTTTTCGAAATTTGTGTAACTTTTTAAGTTAACTTGGTGCTTCAATTGCATTGTTGTTTTCAGCATAGACCATTTACTCCACAGTTTCGAGGACTTGTATTTCTTGGAAACGAAAAATATAAAATGGATAAGAAATATACTTTCAGTATTAAACTCAACTTGTATTTCATTTTTCCAATCTATAAAATTTTGGTTTGCCTTAAAATAACTTGTATGATATTACGCCGGCAAAATATTTTCCAGAAGGGCTTTCGCTTTTTGTTACATTCTTGCATTCGGCGTAAGTTGCAATTCATCTTCACTTAATGACATTTTAACAATTAACAAATACAATTTTATTCGCCCGCAATTAATTCTGAGTCAAAAATGTTTAATTTGGCGGTCTTTGTATTTTTTTCACTGCTTTGATACAGATAGGATATATCTAAGCCGTGAATAAATACCATAGACTACGTATTGGGGCTTCAAAGAGTTTGTCAACGATTTAAACTTTTTTTTAATGCTTGTGAAGTAGGAACTAAAAAGCACCTACATACACCATTACAACGTGTATTTGCACGACGCGCCAACGTGTGTATTCACGACGCCGCAACGTATATTCTCACGGTGGAAACGTGCCGCGCTCCGACGCGTCACTGCGTCGTTTTACGTTTACGGCGCCGTGACGTGGACATGTGGCCACGCTACAAGGCCGGTATTGCATTTTGTCCGTAAATTTAATGTCTTTTAGTCCGTATTTCTCCAAGCACTAATCGAAATTATAAATATAATATTAAATTATAGTATTAATAATATTAACCTAATGAAATTATGATCAACTTTATCGCATAGGTATCTTACGCTTCTAAAGATATACATTTATGTTAACATTTATATATAACTATACACCTAACGGCAAAAGTGGCGAGACACGGGCTGTGTAGCAATACAACTACGCGTTTTGCCACACAGCTACCTACGTTTCACACGTAATATTGTGAAATATTTTTTTCTAACTATATACCTAACCTACTTATATTTGACAAATAAATACGTAATTTAAAAGAAAGCAATTTTTATGAGTCATAAAAAAATTGAATTTAATGACAAAAGTACATCATATTTTATTGACAATTGTTGGTGCACTACTGCCTTACTTGCAATAACTGACTATGGATTGTTCGCCGAGGTCTTATATATATTTCAGACCGCTAGTGACGTCAATGGCGTTAAAAGGTTAATTTTAGTGACGCGCCAATATAGATGTAACGGCATATCATAGTGTCGTACAGTCAGCGTCATATAGTTCGTATCATTCAAAGAACTCAAATAGTTCGTTAAATTCTATGGTGTACCGAACTATTTGAGTAGGTACTTTGGATGCTACCAACTATATGACGCTGACTGTATTTACAATCAGAATCGATATTAAAAAAAAAGTTATAGGTATAGTATAGTTATAATCTTCATTAGCGTAAGTAGGGGTAAAAATATAACAATTATCGAAGTTAATAGTTTATTTCAAAATGAATACAATTTTATCTCGATACGCATGAGGCAAGCTGTTCACTTCGTGGTGTACTAGTATCTACGGCGACAAGGGCATGCTCAATGAAAAATTCTAAGCGGTTAAAGGTTAAAATTACAAATAGTTTTATTAGGATATTATTCAAAGAGTGATACGGATTATCCAAAGAATTAGAGAGTACCGTTTTAATTAATACTGTACGACTAATGTAGTTCTTAAGTAGACGTTTTGTTGTTGTGGATCACATGATTAAAAATGATACTCCTGTGTAATCCATCGTGTAATAGAACTTTCTTAATGTTGTGCCTCTCAATTGCTTAAATACAAAACTCTATAAGAATTGAATGATGAATCAATCATGTGTGTTGTAAGCGTGTTTTTGTCATGTAGTGTGTAAACTTACTTAAATGTAAGGTATTTTTGTAACACTCGACTATAAAGGTAGTTTTGACCTCGAAATTATACAAGAGAAAAAATTAGGCACTAATTAAATTAAGGTTTTTATTTATTAAGAACGAATACATTAATTAATTAATCTATGCAATAACTTAAGAATTTTACTCGGTAAATTTTATCACTTGTCTTAATCTTTAAAACTTCTTAAAATATTCTCAAATGATTGTATACTTCTTATTACAGTATTGAGCTATTACGATTCCTATGGACTTACTTTCAAATCTTACTTATATATATATTGACAAACTAGAGACATTGCGAATTTGATTAAAAAAAATACTTGTAAACAATAAAACAAAGTTGTGAAGACAATTATTATTATTATTATTATAAACTATTCCAAATTCTTAAAATATAAATAGAATGAAGCACAAATAACTAGTCGCCGTCTACCGGAAAAGAAATTTTATACCATTTTATTAGACAAGCGTCCAGTTTTTATCCAATATCCCAGTACGTAGCAAGTTCATCCTTTCCACCCAATAGTACAGGGCTTCCCAAACTTTTTTCATGCGACGCCCTTGGGCATCCGAGCTCAGCTGGTCGCACAGCGTTTACGTCTTTTCTGAAATATTAAAACATACATTCAAGGAACTGTGACTTACACCACTTTACTAGTACAAGAGATCAGTGTTCGACATGCATAATGCCGTAGATGCCCAATGAATTCATTGAGCATCACCACTAAAGCCCCTGACTTACTTAATTAGAAAACATCAATTAAAATATAAATTTACAATCAATTTGATTAATTACCCATGATCCAGTGAGTCATCCCAAAATTCCTAAAATTAATCAGCGGAGAATTGTACCGATAGAAGAATTTCAATACTTCGATTCCATATACCGCCGCCACGTAACATTCCTAATAGCTTTAATTGTCTTAAACATCATGGATTAAGTGATAAATAAATTAAGAAACATAAGATTACAGTCTAAAATATTAAATACTTAGATTTCTTTCCCCGTCCGTGATGATAGTATACAAGCCAATAACTCCTTTAATAGCATTACATTTATTTAATACAAAATAGAATATATAGAATAAGTACATATGCCTTATTTTATTAATTATTTTTCTTTTAGTTTCATTTTAACGGCTTTCCTCATGATTATTTAGTCACTCCCGCTACATGTTTCGGAGAACATAGGCCTCCATTTTCAAGCACTAAGTGTGCTGAGTGTCCATTAGCCTCGCCGCTCGCGTCGCCGGCCCGTCACGCACTACCTCGCGTCGCGCTGACCGCGCCGCTCTTGATGCCAAAACTATGACTCACGAAAATTTAAATACATTTTAGTTTCCTAATCCTTAAACTTTTGAATGTGATTCATGTTTATTTGTATAAGGGCTTCTGTTTCAGTCCTATTGCCTACGAAACCTGAAAATAAAGTAACAAGGCATGCCTAACGTAAAGCGAGTAAATAGTACTCTAAATACTACGCACTATGGCGTTCAGTTTCCAAAAAAGAAAACAGACAGAAGTATCTATATTATACCAATGAGTCTCCTGGTATGATGACGGCAGCGTCATACGGCGTCTTAGTAGGGTGCGGTTGTTTAGTGATGGCAAGTATCCAAAAACCCAATTTACACATTTGGGAAAACCGGTAAGTTTTACCGCGTACGGCGCTTTACGCCATCATGGTTTTGTC
Source organism: Grapholita molesta (assembly GCA_022674325.2). NCBI lineage: Eukaryota > Metazoa > Arthropoda > Insecta > Lepidoptera > Tortricidae > Grapholita > Grapholita molesta. Next base: position 24,953,775 of record CP053120.2, on the reverse strand, counting down.
CCGCTCGCACACAGTAAACCTTGTCCGCTTCGGTATGAGTGTAAACTCGTGCCCGCTGGCGCGCGTGGCGGCCTCCACACGCGCGCCGGTGCTCAGTCGCGACCTGTCGCTCTCGGCGGCGACTGGCTTGCGCGCGCTCGCCGCTCTACAACCTAATATCACAACTCCTAAACGCAAACTTGGCACTCAAATTGTAAACCATAAGACATTGCAATGTCTATTTAATTGTATTAATTTTACAGAACTTATAAGACAAACTTAAGCATCTAAAAACAGCTAAGTTAATGAAAAAATAAATACTAATTAATCCAAACATCGATTAAAAGAACATGCGAACACGGTGATATAAGTGAGCGAATTGTCAATTAAACTAGCATTGTACCTGTTGGAGACCAAGCACATGTTTGTAGCAATTAACTGCTTTGCACGGGGAAGTAAGGATGAGTGGCGCGTAAAAAAGTTAGTTACTACTAACGAATGAGGGGTACATGCCAAGCGATCAAAACCTGTCTTGTTGTCTGAATTCAGAAGATAATTGCCGTCAAAGTATTCCCAGTAGATACAGCGAGTATTCGAGTTCTCGCAGTGGCGCGATGTTGTCTGGCGCCTCCCCGCGCACACCGCGACCGACCTCGTACTTAAGCTAGTCTGCGGCGACTCTAATTATCAAAGTGATATTGTCATGATGAACGTTGTAGCAGCGGCGTGAAGGAACATGGCTGCAGTTAGTAGATACAGTTCTTATAACTGCTTAAATGGCTGGGACAGCTATGACAAGATACCAAGGTAGGTTTCAAAATAAATGCTCATGTCGTGTTGTCGATGTAACTGCCATTAAACTTTGAATTAGTTACTGCAGAAATCAATGCCATCATTTATATTTTGGTGTTGCTGTATGTGTTGATGTTTATTACCGATACCGATGTTGATACCTGAAACTTTTACGTTTAATTCACTAGTGTGAAACATAGTCTGATAATTCAGTCAGTATAAACAGATGTGTCAGCATCAGCCCGTTGCAGTCCACTGCTGGAAAGATGTATATTTGGTACTAGCATGTGTTGTTATTTGGGGCCAATAAGGATACAGGCTATATTAAATAATAATGTTGAAGTTTAAAGTGCATAGCAAACTCTCAGGTCAAACGAGCATTGCAACTAATATAATATCATATTATTATCAAATCTAGATTACTGGTGCATACGCACTACGTAAAAACAAAAATGCAAAGCTTAGCGTCGTAGCGCTCGCTACGACACGACGTAGCCCGCGTCGACGTGTCTCATGATAGTGGCCTAGTCAATACGTGTACGAAAGCAGTCTTCTCATTTAGTTCGAGTATTTAGATGATATTTATTTTATAAATAAAATGAACATTAGTAATAATGCACAATAACGCCTCCCAAATATCCGGAATACTATTGTTCCGTGTACGGGAGAGACATAAATATTAATAAATGCATAATATACTATACGCCTATATGTTGGGATCGCTGGAATACTTTTACTTGATACTACAGTAAACTCGAGAAAATATAGGTTTAAGATACGTAAAAACTTATTTAATCGTGTTAAACCCCATCAACTGAAGGATATATACGTAGCTTTTAGCTACTTTTGTTCAAATTAATAAGTCATACTTATTGTCAAATAAATAATTTTATTATTTGGATGAGATATACTAACTCAGTAACTAAGCAGGCGGTAGTTAAATATGTTTTTAGTCTAGCTATAATGAGTTTTAAACCAATTGTATATCGTTTAGGCTCACGCATTCAGTTAATTTATAAATTAAATTGATGGTGTGCTGTTGACATTTGTGTCGGCTAACAAAGCGACCGCAGAACAAAGTACTTCTTTCTTTTTTCTTTAAATAAAATTAAACTTTTACGGAGGATATTTGGATCGGATATTTAATTTACTTAACTGGATTACTTTACATAAAAACAGGTAAAAAGAAAACAGCAGTGCGAATGGTAGTAATGAAAACCTTTGTCCCACGGGTACATACGAGTATACACCCGTGTCCGTCCTCACGCAAGCGCCGTTAAGTTGCTTTTAATGTCTACACTTACTGTAAAACAAAATGTTTAACCATTTATTGCCCCGTCTCGTTTTTCGTATATACATAAAATGACACGTAGTTTTGTTAGTAGAAACAAACTATACTTAGTCAAAAATTAAAGTAGCTATACTTAGAATGAATCATATTGTATTATTCTTTCACTAAGACTATGACCTTATAAAAAGGATGTCTTTAGTTTTTTTGTCTGCTAATATGTCCTAACAATTTTAATTTGTATGATTGTAAAGTTTCTTGAACGGTAAACCGTTGCCTTGCGTAGCCTTGGCGTTGCCGGACTTTCTCCATCTATTTAACAAGTAAAATTTATTTATTTTGAGGATTTAGTGCAAACGGTTTTTACCGCAATAATACTTGATGGTAAGGAAATCTTGAATATTCCTAACAAGGCCGTACCTAATCATGTAATAATATATATACCTATGTTTGCCTTTGCTAGCAGTCTCTTTAGTAATATCAGCTTACATTGAAAGTATTATAACTTATAAGTGTGGCCGTATTTAGTATTTCACTCCGGCCCACCACCTTCAGCTTTATAAGGTACGCCTGCACATGGAATACTGCTCACATCTGTGGGCAGGGGCTCCAACAATACGAGCTTCTTCTTCTGGACCCCATCCAACGGAAAGTAGTTCGAATCGTCGGTTGCCAGGACCTCTCAGATCGGCTTGATCCTTTAGCGCTGCGTAGATGTAGCCTCGCTCTACATCTTCTATTGCATTTACAGCGAGTTTTTTGAGGAATTGTTCGGGTTAATCCCCGCCACGTCCTTTGGCCGTCATTCTACGCAGCAACATTTCCACCCTCACCACCTGTATAGTTGGAACTCTTCTATAGTGCGTTTTTCTAGAACATTACTGCCTCGCACATCAAAACTGTGAAATGGTCTGCCGTTAGCGGTATTTCCTGACCCATACCACCCTCGTTCCTTCAAGAAAATAACGTACTCCTATGTTAAAGGCTCTTAATTGTGACTCCCCTGGTGTTGCGGGTGCCCACGACGGTAATTGCTTAGGTACCATCAGGCAATTCGTTTGCTACCTTTATCATAAAAAAATATCCCAACAATCTGTCATTTCAATACAATACCAGTTTTTTATTTTTATTGATATAACAAAAAGCTTAGGACCAGAATTGGTTAAGTACTATTAAGCTTCTTTTAATTACGGGCAGTAAATAAGCGTATAATTTTTTTTTAACAGTAAAAGGTTACTGTATGAAATTGTACAGGTACCATACTACTTGTATTATACTCTATGACACGTTTGCCCTAGTAGATAGTGACCCCCCTGTGAAGCAGATGGTCCTGGGTTTAAATCCCAGTAAGGGCATTTGTGTGATGAGCACAGGGTTCCTAAACACAGGGATATAAATATATATACAAGTATATATATGTATATATAGATATTGGCTGAGTACTCACAACACAAGCCTTCTTGAGCGTATCGTGGGGCTCAGTCAATTTGTGTAAAAATGTCCTGTAATATTTATTTATGTATTATACTGTTTTTGCACGTGCCGCATTAATATTTAATACCTAGGTACTGAAATGAAGTAGGTTGCTTCAATAATCTCGTGGATCAATCAAGTCAAGGCAAGAATACGTGCCACCGGTGATACCCGTCGAGCTACAGTAGCGTAAATCAAGTCGCACTGCACGTGCATATTTTATAGGAAGTCGAGTTAAATCGACTGTGGAACTAGCAGATTTTGAGAATTGTTGCGCTGTTACTGCTTGCACGTTGCTCAAAGTTCACTCAATTTATTAGGAGGATTTCTAGTTTATTTTGTATTGCTATATTTTGATGATGACAGGTCTGGCCTAGTGGGTAGTGACCCTGCCAATAAAGGCAAGGGTACTGGGTACAAATCCCAGATATTTGTCCCTAAGCCATGTATACAATATACAAGTACTTGTGTTTAGGAGTCTAGACTCCTAACAGTATCCTGACGACCATTTTGAAATGCATTTTTAAATTGACCTCACTGCTTATGTTATATACTCCCACGTAAACGATTTGCTAAAGCCCGGTATCTTTGGGTATGCAGACGACAGCACAGTGACTGAGCGATACATTTCTGGGGTCTAAACTGCCAGTGGAGAGACCAAGTCCCATATCCTTAGCAACTACGGACCACCTCGAGCTACTTGGAGCTTGGGTTGAAATTTACCACTAAGCTGAACTATTGAGGCCAAAGCGAAATTGGCTGCTAAGCTAACTTGGAGCCTTTTACAGTATGAAGCGGTACTTCACGCCGGAACAGCTTCTAACACTTTACCAAGCTCGGGTTCGATCATGTGTGGAGTACTGTTGCCACCTTTAGGACGGGTCAGCCAAGTATCAGCTGGCCGCTTTGGATTCAATAGAGCACCATGCTCGCAAATTCATTGGCGATCCTGAGTTCGTGAGTGTAAGGTTACAGAGCCTTGATCACCGATGCAGCGTTGCTAGTTTATCTGTTTAACAGGATATATTTTGAAGAGTGTGCACAGAAATTGCACGATTTAACCCTACAATGCATACAGTTCCACATATGGTACAACTGGTACAATATTAGCGAAGTATGACCAAAATCGGGTAGGCAGCGACATCTGTAATACTTATAATAATTCTTTACAAACATAGCTTCTGCAAAAGTTCTGCGATTTGTCAGTAGGTAGCAGTAAATGATCGTGGCATCGAACGATCGAATAAATTTCGGTATGCTGTGCTAGAATATGATTTCAATGTTTTCGGAATGCAATAACAAAATAATTTAAGAGTAAAATACTACGAAAAAATTATTGTTGTGACGTCAAAACTGTGCATAATTAAATGATAAGATAATTTTTATATTATTACTATATTTAGATAATGGTTTGATGTATTTTACAAACGTTCCCGATGTGGTACACCATGCATTCACGTTCATATTGTTAATACAACCTAAGTATGGAACATTTACACTTATAGAGTCTTTATGGCGTTGGCATAAGTATTAATTTCGCGTAAAGTGTTAGTATGGTTATTATGGTTTTAATAGTTTAGTACAGTCAAAGTTATGTTTTGTTTTTAGATTATAAGGAAGAAACCCTTACGAAATGTGCTGATATTTATCAATATTGCCTGGAAGTTAAAATGCATGGAACTGGAACTGCATTCTTCGGGGGTCTCTCTCTTAAATTCGTAAATTCTTAAATATATTAGAAACGCTTCGAAAAATACGCCAGAAAGAAAAGAGAAGCGCTGTCATTAGATGAACAAATGTGTGCTACCAAGGTTTCGAATATTTTGAGGCAATAAGTATCTCCCAAATAAACCACATAAGTGGTTAGAGAGCAAATAAGCTTCTACTTTTGTACCGATGATCAAGAATTTTACTATAACTTTAATATATACATAGGAATTAAGCAAGGCCTGGAATTGAGAAATGTAAATAAACCTGATTTAGGGGCGAGCACCAACATAGTTATTCGGATTGCTGGGTGTATAACACGATTCCAGAATTGCATGATATAAGTATTTTGACAATTATTATACCAACAGATAATAATTATATTATACATATGATGTAATTAATAATTGTTTACATAAACATCACATTTCATACTTGTGTATGAAATGTGATGTTCACACAACATTTTTAATATTTTTCTGCCTAAAATGAAGTTTGTGGTATAAGTTTTTATTGCCGACTGTACTTTTTCTTACACAGTTATCAACTTCTCATCGAGAGGATTCCAACGAGCCCAAACACCACGGCTTTATCTTGTGTATTTAAGGAGTTGCTATGGCTACCTTCTGGTTCCAGCATCAGATCATACCCGTGTCACCATAATATTGCATTGTCAAAAAAAAACATATATAAGTATGCTAAATATCAGCTCAATCAATTAAAAGTATCAGCTTTAAAATTTAGTCACAAGATTTCACCCCAACATACATAAACACATACAATACAAGTGAAATAAAAGCTTGTAAAAAGACTAAAAACCACTAAAGTGCCATATTTGTTTATTTTCATACTGTTTTAAATTGTACCTTACTGCATGGAGTTCCACATGTGGAACTCGAATAAAAAACCTTATTTCTCGGAAACCGTCTGTTGTATATTTTTATTATTATTTTTCCCTAGAAGCTAACACCCATAGTTATCACATATTTAATTTTACTTCGCATAAAAAAAAGTCACGCATTGTAGGGTTAATTTCGCCATTTCCGTTACGTCAAAGCGAGGGGACTGGTTTCATCCTTAAGTTGTGGATATTCCAATCATTCGCACGAAGCGATTCGCTTCTACCTTCCTAATTCGAACTGCTAAGGAATGGAATTTGCTCCCTTCGTCTGTATTCCTGGAATGATATAATTTGGGGTTTTTCAAGGCAAGGGTGAATAGGCTGTTACTGAACCAGCGTGCTACACCCTCGACCTCGTCGAGACTTATTATCAGGTGTGACTGAGGTCAAACGGTGGTCAGTCTTGTATAAAAAAAATACTTCAACTTCTAGAGCGCATCAGAGGGTGCCGTCTAAGCATTGCAACATTCCGTTGTCGGACGCCAGACCGACAACATCTCAAGCATCTCCTGAGGATGCTTCCTAGAGAGGCGAAACACGTGTCGAGTTTTGGTATTATTGGTGATGGTTTTTTATATTTATTTGCGTATTTAATTTTGCGGTGGGAGGGAGGGAACATTAATGCATGAAAAAATACGCAAGTAAATATAACGGGTTGGCACTGATTGACTAGCACGTTATTAAACAGCGGAATAGCAAAGTAATATTATTGTTGTTAATAATATGGACTTCCGCAAAGTAACGCCTGATTCAATTAATTATTGCAACAGCAAAAATGTGTTTAAGTATATAACCTTAAAACTATTTATGTATATATGTGATATCTATAAATATCATTGTTTTATTTTGTTCCAGAGTACGCGTGGAGTACTACGTAAACGAAAATACTTTTAAGGAAAGACTGCAACTATATTTCATAAAAAATCAACGTTCGAGTAAGTACATTTCAAAGTTTATATTTTTATATTATGTGTACTTAAATATACTGCTCTAAATTTATTTATGTTATTTATTATTGTATCTTTTGAAGCAAATACTGTACAATAACATTTTAACATAAATGAAAGTTGAGTAACGTTGAGTATACTAGAAAATGACGTTCTGCAATTCGAATATCATCCAAAACTAATAATTATTTCAAATAACTCAAAAGTTCGTAGGTTCAATAATAATATCCGCCATGTGGGAAGTTGATTCGGCGATCATTGTACCGATAGATGTTTCTGCGAACGGTCTCATAGCGATGAGTTTCGACCAACATCTTGAAAGAGTGTCGGTACGTGGTTTTGTGGTTGGATCAAGGGTCAGATTTAGAAGGCGTTAATCCTGGGCGCGCATAGTCCGGCGGTTCCTCTCTCTGCGCCCTAACCAGCGGCAGCCTGGTCCCTGCCCTATCGACAAATATTAGGAACTGTTTTCACTTTAACGTTTGAATGTGGAATGAACGCGAGACGCAGGCGAGATGGAAGCAACGTGGGACGTCGCGCATCCCAGCTCCAAGGCTCTAGTGTTAGTTTCTTTTGACGTAAAAAAACGTTTACGAACGCGTAAATGATAATGCTATTTATATGGGAAACGTAAACGCATTCGTGACGTAAAGTTCGTTAGAAAGTTACACTCAGGGCTCCGGACGGAGATGCGTTGAAAACTCGGACGTTGGTAGTTGGTACGTTGTCTCTGTATAGTGTATGCGCTGTCCGCTGCCTCGCGTCTCGCAACGAGATGCGTCGGCAATGTGACAAGCGCCTAACGTTGACATTTACAACTGTAAAGAGAATCAGTTTTACCAGTCGAAAACGACTTACTGCATTAGAATGCAGTGTTGTATTTCTGGATGCAGTAACACATCCATGAAAAATAAACACATATAAAATGGAGCCAAATTTTATCACTTTCACACAATAATAAACACTAACATGCCATGGTTATGTAATTACGCCAAAAATGGATTAATGCAATAATAAAACGTAGGTAACTAGAACTTTTGAAATGGGTTTAAGTAAGTATTTAGGCACAATCTGTAACTTTATTAATGAAAATACCCAAGTTTTGTACTTAGACTACAATTTGACAATATTTTCTGAACAGTTGTATACAACTGTTCAGAAAACATGAGAATTATTAGTTTCCACGGACATTTACAACAGCATGCAGTGCTTGAAGAAAAAGGCAACAAAGATTCCAGTTTTTCTGTTGCGGTCAAAGAGAAAAGTTGAGAACGTAAATAAACACTCATTTATGTTACTACTATCACTAAGTACTTAAAAAAAATGAGATAAACATGAAAAAGTAATTTAGGAAATACGTTCGCTTTATGTTTACGTCGTACACATTAGATATTTTGTTTTGGCTGATAGGTATTTTTACCTCTTACTCGTATATTCCTCTAATGACTCTTGCTCCGGCTGTTATATGTACTATTTATTTAATTTAAAGGACATCAGAATTATAGCATTTATAAGTTTTTGAGATATTTTATAGAAATAGGGCTAGTTTAAACAATCCATGGTTTTAATTTGATAATTTCGTTTATGTTAGTACGTAACAAACTCTAACTAAATAAATTGTATTTTATGAAATTTTGTGAAAAATCAGTCATCTGCGAGTTGTACTCGCACTGAGAGGGTTTTTGTACTCTTCACTTATTAAATAATAAAAACTTATTAAACTGACAAGCATGTCAGCTTCTTAACTTATCATCATATGTGTCATTATCTATGAAAAGGGACCTTATAGTCGATGGCGCTTATGTCGTTGTTCAAGACGATACAATACAAACGCAACGCGATTCGACGTAAGTGCCATCGACAATAAGGTCCCTTTTTATAGATAATGTCACATATGTTTGGTTTGGGTTATATCATGATCTAGGTGTACATTTTAAGGATATTTTAAAACAGTTTTATTTGAAATGGTGCTGTAAACCACGTTTGATGTTTTGCTAAACCGAGCCATATCCCAACGGCATTTTAAACACAGAGTATGAGTGAATTTTGTGAAGTAGAGTGTGATTGTTTTGTCATTAATATCAGTGATAATGGATGGCTTATTAAAATATTATAAGAAATCAAGTATGACTTCTGTGGGTCTGATTTATGCACTGTATGATATGGCAGTAGCGATCAGAAGCTGAGATATTTCCAGTCATGTTGCCTTTCGTTGATTAATATCTCCTAGCTTTGATGAAGATGCTCCCGGAGGTTGAAGAGCATCTTATCTTATCATCTTCATTTGCCACTCGCTGATACCGAGATACCGAAACCTTCAGGCTTAAATTAAGTAAAAGTCATAATTTAAAAAGACGTTTACGCCTTTAGATATGTGTGTAGGTATCGATAAGCAAAACATCTCGTCACAAGAATGTAGCATCCAAACATGTTAAAATCGATTAATCTTCACAAACTTTATTTTCTAATCTATTTATATTATTACAATAACAGTATATTAGTAATACGAATGATAATTAAATGATTATTTACTTATTAGTACGGAGTTAGTTGTTACCGAGAAAAGAAAACATGATTACGAAAAAAAATTGTTGTCGTCTACAAACGTTATTATCAACATTTTACGATTGTAATAGGTTTATTATTAACCTAATAAGCATGCACTAGATATTAAGCGACAAGTGAGATAATATTCTACGGTTTCTATTACTTTCTCTGGTATTTCTCGATAAGTATAGTAAGTAGATATAACTGCAGGACTTTCATTGTATACATTTCGATAACTGAACATAATGCAATCAAAAATGGCGGTGATCACAATTTAAGGCAAATCCCACACAGTCAAATGTCTTAAAAGTAGGATATTTAGCGCCATTGCTATTTGTCTCTTTAGTAATTAGAAAGGTATAGGACTGGAATATACTTAGAATTCCAATAAATTAAGCCACCTATAAAATATATTGATTCATCATCGATTAAAAATAAATCCGATACCGGGAAATTAGGAGATTAACATAATAATTATAATTATCTATCTTATTGATTAGCTTCATACATATAATTTTTTATATAATTAAGCATACGAAACTAACTTGAAAAGTAATAAATTATCACTGCGATTAGCTCAAATCTAACTTAATTATGTTTTAGGTTCTTATCGTTGTTCTAAGTTAGACGTAACGCATGAACATCCATGATCAATCAATCTGCCGTTGAGTGATCACCAATCCGTATCAAGTAAAAATAATCGTGACAAATTATCTTACTTAATTATTCTGTACCACTCACCTATATTTGCGAGTGGTTGGAAGTCTGTATCCGGTTCGTGACCTAATTCAGAGCATGTCTTCTAGAAAAGACGCAGTAAACAGTAAATGGACCTAGTCGCTTGACTGAAGCTGAAGTGACAGACGAGCAGCGACACCCTACTCAAGTGTCTACTACACTGACACCTACCCTCTGCAACTCTTTTTCACTTTTTATTGGCATCTTTCGTACTCAAATCAAATCGAACTTCTAATAGATTGAGCTTGGAAAACGTATGAGATTTAGGTACAGAGTAATCAGATCCATGAAGTTAATATGATAGTTGTTTAAGTCTTTTAATTAAGTACATTTTAAGCGTTTTTGTTTGCAGTCGGTAAATGGGAGATGGCGTATATTACTGAGCCGATTTATTAAGACCAGTGTCAATCGTGGCAGTAGCTCATTTATGATTATGATTAATTATACTTTTTTTTTCTTTATACAACACATGATATTTACAATGTCAAAAAAAAGTTGACTGCGTTACATTTTCTAAGTAACGCGTTGGGTCTAGTATTAATTTAATTACAGTATTACTAACGTGTATTAGATAAAAACTGCATCCAGGTTTTAAACAAATATGGGAATAATAAGTGAATCAATCGACTAGTTACTTTAAAAAAAAGTGTTCAATTATGATGGTATATCTGAATGAATTCATCCACCTTAATTGAGCAAACTAGCTATTTGCCGTGCAGTGGAGTGGAACTTATATAGCTCACAAACCTAAACGATAAATATATTAAAAATGATTATTTTAATGCTGATAAATTCAAAATGGGAAGGCAACGTTCCTAATAAATACAGTAGGTACCGGTCAAAAGTTTAAACTTTTCGCCACGTCAAAAAATCACTGACGTGCGTCACACGCCAAAGTTTTTTGTAAGCAAGGGAAAATAACTCTTACCTCGCAGTACGTATGTAGGTCCAAAGCCACGACTTGATTTCAAGTCTTGGTAAGTGGGGCACGAAATTTTCTGTTTTCATATTAGGTTTTTTTATGACAAAAGGTTCATATTAGGTCGAAAAGGTAAAGTTCATTTTGATTTCAGTTAAATAAATTTATAACACATTATAATAAAGTTAAAGAAAAAAGAGGTTTTTCCAACTTAGTCTGTTATCTTATTAAACCTTCAATGCGAGTGACACAACATGTGTAATCAAAAATTATCCAACTCCTCTGCCAGTGACACGTATTTGTGTCTAAGAAAATCGTTCTCCTACCCGGTATCACGGAAGTGTTTACAAACGGGCCTATATCGGTTGTGTTAAAAACGTTAGTATCCCTTTTTACCCCTGGCATATGACTGCGGCATAGGAATAAAAAAAAAACTGAGTGATCGAGATAATTTCTACCGGCATAGTGTCGCTATTTAGTAAAACGTACCGGGAGCGAACGTGTAAAGTGACTCTTCGAAACAACTGCCTTTTGTTTTCAACACTGAGGAACACGCTTTCGGCATTTGTGTAATTAATTTTTGAAGTTTTGGTGCCGGAATTGTATTACAACAAATGTGCAGTTGTTCCCACCGCTGTTCTGTATTGGTTAGTTGTTATTTTCTCACACGCCTGGTCCAATTCATCCCATAATAGCTCAATCGGGTTGAGGTTGGGTGATTGAGGGGGCAAATCCATATATTTTTATTTGTTTAGATTTTCTTTCAATGAAACATAGTTGTTCCATGTTAGGGTCATTGTCTTGTTAAATAACACAACCTCGGCCCACCTTCGGTTTTCCAAGTGGAAAAGCATGACTTTTCAAAACGTTATGATACATTTTCTTCTCCATTATGCCATTGAATCTCACTAGATCACAAACTTTTTTCACCAGCAAATCATACCCAGACCATAACTGATCCTCGGCCGTGCTCCACTGTTGGCATCACCCGTTGTTATATCATGTGTTCGCTTACTTGTCGACAGACAAATTAACGAATTCACCTCTCCAAACATTTCAAACTTAGATTCGTCAGAAAATAAATCTTTAGACAACTGAACAGGAGTCCAATCTTGGCGTTATAGTATGCCGTTGTATTACGAGTCTGTAGCCAATTTTAACCCCTTTCCTGTATTTTGACTACGCAACAAAGGTTTTTTTAGAAGCCGTTGCACTGTCGAAACCAATACCCGCTGATCTTGGTTGGCGTTGAGTTCTTCGCAAAATTCTGGAATTCTTCTCAGTTACTCACTTTGAAATATTATCCAAAAAAAAACGGAATAAAATTATTAAATGGATCAGATTTGCTAATAATAATAAAACTATTCCTCGAAGAACTATTTTTATTGTTATTTGGTAGGTATTTCGAAACAAATATACATTTGAAATCTAAAACATGTTCTTTATTTGAGCACAATTGAATATGATAACTCTTTTTCACACAGGTATTAAATTTTTGGTCGGTACTGTAGTTATAGCGAAAAATATTAATGAAAATATGCGCCGGAATACTAAATAAGTGTGCCATGTAGTGATGTCTGTAAGTAGAACGTAATTTATCGTACACGTATCCCCTGTCAAAGTAAGCTCACATACAAAGGAATATAACCAACACTGAGGTACTTCCGCATCTATTCACTAAGTATTCACCATTTAGTTATTATTAAAGCAAATGCCTATGTCATTGGGAGTTACGGTCCAAATAGTATTATGGAAACAGATTAATATTCAATAACCTATACTTAAACAGGTTTCATTTCCCGAAATTCAAATCATGGCACATATTTATTTTATACTAACGACAGCACACGCGCCAATTTATTATATAATACATTTTATTCATACATTTTTTTTAGATTGAACTTTTTGGGACCAGAACTACGGTGTTTGATTTTTGGGCATCTCTATAATCTAAGAAACAATAATCCATAAATGCTTGTCGATTATATCATGTCTTTGATAATCGTGTTTCTTTGTTGATCTTTGTTAGAAAAGGATAGGTATACACAATATTTATCAGACGCTAGTAAAGGTTTTTTGAACTAGGGGGAAACTATAGTTATATGTGTAGAGCAGAGCGCTGGTGGCGGTAAGAGTGTGCGACTTGCAATCAGGAGGTCGGAAGTTCATACCCCGGCTCGTACCAATGAGTTACTCGGAACTTATGTACGAAATATCGTTTGATATTTACCACTCGCTTTTCGGTGCACGAAACCATCGTGAGGAAACCGGACTAATCCCAATAAGGCCTAGTTTACCCTCTGGGTTGGAAGGTCAGATTGCAGTCGCTTTCGTAAAACTAGTACCTACGCCAAAACCTGGGATTAGTTTCCAAGCGGATCGCAAGCTTCCTTGAGCCGTGGAAAAAGCCGGTTCGACACGAACCGATTTTTCATTACAACGACACATTCTTTCTTTCGGTTAGCGGTATAGATAAACGAAACATCTGTAATAAAATAAAGGGGTACCTATAAAGGGTCATCATAAGGGTAAGGATTTACGCTACTGCCGATGTACGCGAGTTGAAAATGTAGGTTAACGTGCGCATGGTAAAAGTCCAATTCTACGAAATAGTATGCAAAGTGCGAATGAGTAGTTTCAGGCGTGACATGCGATAACAATTCTCTTTGTTTCAGGTTTACGTATTAGAATAGCCAACTTGTTTTTCAAGCTTCTGGCGTGCGTCCTGTATATATGCCGCGTCGTCGCTGACGGAGATCCTATTACTGCTTCCTGGTAATTTCACACTTTATGCATTTTAATAAACCGTGTGCAACGATGCAATTCTAACATCCAATGAAAAAGTGCATAGAACTTCACGTTTATGATAAGTTTTAAGTAAAAAATTGAAATATTATTAGTAATATAAATATTTTTTTTAACACAAATAAGTTCTAAACATTTTTACATGTAGTTTGTAGCAAAAGTAGCAAAGTTTGTTGAATCGCTGTAAAAATGGGAGCTTTTGCATTTGCGAGAGCGACCGAGACACTACTCGTTACACAACGCTGAACTGTGAAGAGCCATCACTTGCTTGTAGAGGGAGAGTACAATGAGACGCGACTTGTGACCGCTACCATCTCAACAACCTACTGTGGAAACACAATACGAAACAAATATACATTCTACGTTTTAAAAACGGAAATATAATGACTTGGAGGTTGCAGCTTCTACTGTGCAACCCCCAAGTCATTATATTTCCGTTAAAGGAATTAACGATTTATTTATTTAACGGATTATTGCAGCTGATAACACTTGTTTCTTAGCATTTCTCTCACCAGTAGGTGTTGTGGTTTTTATGTGAGCTGTATAGTTGCAAGGACTGAAAGCCAACATTTTTTTTACTCTGTTTTCGAAACATCTTGCGATAACGTTTTACCAAGCGATGCTAATAAAGCATCAAAATTGATGCTTTATTAGCATCGCTTGGTTTGTTCACGTGGCAGCGTAGTAGCTCGCTCTTACAGTGGAGTGAACTAGCGAGCTCTCGGTTCAAACTGTGAAGGGAGTTTTCCCTTTCCCAAGCCTATTCAAAGTAACCGTAATATATCTTTTACCGCATCTTCCTATAAATATTAGTGGACATTTGCAAAGTGAAGCATTATATAATTGCTATTTTTATAATTTCCTTATTATTCCACTTAATTATTAAATACTTACATCTATTTTTAAACACGTGAATAAATATGATAGATATGCATTTTGAACAATATTATAGTTTTAATAAGTAGCCTAAGTAGAGTAAAAAACTAAAACTTTTCTCGTGCTATATTCACTGTTAGTTACTGTTGTATATTTTAGCTAGCTGGCTTTCAAATGGCTTACCTATGGTTTATGTTTCATTTCCTTTCCGGATTTACGATTTACTTCCCAACCGCTGACTTTTTTCGCTTTATAACTTCTCTAACAGAACCTTTCAAGTTTTTCTTTATGATACCATTACCGTATGTAATACCACGATATAAGAAGAGTAAGTCATCATAGTAAGCAGCGTCTAAGATTAAACTTACGTTACTCGGTCGGCCCGGCCATTTGTTAACGACAAATGACGACCATCAAATTAACATCAAAATATGAATTATGCCTATTGGAAAAAAGAATGAACAAGTTTGATACGCGGATCATATGTTGTTGCCAAAGTTCTTCTGGTAGAAAATTGGTTGGGCAAACCATTACCACGGACCGAGCTGAAATACGCTCATCAATCATTCTATGTGTACACCATTAGACCATTACCACTGTAGACACAGGAAGACATTTCATCTTCGTGTCCAAATAATAAATAGGATATCTCTAATTTCCATTAACACTAGTGGCAAAGTTAAAGAGTTGTTTGTTTATTTCAGTTACGGATGTAAGGTCGGAAATAAGACTGAATTTGAATATTCCGCAAACTTAACAGAGGAGGAGTTTCAAGAACACCCGATTATTAACTGGGACGGCATAATATGGGTCAACAGACCCCTTTACTTATGGGCAGTGCAAGTCATGCTAGCGATGATCTCATTCACGGAAGCTATCCTATTAGCTTATTTAGGATATAAGGTAAGAGACAGATTGTTTCTGGGTTCTAATTTGAGTGGAAACATTTCACTGCTCAGATAAAATTATTCTTAGGTTAGGTTAGTCCCTCCTGTGTTCCACCTTCATGTAGTCTTGTGTGCTATAATAGGCATTAGAAATAAGTTTTTGTTTAACATAATTCTTGAATTAATTAAGTGATAATTCAATTACTTTAGTTTATTATAAAACTTTACACAATTACCCTAAAAGATTTTTTAATTTTATCGAGCCTCGTGAAGGACATTGCGAGTTTATGCTTATTTCTAGTAGTTAGATATTATGTATATCACAATTGTATTTAAAATAAAGAATGTTTTTACGAACATAAATAATATACTCGTACATAATTATACATTGACTATAAGTGAAGCTCTATATTTCATATTATATATTCCTCAAATATTCATCTTCAGCAGAATAAAAATTGTATTTATCTCTGAAGCACTGCCCCATAGCAAAATACCATAGGACTTAATACTTTGGAAACAACTAAAATATTCTAAGCGAGCTGTTTTTACGTCTGTTATCTGACGGATGTTGCTTCCGGCCAACGCTGCAAGACTAAAAGATAACCAATATGCGGACTCCATTGGAGTTTCAAATCTAACGTAATACCAAGAAAACTGTGCTAGCAACTAGTTCCAATTCCTCGTCCTTCATAAAGACACTTGCTAGCTTCCTTTTTACAGTACTAGTTACGCATTATATTAAATTATTTTCATTTAATAATAGATTATTAACATTGAAATTGTTTAAATCAACAACTTTATAAACAGCATTGTTTACATCATCGTAAGCTTTTTGCTGTCGTTTGATTTTTAACACACGCGGGGTGTCATCTTCAAACAATACTATATCATGGTGGGTATTTGTGAGGTATGGCAAGTCATTTATGTAGATAAGGAAGAAGAACGGGCCCAATATTGATCACTGCGGTACACCCCTTGATACCAATGAGCCCGGCGAGCGCTGTCCATTCACGTCAACCTTTTGTGTTCTACCTTGTAAGCAAAACTTAAGTAAATCCAGTGCCGAGCCTTTGACCCCATATCAATCCCCAGGTCAATATTTCATGATAGACACAAACAAAGGCATTGGGGAGAGCACAAAAAATACCTAAAAAATCTCATGACCTATCCCAGGCATCAAATATTATGTTTAATCAGCTCAACGTTAACTAACGTATATCTACATACAACTAGACTAATGCAATGTTTCTTAAAGTATTGTAATGCCAGTGGGCATGTGGTATACGTATGTACATTTATCTTAAAAAGGCTTAAAACCATATTCCACGGTGTCACTGTGTTAGTAAACCATTCATTTGACATTAAATTTGATTTGAGCTAATTTGTGCAGTCTATTTAGTATGGTACCTACAAAGCTGGAGGTCACACATTGTATAAGTTAATCTGTGCAAGTTTCACTAAATTGTTTTATTTAAGTAAACCAGTACACATAAGTAGTGTATGCTGGTTAGAGATAGTTCTGACATATATCATTGAAATAAAGCTATAATTTAATTAAATAATTAGACGAGCATAATAAGTAGGTACCTCTTTTTTTTAAAGAGTAAGTGAAATGTTCCACTGAGCGTTTTGTTTATGTTTTGAGTACTTACCTATCAAAGAAAAAATGGGTTGATGCTGTTGCTGTGGTGTGGTAAAATACTTGTCGCGTTTCGCTCGGTTGCAGGAATGTTTTCTCTCACGAGTATTGTGAAAGTTGCTAACAACTTTAAACTTCACTATTTTTTTATCGGTTTTTAGGGTAAACTACCACTTTGAACTGTTCTTTATTATCATTCTTATTCATATACATATGTCTGCAGGGAAACATCTGGCAGCAAGTTATGTCATTCCATTTCATTTTAGAAATGGTGAACACCATACCCTTTGCCTTAACTGTAAGTATTTAATGTAAGCTTAGAATATATATGCACAGAATCTCAGCACATCTTTTGAATACAAGTACTTATCCCTAATTTTCATAATTAATATGCCCTCTGTACATTTCAGATACTTAATTTACTTACAAGTATACATGTAATCCCAGAAAGTGATAACAGGGAACTTGGCACTATTTGAGATGGTGTTCTGCCTTTTCGCCGAATTTTTTTTGGTCGAATTTCATTTGCCAACTAACATTTCCCCGAAATTTATTTTGATAACTAACGATTACCAGATTTTTATATGACAACTATTTAATTCGCAGAATTATTGTTTAGCGTATTATTATAACGCCTTTAAACTTTTGGCAGACTCATCATTTGTCAAATCTTTCACTTGGTCGAACAGCTGTTGGTCGAATAACGTATAGTTAATGCAATAGTTCCTTTTTGATACATTAGGCAAGTTACTAGTTAATAAGAAAAAGTTACATAGATACCCACACTAACATGTTCTTTAGTTTTTTTAATAATTTTTTTGTGTAGTCATTTTCATAATGTATTGCGATAGTGTTAGTTTTAGCTATTTTTTATCTCTTGCCTGACACAAATAAGCAATTAGTTTCGTAATAGGCGTCACATATCTGCAGACTCCAGTTAGGTACGACGACGAGCGAAGCGAGGAGTGTTAGGTAGAACCGTGACCCAACAGCGCGCGAGCCGAGCTACCGAAGCGAGCGTGCCGGTTGCGGCCGCCGAAGCGCCAGAAGCGACTTCCTTTTTAATACTATACATTACCCACAAAATGCCTCTACTAGTAAAGTTGAAAATAATAAAGAACCAAATTTATATTATGCCAACTAAAACATTACAACATGAAAAGAAGCGTTTTTAAAAATGACATTATAAAACACAGGCCAAATGGTAATTGTTAAGTTGGCAAATGAAACAAACAAATTTGATAAGTTGGGACATGAACGTTCGGCGAAATAAAATTACGCGAAACGTGAGTTGGGAAGTGATAATCGGCCATACAATTTTCGGCGATAAATAAGAGAACCATTTGAGATAGATAAATTTTGCAACTCAATAAATTGATGCGACAATTCAATTTCTTTCAAAACTTGTTATTCTCTATTTGAAAATCGTTTTTTATCGCCAGAGTAGGTATCTATAAAACAGAGACGCACGTCTTGATGCTTTCTGGATTTAAATTCGTAGTATTTTTTGCACCAAGGCCAAAATGTGAAATGGCTTGACCATGACTGTACCCTATACCTGCATAACTGCGTTACTGTAGGTACATTATGTTATTTAATTTGACACGAAAAAACTGATGGCGCTGCGCCACCTACTTAAAGAAGAGAATTTGCCTAGATTGTAGCAACGAGATTTGTATATGTCGACATTGTCAATCCAGAAAGCCGATATTCGACTTTCAAGCGCTCGAAATTAAAGTCGGCCCCTATCCTTGACCTGGAATAATTAATGCGATCAATCCTTTTGACTTTGCATGGACATAATTAATGTAGTTTGTGTAACAAGTGAACCATTTGATTTTTTTTTTCAAATACCAGTTGCCGTTTCCACCGCTCCGGAACTTATTTATACCTGTATTTCTAAACTGCTGGCTAGCAAAACGTTCTCTCGAAAATATGTTTGTAAGTATTCGCATTATCGTAAATTATTTATGACATGTTTTCACATTATTAAGTGATTCTTTTGTACGTTTCAGAACGACCTTCATCGAGCGATGCAAAAATCTCAGTCGGCCCTCTCACAGCAACTGATGATTCTTTGTGTAACATTGCTGTGCCTCGTCTTCACAAGGTATAATGCCTCACTTTTAATAACGTCCTAGGTTCAATTTGTACTTTTAGGATTCAAAACCAGCATTTCGATAAAAGTCCCTGTTCGCAACTAACTATAGGTAGCCTAGCAGCGTTCCGTGGTGATTATGTTTTTCCCGCATGCCTACTTATTCCAGTTCTACCACTAAGCGATCCACAAGTATTGAAGCAATGGCTTATATCATCAAAACATTCTCCCCATTGAAATTTATTCAAGCAGTCTCAAGTAAATTATATAATACATAATCTTATAGACCTAACATGTATCATATCCATAAACCTATTAAAACGATATAAATTATGTAGCTGTAATATATAATGTCAACGAAACCATTTAAATTTAAATTTGATTTAGTTATTTATAAATTGTTGGTATAACCTTTTTGCTAGAGATTTTAAAGAGGTAAAGGCTAACTTAGGTACCTATCGATTTAATTACGTATGACATTATTTAATCAAAAAATTACTATTGGTAACGTTACCGATAGTCATTTTTGATAAAAATTTGCAATGGTGCTTTTATAATATTATGTTTCAACGTATAAAATACGGCAACAAAACACGCATCTGATATTTACTGTAAAATAATAAGCTTATAAATTAATAGGACATTTGTTTCTTTTGTTTTTTATAACTGTATTTATTTAAATTAAACGCATTCAATCACTGCTATTTAAAACAATATTTGATATGTTTTAAACACAAAACTATCGTGAGATTGAAACATATTAATTGTATAAACGTTATTTAATTGTTACGGAGTGAAACCTGTCGAGCAATATTCGACTTATAAAACGTGAGTTACCCGCTTTTATACAATTAATAAATATTTGATATGACCAAAATTAAATTTTTATTATTAATGAATTATAAAAAAAAACGCTAACGTTATTCATTAAATGAACAATCAAGCTGCTATGCAAGTGGTGGGTACATAATGGTCGATTAATATTTTATATACCTACATTAGTTCTGTCACGTCCTGTTACTGGTAGAACATGCACGTTGATATTAAGTCCTTGGCCTAAATGTTACTAACTACCTTTATATTAATGAATTCTGCCGACAGGTATACATTTTAAGTATTCATTTATTTGCTTTGCTAATAGAGGCGAAAAAACGTAAAACAGCGGTTAGGAATAAAATCATTTATAAATTCATAATTTAGTATTTTGATATTTATGCTCATAATATACGATGCGACAAAATGATTAATCATTTTGAATTGTAATTTTAATTAATGTTTATTATTTAAATTTGCCGCAGGTAGAGAAGGTAACGAGTATTTAGAAGGTTTAAAAATCGTAGTTCATGAACTCCAACTATAATGTGTGATGTTCTGCAGTACTGACGGAAAATAACAAAAGTTACACGGATTAATTGTTAGGAATGAATTTACCGAAAGTTAAAATATATTGGTATGTTCTACTAAATTTTGTGAAAAGTAATATGAATATAATCAGAATGAGGTAGGTGTATTTTACAAATTACTGTTTTCTCAGGATATGTCAAATGTCAATGGTGCAATACCTAGTGTTATATTTGTTGTTTCATTCATATGGTATTATAATAATAGCAATATCATTATTATATCCATTATGTTGCCTTTACTTGGTGTTATTAGTTTCTAGTCTAGAAACTACTAGGAACATTGTATGTTGTTGAGTTCAATTTACGTATCAATTAGCATTACAACACACAGTGTTAAAGCATAGTCCACTTAGAATAGGTACGCATTTACAATTAAAAATATTTATTAAAAATTGTCAGGGAAAAAAATACCAGATCCATGACAATATTTTGAGGTTTTTTGGTTTAATATACGTTCTTCACATTTTACGCGTTTCCAAGTTACAGAAATTGAAAATAGAAAAATAATCTTGCACAAATTTGTCGAAAATTCAGTTTAGGTAGGACCAAAAATCACTCAGTCATATTTTTTCCTAAGAAATATTTATTAATTGTTAATGGCTGATGTAACACATAATAATGTAAGTTTGTAAAACTTAATTGATAAGTTCACAAAAAAAATACATAGTGAAATCTACAGCCATGTAAATGGACGTCTACATAAAAGACACCTCGACCAAACAGATGTAGATACCTTTTATCTAAAGTCACGACGCTTTTGTAAAATTTTGGCCTGATTTAACAAGCTACGACTACTCAAAAAAAAGTTTTAGAGTGTTATGCTGAAAAACTAGTCTAGGTATAGGCTATATAGCAATACGAATCCTCCGAATCGCCTTAAATGTCTTCCTATCGTGAACTACAGGACTATTCTAAAAAGAGGGTTAAATAGAGCTAGTTTTTACTAGCCGACGATATCCGTCCATTAAAATCCACGTGAAATCTACAGACCAAAATGTTACCAAAAGTGTTATCAAAACATGATGGCGAGCGTAAAGTTAGTTTAGAATATTTGAAATAAAAGGGAAATAGTAACACTTTTATCACAAAACCCGCAAGACTAATATATTTTCTTTAAATTATTAATTAATTTTACCAATTATGTTTTACTATCTACTTGAAAAATATTATATTTATATTTGCGTACCAATTCCAAGTGAACTGTTACATCGATCGTGTATTTAGAATCAAATATACGTAGCATTAGGTAAAAAAAGTGCTCCTAGAATAATCCTCTAAATCAGACTCAATAATCAACCCATTACGATAATATGAAGAGTTAGTCAGTAATTAATGAAATAATCAAATAATAAATTTAATGGCTTCATTATAGCGTTGCATTTACCATGGTTGCCAATGTTGCTACATCACCTACTAAGAATATGATTGTCCTTGTTTCTACAATGCTGGATAATAAATTCATTTATACAACCTTTTAAGGGTTCACCAATTCAGGTTTTACGGCTCTCATCAATTTATAAAGCGAAAAATTGCATATAAAGCTTTCGCAGGCGGTAAATATAATTTTCTAAAATATTGTTAAATGACGCGAGTTCTGTGCTTCATAGAAGGCATGTAAAGAGCTACTTTTTAAACTCCGCAAAAAAATACTTAACAATAGTTATTTGTTATACAAGGCTGCAAAATTGTATTTTAACTGCGAGTGTGGGATTGAAACCCGAGCAAGCGAATGGATTCTATAGTTTAACCACGAGCAAAGCGACTGGTTTTAAAATAGAATCCTGAGCGTAACGAGTGTTTCAATACACGAGAAGTAAATTACAATTGCACCCGTGTGTATCACAAAACTTTTCCCCTCACTACAGCGAGGAAAGTGAAACATGCAAATAGTTATTTGTTATGCAAGGCTGCAAAGTGGTTATGTGGCGCTAGTGTTGAAATTGAATGCTGAGCAAGCGAAGGAAGCTAAGATTGAACCATGAGCGAAGCGAATGGTTCAAAGATAGATTCCTGAGCGTAGCGAGGCTTTCAAGACACGAGACGCCAAATAATTTTGCAATCATGCAGAACACACAATTTTTCACCGTGAGGTGAAAAATAAGAACACGCGACAAGTAAGAACAAAACTTATCGCGTGATTTTTCAGGGAATCATATCGGCATCACTACTAGAATCGTTCATTTTTATAGTTGAAACGTTAAGTTCCAAGAGGTTAGCACGGGACAAATCCGACATATTTACGTGAATTGTGATAACTTAAAACCTAAAAAAAAATTTTTCGGTTGCCTTCAGAAATTACAATATATGTAAAAATATATTTCAATTTCTTTATCAAATAAACATTGAAAACGTATTTTATTTAACGGATTAATTAGTCGAAATATGTAAATTAAACTGAAATACTATTAGTACATATAATAGAACCTGTTTGACATAAAATAAAGAGTAGGTAAAAATAAAAAAGTTAAAATTCTGTAATCAAAAACATGTTTCTGATTGGTTATTATCTATGGTTATTATGAACTCACCGCGGTACTGCGAACATCGAAGTTTGTATATTGCGAGCATCTTTCTCTTTTACTCCAATCAAAGTGACAGAGACAATCGTCCGAAATTTACGAATATCGTTTTTCGCGGTAGCGCGCCAGTCACACGTTGAAGGAGTTTTATACTTTAAAAAAAGTTACATGCACCACAGAGAATTACAATCATCGGCTTCGAAATTTGAATGACTTTTGCACGCTAGCGGATAAAATAGGCTTTTCCACGCAGATTTCGCTCTATAAACTAAGGTTTCCCGAGCGAGTGAGGTGAAAAAAACATTTTGAAATCGCATTGACTTTTTCTTTGCGTTTAGATACATTTAACATTTTTACTAAAGGTGCCTTTAGCTTGGTTAGCTTGTGGTGGCCAGTACGATTTTGGAATGTTCGAGGGTCGCCCCCGCCCGTCGCCGCCGCGCGCCGCGGGGCAAGTGAGCTGCACTTCGCGAATTTAGACTTTAAAACCATAGCAATAAGAGCTAGGAGAAGTCAACTTACTTTAATCACTAGTGGATAAAATGCGTTTTTACCCTCTCGTATTAAAGGATAAACAAGCGCTTTACGAGCTAGTGAGGGGAAAAATATGTGAATTTAAATTAGCTTTGTATCTAATACCTATACTTGCCTAGTACATTTTTTTATGGGAAGAATAATTGAAGATATATAGTCTACAACTCGCGTACGACACATCTGTATTTTCATAGATAGTATATTCGTTGCCTAAAGCCAGGGATAGACTAGGGAACCAATGTCCTGCAACCCGTATCGCCAGCGACGCGACGTCGGGTGACATAGATTGACGTAACCGGACACCGACCGACAAGCCCTGACTATGCCTGCAAGTGTCTGGCGAAGTCGCCGGACTTGTCGGTCGAGTTCGTTTGATATCTCGCCGACAATTGTCGCCGGGTAGTTGTCCCCTAGTCTATCTCTGGCTTAAGTAACCACAAAACAAGCCTCCTTGAGCTTACCGTGGGGTTCAGTCAATTTGTATAAGGATGTCCTGTAGTATTTATATATAGATTGAAATTAGGTACTTAGGTATATAAACTGACAATGGTTATAAGGGTTTGTCAATTAGCCTGGCATTGGAATTACTTAATAACTTGCTCATGATGCCAAGTAGCTAGGCTACTAATATATAGGTACCATTTAAATTGTTACGCCATTAGTTTACCCTTTTGTACGTTGGCTTTACAGTGTCTGTGGCATCCAGCACTTCCAGAGAGCAGGGCATCGGCACCTCAACCTGTTCCAAGCCACCTACTTCGTTGTGGTGACGTTCTCGACAGTGGGTTACGGGGACTTCGTGCCGGACATTTGGCCGTCACAGCTCTACATGGTGATCATGATTGGCGTCGCGTTAGTTGTGTTGCCCACGCAGGTATGTCGCGGTATCGCACTTAGACGATTAAGTTACGCCTATTATTAGCACGTGTCTATGTGTATGTACACATTTCACGCCGGAGCTCTCAAGGGCATCAGGCGCAAGTTAGCAAGTTACACGTTATTAATTTCCAAGCTCACAGCTAATTGCCTTGTGTGGTGTGGGGAACGGTGTCTTTTTAAAAAGTAGCTTTTAGGTCATGTACGGACATTTTTAGTTTAGTGTGGGGTACGTAAAAGCTTTTCAGAATGACATCGGTTGCTATACATTACGATTACTGTATCTATGTTCACCTAATTTCTAAACCTTAAAACAAAGACTTGCCACAGCCGGCCGTCCAGAGTGGGATCGATAGAGAGAGTACTCATGTACTCAATTGTTGATGTGGAATCGCCAGTAGCGAAATGGCTATATATTTAAAGTCCGCTTTTTATGGAACCCATTTTGCTAAAGTAGAGTCAACGTCTGACAGAGAACACAGATAAAATTGGTATACAGAATTGTGCCATGTACAGGAAATACGTTTTAAAATATTTACGTAGATAAATTTGCACTTTGATTTTCAGTTTGAGCAACTGGCGTTTACTTGGATGGAGAGACAGAAACTTGGCGGGTCGTACTCCTCGCACCGCGCCCAGTCGGAGAAACACGTAGTAGTGTGTTCCACAACTCTGCACGCGGACACTATCATGGACTTCCTTAATGAATTTTATGCTCATCCTTTACTCCAAGACTATTACGTTGTATTACTATCACCAATGGAACTAGATACAACAATGAGGATGATTTTACAGGTAATAGGATGGTCATATATTTAAAATTATTAGAATCTGAATTCATCTGCAATGGTCGTGCGGATATAGTTATACGAGTGTACTTACTTGCATGGATACGAATTAGCTAAACATATCCGTGTCCGCGTCTCATCACAATTGAGCATTGGTAAGGTAACAACGCGTTTTAGGATTACTATTGCTGTAAGTAAAGGATTATACGTACGTACTCAACAACTTATAAAAATGTTAGACCTCCCATATTCATGCGAAATATTTTTATAATAGTACCGACTCTACTCTAGTTTATCAAATTTGAAATATCATATATACTCGTAAACACTTGTACCTACCGAATAACTTATTTTAGTAATTCTTAAAATTTTGTGTTTCTTAATAAGTGAAAGTTTAGTTCAGGTTTAGTTTAGAAGAACACTTATCTAATCAAAATAATTTCAGTATGTTAACAGTGCAAAAGTCACAGTAATAGATGATTGTTAACCAAAGGCTGAAAGTCACCCATTCCCGACTAGCTAGTTTGGCACTCGAACGAAGTGAGCGAACTGCACTTGTTTTTCGAACGGTTTTAAATTTTAAGGTATCTTTCCAATGCGGTAGGATCGGTTCCACGACAACTTGATTTTTTTTCTAACCCATAATTATTAATTTCAAAAAGATACTTTGTTTTCTCTCTCTTCTTGCAGCATTATTACCATACCTATCATAACATAACGCACAGTTTTTTATTCTCGCGCATGTTGTCGGCGAATTAATGTGTGTCTTAAACAGCATTTTAGTTTTATCATAAGACCTGAACATTTATTTTTAACATCAAAGACTTGTTATTGTATAAATTAATCGAATTAGTAATATAAATGTCCTGTTCAATATAAGATTGACTAGCACGAAGCTAATCTTTTCAATAAGTAAGTATCAAGTCATGTTTGGCTGTATAAATGATAATGTTGCTTACCTGCGCATATTAAAGTTAAAAAAAGCTTCGTAGGTTTATTGCTCCTTGTTACTGTAATATAGAAATATTTACTATTAACTACTTAAACATTTGAACCGTATAATTTAAATATTGGAATTAATTTACATATTTAATGTACGATAATCGCTACATATATTACAATAATTTAAGAGAAAGAGCGAACTATTCTCATGCATTTGTTTATGGCGTCAGTAAATAAGGTTAATTTCGGCACTTTGCTCTACTTAAACATGTCTCTTTCCATCCATATTTTTAATGAACAATGATCCACTTTCCGAGCAGAGAAATGACAAATAAATTCCAATGATTTAAGAGAAAGAACTATTCTCATGTATCTGTTTCTGGAATCGGAAAATAAGGTTATTTTCAGCACTTTGTTCTACTTCGTGCTTATAAGGAGAGAACCAATAGGAACATAGCACGTTGCGATCTCTGGGCAGAAACGTATCACTTTTGATCCGCTTCATAGATAAAAAATTATGTTTATCAATACTGCCCTGTGAGCAATTAGTACTGGTTTCCATCAAAACTGCTTAGGATTTTGAAGAAAGATTAATTCACAATACTCATATTTCGACTTTATGAATATTTTAGATATTATTAGAAAGTTCGCATATGAACAGTACAACTTTCCTATATGAATCGTTGTCTACACCTACAACACAAGTCTTATTGAGTTTACTGTAGGACTAGGGTAAATTGTGTAGGATTGTCCCAAAATATTGAATTGAATTTGAACATTCGATAAAATACATGCACAATTAACCGTTACGTCTACCTTGACCATTTTCAAAGTTTTTATATGTAGGACCTTTTCACACGGGCGACTTTTTTCAGCAATTTCTTGGCGGTTCCATACAGGATCGAGCCTAATCGAGCTACGCCGCGGAATCGTCGAGCTAAATAGCCTTAATTAAGGATTAGGACATACTAATATAATTGTACTTTTACAGGTGCCGATTTGGGCTCAACGCGTAATTTACATTCAGGGTTCGTGCCTGAAGGACACAGATTTAATACGAGCACGCATGAACGAAGCTGAGGCATGTTTCGTGCTTGCGGCAAGGAACTATGCTGACAAAACGGCTGCAGACGAACATACCATCCTGAGGTAACTATAATTAGGAGGAGCTCAATTATGCTGTTGTGGTTTCATGAACCTATTAGCCTTTGTAGTTGCTTTGTTTGCTACCATCAAGTATTTGATTAAAATTACGTAATTAGGGATACGTAATTACTAGCTAGGGATTCCCCTTTTGCACTTGACGTCTACGTCCTACATCAAACTATAAGATGGAGCTCATGCCTATCGGCAAGTTTCTCTCGTGATAGCAAGTGGACAGTGATATCAAACTTGACGGATCCCTGTCGATTCTGAATGTCAAATGGACATGGATACTTGTAGTGTCGACGTGGAGTCCATGTGTATTTGACGCGCATGTGTAACTATCTATGGCTTGTCAAATTTTGGTGGTATACCCTATCTTCTACTTATAACAGTAGAACTCGACTAGGTACATATAACTATCACTAACTATACTGTAAGGCATTAACCTTTTATATTTTATTTTATACACACGGATTCATTAAAGTTGATTTAGTATCTCGCTCGAAATCAGCGCGAAATACAAAAATAGGTACTTTCCTACTGCATTGACTCTTCATAAGAATGGATGCAATAGCGAAACTTGAACTTTATACGGCATTAGCTGTGCCCCGCGGTGTCACCTGCGGTTTATTAGGGGAAAAACGTAGCCTATGTGTTAATCCAGGGTAGCAGCTAACTCCATACCAAATTGTATGAAGATCGCTTAGACGTGATGAAGTAACAAACATACACATTCACAAACTTTCGCCTTTATAACATTAGTGTAGATGTCCTTCATAGCTTTACACGATGCAAAGTTACACGATATTTAGATACACTATGGGAATAAGATTGAATTTAGCTCTCTCGCAAAAGTTAAAGTTCACTCTTTTCTTCAACAGATCATGGGCGGTCAAAGATTTTGCACCAGACGTTCCTCAGTATGTCCAAATCTTCAGGCCAGAGAACAAATTACATGTCAAATTTGCCGAATTCGTTGTGTGCGAAGACGAATTTAAGTATGCGCTTCTGGCGAACAACTGCACGTGTCCGGGGGCTTCCACTCTCGTCACGTTGTTGCTGCACACCAGCAGAGGACAGTGAGTAGTCGATAGTGTCGCACTTTTTGATATTTCTTACTTCAATGCTTAAAATCTAATATAAATTATATTTCAACCAGGGAAGGGCAACAGTCTCCAGAGGAATGGCATCGGCTGTACGGGAAATGTTCCGGAAATGAAATATAT
Organism: Grapholita molesta; assembly: GCA_022674325.2. Classification (NCBI taxonomy): domain Eukaryota; kingdom Metazoa; phylum Arthropoda; class Insecta; order Lepidoptera; family Tortricidae; genus Grapholita; species Grapholita molesta. The sequence goes on along the minus strand of CP053120.2, from coordinate 24,924,742 downwards.
CATATTGTCCTGGGCGACAGTCGATTTTTTGGAGAATACGAAGGGAAAAGTTTTACATACGCAAGTTTTCATTCTCACAGAAAGTATGAATTTTATACATAACTACAGGCAATTACATTCAGTAGCTCTATGATGGCAGCAGTTATTGTAAGGATATGCTCGAATAGAACCACAGTCGCTGCCTTTTTTCCATGTGATAATTTGAACCATCTTGTCATTTTAATTACGGACCTTTAAGTCATTGGTCTTAGTATCAAATCTATCATAGGCCTACAGAATACATTGGTGATATGTCAATTAATGTAAATGGAAATTAAAAATTGAAATTTTATGCTTTCAAGGTACGGTGTGGCCTTAGTGGGGGTACGTCCAGCGGAATTGCCCGAATTTTATGAGGAAACGATTCTTTTAAATCCTGGTCCTCGCCATATCATGAAAAGTAGCGATACCTGTTATTATATGAGTATCACGAAAGAAGAAAATTCCGCGTTTGTTATATCAGACAAACAAATCGAGAACAAACCTACTATACCTAAAGACCAAACCGCGTGTAGTCTGCTTTCGAACGACAAGAAGCCCGGCGATGCGGAGGAGGGCTCTGGCCAGCAGAAAAACACTGACGGTAGTAACGTCGCTCAATACGAACTCCCACAAGTGATTCTCCAAGCTCCCGCGAGTTCCACACCAAACGCATCGCCATCACGCATCAACCAAGCTAATACTGTATCATCCGCTAAGTTTACTGTCGCTGGCTGTGAGTGTCACAGTTGGATAACACCCAAAGTGGATCGAATACAGCAGCTACGCCACTCACTTCTAAACACATGTATTCGATCTACTTTATAATGCATTTGCTAAATTCGCTCTATGTTGCCGTTATTAAGTAATGTTCCCAACATGATTCCATTGTTTACCTTTAGCTGCCATGTTTGGAACATCATGTATGTCATATTCTGTGGAGTGTTCTTAGGGTTTGACTTCAACCTCAGTACCCAATTACTTTGAGTTCCTTAAAGGTGGGACCAGATCTTGTGTTATCATAATTATAATTGTCGCGAGTGCGCTTAAAGCACCATCCAACCCAGCCTTGCACAAAGTGTGCAAACAAACAAACATGCCTACTTGCGGTATTCGCTAGATGTGAAGCCACCTTATTACTTAAGGCATGTGAAGCAACCTCAATGAAAACCTTCTGGAGTACAGCTTTTTTTTTCTTTCGCTTTTATTTCTCAAAATAAGAAAATGAAACTGCAATTTGTAAGCACACTTAATTATGCCTATTTTTACTTACGACAATAATTTGGGTAATATTTCGCATTAACAAACGTGTCTACACCTAGCGCGCGGCTTTTTATTCATGATTATTACTCTTTGACCACTTTCTGAATTTGCAGATAGTATGATTACACCCGCTAGTCTAATATGAGAATAGCGGATATTATTTATTTATTCGTGCAATATTGTAACAGTTCAAGTTAGTGTGTAAAGTATATATGCCTCAACTTTAATACATAAGTAGTGTTTGAAAAAATATTTCGCGACGTTAACTATGTTTTGTTATAATTTTGGTCTGTTTGTGTCTGTAAACTACATGTATAATTGCGACTCATAGCAAATCCAGAAAGTTTTACATTGATGTTATGTCCTTAGTCTGCGTTGGACCCCTTGTGCTATTTTGCTATGTACCTACAACGTGACTACACCATTTCCGTAAGCTGTCGCTTTACTAGGCACGAGGTGTCAGCCGAAGACTAACATTCCTTAAAAATTACTTTTTTTTATTTCAAACAGTTACCTCACTAAATCCCAATATGCTTGTTGTCGGGCTGGCCTGTGTCATTAGAAAGTAACATAAACCCTAAAAATTACCATTAGAAATTACTTGGGAAATACGCATTTAAAGAGCTCAAAATCAGTCGTTAAAAGATAATACGTATCTGAAAATATACGGTTAAGCATAATCCACGAGACTGGCTACAAACGCTAACGGAGAGTCGGATAATTTTTGCTCACGGATCGATAAACACCGGTAAAGGGCATGTTATAATCGCGCACCGCGTTTTAAGTACACCATTACGATGTACAAACAAACGAGAATAAATAAAATCTAACTACTATGAAAATGCACAGAAATGCGATAAAAATACCTAGTATAAATTTTGTATATTCGCAAGACCAAAAAATAGGGCAAAATACTCATTTAGGTAAGTTTAATACTGAAGTGAGTTAAAAAGCTTAAACTATACATTCTACTGCCACAATTGACTTGTCAGACACTGGGTAATACTTAAATTCGTTGAATACGTAACGTTTTACGTTCGTGGGCGGAACAACCTCCGTTCGCCGAATACAAAATGTCCATACCCCATAGTTCCTCGTTTCGTGGCTATAAAAAACTAATTTCGTGTGTTGCGGCCAGAATGCCAAGCTTTTCAAATGACAGTTCTTTATATATGTCTATAGTAAACATATTTACTTTACCTGAACATAAAGAAGATGCTGAATTATACATCTAGACTTACATATACATTATACTATATTATTCAATGTTCTCCTGTGATGGAGCTTATGTAAACTCGAACAGCTACTAAGGCAAAGTAAATATGCAGTTACTTAAAATAATTTTCAAGCACGAACCTTATAACCGTGGCTGGACGCTTGAATTGAAGGGACGTAGAATTTTGCATAATATTCCTATGTTAATTAATTACCCTAAAAGTCTACGCATTGAATACTCGTACTACTTGCAACGGTTAAAAGGTTTTGAAATTATATGTTTTGGACAAACATACATATGAATAGACTGGTTCGCTAGCCATTGGAAACGATTCCCGTGAAACTGAGAATTGACAGTATTACTTACAAATTCTCTGTTACTAAGAAATTCCTATTACATTATTTTCATAATAAAGAAGTATGTCAAATATTTTGTAGAGTTGCATAGCCATAAGATGTCCACTGCTGGTTTGACAATTATTACTTGTATCAATTGGGTGAATGTGTTACGGACATTTGACATAGATTTTTATTTATTTATACACACTTTCATGGTTCTTACACATTACTACAAATAAACGGGACTTAACCGCGTATATTAACTTTAAAAATTACCTCCGACGTTTCGAGAACGACGTTGTCTGTGTTACAGACTGGATAAAGTTCACATCAACAACTAACAGCGCGAGTTTTTCGAACTACCCGCACTTGATCTTGTTTATTAACTTGAATGTTTTGCGCACTTGGGATGACTCGGTCGACAGACTATACTAACGATATCGGTATTCTTAACTTGTGGTATTATACGCCTGCATTTACTAATGACTGGATTCCATGAGGATAAGATCCTAAAACCATCGTCCGGACTAAAATTATAGTCGCCGTAAGATATATCGGAGCTGTGAAGGTGTTCACCAATATCTGAAGATGCATTTTATCGCCTTGACAATAGTGACGTTATTCCGATATAAATATGACCACCTCCACAACTCCGATATATATAATGGCGACTATATAAAGTTTTTTGATTTCAATGGCTTCAAGAATTTATCTACTAAAAAAATTACGATCCTTATAAAAGATTTTAGGATTATGAAGCTCAATCCAGTGGTTTGGTCCTGAGTCTAATAAATGCTCCGCAACGGCGGACTTGTTCACCTGGCGACTTCTGACTGCTGCGATATGTTCCTTGACTCTTTTTGCTATGGTGCTCTTTATTTGCCTACCTAATATAAGAACTACCACTACTGCAGTCGACCTTATAAAGAATGAAGTCGATCTTATGGAGGTAATTCTTCAAGTTAATGTAAGCGGTTAAGTTGCGTTGATTTGTAAATATTAAAATGAAATCTAATCAAAGCCTCTTGTTATACCTACAGGTGTTCAGGTATCGCCAGTTTATACTAAGTCTATTCGTATATATGGTGGAGATGTGTTGCATGTTTGAGTAAATATGTTGGAACTTATAGCGCAGAGGGTTGCTATGGTGGAGATTTGTTTCTAATATTTACTTGTACAAATGTAGTAACCGATTTAAAAGTTCTTTTTATAATTAAAATATATCTAATACCTTACAAGTAAAAAAAAAAAAACATTTGGTGTTTCTCGTAGTACTTTATAATTATTTGCTGAAAATCAACGAAAATTCAAAAAACCATCAAAGATTTCCGCAAATCTGGAATTTATTAACTTAAAACACAGATAACTTTAATTTAAACGTGGTGGCCTAAAGCGCGGCGGAAAATAATAAAAATATTTTTGAGGTGTGGGTTCCTTTACCACAAGTTTGTGATCGAAAAATTGTATACATTAGATTTTCTACCTTGTATTAACTGTAAAGTTTTTAGCAAGCTGTACTTTGTATAACATCTACTTTGTGCTATGCTATCTGTATTAGAAGATCAAATGGAATTAATCCCTAAACCAAAACTGTACCTACGAACTATGTCGATACACATGGCGCATAGTCGCGATAGCCGTATAAATCAGGGATGTTACGGATGTCGATCTTTTGACGTTGCGGATGCGGTTCCGGAATTAAGAAGCTCACATGCACGAATGCGGATGTGAGAAAAAGTTTATAATACGAAATAATACGGATATTTCGCTATTGCGGATGCGAATATTTATTCGTAACATCTACTTAGTTACAAACGTAACGTAACAAACGGAGTCACATGTAATTAATTATATCGCACGAGGCGACATGTGTAAGCTCCCTGTGATGTGTGGTGGTGGTGTGGTTGTCCTGACTCGCCTTGAAAATGGGTTGCAGAGCTTACCCGAAACATGTCGCCTAGTGCGATATAATTACACGTGAGTTCATTCGTTTGTAACTAAGTAGTAGTAACATGGCTCACAACAGTTTTAATTATATTAATCGTAACATCCCTATTATAAATATAAAATAAGTAGAGCGCAAGCAAGGTCGCCAGTGAGCTGGCTCGCCAAGAACATGCGACTACGCTCCGTGTGCACTCGATTCACGTCATTGGTGTTGTATAAATGAATTACAAAAAAAAATACCTAGTTAATACCTGCAATTTTTTTTTTAATATAATCATTTCATCTGTTTCAAGAGTTAAGCAGTTGCTATTTAGTTACATGCATGAAAGTGTGTTGGTGTGTGATTAACTTTCGTAACACAAATGAAAAGATTAACTTAAGAGTGATTGCAGGTCCTTAACAACATTTTGTAATTCACCCTTATGCATGTCGACACCAGAAATAACAAATGCTCGTGAGGTGTAGATGCTTACTTTTCAGGATTTAAACTATACAAATCCACAAAGAACATACAAAAAGGTACAGGCCGAGTGACAAGAGTTGGCCTTATGTCTATCAATCTTGATAGTTGAGTACAAAACTCACGCCAACTCTTGTGAATCGATGTGTAGGTACTATCATAATAGTATTGGACTTAGGACATTTGTGATTTTCGGTGTCGATATTGTGATTTTTATTAACATAGATTGTGTGGGTTTTGGTATTCTTGATGTTATGCAACGTAGATCTGGATTTACAATGCCTGCTAACCCACCCAAAACATTAAAAGGACGTACTTGTTTGCATATTCAAGACTCATTCGACACAACATTGACCTACATATTCGTATATTTCGTATCATGAGACTCGCCATGTTTAAAAATACTATAAAATAATTACGGTTTAGATTAATTTTGTCATTAGCTTATGATAGACCTAGTAGCTTTAATAATAGTGTGTGTGTTGTCCTGTTCCACACAGCAAAATATGGCGAAGGCACATCCGCATCGGACTCGAGGACGTGCCTTAAGGACTCGCCTGGTACGGATAGCGCTACAGACAGCCATCTCTTATTGCCAAAACCAGATAACACCAATTTCCTGAGTCCGGACGCCTTAAATTATCGAAGAGGTACCAACGGAATTTCCCTTTATATTTTTTTTTCAGTGGTAATCGAATGGGAAATCGATAATATATTAAACGATAAGTACACAACAATATGCGAGACGATATTTTTGCCCTACTAATACATTATATTATTGTTAGCCGTCATCACTTACGAACCCATATTCAATGAACTTAAAAGTTTTCTTTCGGGTTCTATCATCAAATCCGCTTAATATTATCCAAACATAGTATATTGAATCGTCATTGGTATTTCAAAGTATTACCAAAGATTCCAAGAAAACTTCTGGTATGATTCTGGATAACTTAACTTTTAAATATTTGACTCGACATTTAATAACACTATGCTTAAGTGTTATAAATTGAAATACATAACATAAACATAACAGAAAATGACCAAGCCCACCGGTGTCTGAGGCAGGATTTGAACCTGAACTTTCAGTATTCGCATTTTTTAGCATATGTGTTATCTATAGAAATATTTTGGTTAGTTTGTAGTCACGATAACGGTTAGTTAATATTGAAAGTAACCGTAGCGTGATGTCGGCAGGGAGCCGCCGGCCGTCGATCCTGCCGGTGCCCGACATGGTGACGAGCAGCCTGCACATCGCCAGCGACGCCGGCGACGACGACGCGGAGGCCGACGAGAGCGAGGACGAGCTGGAGGACGACGTGCCCTGGCGCTCGCCCTCCGAGAAAATCGCGTAAGCCCCCGGCTCTCGCTTCACTGCATCTCCATGCACGCTGTAAACACATTATTTCTCGATTAAATTGTTTTAATTTCAATCGGAATCTATTTACCTACATTCAATTTCTCTTACTCTGCCTATGAAGCTATGACACTCCATTGCTTACGTTTTGTTTCGTATTTATACCCGCAATGACGGCGTTTTTATTCAAATTTCCATTGACACACTTGAGTATTGTTTTATTATCCTTGTTTTAGCCTGTACAGTCACTAGATAGCCGAAAAGGATCACGCAAACTGCATGACTCCCGCACAATACGTTGTTCCTCATTGTTCTTACATGTAAGTGTACCTATTTTGCTTTTAAGTATTGTTTTATTTTGGCATCTTAATGTTACTCTGATTTAGTTGATTGCCACCATCTGACTCCATGTAGACGCATAAATTAGCCTTTCAGACCTAACTACTTTCTATAAAAATAATTTCTTAAGTCAGGAATGTATTAACTATGTACCCATTCGTATTATTCAATTTGCTTACAATGAGTACAAGCAAATAAGGCTAAGATAAAATCAAGGCTCCAGGCTATGTATTTTAATTGGGCGTATTATCAGCAATACACAGCGACTACCGAAAAATCGGACCGATTTATAAATGAGACTCGTAGCATAATTTGAATATGCAGTACGTTTAATTAATATAATTACTTGATTAGGCCAATTCCCGTATAGACGGCTGAAGTGACTATGGCCGTTAAATAAAAAAATAGTAAATAACCAAGCCGTGTTCGCAACATAATTGGTAGGTAGGTACCTATTGGTTCTCTGTCACGTTAAAATTAATCCTTGTCGAATATTACTAAATACATGTACGTACATAGAACTAGTATTTCTGATTACAAGTTATTTTAATAGCTTTGGTTTTATCTTCTGCATAATTTGTGCTTAGTAGCCACTGTGTTTTTTTATTCACGCGCCTTTCCCTATGAGACATTAGTTAAAAAACAAATCCAGACGCCATTTTTTACTGTTTCCGAGAAAATTCTTTAAGAAACTGAAAAAGTATATAATAATTTAATGATCTTGAATAAATTTATAAACAGTTAAATTTAAGTATCTCATAAATAAATACTGCTAAATAAGGAAAATGTCGGATGTTAGATCTTATTATTAAAGAAAAAACACAGTGCTCAAGAATTATTTAAAAATAGACAATATGGACCTGATCTTTTATTTTAACAAATATTGTAGTGTATGATATCGCACACTTGCAACACAACACTATCTACGCAATGTTTTTACTATATTGTAACCTACTTAGAACACGTGGCAATGTTAAGTTTATTTTATGCAATTGTGTGCGTTGTGTGTATGTGTATACCCCTGAGCGTGAGCATATATCCCTTCTCCGGCTCTTCGTCCCGTCCCGTTCTGACTCCAGCGATGACGTCACCACTAGCAGCTTCTCGTCGCTGGCGTGCAGCGAGGCGCCACACAGCGCCTGGCGTAACGACTTCACCAGGTGAGCGTCACCCAACTGACGACTTCCATCTACCATGTTATTACATCTGCCCTACCGTCCTTGGCCGCTGTCATACCTACACTCTGTGTTCCTTCAAATTCCCCGATTTACATAAGAACTGATTGCTGTATCCATTTATTTAACTTTCTATGAAAAGAACTGCTGGATAGGCGGAGGATGATTCAAATGTCTGTCTCGGAAATTAGAAAGGTGATAAATTGAATTTCGTAAGATCCTTTATAATCATAACCTTTTTAATTATAACTTATTGTTAGTAATAAAATAATGTAACCCTTCTTGACATCCCCACATGACCTTGCATAGTAGTTTTTCTTTTAATAATATCCGACTGCACTTACTGTATATCGTTTATTAAGCATGAATATTTCTTAAAATCTATGTTGAATGTTAGCGATTACTTAGACATGAAACTGCACAAAATTATAGACTTTGTCGTGACAATTAAGGCTGTTTATGAAATTACACGTCAGTTAAAATTTTTGCGTCTATTTTAATTCTGACATCCTATGCAGGTAGTATTAATGATTAGGATTGATTATTCTATAAAAATAATAACTATTTTTATACCTTTTTAAGCTTTGCTTTTGCTCTAACTCACTACTTATAAATATAAACATTGAGAAAATGTTGTGTTAACTGCATCATGCAAGGTTTTTTCAGGATTGTAAAAGGGTTTCCCCCCGTGTCGCCGTTTATCGGCGTGAGCCCAACACTGTGCTACCTCCTGAAGGAAAAGAAGCCGCTGTGCTGTCTCCAGTTAGCACAGGTGTGCGAGCACTGCGCCTACAGAAACGCGAAAGAATATCAATGGCAAAACAAAACAATTATCCTCGCCGCGGACTACGCATCCAACGGAATTTACAACTTCATCATACCGTTGAGAGCACATTTTAGATCTAAAACATCTTTAAATCCAATCATACTATTGCTGGAAAGGAGACCAGACATAGCATTTCTAGACGCTATATCGTATTTCCCATTGGTTTACTGGATGCTTGGATCGATCGACTGGTCAGTATTTTTACAAGCGTTATGTGAACTTCGGTCACATTAATACGCTATAGTTACGTATACTAACTTATTATGCAATACAAACCTAAAATTACTTGCAAAATTACTTTATATAATTCAAATCTAAAAGAAAATTTATTTACAAGTTATCATAATACGATTGTAATTTCTGTAAATCCAAAATGCCTATCTTAAGTCGCTTTAAGCTACTTCCTCCATACAGTACCTACACTATTTACCGCTTGCATTTACTGAAGAAAAACATCGCGAGATAACCAGATAACCTGATTTGATGATAACTTTTTTATACACCGCGTAACACGTGGAAACCGAACCATTTTAACAGCGCTATCCTGACCATATTTCGAGACTAAAATGTTCAATTAACCTTTCTGAAATTCACCTCGGCTTATTTTGGATTATAATTATAACTCAGCATCAAACGCTTTCTTAACGTAGATTTTACCACTATGGAATTGACTATGGGCATCCGTGTTGACATACATTGCATTAAATTGGATATTTCAAAGAAAAAAATGGTTTTATTTGTTTACCTACTCCTTTTGGCCTCAGGAATACGCTGTTAAACTTATTCGGTATATTGACAACGCCTCTACTAATCATCATTTGCTAAAAATTAGGAAAAATGCCAGAAAAACGATGTTAAAAATTATAAAAAAAATTGTTAATTTTTCATTTTCTCAGCCTCGACGATTTGCTCAGAGCGGGAATAACGTTGGCGGAAAACGTAGTAGTGGTAAACAAGGAGCTGTCTAACTCCGCGGAAGAAGACAGTCTAGCAGACTGCAACACTATTGTCGCCGTGCAGACTATGTTCAAGTAAACCAAGCGTTCTTATTTGATGAACTAATATGTGTTTATTACCTTACGAACTGATATAAAGCTAAGCGATAGTAAATACGAGTACTATTTAACGCACGTGCGAGTGTTCAACGTGGTTTATATATTTGATTATACTTCCGCCACTATATTATAAGTAATTTTCCTTTTCAGGTTTTTCCCATCCATCAAATCGATAACGGAATTATCACAGTCATCCAATATGCGTTTCATGCAATTCAGGGCACATGACAAATACGCCTTACATCTATCAAAAATGGAAAAGGTTCTGTTGTATTCAGTTAGCTATATCCTTTACTGTGAAGATGTAAGAATGGTGTGGTTTTATAGTAGTGTATATATGTGCGCAGCTGGAGAAGGAGCGCGGGTCACATATCTCGTACATGTTCCGGCTGCCGTTCGCCGCCGGCTCGGTGTTCTCGGCCTCCATGCTGGACACGTTGCTCTACCAGGCCTTCGTCAAAGACTACGTCATCACATTCGTCCGTCTTCTGTTGGGTGTGGATCAAGCACCAGGATCTGGATTTTTAACTTCAGTAAGTTATTTAAGATGCTAAAATTATGCTGTGCCGTTATACTGTTACAACCTATACGCTCTATTGCGAAATTTTGATGTGCATGCTTTTCACCTCATCCATCTTCAAATACATATTTACCCTGGCGAATTTTTTATTTTGTAAGCGAATGTATATAAACGAATAACGGTAATGTTAATCATTAATTATAATATACATTCTTGGACTTCTAACAGATGAAAATAACAAAAGAAGACATGTGGATTCGTACGTATGGTCGGCTATACCAAAAATTGTGTTCGACATCGTGTGAAATCCCAATAGGGATCTATCGCACTCAGGACACGAGCTTAGCCGATCCCTCTCACCACGTGAGTATGACGACACGGACTCCGTCAAACTGGTTTTGGTCACGCCTGGCGAGAATGCGAACATCGCGTCCATCGGTGAGTCGGTTACCTCTACACTCAGACTTGCTTTCCTTAAATACAGTCCTTCTCTTCCAAATACTATTTGAACGCAATCGAACCAAACACTTGTATCTATTCTATTGTGTACCCTTACCAAATGAATGCATTCCAGTAGTCCGAGTCTATGGACTGTATTTTCGGGTGTTTTACTCCTTTTAATCTTGATTCTGGGGCAGCGTCACACTTTTGTCCATGATTGTAACTTGTTGACACACATCTCCAGCCTAACACTTGTGACGTGTCTGTAATTAGTTAGTATTTTACATAATAATATTATAATTCCTCACGCGAGACTTGATTTTCTTATGGACTACACGTGCTTAATTTTTTATTTATCGCAAACTGCTATTCTTTAATGATGAATCTTACTGCTTTGTGCGGACGTGGAATAAGTTAACCAAATCATCCAGAACAATCGTCATTTAATACTCATTGCGTTAATTTATCTATTGACTGAGGAACCATCAAAACTTAATTGGTATTCAACTCGATGATCGCAATCCCGCCTCAGTATTTTTATAAATTTTTGTAGACGTTTGCATGTTTGTATTAGTGTAAATAGAAATGTAATTATATATAGAGTCTGAGGCATTACCAATACACATTGGAATGTACAGATTGATAGGTATCAGAATAAAAGTAAATGGGATTCAAATCATAATGTACTAAGATAGAGCGTAACCAATCACTGACGCATGGAATGTGAAAGAAACACTTGGAACCTTGTTCTGAACTAAGGCCTTCTCCTGGACGCATAAGAAGACCACTACCAATGCTACTATATTTCTTGCTTCTGCTTAACGCATGCGAATCCATTGTATCCAAAATATGGGATAGTCAAATTACGTTTACTAAGTTAGTCACTATGTTCACCGATAGATACTGTGCTTGTATACAATTTTTTACAATTATATACAAGCACTGTATCAGTTAACATACATAGTTTCTTGTATTCAAGTTCTGTATTTGATGTATAAGTACTAAATTTGTCGAGAGTTTAAATTGTACTATTTCTACTTTATACTGTAAGAATTTATGTAACAGAATATTTTTACTTGAGTTTTATTGAGACATGGATGAAACATAAGTGATCCTCGTATCGTATAAAAAATAAGGCAATTATTACGCAATATATTTTACTTGACTGAATGATTGAAATGACGTTTATTGTTTCATCAAAATTATCTCGCGTAATATTTTTTAGTGAAAAGATAGTACTTATAACATTTGTATGAAACAAAGTTATTTTGTCGAATGTTTTATACGTATAATTTTGTTATTATAAAAGTTATAATTATAATGTATAAACAAATTTGACTACACAAAATAGACATACTTTAAAATGCTTTCTTATCTGGACTGTGTCATTTGCTGTTAAATAGGATCCACTGTGAGGCTCGATATCATCGTACATACCAGTTGTTCCAAGGATCAGTTTCGGCAGACCGTCATAATTTGAAGGATCGGAAAGAATGACTTGTGTCAGAGTGTTGTTCTAGAACCTTCCCTAATAGGGAGCAGTAAGTCCAGAAGCTTGAGGTATACGTTACTCACGGGTTCGGCTTCGCTCTCCTTAGTTAGCTTTAGCATAGGGCCACATCACACGTTTAATCGTTACAGGCTTTCCTATAACTTGCATTTTGATTAGCCTATTGATTCTCATTGGTTTCACAACATATACTTGAGTTTTTGGTTAGGAATTGTACTAGGTAGACATAATTAGGCCAGCCTGTAACTATTGTCTAGGGCTGCGCCTGAGTTCATCGGAGGTTGGCCCTTTCCCCCTTGGGATTTCGCGGTTTACAGTGCGTTGGTAGTTTCAATTACAATTGCGTTAACATGACACTAATTAATTCTCTATCACGAGATTTCCTGAGGGTTAATGAACCTTCAACCTCTCCAGCTTCACAGTCTTCATGACTTCACATTTAGGAAGCTGACAGCTCTAAGGAAAACAAGGCCAAGAGCTCTCAAATTTACTTATGATACCAGAATGGGTCTCTTTTTATTTACTTAGAATCACCAAAACAGGATTCTCTTCATTTACTACTTCTGATGCCAGAGTGGATCAGAATTTGTTTAATAAAAATCATTCTCGACATCCACACCCTAGGGCGTGGTTTCTCTGGACTCTATGGAAGACGAGATGTATGAGTTTATACTTGACTCTACGCAAAACTCTTTGACTAAAATAGTAACTAACGTATATTTGTATAAAAGTATATTTATTTCCTTAAAAACACCATTTACTTCGAACAGTAACACTCTACTTACAACTCCTTCCTTCATCATAGCATCGATAAACTTAATCGGGACCTTTTTTACATGTCCGGCAGTGGCCTGAGAATGTTATGACTTTTAATCAAAAAAAATCAAATGAAGCGACGATTTGGAGGTGTCTAAATAGAAGCATTTGCAATGGTTCGTTGACGTTAATTAATACAATGAATACTATACATAGAGAGGGACAACATTTATGCAATACCGATGATCGTATAAACAAAGTTGAAAAATGCTTAATTTTGTGTGAGAAACGTGTTCGAACTGAATTCCAGCCAATCGGTAAAATTTAGGTTGAATGGATGAATAATTCAAATAGTGAGCTTGATACATCAGATTCTGAATCAAACGAAGAAATCCCTGATCTGCGATCAAAAAATGATGCTTGATATAGTTTTCGGAAGAAGGCGTTTCAAGTCCCAAGTGAACATTTTAAAAATGTCACGGACGTTGTATTCCTAACTAAACTAACGACTAAATACATGTTGTTCGAAGCTAATGATGAAAACCAATTTTTCATTTATGTTTCACCCACGTACCTATCAGGACAACACAGAAAAGACAGACCTGTTCTTAGTAGACAAAACCTTGAAAAAAGTGCCAGATCCATTCGTACAACTTTTTTCAATATATGTTGATTTACAAAGTACCAGGAAAACAACAACTATAATACCTATGTTCCACTGTTTCTTGTCAGATAAAAAACAGCATACGTACGAAAAACTGTTTTCAATTTTAAAAACAGAGTTCGGTTTAAAACTAAAAAATCTGAAATGCGATTCTGAATTAGCAGTTATTAATGAAAGTAAGATTATCTCTCCAAATGTGCGTGTAAGAGGTTGTTTTATTTATTTTCATTTTTGTAAAGCCATATGGAATAAAGCAAGTGGATTAAAATTGAAAAAAAAGGACAAGAAGAAGCTGAAGGTGGTAAAAACATTTGATGGCACTTTTACCTGCTACCTACATATCAGAAGGCTGGCTAGATATTGTTGACGTGATGCCCGGATATTAAAGTTGAAGCATTTAAGCAGTACTTTAACGACCAATGGTTTTCTGCGATAAAAGCCGATATGAGGTGGTGCGTTAATGAATGGCATCGAACAACTAACACCGTTAAAGGTTGGCATAAACGCCTAAATAGTCAAATTGATAACAATATATTTTTATTCCAGTTCGTATAAATTCTAAAAAGCTAGATCATCGATGTTTATTATACATACACAATCATTCACAATCAGCCCCAAAAAATGGCTCTAATAAACCACCGCTCGAACAACTTGGGCGGTACATTTAGTTAGTCTTCTTTGAACCGCTGTCAGTGCAAGTGTCAACAATGACTAAATGTTCTGTTTCTGTAAAGAAATATTTCAATAACAACCAAAATCGAGAAAAAAGAACGGAATATACTTCTTCAGGTTATTATTTTAATATAATTACAGGATTCACAATAGTGATTCGTATTTTAATGGTATTGAATAAATTATTTTACTACTACGAATCTAAATCTTTCACGGAACAAAAATCTAAGGAGTCGCTATTAAGCCAATATTATTATAGATATTTTTATACAATTGAAACACATGTAAAGTCAATTGTCAGTCTGTTGATCTATACGATTTCGGCATCTGCGTAGAATACGTTAAGCAAGTAGTGGGATATATAGCTGGATTTATAGTGCGCAAATTAACGAAATCAATTCGATGCTATATATGCATAATTCCCTACTTACGAAGGAAACATACGACTTTCATAAATTTATAGACATAAAAAACCTTGGTGGACTCTTTTATGCCTCCGAAGACGTTTACAATGTGTGCAAAGCAACAGAAACTCATAAGATATAACATACGAGCTGGAATAGAGCATAACAGTTCTGCGATATCATCTTCTGACGTGCTAATAAAAATTATGCAAGTTAACATTTTTAGTCCCGACAGAGGCCACAGCAACAATCACAGATTTTCCAATTTGACGAATCAAGAATTTGGAGTCTCTACCTTGTCGACTCAGGATTTGACGAATCTTCAACTTGATGAATCAAACATTTAACAAGTATCTGCTTTGGCAAGTTACGGATAATATGACGGATCTCTAATTTGACAAATGAAGGATTTGACCTGTCTATAATTTGACGAGTGTCTTACTTGACGAGTGTCTGCGAAAATGATGTCCTGAAAGCAGCCTTTTGGGCAGATCTTTGACAGCCTGATCCAAAACCGGCTCTTGGTACACTTTTGCACTGATTTTGCCCCTTTTTCGCAAAAATGAATCTCGGTTAGCCCGTAATAAGATACTTCCAATCAAACCATCACTGATGATGGACGATGCCCATGTTGCACCCGCGGGAATGCTTTTTTTTGCTCCTTCAGAGCTCGTAGCGTACACTTTATTTTATTTTTTTGTTTGTTTTTTTTTTCATACACTTTTCTTCATAATCAATATTTTTTTCGGTGTCGTTTTTTCACATGCCGCTTTTTAGACGGGCATTAAGCATGTACCTATCAATAGTACGGTACACAAACCTATACGTTTTAAATATAAATATTTTTTTGGGAAACATTATGTTTCTTGGCACTCGCCAATGGATGAATGGGCACTCGCCCACAGCGGTGCAACGCTAAAACAGCTATTCGGTTTTCTTTCAATGTCCACTCCATCGTGAGAAATATCAGCAAATGACTGTTTTTTGTTTTAAAATAATTGTCAAAGATTCAAAAATGGAATACAAAAACATTTTCTTAAAATTATGTTCTAATTTAAAGATAATGTCCCAGTGACAGCACTTTAGGGCCGACTAATTATACCACCAAAACATAACATGTAATCACACAAGCCGTTAACTATCGACCACAGCAAAGACGATTACCGCCTTCTGAATCTGACCCTTGATCCAACCACTTAGTGAATCTCTCAAGATGGTGGTTGAGACTTCGCTATGAGACCGTTCGCGGAAACAGCTATCGGTACAATGATGGTCGTTATCAACTTGCAACATGGGGGTTACCTCGTAAGTCTAGGTACTTGCTGAACGTGTCCTTCCGGGCCTTTGGGAGGTTTATGTTAATTTTTTTAGTGATATTAATTACTTAATCAAACTCAGTACCTAGTACAACAAAATTGAACAAGGTCTTAATAAAACTCAAGTCAAAATATTAATTATAAAAAATACTTCTAAATATTACTATCAGAATCAGAGAACTAGAGGCAATAGACCACTTTTAAAAATAAAACTTGCGTTTGAGTACGAGGCCTTGCCCAATGACTCTCAATAATTTTCGTCAACACCAATCCAAACTTAAATAATACGTATATAGATATATATATATATAAAATAACGTAATCATTTGCATATATATATATATATATATATATATATTAGATTACGTTATTTTTCACGTTTTTATCAATTTCGATCGGTGTTGTCGGAAAAGACTGTCATTTTACTTAAAAACTTACTTACTAGGGTGTATCTTTAGATTCAAAAAGTAGTTACTTAGTTCTATGAAAGGGCTAATATTCCATATTACTAACGTAGCACTAATTGTTAATTTTGTTTTAAATTTTTTAATATCCAATGAAGGAACTGAAAATAACACTTGGTATCTTGCCGAACATATTTAGAAAAATAAATTATGCCTTGTAAAGCGAGATAGTTGTTTCTATAAACTTGCTACTCAGAAGTCTTAGCACCATACTCGTATTTTAGTATTAGAAAAGTTTTTTGTAATGATAGTCATAATAAAACATGCGATAGTATCCAAATTCGGAAAGGTCAGTATGGTGTCAAATATAAATGCATAATATGTGCTACGTAGTAGTCAAAATATACCAGACACCTAACACTAACCATGCAACAGTTTACATACTATATGTATCTATGATCTTAAACTTGGTAGCCAAATTATAACATACCCTAATTTTATAAAAAAAGTACTTACCAAAGACTAAAAATTCAGCTGTCGCTGTCTCTAAATTTGGGCTTAGTGTTAACAGGATTTTAGTATGAGTAGTGGTCATCGCGTATATTTGTAAACTGTATATTATTTATTTCATATATATCATTACGAATGTAACTAAATTGTAATATAAATATTTTGGGTGCTGTAAACTTAGAGATTTGTCTTGTTTCGTTATTGACCATTGCCGAACGTTCGTCCACTCCTTAAATGTTACACAGTAGTTAGTATTGTATATGCAAAACTGGCGAGGCAAATAGTAGGAAAACAAGTGTGACACGATAGTTGCAGCAGGACGAGGGAGAAGGAGGCTTCCCGGCGTGCGGGCGGCGGGAGGCTACCGGCTGTCTCGGCGGCTGCTACGGGGAACGCACGCCGGCGGTAAGCCATCGTCGGAGCCCTATTTACACGGAACTCCACTTTTCTCGAGTACTTCCTATAATTAAATCAAGTCCGAATGGTTCATTGTGTATAACGACTTTATAGTCGCTAATATGTTTAATCGAATAGAATTGGACTAGATAGGCCCATAACTTGAAATATTAACGAGTAGGTATATATTAGTAAACAAATACGAGTAGTAGACTAAAAGCAGCCATTTCGGAAATTACATTACGACAAATGGAAATCAACCGCAGCCGGAATGTTCTATAATAATAATACAATATAGGTATTTTTTATAGATATGTAGCAATCAATTTGAATTATTCTTCTTAATCTTGCACAAAGATGATTAAATATTTAAATTTTTTATGCGACACACGTCATGAAATGTCCAATTTAAGTAATTTTTACTACAACTACCTTACTTACAACATGAATATTGTTATTCAATTTGAACATATGTTCCATATAACCAAACTACATGGGTTTTATGAATAAGTTTGTTGTAATAAATGTTTAAAGGGCGATACTACGACTAGCTCCCCCTATCGAAGCAACACATCGCATGTCACGCTCGAGTACCTATCTGTCGCAGACATAGGTATTATACAATGTAGTTACAGAAAAGTTCTAAAATAGGAATTATTTAGAATAGAACATCAACACATAGCACTAAGTAACTTTACTTAACTTCTAGATTTAGATGTAGATTTAGAACTGCCTTGTGCGCGTTTAAGTACGAAAGCCATTCGAGATATATTTCTAACGTTATGTATATTTTACATTTTCAATAAAGCGATGTTCATTCATATGCTACGCATATCAAATAATTAGCAATTTGTGCATGTCACCCGTCTAAAATTAGTAACAATGCTATAGATACATTTGTACATAGATACATTTAATGGAATGTAAATAACACTGCTGTAAACATCGCCGTAAGTTTATAATATTTTGATTGATCATAAAAATCCTAGTTGCTTTAAAGTCATAGTAATAGTGGTGTTTAAGTGCTAATATAATCCACAGTACTCAACAAGTCTCGCTGACGAAGCTAGAGATAATCACGCACAACAAATAGAAAGAGCAGAAATCGCAAACCTAGTTCGCTCGCGCATGGAATCGCTGAACCTTACCGGTATCGACTACGACGACGTTAGTGAAAAGAGGAACAGCTTGTCGTATGTCATAATAAATCCGAGTTGCGATCTTAGCATACAAGAAGGAGACATTATGTAAGTGTACTATTATTGACACATTTTAACAAACGTTGATCATGTTCGGTGATCGGATTTGGTAGTGCCATTTAATCCGAGGGCTTGAATTTAAATTTTAAGTTGTGGTTGGTTTAAACAATGTTTTTAAGAACAGTGCAGTGTCTTACTATGTTAAGTACTTTAATGAAATAAATACGGTCGTGGGCTAAACAAGTACTTAAAAAATCGAGGTGGTTTTATCGTTTGCAGGAACGTATTATGTCTATAGTCGGTGCCATTATAGATTTTGATCAAGTTAGGATAGTGATAAATTGGTCTAATAGTTTACCCGTAGAAACCAATTTTGAGGCGGTCATGTCTCGAAATCCAGATTTAGAAACTATAATAGAATAAGCAGAAAATATTTTAAAAGAAACCGCATCTGTAGACATTTCGTTTTATAAATTGGCCCCACTGACATCAGCATCAGTAGATGTTGAAAGGTCATTTTCTACATATAAATGGATATTAGACGTCAAAAGAAATAAATTGACAGTTGAAATTTTGAAAAAAATACGGTTTGCTACTATAATTTTAAGGGAAGTAAGGAATTAAAGATGTGAAATAAATAACTAATATAGTGATGTAAATGTTTCGTGTTCTGTTTTATGGTTTTATTCTTGTTACTTGTCTGTTAAACGAAAGTAAATGAATGATGTATTTACAAAACAATTTTTCTACTTTTTGTGAAGAAAATTTTCAGAAAATTTCAAGTCTTATCCATGTTATGTACGTTTAAGGTCAACTAAATGGCACTACCCGAAATGGCACTACCAAATCCGATCACATCATGTTACAATGAGGTTGATAGATTTCTGCCGTGAATAATGTGTTCAATTATAATTAACTATGTTATTCATAGTAATAAAAGTATGAAACGGGTAACGGGTTGTACGTTTTACACAATTTTATTCAGTCGGTCGAGTAATTATTAATATTACTCGACCTTCATATATGGAAGCTTTTCAATAAACTGAAACGTATTTACTTACAATCTATGCAAATAAGTTACTATTGCTTACATACTATATATCAAAACATATTTTCGTGTTGATTGAACGCATTTTAACAAGTAGGTAAAAATTGTACAGTAAAACAGAATAATTTTAGATTTCGGGACTACTTTGATAGTTTAAATACGGCCATTATGTTAACAATTCTTAAATTTTAATAAATCCTTTTTGTTAACTGCTGAAATTATTTACTATCTTTCTTATTATTAAAAGCCTGGCAGTATCTTGGCGAATAACATGTTTTTTTTTGAAGTCCCGTGCATTCCAAAGCCATCTCGTTCTGTGGTCGTTGTTTTAATAAATTCTAAACAAGTATTATTAAGGCAAGAAGTTATAAATAGAACTACTTTATCTGTTGCAGATATTTGGTGCGTCCGTCCCCTTTCTCAGCACAAAAAACTTTCGAGCGGCATAACAGCCGACGAAAATCAAATATAAGTTTCTGCTCCCAAGCATTGATCCAAGCGCAAAACGTAGCCAGCAGAAGAGGGTCCGGTATAGGAGCCACGTTCACCCAACCGCGAGCGCCACCACTATGTACTACCAAAGCTAACTCGTTGTCTCTGCCAGATAGTCCCACTATCATAACGGACTTTAGGGGACGGTCTAACTCACTTCGAGTAGTAGACGATATCCTGCTTCGGAGATCTAATTCTTTACGGCAAAGTCTGAGCGGCGTCGGCTCTCGCCGAAGAAAGAGCAGTCTCGAGGAAATTGGCATATCACATTTTAATTCTTTACTGCAACATCAGCAACAACAACAACAGCAGAATGCAAATGCAATCAAAATCGCTTTGAATGGTAGTATCGGGTTGGAAGTTACACCGCCAGAAGAAACTCCGACCGACAGGTTTCCAGCAACGAGTATAGGACTCGGCGGGTACCAGGAGACCGCCGCCGCCCTCCCGACCTCGTCCATGGGCCCGAGCGGCCCCACGCCGTCGCCAGATACTCAACATTTGCAAGGGACAATTGTATGATACCACCTGATGTGGGGACGACGACTAAGCTCCGTTATAAGAAATAAATGGACGTAACGGAATGGGTGACGATTCAAGATATACCCTCCGTAAACGAACTATAGTAAATCCATTATTATTCGGAGCCTTTTTTACAACTAGTACCGTCTCTACTTATAATACCTTATGTAGAAACTTAGAATTGTGAAACTAAGTGGTTTTAATTGAAGAATTCATATTAATTAGAAGTGGTGTAGCTAACTGCAAATGAAGCTGTGTAATTTAAGCGGGATCAATTAGGTACTACTATAAGCGGGATAATTATACAGCAAAGTAGTGTAATGTACATAGCAAAGCTTTTTCGATCGTAGATAATAAATAACTTGTATGTAAATAGAGACTGTCATAAAATGCAAATAAACAATTATTATTTATTATTTTTACGTGTAAATATGGACAATAGAATAAATATATACTGAAAGCATTAACTTATTTTACTAGATTTTACTGACCAAAGGAAAGTGACTAATTTTAACCTAACAATGTTCAATTTCAAGTGGTGAATTACACGGCTGGTTTCTTAGATAAAAGTAAAAAAGTGCCTCTAGGACTGGCCAGAAAAAATATGCTATGGGGATAATCAAGGAAGGCAAGTAAAGTCTAGATATCAATGTATGGAAAGGATCGCTTCGGCGTTTAAACCGCCCATGCGTATAGTAGGTACTCACATTTATCCCGAACTCGACTACTTGTGATTCGGAAGCGTCTTTTACCTATTATTTAAATACTGTGTCTGTCGGTAGTATTAGTGTACACAGGTTTTTTTTTATCTTTAGTTCTATAGTTAGTAGAGCTTATTATACCAGACAATATCATAAAATTGTAATTTGTTTTTATATACAATATAAAAAAAACTTAATCCGTTTCACTCTGTAAGAGACTCGATAGTTGCCTTTTGTGTATATTATGAAGATAAATATAGAATCGAAAATAAAAATATATTTTCATTTATTACTCCTAAGTAAACCAGTCAATTAAAATTATAATAACCCTCCTCTTTTGAAATATACCCTTTCATGATATACCGGGGTTAGCTCTCTTTGAGTTAATTTGGTGCAGTAAACTGCCAAAGCAACCATGCCCCAACAGCATCTGTATTTACCGAAATGTTAGAGCCCCGAATTGCCTTTAGCCGGCCCTCGGCAATTCTAGCCGGTGCGCCCACTACCTCGTCGCCTCCCTCCAGCAGCGATGTACGCTGCCCCACCTCCTGCGGTGCTGGCTGCCTACGCTCTAATCCCTAACCTAACTCACAGAGGATAAATATAATAAAATTACACTCACAATATATAGTTGTCGTACATCGTAAAACATAAATATTTATAATCACTGGGGTTCAAAATGGTGTGTTTACCGTGGATATTCAAATATTTTCAACAGTTATGCCACAATGTGATGGGTGTCATTATTTTGCCCTTAGGTCGCAATGTCCGATTGGCTAGTCCGATCAATCGGAATACGATTTTTTTTTTTTTCTGTTGGCTCGATTAGTCGGACTATAAGGACATTGGAAATCCTGTCAGTCCTACTATCGGAGTAATGGGATTTTAGAAGTTCGTCTAGTTCGATCGATCGAACCAACAGGTCGTTTTTTCTTCCTGGTGGATCGATTGATCGGACATAACCGGTAGACTTGATATTTTCCTAAGTCCGGATGACATATAAAGGTTATCTAATCTTAAATCGTTACTAGACAGTTAGACACTGGCATTTGATAAACTTTTCTATATTTTAATTGATGCGATGTCAGTTCATAATCTCAACATCTGATCAATGTCAATTTATTGAACCGCACGGACGGAAGATGGAGGAAATAATAGATCACAACGAAATTGTATTCTTACGCCGTAAAGATGGTTGCGTACTACTGAATAAAGGGCATCAATACCATAAAAATAAAACGTATAAAAAAGGGCCGTTAGTATGGACATGCTGTAATAAAAAAACACAAAAATGCTGCGGAACGATTACCATTCATGTAAGTTTTTATCAACTTATTACAGTTTTTAGACCATAATAAAAGTAAAAAATGATGATGTTTGTTGTTTTGTTTGTCACCGAATATACTAAAATCATTATACATGCACCTATAAATTTTGAAGAGTTCTCTTAATTCCTCATGGATCCCATCATCGGATCTTGGACCAACCTTGAAGTAGATGCTTTCAAGCAACGAAAAATTTTTTGAAATCGGTCCATAAATGACGGACATGCCAACCGAATTGATAACCTCCTCCTTTTTTTGAAGTCGGTTAAAAACAGTCTAAATCCATGAGCTGTTTTAAGAGAATAAAGGTTCTTAAGATTATTTGTTCGGTCTTTTCCTCGAAATCACTATTTCGTGGTAGTAAAATTCCGCGTCGAAAGTTAGAAAACACTTGAAATGTTGAAAATTAACCATAACAGTACCGGTCGGACAAACAGGAAAAATAAAAATTGTGTGATCGGATTTAGAGGATTTTTCAAGCTCTCGTAGTTCGATCGATCGAACTAGACGAACTTCTAAAATCCCATTACTCCGATAGTAGGACTGACAGGATTTCCAATGTCCTTATAGTCCGACTAATCGAGCCAACAGGAAAAAAAAAATATTCGTATTCCGATTGATCGGACTACTCAATCGGACCATGCGACCTAAGGGTTATTTTGTTCTATATGTTGATGTTGGTATCAATCTTTAGAGTTGCTATGGACACGATAAAACGTCGCCATGGGGAAGATGAAATGAAGACAGCTGTAAACGGTGTAAATAGTGAGGAAACAGCGATATGTCTAAATACAGCATTTTCTTAAGTAAGTATCCTCGCCGATTATTTGTTAAGGCATATAAAGTCATTGTTGGCATTGTTGTCAAGTGAAAAGACCGAAATATATTTAACTGCAACTGATTTGCCTCTACCTGAAAAGGTAAGGCAAGTTCTTATTTACCTGTTTGTAATTCAAAATAAACACCTGCAATACCAACTATAGTCTTATGGTCACATCTACATACCTAACCTATAGTAAATATGTACATTGTTTAGGTAGGTATAAAATATGTACATTTCTCAAATTCTAAGTAAATTTGAAGCGGGAAATCATTGAGCCCTCTCTGCCGCAACAGTTTTTGGTAAACATATTGATATCCTAAATGGCGGTGTCAAGATAATTGATAAAACGTATAAAGAATTTACGTTTTTTGCAGTATGAACGCCGTGTGAATGGTACTATGAACAAAGTATGTGCCACTATTTATCCGTTAAGACGTATACTGCAAAAAAACGTGCAGGACAATGCCGTGTGAACGTAGCCTAAGTGTCTGTGTAGATAATTTTACTGTCCTGGTGTTGAATCTAAATTGCAGTGTGTTTGCATGTTTTCAAAATGCAGTCCAATATGATCCTGAATATGTTTGCTTTTCTAAATATTATATTTCAACTGCTTCTCCATTTTCATCAGTTATTACCCTTTTAGATTCAAATATATTATATTACATATTCCATACCAGTTTAATATATGACAAGGATCTAAGAAAAGAACAACAGGTTTTCCGGTCGAAGGATTTAAAATAAGTTTCTAGATTGTTAGGGTTTTCAAAACTACATCCAAGAACTTTGGCGGTAGCGAAGTTGGAAGAACACCCGTCAATTGTAAGGCTGACGACTTCAGCATCTCCATGATGACATAGCCCTAAGCACATTTTTATGATCATTACCGTGTATCTCGACTTTTAATCGTCTGTCATTCGACCGCACACAAAGAGACGCAGGTCTCGCAATAAAGAAACTATCCTCAATAAGTTACATATGCCGTAGGTACCCTCAAAATATATATATATTTTCAGTTTGTATATAGTTAGCCATAGCCAAAAACTCTTGTGTTAGAACTTCGTCTTAAGGTCCGACAGAGTAGACGCAAAATATCACGGTTTTACGCAAGTTTCCTGCAGCAGTTGGGAACACCAAACCAATAAGTCCCACCGATTAATCGATTAGTCATGGAATGAACCAAAGCTAAATATGAAATTGAAATATGTTGATGAGTAATTTTAACCCTTGACGAATTACGCGCTTACTTGAATCTACAGAAGCTGATAACATGCAGTAAAGCCAACAAAAAATAAAAATAAAAATGACCGAATTAGTATATCGGTGTCTTACTTATTTTATATCCATGGGAATACAGGCAATGGTAAATATATTTTTGTTTAACTGTGATCAATGTAATCATCCACGTTAGGTAATATGTAGACTGCACTCCAGAAATAGAGAGTAATGTTACGGAACCTATGGAGTAAGTGTAGGTGTAGCTATTCAATCAATGTCTTTGTTTGTTACGTTGTCTGGTATAGAATGCATTAAACACGCTATTTGTTAAAATTTAATAATTAATTTTGTTCGATAAATTATACGTAAGTACAGATAGTACGATTTTTAAATTTCGGTCTACACAAAATATATTTCAGGAAATATGTTCAGCGAGTTCAGTAGCAATATTGTCTGTTAATTTATTATAAATAGTTTCATTTAGATTGTTTCTTGACTCAGTTTACCTTTTTTTTCTTTCAATATGACCTAGCACCAGTTACCAGTACCTAATGTTTTTAAAAGTTTTAATCATGAAATAACAGAGTAACATATAAAGACACATTCAGAAAATTAAACTTATAATAGGTGCCTAAGAAATATTTAAATTACATACATATTTTTCATTTTGTTTTAAAAAGAATTAGGGTAAATAGTTAATTACTAAAAAAGATAAACCTGGTTACCTACACCTACGAACAGTTCATTTTTAGTAATATAATGCTGCCAGTTTTGAAAGGTTGCCAATAATTGACGATACATACGAGTATATATATTTTATAGTAATACTTATCAATACATCTTGGTATTATAAAGAAATAAATATTACAGGACATCACATCCTTACATAAAATAGACTGAGCCGCACGGTAAGCTCAAGAGGGCTTGTGTTGTTGGTACCTATATATGTATATGTTATACAAATACTTAAACCCATACATGTGTCAATACAAGTAATTAAACAAAATGTTCTTCGAGCCGGAATTTTAAATTTAATTCATATTTGTTGTTAATTACAGCTTTCCTTATTGCTCATTGAATAGCGGCAAAAAAATATTTTAATTTTCTTTGGGTCTCTTTTATACCAAATGTTCCGTACTTATTCATAGGTGCTAGGTATTCACAGTTAGTACTAATTTATTGTTATTAACTGTTATTTTGTTCTACTACATGTAGCGTGTGAAAATATACACCGTGCTGGTATACACCTTATTCATGAATAAGTTGCAATAATTCATATTTCGTAACTGTCAATATTTCACGGAACAAAATTAAATCGACATCTTTCTTTCAATTCTTTTAAATAGTAATTAACATAAGTCGTTTAGTTGATTACTTGTACTTCTTAATTATTTCGAGATAGTGAAGGCTCGTGTTAAGTTATTATACGAGCTGAACACGTTTTCCCTTTGACTTGTATTAAGGTTAATACAAGTCAAACTATTTTAATTATTAATTTCGTAGTTGCGGTTGTCTATTTGTTTTATTTGTTAGAGCTGTCAAATCACAGCTAACCATGGCAACGCCACGAAAATCTAAGCTCGCGGAAGCAAGACACGTCTTGCACAGAGCACGCTCAATGCTTCATGCGTTTACAAGGCATTTACGACATGATTCCAAAATTAAGTGACACACGCAAGCTGGGTCGGCCGAACAACTGTCAAAGAAAATTCTATACAAAAAAGATCAGAAAGAACTTTCTCCATATAAAAAACTATAAAAGGGATCCTTTAAACCACATCAAGTTGCCGCTAAAGTGATCAGCATGAGAAAGTGATAAGGTTGCAAATCAAAAACATCCAGAACCAGTTTAATATTTCGGGTGAGTAATAAAATTAATTTACATCCCCATAAAATTGTTTGGAAGAAGCTTAATTTGGGACGCAACATGCGTTAGCACTTTCGCTCCCTCACACCTCGCCCATAAAGTGCGAAAAGCTGGGGCTGCTGCTGAAAACGCAGCCAAGCTGAAGCACTCAAAATACTCGAACCTGGAACCAGCGTACGATTTTGTTCCGGTCGCTGTGGAAACGAGCGGACCCTGGTGCTCCGAGGCAAAAAAAAAATGCCAATCTAGGCCGACGCCTAAGGGACAGAGGTGGTGATCCCCGGGCCGGCTCGTACTTCGTGCAACAAATATCGCTGGCAATACAGCGTGGCAATGCCGCCAGTGTTTTTGGCACATTTGCACCAGGTACCAGTCGACTCGGGGAATGAGAAGTTTATATGTTATGTTAGTCTAAGTTGAATTTTTATTGTTAATTTAAATTATTGATTGTGTATGTATTTAGTTGTTTCTGAATAAAATTATTTTATTAAACTATATTTATTTATTTATTAATCACTTTACTTTACATACTCATTTTTATATTTTAGGATTATGCATTACAGTTACAAACAAAATAGGACTTCATAGTGATGAACGCAAGCTCACAGTGTTGCCAATATAAATGTAGATATACCAGCAATATGCATGTACGACACGTATATAACATAACATGCATTCTTGATTCTATAAAAATATCCACATAAACATGCGATCGATGCATTATTCATCAAACTTTATTTTCAAGTTTCCACTTTCAATCTATATAAATATATTCGAGTTATTTGCCCACGAATTGATAATAGGTATCACTATGTTATTTTTACAGACAATTTTGGCAGATGCAGATAATCCAACTGTAAGTTTTATAAGTGACCATACTGTCATCACAAATAATTGTTATCCTTGTCATTCGGATTTCGGTATTATGCGGCGCAACACTATTTGTGAACTTAAGTTTACAGAAATAAGTAGAACTTTTCCTGTGCAATTAGAATGTAAGCTTAAATTAACGGTATTAATTAATTTATGGTTGGCAACGCCTTTAAATACAACATTCTTTGTCTTTAAATACATACAACATTCTAAAAATAAAAAAGTTTTAAATCACATCTGACCTAGACTATCCCGAGGTGCGCCATTCGCAACACCGATGGGACGAGCCGTTATGCGTTCTGTTACGTGATAATCTGTATGAAGCGGCCAGCAGCCCCGCAGTGCGCGCTCGTCTTCTCGCTGGGACGAAATGGGAATCTGGCTTATGCAAGGGCTTCCTTCTGCTAATCTAGGGACACCCCTTTCGAGCAACACTAGGTTAGTCGTATCGCTGCGTTTAGGGGCGGCATGTGTTGCTCCAAATCAGTGCCACTGCAGCTCTTTTGTGTCCAAATTTGGTCTCCACGGCTACTCATGCTCCAGGAGCGCCGGCCGAACTGCGCGTCAATCTACCTGAATGTCATCTTGCGACGCGCCCTCGTCACCGTTTTAGAACCGACTGGTTTAGCGCTTGACGTTGGGAAAAGACCGGATCGCATGACTTTGGTTCCGTGGCCGTGGAGACTGGGACGGCCCTTAGTCTGGGATGCCACGTGTCACGTGGAGGATAGATAATCAACTAGTTTTTTGGTACTAGTAACCCCAAAATCCATCTCAATCAATAAAAAAAATCGAATTTAAAGCAAACTTAAAATTATTTAAAACTCGAAAATATTTTATTTAAAGTATGTACAATAAAATCGTCTTAGAGTTAAGTGTTCGGGGTAACAGGATGCGGCGGGTACCTAATACCGATTTTAGACAAGAAAGGGACTGTGTTGATAAAACTGAGTGGCACTATGCGATTCTAGTATCGCCGCACGAAGCTCCTACGTGCCGCGCCCTATAATCCAGGTACCAAAAGTTATATCAGGATAGCCTAAGAAAAATTGCCCCCAGCGTTTTTGGGGCCCAAACTATAATCAAACGATGCCTTTTGAGGAGGTAATATCCTGCACAAAGTTTCATCTTTCTGTTACCCCCTGGGGGTGATAAAAACCCGATTAAGCCCAAAGCTGTTTTATAAATTTTTTCCTAAACTATGAAAGTGACGAATTTAAAATTTTGTACAAATATTAATGAGACTGAAGGCTATATGTAAAAAAACTATGACCCTCCTAACATTGTAAAATCTTGTAAAAAAAATTAAATAATCACCCTGTATAACAAGTTTGGCATTTGGTACACACACCATTTTTTTTTCCAAACTACATCATACAAAAGTTTCATCGATCTAGCCCAGAAGGAACATTACGATATTAATATGAATTGGCACTTTGGTCCTGCTATTAACTTGCTAAGAGCCTTGCTTTATTAACAATCAATGGTCTGTGATCGGACCGCTGCTTGTGTCCGATTTAAAAAAGATAGGGATAAAAAAGTATAAATCAAACTCATTCGTAGTGTTAATAAATCATAGAAGTTTGAAGAGAATTAGATTATTTATTAAGTAAAACATATTAACGTGACAATAACGACAATAAGAGTAAAACATTATTTGAAGTAAGTCAAAGATATTAGTATTCATAATACGAACTAAGCGAAGCTGCCAATATAAATTTATATGACATATACAACCTTAACACGCCTCCTTAGATTTATAATGGCAATACATTCGCACAAGCAACACTTAAATACAATAAACTAAGTATCGAATTAAAATTTTAATTATAAATTTACAAGTTAACCTTTAACCACAGTGTGCTACTCTGCGGCGGCGCCACCATAATGAAATTGAAGTAATTATATGGTAAAATGATGTACGTTTAACGTACGATATGTACGTATGATGTTTATGACTGTACCTATAGCGGGACACGAAATATTGGGCTTTGATTGTAGCGCCGCTGGGGAGCATGCTCTGAAGTACAAATGTTGCCGTTAGGTATGATTATTATTTCTGTTTCTTTAACTTTGGGCTTTATTTTTTCCATTAATGATATGGTCTGTTGCTTCTCAGTTTTGTTGCGCCAGTTTTCGTCGTAGAAAAGTATGAAGAATTATAGCAGATAAAATATTTGAGCTAGCAGCTGTAGTTGACTTTATTGCAACTGAATTCGGAGGTGTAGGCCATTATAAGACTTACTGCCGTCGTCGTTGCCTTGATTGGGAGTGTTATGACGATATGGCACGTAAAGCTAAACGAATTAAGCAAAATATCGCAATTAATTCTCATCTCTTGATATTTCGATACTGGGAACCATGATTAACTTATGATTAAATAAAAAATAAAACAATTAATTAGTATGGTATTCATAATTGACGTGTGAATGAATTATTTTTAACAAAGAAGTTGTAACTATTTTTAATAAATTAAATTGTATTTCAATTGTTTTATCTTTTCTTGACATGCAGAATTAATTTAAGTATATAAAATAACTAATCATTCGTACAGTCCACGTCACATATATCTTTTCAGTTTTTCACCTTAACCCATTGTAATAAAGCGAAAAATGTAAACATATATGTTTACTTTGACTGTACATCAATTTCCATAAAAAAATAGCTAATATCAATACAAAACTATTATTGAAAACCGGGGGGTTGCGCGGGAGCGCGGGACAGCTTTATATATTCCTCTCGCTCACCCGCGCGCCTCTCTGACATAACAGCTCATACCGTTCAGGCGGAACGCGGAATTACTGAAAGTATATAAATTTACTAAGTAATAACGATTTTGTCAATACGTACGTAATAAACGGCATTGGTACATCAATGTCCATAAGAAAAAAGTAGATAATGTAATTTCTAGCTATGAGTTCTGAGTGGCGCCGCTGCAGAGCATGCTCCCCAGCGGCGCCACAATCAAAGCCCAATATTTCGTGTCCCGCTATAGGTACAGTCATAAACATCATACGTACATATCGTACGTTAAACGTACATCATTTTACGAAGAAAACTGGCGCAACAAAACTGAGAAGCAACAGACCATATCATTAATGGAAAAAATAAAGCCCAAAGTTAAAGAAACAGAAATAATAATCATACCTAACGGCAACATTTGTACTTCAGAGCATGCTCCCCAGCGGCGCCACAATCAAAGCCCAATATTTCGTGTCCCGCTATAGGTACAGTCATAAACATCATACGTACATATCGTACGTTAAACGTTCATCATTTTACCATATAATTACTTCAATTTCATTATGGTGGCGCCGCCGCAGAGTAGCACACTAACCACAATCAATCAGAAACACATTGTATAACACGGTGTATATTTTATACTATGTTTAACATTAATCTAAATTTCAAAAATTGAACCTGTCCATGTCCTAACGACTTGGTTAGTATATACGCGATATTATCTTCCGAATTAACTTTAACTACATCTATAATTCCACTTTTAACATTCTCGTGTACATAGTGATAATGAACTTCTATATGTTTAGAGTTCTTGGTAAAGTTACCGTACTTGGCGATAGCCACAGCACCTGAATTGTCTTCGTATATATTTACTGCACAATTAAGCGTTACAAACATATCATTAAGTATATTTCGAAAAAGGTTTATCTCGGTCACAGCTTCAGACAACTCGATGTATTCAGCAAATGTTGAGGATTTTGTAACACTATTTTGCTTTTTTGACTTCCAATACAGTGTGTTTCCGAATAACCTAATAACAAAACCTGTCGTAGACTTTCTATCAACAATATCACCGGACCAATCGGCATCAGCGTAACAATCCATTACATTAGCCTTGAGGTTTTGATAATACGTAAGCTTAAGGTTCTTTTGTTGCATACAAATATTTTAGAACACGTAACGCGTATTTAAAATGAGTCTCGTTATAAGAATTTTGCAACCTGCTCAAATAATTGACACAATAAGCAATATCAGGTCGAGTACCAGAACTAATGTAAAGTAAAGCTCCTATTAAACTTCTGTATTTAATATCTTCATTCAGATCACATTTCTCAAGTTTCACATTAATTTCCATAGGTGTTTTAAATATTTTCGAGTTCTCTATTTTATACTTCTTTGCTAACGACTCGATATACTTTTCCTGGCTCAAAGTCAATACATTAACATTATAATAGTCATACTCTACATCAATTCCTATATAATTATTGATTATTATTCATGTCCTTCATTTTAAAGTAACTACTTAAATTGTTTTTGATTTTAACAATCTCCTTTTCATCATTGCAAGCTATTAATAAATCATCGATACATACCAACATATAAACTTTATGTTCGTGATCAGCTTTTACATAAAGACAATAGTCGTATTTACTTCGTCGAAAACCTAAAGTCAATACGAATTCATTGAAGCATTCGTACCATGCTCGCGGGCTTTCTTTTAAACCGTATAGAGATTTGTATAATTTGTACACCTTTTTAGTGCCACCCTGATAACCTAATGGCTGTTTAACATACACTTCGGATAAACCTCTACCGTTCAAGAATACTGTTTCTACATCCATTTGATGTACGTGAAAATTAAATTGACAACAAAAGGATAACAACAGTTTTAAAGTTTGCATTCTAGCTACAGGAGAATATGTGTCATCAACATTATCAGTCTGTTGAAAGCCTCGTACCACTAACCTGGCTTTATAGAGATCGTCGGATTTCTTCTTATAAACCCATTTCACGTCAAGTACCTTTTAATCTTGTGGTGCATTTACCAGCGTCCAGGTTTTATTTTTCACAAGACTGTCCATCTCACGATCCATTGCCTCTTTCCATTTATCAGCATCATTACATGCTTTCGCCTCCTGAAACGTATCTGGAATCATCGCATCACAATAATTAACAGTTATACAGTTAGAGCCAAACTCCTCGTCAAAACGAATTGGTGCTTTAATTACTCTCTTAGATTTTCTCGTGTCATTGTTTACGTAGTTATTATCATCATTATTATTTTGTACAGTTTCCTCCGGTTCAATTTCATCTTCATTATCTGTTAGTTTATCTTCTTCATTTTTATTATCTTCATTGTCTTCCTTGTCTTCAAAGGCAATTAGTTTTGTATCCTTTTCTATTATATCTACGTGTCGTGCTATGATAATTCTGTTATTAATCAACACTCTGTATCCAACTTCTGTGTATCCCAGTAAAATTCCTAATTCCGCTTTCTGGTCCCATTTTGATCGTCGTAATTCTAACGTAAAGTTTACTACCATACATTCGTAAATATTTTGCTGACGGTTTCTTCTTAAAAATAATTCATATGGTGTCTGGAGTGTTTGTCAAAATTCGATTCTTTAAGTAAATAAAAAATAAATAAAACAAAGCTGTTGTCGCGTCCGTGGGCTTTAGCTCTAGATACCCACACGTGTCCCCTGGGTAGCGCCAAATGACCAGCACTCTCTGGTGGTAGGCTTTATAGCCGTGGCTTGTCACCACCCTGCTGTCTAAGCCATGTCGCCAAATGATCTTCGGATCATGTTCCGGCATGAAGACAGTAGTAGCCATTTTTGGGAAGGCGGGTCTGAACGGTATTGCTCTGCTTGCAAGCCGGTTTCAGTACCATCTGTTTGTTGCACCGGATGCCTGGTCGCGGAGGGTAGCGGAATCCGAAGCACGGTTCTCCGCTGGCCGACCGCAGGTAGTTGGGGGCCCAAGTAGGGACTTAGCTAACCCCGAAAGGCTGCCCCGCCAACTGTGAAAAATCCCGGAGATGTGCTGTAGTGCCGGTTTGCGACCGGGGAGAGGGCCCGACAGCGGGCTTCGGGGGGGTTCGGGCGTCCCCGCAGTCTCCAGACCAGGCTTCCAATGTGTGGCAGACTGTTTGTGTGCTGCTGGGTGAGCAGCTTTGCATCTGTTCAACTGCCGCCTTCCCCGCCTATTCATACTTATATGGCTAAAGTAAAAAAATCGAGCAAGTGTTCACAGCGGAAGCACATTCTCTCCTTTAAAGTGCACCTCTCGAACATCCGAGGCTTGCACTCTAATCTCGTGCCAGTCCACCACCATCTCGAGACTGAGAAGCCCCACTTGCTCTGCCTCACCGAGACGCAGATCGGATGTCCCATGGACGCGTCGTATCTGCACTACCCGGGATATGCCCTGGAGCATTCTTTTGTGCAGAAGGCTGGCGTGTGCGTGTACATTCGCGATGACATCTGTTATCGGCGTCTCCGTAACCTTGAGGACCGTAACCTTTCCTCTTTATGGCTTCTGGTGGACCTCGGTGTTGAACAAATTGTTTACGCCGTGGTTTATCGATCGCACAGCGGTGACCAGGAGACAACCAGGCTCTTTGAACAACTTAGTGATGCGGCGGGTGTGGCTCAGCAACGGTACCCGAGTGCGCAATTGGTTTTTCTGGGGGACTTTAATGCTCATCACGAGGAGTGGCTGTGCCCATACCAGTTCACTGACCATGCAGGGAGAGAGGCACGCAAGTTTGCGTTATCGCTGGATCTCTCTCAGCTGGTCGACCAACCCACCCGCATTCCGGATGTTGCGAGTCACACGCCTAATTGCCTGGACCTTCTGTTGACTACCGATCCGGACAGATACAACGTGTCAGTGTCATCCCCGTTGGGAACTTCTGACCACTGTCTGGTGAAATCTGTGTCGCACCACTCACCTCCTGTCCTTAGCCCGAAGGGCATGCGCCGTGTGTGGCGATACAAGTCAGCAGATTGGGATGAGATGCGGCATTTCTTTGCATCCTATCCTTGGCTGCCAACCTGTTTCAATAGTGATGATCCGTCGAGCTGTGCAGCAGCTGTCACTGATGTGTTGCGTCGGGGTATGGAATATTACATCCCCTACTCCGACGTAGCTGTTGGTGGCGCAGCTCGCCCGTGGTTTAATGCTGAGTGTGCTCAGGCGGAAGCGCTTAAGCACGAGGCGTATTTATCATGGGTCGATGCTCGTAGTTGTAAAGCTCCGGATGTACACGTAAAGAAACAGTCCTATAACAAAGCTGCCAAGTACTGCAAGAAGGTCATGCAGAAAACTCGATTCCTCCATGTTCGTCGTGTCGGGGCCAAACTTGCTGCATACCCATCTGGGAGCAAAGCGTTTTGGTCTCTCGCGAAATCGGCTGAGTTGAATTTCTGTCGCCCATCACTACCTCCACTGCTGAAACCGGACGGTTCACTGGCCCACACTGCGGAAGAGAAGGCGAACTTGTTTGCGTCCCTATTTGCGGAAAATTCACATTTAGACGCTGGTAGTGCCATGCCTCCCTCTTTGCCCCGCTGCGAAGTATCAATGCCAGAGGTGCGTATTCACCAAAGGGAAGTACTGAAGTCACTACGCTGTCTAAATGTGAATAAGGCTAGTGGTCCCGACGGTATCCCAGCAGTCGTTTTAAAAACGTGTGCCCCTGAGTTGTCTCCTGTTTTGACGCGCCTGTTTCGTCTTTCCCTAAAGTCGAGAAAAGTTCCCGAAGCGTGGAAGCTTGCTAACGTGCAGCCTGTGCCTAAGAAGGGTAGCCGTGCGGACCCATCGAATTATCGTCCCATTGCAATCACTTCCATACTCTGCAAGATTATGGAACGTGTATTGAATAACAAGCTCCTTGCGTATCTTGAAGGTAATGATCTCCTTAGCGACCGGCAATACGGCTTCCGCCGAAAGCGGTCTACTGGGGACCTTCTAGTGTACGCTACCCACATTTGGAGCGAGGCCATCGAGAAACGCGGCGAAGCTCTCGCCGTGTCTCTCGACATTTCCAAGGCCTTTGATAGGGTTTGGCATGGCGGCCTTCTGGGCAAGCTCTCTGCGTACGGAATCTCTGCTGGTTTGTGCTCTTGGATTTCTGATTTCCTGAGGCAGCGATCTATTAGGGTCGTAGTGGATGGTTGCTCATCGGATCGCGTTGCAATTAATGCCGGAGTGCCTCAGGGTTCAGATCTTTCAGCTACCCTCTTTTTGCTGCATATAAACGATTTGCTAAAGCCCGGTATCTTTGGGTATGCAGACGACAGCACGGTGACTGAGAGATATATTCCTGAGGCCCAAACTACTAGTGGAGGGACCGAATCCTTTAGGGAAGCTTTGGTTGAGCGAACGAACCTGACCTTGAAGGCCGTTGACGAGTGGGGCGAAGCCAAGTTGGTCAGGTTTAACGCTTCCAAGACACAGGCGTGTTTATTCACAGCCAAAAGGAGCCCTTTTAACTTGGCTCCTGCTTTCCAGAATGTATCTTTAGCAATTTCGGACCACCTCGAACTACTTGGCCTTAAATTAACTACTAAGCTGAATTTCGGTGCCACTATTGAGGCCAAAAGCTTGGGGTCTTACACAGGGTGAAGCGGTACTTCACGCCGGAACAGCTTCTATCACTTTACCAAGCTCAGGTTCGATCGTGCATGGAGTACTGTTGCCATCTTTGGGACGGGTCTGCCAAGTATCAGCTGGCCGCTTTGGATTCAATAGAGCACCGTGCTCGCAGACTCATTGGCGATCCTGAATTACTGAGTGTAAGGTTACAAAGCCTTGAGCACCGTCGCAGGGTTGCTAGTTTGTCTGTGTTTTATAGGATACATTTTGGTGAGTGTGCACAGGAACTGCACGATTTAATTCCGCCATCTCCGTTCCTCCACCGGACGTCCAGACGAGGGGAGCGGTTTCATCCTTACGTTGTGAATATTCCATTCATTCGCACGAAGCGATTCGCTTCTACCTTCCTAATGCGGACTGCTAAGGAATGGAATTCGCTCCCTTCGTCTGTATTCCCGGTAAGATATAATTTGGGTCTTTTCAAGGCAAGAGTGAATAGGCTGTTACTGAACCAGCGTGCTACACCCTCGACCTCGTCGTCACTTTCCATCAGGTGCGACTGAGGTCAAACGCTGGTCAGTCTTTTATAAAAAAAAAAAATGCTGTTTTTACTGCTTCCGGCCAAAAACGTCTGTCAACTTTTGCTTCTGCTAAAAGACATCGTGCCATATCCATAATGGTTCTATTATATTTTTCTGCCGTACCATTTAACTCGTGTATATAAGCAGGGCAGGGCTTAATCATTATACCCTTTTCTCTAGCAAAATTAAAAATTCTGTTATTTATATATTCCTTGCCATTATCACACCTCAACTGTTTTATTATTTTTCCTGTTACATTTTGCATCTCATTCACATATTCTTTGAAGCATTCATAAACCTCTTCCTTCGATCTGATACAATAGACTTTCGTTATCTTGCTAAAATCATTTATAAAAGTCAAAAATATTTTTCTCCTTGGTATCCCACCGTCCTATGTGGTCCATTTACATCTGTGTACTATATCTAATATATCTTCAGCCTTAGTTCTGACATTGTTAAATAACAGATTATGCATTTTGTTTTCAACACAAATGGCGCATTTCATGTATTCTGACTCCAATTGCTCAGGTATTCTTCCTTCTACTAATTGTTTTATGCACATAACTTTAAGATAGTTAAAATTTATGTGTCCAAAAGTTCGGTGGTTTTTCTTTAAATGTCATATTGCTACTAGCAGTATTAACGCCAATCATCTTTGAAATAAAACTCGTTACCTTATACAATCCCTGGTCTTTCTTCGCAGTCGCTATTAATTCTCTATTGTTATTGTAAATTTTTGACAAATAACCTGACGAAATAATTGTAGGATTATCTGTTATCTTCGCATAGCTTAATAAGTTCGCGTTCATCTCCTTTATGTAAAATACATTGTCTATAACAACTTTATTTTTCTTTTCATACACAGGAAAGTAGGTTGTAATACTACCAACCTTTGTAGCGTTCAATATTCTTCCATCTCCAACTTTAACTTTTGAGTGTAATACATTTCTCAAAATATTCGTCTGAATTAACGATATGATCAATACAGCCACTAACTAAAAGCCAATTTATCTGTCCTGTCTTTGCATTGTCTTCATTTTTCATTGTAGAGTTATTTACCATTGATACGTGGAAGCTATTTCTATGATTATAATTACTATTCTGTTGATAAACAGTCCCTCTGCCTC
The DNA here is from genome assembly GCA_022674325.2 of Grapholita molesta. NCBI lineage: Eukaryota > Metazoa > Arthropoda > Insecta > Lepidoptera > Tortricidae > Grapholita > Grapholita molesta. The sequence continues at coordinate 24,887,042 of CP053120.2, read as the reverse complement.
TATTTGATCTAAAATTATCATTGTATCCACGACCACGAGCGTAATGTCCACGTCCGCGACCACGACTACCGTGCCAGCAATCTTTGGGCACATGTCCTGGCTTTCCACATGTAAAACGGATTGGTTTATTATCTGAATTTACTTTAAACCAATCAGTAGTCAATACAGTAATTTACTCTTGAGATATTCAACTGTTTTTTCGCTGTCACGCAAAACATCTATTAAATCTCCTAAGTAACTATAGCTTTCTGGTAATGTTTTCAGCATATAATTAAATTTTTCGTTTTCTGTAATAGTTGCACCAGCTTTTTTTAATTCATTGACGCACTTTTCAAATTCATCGAAAAATATATTTATGTCGGAGTATTTTGACAGTTTTATACTATCCAAATTATTTCTACATATTATTTGTAATGCCGTTGACTTTTTAAGATACATTTCATCAAATTTTAAAATAATTTTATATGCACTCTCCATCTCGCAAATATATTCCAACTGTTGGTTATTTATCGCGCTAAAAATATAATTTGTGGCCTGAATGTCCATCTCTTCCAATTTCGTACCATCATCTTTTGCATTTTTAGCTCTAGTTACTACTTCTTTGCATTTTTTAAACTGTAAAAATTTCATTAGCCTTATTTTCCAATTCGCATAATCGGTTCCGTCAAAAATTGGTATTACGATTTTATCGTTAGTATTTATATTATTTATCTTGCCACTTACGTGAATTATCCTGCTTATTATTCACTCACGCGCTCTGCTACCATGTTAATAAATCATAGAAGTTTGAAGAGAATTACATTATTTATTTAGTAAAACATATTAACGTGACAATAACGACAACAAGAGTAAAACATTATTTGAAGTAAGTCAAAGATATTAGTATTCATAATACGAACTAAGCTAAGCTGCCAATATAAATCTATATGACATATAGAACTATAACACGTAGGTACTTATAAAAACATTTTTTACTACTAGTATTAACATAACTTTTACTGAGTATTCATACATTACGAATAACTAAATAAAAAACAATTATTATTCAATCAATCGTCATCACTGTCTTCGTTAATAAATGTCAAATTATCTAAGTAATTATCCAATATGTTAGTCAGAATTTCGGCTGGTTTTATAATTTTAGATTTATATCTCGCATTGGATAAATAATATATTATAGAAGCAATATGCGAGCAGCAACCTGCAGTTCGGTTTCCATAGGGGCAAAATTGGGCACATTGGGCACAAATTGGGCATAACGTATGAAAATATAGTATGTCTTCTATTTATATGAAGTGATTTCATGTATTCCAAGAATTTCGTGTTCTCTTGTAAATTCAATATAAATCGACTCATCTGTATTTTGCAGCTCTGCTTAGTAGCATATTGACTGCTTTAATTGATACGAACCTCCAAAGAATATTTGTAAATTATTCTCTGTTAGCTCAGGAAAGTTCAATAAGTCATTAACTGTGCCATGTTATTAATTGTTATTTCAGATTTAATCTTGAAACGTGTCACTATTTATTGCATCAGTATTACTTGTCTCACTAATCAATCTCTTTCCATTTTGTTATTTAAGAAACAAGCATTTCTGCATAATGTACCGACATTAGGTAGGATTTTATTGTCAACTTTCCGAATCCACCGAGACGAAACCTTCCGAACTTGTAGGTGGTCATGCAAAATGGTAGAAACTGGCCGGGATACAATCTTCAGTTCGTCTTGAATCTCTCAATGTGTAATGTTTTAAGATTCCTTGATTCGCCACTCCACCTTGATAACATTTTCTGGAGTGACTGTCTTTGGCGGTCGCCCCAGTCTAGGCTCATCTTTGATGTCACTCCGCCCACGCTTAAATTCACGGAACCAGTAACTGACAGTGGCAAGAGATGGGGATAATGCCCCAAAAAAACTAGTTAAATTTTCATGAGAATCCTTGTATGTTAACCCTCGTTTTTAATCATAATACATCATAGCACGAAATGCTTCCCGCGTTAGCTTCATTTATGCGAACAAAAAGTGACAAACATGATTTTTTTCTGATTTCATAAAAAAATAACAGAATTTTCCTGGCCAGTGATATTTACACGAAAGAGTTTGTAATAAAATTTGCCTTTAAGCTATAGTAAAATTAAATGAATACGATTAATAGTACTCCGTTGACTAACTATATACGGAACAGCCCTCGTATAGTCATATAACCATTAATTTAAAACAACCTGATGTCAAAATACCAGAGTCCTAAAATACCCTAAAAACTTAAAACCAAAACCAACTTGTCTTGATTTGTACTACTACCAAAATCATCTACTGTCATAAAAGCTAATCTTTAGCTTTTTAATCTTAGCATAACGAACTATTCACATGTCACACTAGTCTTGAATTACACCAATATCTTAATACAATAGTCTCAAAACACACGAGTCCCAAAACACCCTAAATGTGTGTAGTTCTCCTGAAAATAAAGCCAATGAATACAAATATCAGGCCACTTATAAAATATGTAGTGATACTTTTGTGATAAAAGTAGAAGTGTCATGCTGTCATCCAGTACGACTTTCGTACCCGTCGCAATGGCTAGTAAAATTAAATTAACTTTTATTAAAAATCAAAAAGGTAACTCCTGTTTGTTGTACGACGGACACAAATATAACTTTAGCCATTTTAATAAAAACGACAGCAATAATTGGAAATGCATAAATCGGGGCGAAAGCTGCTATGTATCCGTTACATTTAATAAAAATAGAGACTGCGTTTTGAAGGAAAGTGCACATGTTTGCAAACGCCACCCTGATCAGAACGTTCGGGATATCTTTATAGTTAATTGCAAAGCAGAAGTCTGCAAAAAAATGACGCCTGAGAAAAAGATCTTCGAAGAGAAATTAACAGAGATAGAGGACGATAAAGTTGTCATGTGTTCATACGAACAGAAGAAAAATTCATTGTACAGGGCGAGACACACATTTTTAGGCCAGGAAAATACTGAATTCACTCATCTAGAAGATGTTCAGATTCCTGAAATTCTTGCGGATACCTTCCTGACGGTAGAAGATGGTAGCGAAGATAAGATTTTGATATTTGCTAGCAAAAGAAGTAAGCAGTTCTTACGAAACACTGCAAATGAAAATATACATTTTTTAGCCGATAGATTTTATAGGTCAAAAGGGTTCCGAAACCTTTTTCTCAAGTGTACGCGATTCATGCTGATGTCAGTATAAGCAGGAAATCAACAAATGTTGTACCCGTTATATTCGCATTGCTGCGCGAGAAAATGGATGTAATCGTACACAAATTTCAATCAGATTTTGAAGTAGCACAGATAAACGCCTGCCGTTCTGTTTTCCCAATTTTTCACTTTTGAAATATCATTTTTCAAAATGTATTAATAATTGTGATAATGTAATGTAATTTATTAAATCTTCATTTAATTAACAATAATATAATTTCTGTGATTTTTTGTTACTTTAGTAGTTTTTGAGTTATACGAGAATTTATCAAAATATACCCAAAACCCTAGTAAATGAACAATAATGAATGAACTCAGTAAAACCCAGTGAATGAACATTGTTTAGAAATATTTAGAAGGTATTAAAAATCATTTGTGAACATAATACACAGAGCTTTTCTTCAGAAATTATTACTTATATAAAAAAATGAGGTAGGTACAGTATTCTACTAATTAATAAAATTGTTTAAACTTTTTTGTTATTTAATCACAGATTCATCTTAATAATAAATAACAAACACTAAATTCTGTCGATACTTCTATTCAGTCTCAGAAAGTATTTTTTACAAAAAAAAGTTTTTAATGATATACATTTGCGAACAAGTCACTCAATTCAGGCAATTTTGGCCCAAGATTATTTTTAGTAAACTTACTTACGCGTTTATTTGCATTAAAAAAACACGCTATCAATAACTTCTGGGAAAACTAAGTTTTGCTTTGTTGATTATCCATTGAACCAATTTTGCTTCTTCATATTGACCTAAAGTAGAACAAATGGAATAAACAATAGCATGAATTTTATTTCCAATAACACAAAAACTTGACGAATAAAATAAAGAAAAACAAATGATTTTATAGAAGTGGAACACATTGTATGAAAATACATTCGTCGTTACGTTGTTCATATATAGAATTAGTTGAAATCTAGTAAATGAACACTGCCTGATTTCCATAGTCCATCTGCTAAATGTTTCATGCCTATGTATGAATACCTGTGTTCCAATACTGGCTGAAGGTATCAGAATCGTTTTTTGAGCAGTATTTCAAAAAACCAGCTTAATACTATCACGTTAACATTTAAATTTAGGCAAATAAATAAATTGAGCCAACACCAGTAAATGAACACATTGTTCATTTACTGGTTTTAGAACATTTGATAAGTCAGTAAGAACACGAAAAAATAATAACTTAATCGCAGAATAAACGACTAAAGTGTTCATTTATAAAAGGTTGTACACTTATTTCAACCAAATAACAAAAGTTTTAACTGATAAGTATCAAATAATCATTTTAAATGTTGCTCCAAACATGCACTGTTCTTACCTGGGATTTAACTTCTCCATACAAAACTTCAAAATTGATACACGTGAATTTCAAACGCCGGTCATATGAAAACCGGTCGATAATAAATTTACCAAGTGTTGCCATTGTATAGAAAACAAAGTTGAAAATAAGAAAAAAAAATACGATAAGTGGTAGAAATAGTTGTATTTCTTATTTTAGCCAAAAAACGAGATTTGGTTCATTCACTGGAGCGTTCACCCTATGCTAATGAGTAAGGAGAAATGAAAATAGGGTGTTTTGGGACTAGCGTGTTTTGAGACCATTTATTTAGAGATTGGTGTGTTTTGGCACTAGTGTATTATGGGATTAGTTTGTTTTGAGCTTCAACCTTTATGATATTAGGTGATCACAGGATTAGTACATGATCAAAATAAGTTCGTATTGGATTTAGGGTATTATGGGACTCTGGTATTTAGCCATTAGGTTGTTTTAAATTAATGTTTATAATATGACTATATGTGTTTTTGACATTAGGTTGTATTGTGTAAAATAGGGTAATTTGAGTTTAGGTTCTAACGAACCGGAAACCATTTTCTGACTTCACGTTAGAAAAGCGTACACCGCACACACGTTGAAAACAAAATTGAAATTCAAACGCGGGTCGCGGGAGGCTACGAGGCCGCGGGAATTGTTATTTTTTTAAATTATTTGGGTTGCAGGACCGAGACGTTGCGTATTAAGCATAATAATTAAAATGAGTAGTGCCGACTAAATAGTACATTTTTTTAATTTCTCAATGTTCCTTCTGGGCTAGGTCGATGAAACTTTTGTATGATGTAGAATATAATTTGGTTCATATTTGAAAAATATATGGTGTGTGTACCATGAGCCGAACTTGTTATACAGGTTGATTAATTATTTAATTTTCTTTTTTTTTACAAGAGTTTAAATGGTTAGTAGGGTCATATTTTTTTACATATAGTCTTATTAATATTTGTATAAAATTAAAAATTCGACGCTTTTATAGTTTAGGAAATAATAAATAGAACAGTTTTGGGTTTAATCGAGTTTTTTTTTCACCCCCAAGGGGTATCAGAGGGATGAAACTTTGTGCAGGGTATTACCTCCTCAAAAGGCATCGTTTGATTATAGTTTTGACCCAAAAACGCTGGGGGCAATTTTTCTTAGGCTATCCTGCTGCTATTATTACCCGGTCGGGTACTGCATTCCCTAATTGGTGTACCGCCGATACGAGCCTTGAAAGCATGCAAGCTTTATGAAAAACAGTAAGGGTAATTAGGATTAAATTACATAGGAAGTAAAAAAAACTGTAATGTGTTCGTTTTAAATTCGTGTTGTGTTAATGTGTTTTTGATCTTAGCTTGTACTAAGTAATTTGAGCTTAGATCCAATGCACCAGTAACTCACTGCGGTTAGACGCGATAGTATGGTTGCCTGAATTACGGAAAAGCAATTGTGCATAGACATTATTTTTGTTCCTAGTGTTCTACGATCCTCAACAACTGATTTACTCATAAATGATTTACCTGACTTTACTTTAGAACAGCTGTACAGCAATGGTGAGTATTCCATTTTTTTATAAGGAATAAAGGGTAATATACCATAGGTATGGAAGAGACGGAATTGACGAAGAAGAAGTCTTATAATCTATGTATGGATTTAAATTAAAGATCGTGTAGTGGTACCTAAATTACATTCGAGTTTTTTGTAAGTAAACAAGTCGAACAATTGTAATAAACCCTACGAAAGCGTGTTAATTAGAGTATATACTAGTTAACTCCCTATAGTGTAAATGCGGTTATGTGAAAATACACGCTGCATAACTTATAAATGTTGGCTATACAGAGTAAAATCGGGGTCGTGAGCGCTATGTTAAATAAGAATTGCCACTTAATTAGGGACAGAAAGCTGTAGCTGGCTGCAGCTTAGAGTGCATTGCATTCATCTTATTAGATGGTACAAAAAATAAAACAAAATAATTGTCTATTTACATTCTCATGGGTTAGTGTCTATCCAGGTAATTTTATGCTGTTTTCGTGCAAAAACAAAAGTTCATATTCGTTTTAATTATATATCATTTATTGAGTTTTTATTTAAGGGGAGAGTCAGCAAACGCATAACTGACTCTCCCCCCAGACGTGTAGGGCCATTCGGTGCGGGTCCCTAACCCGCGGCCCTACTGGGGGAGGGCACGATTCACCGCAGCGAACCGTCTGCGCCTCCTCCCCACTCGTCTGCGTCGGATCGGAAGCGCCTCCGGGTCTACTTCGCGCTCCCTCTCCTCAGTCTGCTTCTGCAAGATGATGGTATCGCAGAAGGAGACCATTGCTTCCTAGGTTCAGCATGGCCGCCACGACGCTGTGCAGCGAGAAATCAACCACCCCGAGGGAGATCAACCACCCCGAGGGAAGCCCATGGGCACACTGTCACAAGCGCGTTGCCGGCCTTTAAGATAGGAGTACGCTCTTTTCTAATTGAATAGCTGCGCGGTATCCGGGTTCACACTTTTTTCTTGCTTCATAATTGTCATAATGCGCAGATCCTTTTTTTATAGTGCCTTAAACAGCATTTTCTGGACTCTGTTTTTTATTTTCACTTTGGATCCTTTAATTTGAATACCACTTTCTAATTATCCACAACATCTAAGGATCGATCTATGCCAACACTTTTTAAGCCCAGGAGACAATAATTGTGGCCACCTCTGGCTTTAATTTGTAGATTATGGGCTTTTCTGATTGGAATAAAGACGTAAGACATGAACTCAAGATAAAGTTTCGAAAACGTGTTTCGCAAACTAGCGTGTATGCTTTCAATGGTTTTTTAGGGGTCTTCATAGCACTGCAGTCTAAAATACGCTTCAAGCAACAAAACTCGGTCAACACATTGTTCAATGATAACCACCTCGTTGTTGCTGGTGTTAATATTTTATGTGTCTTCTTCAAATATTTTTTGGAAATCTTCAAGTTTTTGCTGTCGACTATTGCTACGCCCGAAATGCGCACCAATATTCCTTAGGTCTTCTATTGATCTCGGTAGCTTCAGACATGCCTTTGAAGCAGCTAAATGGATCATATGACAACTGCACTTTATGACTGCGATTTGGGGCAATAGCTCCTTAAGCTTTGAAACAACAGAGTTATCTTCTCCGAACATCGTGTTGCTTATATGTCTGCAGAAAAACCGCTTATATTTATGTCAGGAATGCTCTTTTGTCCTATATTATTTATTAATGCAGTGTATAAATCTTCAGCTTTCCAGAGGGCATCTCAACCATGTCTAAGAAATCCGTTTTTACATTGTCATCACCATCTACATAGGTCGTAGTGATAGCACACCGTTTTACCGTGCCATTATCAGTTGTTTCATCAATCACCACAGAAAAACATTTTCGTGAAGATTGAGAGAAGAAACAAGTTACTTTTTCCAGTTATGTAATTATCCCCTAAAACTTGAGTGACTATGGCAGTAGCTTTAGTTCGGCCCATTGCTAGCTTTTGAGCGATTTTTTTAGCAAAAAAGGTAAGGTAGCTAGAAAGACCGCTAGTTTGATTTCTGCTCTTTTTACCATATCTTGATCATCATTCGGCTGAAAATGTGTTTTGATTCACGCTGCTGTGCGTATTTGCATCCACATGTGTTTTGTGTTTGTCCGTGTTAGCGTGTCTCTAGTTTATTTTTGTGATTCTGCAAAAGTACTCGGCAGTATTTGCATTTTGCTACTACATTGCCATTAACAGTCAGTCAGTTGTTAACCAATCATTAAATTCTTTCATTTATCTAATATGTAGTTAAACAGTTCTCGTATCAAAACCAACCCTTTTTTATTGAAATAAAATACGACATAAATTACTCAAATCATATTTAATTTATAAGAAGGGGACGTACATTTTAGTATTTAGCTGATTTGATTTTATTGTGACAACACTGAAACGTCACAATTAAGGGTGGCGGAGCCATGCGGTAAGCGCTTGTCAGAGAGAGACACACAAATCCTACAAAAGTAGACGCACAGTCGCACATTGAAAAAACAATCGCACTTGCCACTTAGCTGTTTGACGAAGCTACTATAAGGCTAGAGACACACCTGTCCCACGCAACGCAACGCAACGTGTGACAGGTGTGTTTCTAAGCTTACAAATATCAGGGTCGCTCTTGCGTATGTGTGCAATAGAGGGAGATAATGTATTTTCGAACTTCGATTTTCGCAGCAGGCCTTCTGGTTACCTCTGTAAAGTGGTTACTTAAGTATGGCAGGAGCTGTCTTCCTTCAATAAAAAATACCAAATTCAAATGCGCTATGTATTTAATTTAAATATTATTAGTCATATTCATATATCTCCCTTAATATTAATGTACTTATTCTATGGGACCTAGTCGGCTCATAAGTTCTGTCATATACATAGTATCAAATAAAAACAAAAGTTTCAGTTTATTCCGTATAATTTGTACAGCGTTTGAAAGCTTATAAACTAGAGAATCTAAATGTATAACATTTATTCAAAATGACCGCCATAATTATCTACACAGGCTTGAAGTCTTCGTGGCCAGTCGTCAATGGATTCACGCACCACTTTCATGTCGATATTGGCCACTGCCGTAGCAAGGGATTTTTTCAGCGAGTCTAGATTTGCATGAGGTTTTGAGCACACCTTTTCCTCTAAATACTGCCATATTTTATAGTCTAAAGGATTAAGATCTGGGCTAGAGGAGGGCCAATCTTCATGCCGTATAAAGTCGATTTTATTGGAGGCGAGCCAGGCTTGTGTAGACTTTGCCTTATGGGCTGGAGCAGAGTCCTGCTGGAAAACCCAATGCTGGTTTAGAAACATCGTATGGGATAGTGGTTTCACAATATTAGTCAACACCGTGTCTTGGTACACTTTGGCACTAGTTTTTACTCCTTTCTCACAAAAATGCATACTAGTGACGCCCGCATAAGAAACTCCCAGCCAAACCATCACAGATGAAGGGTGATGACCTCTTTGAATACGGGGAATGCTATTAGACGCTTTTTTACTATTGCGAGCGTACACTCTATCATTTTGTTTATTACAGTTTTCTTCTATGTCAAAAATTTTCTCGTACAAGCAGTATACAACGGTGCTTATTTTTAGCGTACTTCTTCAATAAAGCTTTAGATCTTTTAAGCCTTAAAGCTTTAAGCCGACCATTGAGAAGATGGCCAGTTTTTCGTTTATAAGCACGAAGTCTCAGGTCTTGATTAAGCACTCTTTTCACCGTGTTCCTGCTCAAACCCATCTGGAGGGCCATAACTTTTTGTTTCCTAGCGGGATTTCTGGCAATGCGTGCCCTAATTGCTTGTACAACCGCTGGAGTCCTAGCTGTACGCGGACGACCGCTTCTTTTCTTGTCGTTTAAACTAGAGACCTCACTGTATCTTTCTATGGTACGATACACAAATCTTAGAGAGAATTTTAAATTTTCAAGTAGCTTAAAAATTTTAGTCGGCGAGTGACCACAACGATATAGTGCAATTATTGCGGTACGGCTATCTTTAAGCGTCCACTCCATGTTGAAGAAAACAGAAAATTGCAAAATTATACCACTCAAATATTTAAAAAAGATTCGAAATTCAAATGCACAACGGTTTTTGTTGTAGGAGTTCCAAATTTGAATTTTAAAGGCCAGTGACAGAACTTATGAGCCGACTAGGTATATTTGGCTATATAATTTTCTGCCTTTGCTTACCTGTGCAAAACTTTTCCATCGGGAAAACACGGATCTCGGTCGAAATATGACGGCACCATAACTGTCAATCAATGATTATATTAAATCAGTGAATTTCCACATCCATTAATATGGAAATTTATCGTTTACTGGCAAATACCATAGCGAAAAATGTAATTTGACATTAACAATGTTTTCTTGAAAGAAAATAGTTGCGCACTACATATAAGTATAATTCAAGTAATGTTGCGGCAATTTTTCTGTTTGATTCCCCTCTGAATAATAAACTCAATTATGAATAATATCTTAGTCACCTAATTCGTTCTTAGTTTATTAAAATCTTAGGTTTAACATTAAATATAAAAGTAAGGTGACTCAGATTATATGAGTTACTTAACTGGAATCTGTCCTAAATTGTTAAATAATTAATAAATCGCATTCATTTACCGAGTTAGATACAAGTTAGAACCATGACCCGGATTTCAACCCGTAAGACTTAGCGGGAAAAAATCTAGCAGCAATTTTCCCGTTTTCCTGGCCATAACCTTATTGTCGTTCTAAGAGCTGAAGAGTGTAATTCAAATTGTCGTGATAATTACAAACACCATAATCAATTATATTTTACAGTGTCTAGGAAATGATTGTAAGACATACGTAAGTATAAATTGATAGGGTTAATAACACTATCAATTACCCTTTCGGAAAATAATGTTGAATGTTGGATTCTCAAAATGTTGAATTTCAAAATGTCAATTTAAAATTAGTCTTATTATATATTGGGCGGTCGTCCGTACCGTTGTGTTATAGTGAAGTGTAATGTCAGTCATTTTGCTCGGCAAGTTTTAGGATACATAAATATATATAAATTCTAGGTAGAATACCTACGACTAATTATAATAACTTTCCCTTTTTTAAGTGTAACGGTTCAATGGCTGTAGCTTCGGTAAGTAATCATTTAATATAGGTATACTAAGTAAAAACAATAAATGGTTTTTAAATATTGGAGTCACGAGCTTTAATTTGGAAGTCTGAATATTGTGAAGCCAACCAGCATTATTTAGAGCTAATATTTTAACGCAGTGTCAACAACGGCCAGGAGCCAGTCACGCATGGATTCGATCAATTTTTGACGTCAATACCCCTAAAACTTTCCCAGACTGTGTGGCAGTGATTTATAATAAACTTATTTATCTTCGTACTTTCATTTCTGTTGTCGTCATGTTAAGCCCTATAAGTTTTTGATTGATTTAGGCATCATCTCGTAATACCAAAATTTTGTTCTAACCGGTCATACTGCCGAAACCAATAACATTTGTTTCAACCCGTCACAAGTAAATTAAGTTCTAATAAGTCACATAGAAATTTTGTCGCTATTGGTCACACCCAAACTAGCAAAGTAGTGATATAAGAAAATTTATTAACACTAAGGAGTGTTACAACAATCATAAATCTGCAACTCGGTGACAGGTGGTTGTATATCGGTAACCCTTATCATTATTTAGCTGTATAATCTTTTACAGCTATGTAGTGATTATAAATATTGTTATAAAAGTATATACAACAGCTTTATGTAGCACATATAACATAGCTCCATAGCACTGTTCACGACAGCGATATAGCAAATCAGTTGTATATCAAATATAACCGGCACAGTTAGGCAGTTATGTTATGTATCTCTACTGTGGCTTCTAAGTCACTGCAGTATCACTGATGATATATGTGTTACCAATGGAGCTGATTTGTGTTATATAAACATTTACTACAGCTTAGGTATATACGTCAGACCAGTCGTAACAACCTAACAACAGCACCATAACAGTAACACCGGTAACTAGTCTAACACTATTTAGTTGTACACTTGTATCACTTTATATACCCCAGTTACATATTAATGTTTTAGTCTTCAATATAGAGCTAAAATGTAACATAGTCGTGGTTTTTAACTTTGGAATAAAAATGCTGTTAATGAGTACGAATTATACTTACAAATTGCAATTAATTTTTTGTTGTAAGAACTATATAATTTCTAATGTAGTTTATGGTATGGTGATAAAATGGATTTACAGTCATGGAAAAGATTAAAAGAAGCGGTTCCTGTAAAAGAAAAACCAAACATAAACTTCAAAAGATCCGATCTATGATCAATGTAGATAAATCCCAGAAAGATAATCCTAGTAGACAAGGCAGTATCGGGGATCCTAGTAGACAAGGTAGAAAATAAAATACCACCTTCACTTAGTCACAATGGTGGTGTTTTTATAGACTGTAATTTTGATGACAATAAAGATAAATTGGATAGGTAGGTAGTGAAGTTTCAAGTGATGAAGACGAATAAAAAAACCGTAATTTTAAGGAGGATATACAGAAATGGGCCATTCAATGATCCGCACTTTTCTGCAATTCTCTTAAGAGTTTATTAAATATAATTAATACACGACTACCGTATGTATTTTGGACCCGGTTATGTCCTTAATCTATGTCCAACAATGAGAGGTAGGGCACAGCGAAGTACCATCGCGCTTGAGTCTGGAGAAGCCCAACTAGGGAAGTACTACCTCCTTACAGAAGACCATAGCCAGAATAGCACTGCTACCTTTCAGGGAACACGCTTGTGACTCCCCTGGTGTTGCGGGTGCCCATGGGCGGCGGTAATTGCTTACCACTAGGCAATCCGACTGCTCGTTTGTCGCCTTTGTCATAAAAAAAATTGCCTAGTGAACGAACGTTACTGAAAACAGGTACAGACGTACAAATCCATCCAATGGGCACCGGATATTATTGGCACAATAGTTTGGAAGCGTTATTAATACAATATTTGAAACATGTCGATGATATACCACAGAAGCTTTCCTTAAATATAATGATAGATGGTTTACCAATTTTAAAAAGCTCAGTAATGTGATCAGGAAAATGTATTACATAAGACCTTAAGATTCATAAGCGGCGGCTAGTAGATAATTCCATAGAATTGTTTACTAGCCGCCCGCTGCTTGTCAACTGTTTCTAGTACAGAATTTTACTAGTTGACCGCCGAGCTGCTTGGGGATCAGAGCGATCATGCTACCTTTCAAAGTGGATCCGAGTGCACGTATTTACAATTGAATTTAAAACAATCATACGAACTATTTTTGTTGTCAATAGCGTTGTGTGTTTATAAAAGCGTGTGTGTAGTGGTACTGGCAATTTTGAAGAGACGGAAGAAAAACAGGAATATTTTATAAACAATGACAAAAAAATTTTGGATGCAAAAAAATAATTATTTCAGAAAAGAATACAGTGAGTTCAAACTGTTCTACGAGTTGACAAACGATGAATTTCGTACATATTATAGGATGACAAGGGATGAGTTTGAGTATATACATACATTAATAGAAAATGATGTTAAAAAAATGAACACATTATAGAGAAGCTATTAGTACAAGAGAGCGTCTTGCTTGATATACAGAAAAATAATCAAAATGTCTACATACGAAATAAACGGAGTCATGCACATCGACAAGTCTAACCAACTACTGCGAACGCCATAAAATGAAGGAGTATGTATATTTCCTGGCTGCTCCCAAACGGATTTCAGGGCCGTATTGAACGTTACAAAGATAAAGGACCCCGGGCCTAAAGTATGGAAAGTGTGGTTTCAGTTAAATGGGCTGGAATTTTGATATTCTGTAGACGTCAGTACTCTGAACAAAAGTATCTATGGGTGCTACCACGGTTTCCGAGGCCCTTTCAAAGTTACGACTGATTTTGTGTCAGATAACAAAGTTCTAGGCGTTGATAAGATTTAATCCCCGTCTATATATTTAAAACAACCTATTTTGCGATAAACTGGCCGTCAAACAAAGATAAAATGTAGCAACGTCAACTTCAGAATCTTCATATGCACGTCAGTGCCATGTACATTGTACGTGCATGTGCATTTATAAGTTAATAATATGGCAGTTTTAGTTTAAATATTAACCAAAAACAGGGTAAAATGGCGTAACTTTTAGAAAGAGGACATTGCTTCGTCTGCAATAATGCGTATGCTTTTCGTGCTCTGCGGCGGATACCGGAAGCTAACGAAGAAAAATCTTTTCATTGCATAAAAAACGAGACGACATTTAGTAAAACCCTGTCAAATCGTAGCCCCCGATGGCTATATATTTTTGATATACACGGACCTTACTTTTCTGACTCTAGAAACAATGATGCGAGCATACTTAAAGTTGAGTTTGAAGAAAATGTTGCAGGTAGATCAATGGTTTCAAGTTGGCGATGTATTTTTAATGGATCGAGGATATCTAGATTCGGTACCATATCTTCAAAACAAAGGCATGCACTGCAAAATGCCAGCATTTCATGAACGTGGGCAGCGACAGCTTTCAACATAAGCAGCCAATGAATCGAGAATAATTACCAAGTCTAGATGGATAGTTGAAGTCCGCAATGGCCATTTGAAGTCAATTTTTAAGTTTTTTGATGGTTTGATCCCAATGGCACACCTTAATCACCTAAACGACTTTCTGAAAATAGCTGGTGCTATAATTAACAGATATCATGTCAATATCTACATGGAGGATGCAACTATTCCATTATATTCCACTATTAGCTCGGGAGTTACTGAATAGGATCCATGACGTTAACTTAATGCAAGCTCGAGTGGAAGCTGAAAATAACCTTCGTAGGCGTAACGGCAATTAGAACATTTTGAATGAAAACAATTTTCCACAGTTTCCCGGACTCGACATGGCTTATTTAAAGGAACTGACTATTGGTACTTACCAAATCAATTTTAGTCCCGCATAATACATACAAGACAAACTGCTCATGGACAATAATGACGTTTTTGAGTTCGATGAACTAAATGAGCATGGTCTAATCCGTTTAAGAATACGCTCGCGTTTCCGAAACGCAGTGAAACACAAATTGTGGATAGCGTTTCAAAACGAAACTCAGGAGGATGAACCTATTTTAGCATATTACTGTATGTGCAAAACTGGGGCTAGAACTATAGGTTGTTGTGCTCATGTCGCCAGCGTCGTATGGTACCTGGGTTATGCACGACATCAACAAGATGTCAAATACCCGAGTACAGCCCTATTGAACTACATTCTGGACTGTGCGAATATCAATGAATAGAACATAAGAGATAACAAGTTAAAACTGTAAGATTAAAAAAATGTAAATACAGATTTTTGATAGATATTTTTCTTTTATAGGTGTGCAAATAAAGAATATTGTATTGCATATAGACTGAATACTTACTCTGACGCGGGTTTTCTTTTATTTTACCCTTAATTTTACATTTCATTGGTTTTGTTTTCTCAACTCGTAGGAGGGTATAAAATCAGTCGTAACTTTGAACGGGTCGCAGAAACCGTGGTAGCACCCATAGAGACTTTTGTTCAGAGTACTGACGTCTACAGAATATCAAAATTCCAGCACATTTAACTGAAACCACATTTTCCATACTTTAGGCCCGGGGTCCTTTCCTATGTAAATTAAACTTTTTAATATCACCCGGGACACGTGTGTGTAGTAAACATTGTGGAATAGGAGAACAAGCCTGGACGGAAGTATTTCTGTTACCCAACAATCACACGGATTACGACGCTCGCCATGCACAGTACATCGCCGATCTTCTGAGATTCTCCCTAAATATGGTACATAGTGTGGTGTCAGACATGATACATAACGTTATAGAGTAATAATATTATACTTCAAATGTACAATTTAGATTTAGATTTTAATAAAAATAAATTTAATTTAATTTTTAGTCAATGCAACTCTACTAGTAACCCCGTTATTTTTCTGTAGACTGTACAGTCAATCAATTTGATTCCCATGCCTACATAGAACATTTATACAGTAAACGTCAACGTGCACACAGTTCAGCATTTTGCACACAGAATCATATAGACATCCAAATTAGCCAAATAGTTTTTATCTCACATACGTTCTCTACATCCAGTCGCTTCCCGCCCTCCTGCAAAGTTTTTATTTGGTCTTCTTTGCTCTTTAGTGAATAAAATGCAACTTTGTAAATACAACTCACTGTTTTTGAAGAATAAAACAGCTCTTTCCGAGCTAGTGTGGTGAAAACGTATTTTCGGCCTCGACTGTACATCGTGTAGGTCATTGGCGAATAGCCCCCCGGCTGAGCTAGATGCAGCGAGTAATCGCCCGTCGCACGCAAACACTCGTTTATAGCCGAGCGTCTAAACTAGCAAAACTATATTCGCTTCTCGCCTCTCCCCCACTAGTTTGTAGTTTATAGTTTTACTCGCTAATAGTTTGTAGCCGCCGGTGGGACCAGTGCCCATAGCACCCACAAAATTAAACAAACAACATGCAGAGACCTATCAGAGTGGCACCTACCCATTTACCTATCTCGGACTGGAATGTTACGCAAGGCCTACTGTGATTACATTCATATACCTGTTATTGCTTCTATATTTTGTAAGTAGGTAGGAGTACATACTGTTGTTTTATTTTTTTATGATATAGGGGGCAAACGAGCAGACGGATTGCCTGGTGGTAAGCAATCACCGTCGCCCATGGGCACCCGCAACACCAGGGGAGTCACAAACGCGTTGCCGGCCTTTAAGGGGGGGTTGGAGCTCTGGGAACCTTATTCACCATCAGGAACACAACACTACCTACCTGAAAGCTAGCAGTGCTATTATGGCTGTGGTCTTCTGTAAGGAGGAGGTACTTTCCTAGTTGGGCTGCTCCGGATTCAAGCGTGATGGTCATCGCTGTGCCCTACCTCTCATTGTTGGACGTAGTTTAAGGACATACCCGGGTCCCGGGTACCGGGGTAAGTTTTATAATTATTTAGCTTTATCTGATGCAGGCGGTGACACAATCACACTCACAGTGCCCTCATTGCCCTAAAACGTTCACCACCACCCGCGGTCTCAACATACATATCGGACTAAAACATAAAACTGTTTATCGTCCAACAGCTCCTAGACTTCAACCTACTCTTCCTCTTAAACTTAAACTCACATTGTCGTTAGACAATGTGAGTTTAGTCTGAGATGACCTCGCACGTTAAAATCAATCCTACTCCGTCATATACCCAAAGGTGCTTGTAACCTAGCAGTAGTTAAATTATGTAATTTAATCGACAAATGCATTATTAACAACGGCACTCCAGAGTGGTTTGATTTGCTCTCATTTGCTTATTCAGCCTTAAAGGCACCTGAAAAAACTGGTAATGGAAATCTCACTACGAAAGTCAAACCTAACATCAACGCTTCGGGAGCAATCGTTTTTTTTTTGTTGAGGCTGACGCAGCAGCCTTACAGCCTCCGTCGGATCTCAGAACGTTGAGTCCAAAGTCTTCGAGGGCGACCTTAGGGGAGCAGTTCGCGTGCTTATGTCAGACGATAGTGTAGCACCTTCTAGACCTGAAACCCTTGATGGTTTATTATCGAAACATCCATCGCCACCTCGACCGCAGTACTTACCGCCGGAACCTGACAGAAATTGCAAAGCCCTTTCGGTGAAGCCTGAAGAAATTGCTCAGGCAATCCACACATTTAACAACAGTTCTGCTGCAGGCTTAGATGGCATCCGGCCATCACACCTGAAGGAGCTTACTTCTGGCTCTGCCAAATAAGAACAGATTTTCAGTGTGACCAATAACTACAAAATTACTATGCGACTTAATAGAACTAAATTTACTTGTGACGGGTTGATACAAATATTATTGATATATGACCGTTTAGAACAAAATTTTGGTGTGACGAATTGATGCCTAAATCTTTTGATTGACCGGCAGATTTTGCAGACTACGGAATAACATTTAAAAAGCGTAGCCGTGTTTTCATAGAAAAGCGGCCTTTCCACGAAATGCTTACAGTATTTATTTTTATTAAGAGCCCTCATGACAAGTATTACTTCCTGTAAGTGCCAGCTTCCTATCTATGTTATTTTCTGAGATATTTTTATTTTTACTTTTTGTATAATAAAATAAATCCCACACTGGCTAATGATATTTACGTAAACTTTTGGTACATTAATCTGCATATATGTCGCAGGGAAATGATCAAAACAGAGATTTGAACAAATCTCTAAGGGATATTATCAAATGACGCAGGATGTTAAAATGGCGAAGGCGAATCCATTTCATCATTTCTCTAATAAATTTCAGTAAATTGACCAAATCCCTGAATAGGTTTAGTGAAATCTTAAAATCGACCAACAGTCGCGGCGCGCTTTATTATTTCACTAGATTTGTTTAGATATTTGATAAAATCTCTGAACCACGTCAGTAAGTTAACCAAACGAACTCAATAGGTTAACTAGTTTTAACATTTCGCTAAGTAATTATATCGCACTATGCGACATGTTTGGGGTAAGCTCTGGTACCCATTTTCAAGCCGAGTCAAGACTGCTGCAAAAAAAGCTGCGGCCCACGGCCCATACTCCTCGTTAGGGAGCGAAACATATCATGTAGAGCAATATGTTTAGTTATAACATGTGAGTTACTCGCTTCTCAGATTCAATACGGTTGAATCTCACGATAGTTTGGTGTTTTAATCAACTTCTAACGTTTGAAGACTATGTTAAATTAAGCGTAGGCGTAACAGGCATGATAAGATATTTATAGGTTATCAATGTTATCATTTCAAGGGTCGATAGAACAAGATTTTTAAATGTCTTAACTTGATATTTTAACATGGTCTAACTGAAGTTTCTACCTAATGGCATTATTGATGCACGTTTTAACAACATTTTAATTAAAGCTCGTGACCTGTACCTACTCGTTAGTGGAAACCTTATGGAATCCTATTTCTATTACTTAATTACCTCTTTCAGTGTGAAGTACTAGGGATGCAATATGTTAATTCGTAGTGTACTATATATTTACAAATGATATTATGAGAAATATATAATGTATATGTTTTCAGGCCCAAGGCTTCAATTCAGCCGCAACGGTTAGTTGTTTAGTATACATTTTTTAACATCCCGATATTGATTTAAACCAGTATAAAATATCGGACTCGGGCATCATCCGTAAACTGCGACTAAAAGGCCGACTTGGACAATCTAAGTTCGATTATTTCGGGCATATGTCTCATTTACTCTAAGAAAGGCGTAACTACCGTCACAGACACAATCGTACGAATTTTGCAAACTTCGCGGTAGGCCCTCTGAAATTATAGAACGGGCAGCAGCGTACTTGTAGAACGGTAAAAAAATATGGCGATCGCCAATACGTCTGCCAAGCATGGCGATTATGGCTTTAACCCCCCATCCTGTAAAGTGCCCTATAGCGGAGACCCATGTCCAGCAGTGTATGCCTGGGGCTCATAAGAAAGTCAAAACTAAGTCGACACAGATTTGGCAGCGACAAATTGTATCACTGACACTCAAAGGCGTGACATTCTCTTGGCTAGAGAAAAATTAAATACCTGACCATCGTTGTAACGAATAAAAAAAAGCTGCATACCTATTCGTTAAAATTATTTTTTAACTTATTGATATTGTTGTAGTCTCAAATCAGCAGTATAATTTGTTTAAAAATTGTACATAATAGCCATAACTTATATTTCTAAGTGTCAATCTGCAATGCCGTATTTTTTCCTAAATGATAAATAGGTATAGAAATCCTTTTATTTAGCATTCCTACACATTTTTTTTACTCATGCTTTTAGGTTGACGGCGAGTTAAGTACTGTCGAAGTATGTATTACATATTATATTCACTAAAGTCCAGATGAAGCCAGGTTAGCTCGGCGCGTGGTTTAAGATTGTAACAAATCTATGTTGTAGTGTAGTTATACACGACCGCGCGTATTCCTGCGCGTACAATCCTGTATCGACCTGTTCACTGTTCAGTTTACTCACATGGTTTGAGGCGAATGGACGCACGGAGCCGCAAGAAATGGAGGGCGAGATTTATATGTATTGATTTAATCTTTGAAAAAAATGTGTAGTTGGAATCCAAAACTCTTTCTTTAGTTATCACCGTTTTTTGTGGGTCCGTTTTTAGGGTTTTGTACTTAGTATGTCAACACAATGTAACAAATTGCCCATTTTTTAAACTCTTAAGTCACTTACTGTGATGGACGGTAAACTACAGAAGTCAACACTGAGCCTGGCCCGACACGCTCTTAGCTTTTTTTTAATAAAGGAAAAATAGTAAAATCGACAGCCCCGAGCGAGCTGAGCTACAATGGCTTGCCCAAACGCTGCGAATTTCTCCACCATATCCTTCAATGACGACATAGCTAACCGTAAATGTGTTGATACTTAAAGAGGCACTTGATTTATTTTTATTTTTTTCAATTTTACCTTTATATCTAAGAAATATGACTTTATTAGCAGACGTTACTTTGCTAATGAAACCAGTGTAAAAAAAAATACAATATTTTTTTCGGGAATAAGTATGGCGCATGAGAGACTTTGCTTTAGCAGTACTGTCAATAGAAGCAGAATCGGGTTCGAAACTAGGCCACACATATATGCCTACTACAAGAATTCAGTGATGAGTACGAGGACACGAGTGAAACCACGGGCTGCTCTAATCGCACTGCTTTATTGTATCGGTAACGGTTAAGGTGGGCGCAGCCACACACACACACACAAACATGCATATATAACATTCCCTTCCCCTAGTATAAGTACTATCTCTAAATAACAATATTATAACTATATTTTATAATTGACCCTGGGACGGTTACGCAATCTTGTTCTGGGGTTCCCCACTGGTGGTGGGTCCCTAAGAGGCTCGCCTGGCCGAGGCTCCTCGATCGCTTCTTGGAAATCATCCTCGTTCGAAGTATCGGCAATCGGTGGAGCCGGATGCTCATGCTGTTCTGCTGGGTCAACGGTCTCCGGTCTTCGATTATCCCTTTTCTCCCCCATATAGAAATATGATGGGCTTCGTGTCTGACCAACCGTCGGAAGTGATGGTGAGTTACACGGTGTACTCGTAGATGGAGCCTCGTGTTTGTCGTCAAGTGGTGATGAACCCGGCCTAGAATCTAGGATCTCACTCGTCGGTGGAGGCGACAGCGGCAGGGCCAGCGGAGAAGGCGGCGGCGGCGACGGCGCTGGCGGCGGCCGAGTATCGACGTGTCTCGACATTGGTACCGGCGGTACAGGTATGTCGTCATACTCGTTAGCATTCCCATTGATTATCGTCCCTTTCAGTGGCATAAGTTGGTTAGTATGCCTTTTTACTATTAAAGTAGAAGAAATGTCTTTTATTTTATATAAAACACGTCCTATTTTCTTTATAACTATCCCTTTGCCCCAAACACATTTATTATTGTCTTTAAACTGTTTATATAATACTATATCACCTTGGTTAAAAACTGGTTTACTTTTCCTGTTTTGTTTACTATTCTGCAAGGACTGTTTTTTTGCAACAACATCAGATAAGGCGATAGACGATGAGGACGGCGGTAAGATAACGGGATTTAATAAATCAAGTCGAGATCTTAATTTTCTGCCAAAAACAAGCTGTGCAGGTGAGAACCCTGTGGTCGAATGTATGGAATTTCTATAATCGAACATATATTTAAGTAATTTAATTTTGTTTTCTTTCACATTGGTGCTCGAAAGTAAGCAAGATTTTAATCCCCTTTTAAATACTTTGACGTAACTTTCCGCCTGCCCGTTGCTAGGGGCATGGTAGGCGGGTGACGTCACATGTGATATGCCGTTTAACGAACAGAAATCAGCAAATTGTTGTGAACAAAAAGCTGTTCCATTGTCACTTACTATAGTGTGAGGTAAGCCGTATCTAGACATGTATTCGTATAGCTTTTCTATGACGGCGGTGGAAGTGGTTGAACTATTCATGTCAAAGACTTCCACCCACTTGGTATAAGCGTCAACTATCACTAAGTATGATCGACCGTTTATTGGGCCACAGAAATCAATATGTACTCGGTAAAATGCCTGTGGCGGGAATTTCCAATGCGCGAGTGGCGCGCGCGCTGGTGCCGGCCGTAGTTGGATGCATATGTCACAAGAACCTATTAACGTTTCGATAGCTTCGTCTATTCCTGGGAACCAGAATCGGGAACGGGCTTCTGCCTTAGTTTTCACGATCCCTAAATGCGAAGCGTGTAATTCCGATAAAAGTTTGTAACGTAAGTTCTCAGGAATAACGACCTTATGTCCGCGCATTAAGCATCCATTTTCCACTGACAGCTGTGTATAACATAAATGGAATGGCTTTAATTTTAAATTATCTATTTTCTTAGGCCACCCTTCCTGCGTATATTTAATTACTTGACACAATGTTACATCTTTGCGTGTTTCGTCGCGTAATTCTTGTAGTGTTACTGGCAAGCTACCTTCTACAACGAAACACACATATGCTGCACGCTCGCCCGTCTCCGCGGCGGCGGCGGCGCCGGGCTCGCAGCACGAGTTTGCTGCCCCCGCGCTTCCCCGCCCGTTCCCTTCCGGCGCACAAGCCCGAGACAAGTAATCCGCGCTATTGTCTGCACTACGAACGAATTCTATTTTGTAGTTGTAACTACTTAGAAAAATTGCATATCTCTGTAGGCGATTCGCGGAGACTTCCGGTATTCCCCGGTGCGGTCCAAATATCGAGATTAAAGGTTTGTGATCTGTTCGTAATATGAAGGGTTTGGACCTACCGTACAGATACTGATGAAATCTACGTACTGCGAAGACAAGGGCAGTGGCTTCTTTCTGAATTTGAGAATAGCGCTTCTCCGCGGCATTCAGAGTGCGTGACGCATATGAAATTGGTCTTTCCTGGCCATCTGACTCAATTTGCGATATAATACAACCTAGTCCGTATGGTGACGCATCAGCTGTCAAAACGAGCTGAGCTTCAGGATTGTAATGCGTTAGCACTTGATCGGACGCAAGGCATTGTTTGATTTTATTGAAAGCATCTTCATGAACAGTGGTCCAAGTCCATTTGACTCCCTTCTTTAGCAGATCATATAGAGGACTTAAAATGCTGGACGCACTGGGAACAAAATTTCTGTAATAATTAACCAACCCTAAAAAGGATTGAAGTTGATTTACACTGTTAGGTACTGGTGCGTTTACAATGGCTGTAACTTTATCAGCAGATTTTTTCAACCCCTCTTTGTTAATTACATAACCTAGGTAGCTAACTTCGCTCTTAAAAAATTCACATTTTTCCTTTTGTAAGGTCAGCCCCGCGCCCTGTAACCTCTGTAAGACACTAATTAATCTAGCTACATGTTCCTGGTCGTCGCGGCCCGTGACCAGCACGTCGTCCAACAGGCACAGCACCCCCTCCATGCCCGCGAGCAGTTCGTCCATTGCGCGTTGGAAAATTGCCGGAGCACTACTGAGCCCAAAAATTAAACGAGTATATTTAAATAATCCGCGATGTGTATTTATACAAGTTAAATTCTGAGATTCCTCGCATAACATCAGCTGATTGTAAGCCATGGATAAATCTAGTTTCGAAAACTTCTGTCCTCCATGTAACTTAGCAAATAACTCGTTAGCAGTCGGCAAGGGATATTGTTCAATTACTAATTGCTTGTTAATACTAACTGAGTAGTCCGCGCACAATCTTACGGAACCATTACGCTTTAGTACAGGTACAACTGGAGAGGCGTACTCTGAATGTTCTACGGGAACAAGGACGTTTAAATCGACCAACCTATCGATTTCTTTACTTAGTTTATCCCGCAAGGCGAAAGCTACAGGGCGTGCTTTAAAAAATATAGGCTGAGAACCTTCTTTTAACGTTAATTTAACCTGATATTTATTAAAACACCCTAAGTTGTCCGAAAACAGCTGTGGGAAATTTTGTTCAACGGCATTAATATTGTTACAATAGGCAGGGGCTAATTCCAAATTAAACATAGAAATAAAATCTCTGCCCAGTAGAGGAGCCGAACCATTATATACGACATAAACATCCAACGTGTGGGTAGCACCAGAATACGTGATCGGCAACTGCAACATTCCCGCGCACTGTAATTTATAACTATCATATCCATGCAAACCTGTTTTTGCAGGTGACAATGGAATGCTATTGAAATGCGTTTTATAAAAACTTGGCGATATCACAGAAACGGCAGCCCCGGTATCAACTTCAAATTGAATGTCTTTGCCGTAAACCGAAACTGTTTCGACCATGGGTTTTCCCTTAACAGAACGAATATTGTACAACTTACCGTCGTCGTCTTCGCCATCGTAATTAATATCCAAATATTTAACAGCAGGGCACATTCTACCTAAATGACCCTTCACTTTGCACTTTTTGCATACGTAATTAGTGAACCGACACTCCGACACTTTATGATTAGTATAGCCGCATGTTGAACACTTCACTTTCCCGTCAGACTTATTTTGCTGTTTATTGGACGCGATTTTGAAAACGTCGCTCGACGAAGGCGTAATGCCAGCTGCAGTGGCCCCGGCGCGCGCACAGCGAATGTTTTCGGTGAACTCGACTGCTTTCGCTAGCGTCAGCTGGGAGATGTTTTGCGCATACAGTTTTTCCTTTTCAAGGCCTGGAAGCAAACCCATGATAAACCGATCGCGTAATGCCTCTTCCACGTTGCTGAAACTACAATAAGCGGTGAGCCCACGTAGCCGTGCGGCCCATTGTGTATGGGTCTCGTCGGCCTGCTGCACCGCGGCGTAGAATTTGTGGCGCTCGCCGAATCCAACCCGCTTGGGTGTGAAATGATTGTCCAGAAGTTCTATAATATCTTCATAAGGCACGCTGTCCAGTTGCTTTGGCAGGACTAAATCAGCTGCAAGCTTGTACGTTTGTTCCTTGAGTGCCGTTAGTAAGATGGCCCGTCTTTTTATTCCCGTCGCATCTTTCGCATTATCTATATCATTTGCGATAAAATACTGTTGTAATCGGCCTTTGTAGCTGTTCCAACTTTGAACGTTATGATCAAAGGTATCCAACACCCCGAAATTAGCACCAGACATTTTATTTTATCGCGAAACACGTGGGATTTAACCGATTCGTCGCC
The DNA here is from genome assembly GCA_022674325.2 of Grapholita molesta. Classification (NCBI taxonomy): domain Eukaryota; kingdom Metazoa; phylum Arthropoda; class Insecta; order Lepidoptera; family Tortricidae; genus Grapholita; species Grapholita molesta. The sequence goes on along the minus strand of CP053120.2, from coordinate 24,861,861 downwards.
AGTGATGAGTACGAGGACACGAGTGAAACCACGGGCTGCTCTAATCGCACTGCTTTATTGTATCGGTAACGGTTAAGGTGGGCGCAGCCACACACACACACACAAACATGCATATATAACATTCAGCAAACCCAAGAGCCGAAAAACATTGCATTATAAATTGCATACATTACGAATAACACAGGAACACTGTGCATAACTCATTTCAGTGTTTCAAAAGTTCACAGTTGGGCATTGATATTAATTTGTTTAAATACAGTACCGGTCAAAATTTAAGTTCGGTTAAATTATGTTGTTTTGCGGATAAATTAAGTCATAACACATTTTATATTTTACGGGGACCATTTTTTTCAAAAAGTAACTTTTATTATAACATTTTTATAAGTATATATAACTTTCACATTTGAAATATTAGTAGGATTTTTATATTTCTATTCCGTTTTTTCCTGTAATATCGAATACTTACTGGATAATACACGTGGCTTTCAAACGGACACAAAAGTACATCCTTTGTCATTTATATCAATATTTTGCAGTGTTCAGTTAAGATTTTGTCAACTAAATGAGTTTGAATAGCTTGTTACACCTAGCAGTTCTTACAGATGTGTTACTAAATAAAACTGCTATTTTTTCAGTGTAATGGAGCCTTCTGTCACTCTAATGTAAGTTAAGTCCCAAAGTACAAACTGAGATCGGACAGTGTACATTCGTTTTGTATTCATTTGACCACTAAATTAAGCATAAATATAGTGTGGTAGTGCCAGGGAGCATCTACCCAGCACGACCACGACCTCTATGTCGTAATGCCGAAACCGTACGGGTACATTTTTTTTAAAGATAAGTACATAAAAGTACATATTTTTATGAATATGTACCGCAATGTCGTGCTGTATAACTAATGATGTGCCTGTGGAAACTTTCCTATGTTGCGAAATGTTCCCAATAGAAATTTTCGTGAAATTTCCCGTAACATTCTCTAGACGTAGAAAAATTGGAAATTTATAGGAAATTAATTTCTGCCTGCGTAGACATATGAGTGTAAGTAGTGAGTATAGTCATACAATTCCATATCGGTATTAACTACAACAGATTTTATATAAACTTCGCCAAGAATTCATAAAATTCATACATTTCAATAAACTACGAGAAGAATATTTCGAAATATTTCGCAGAATGTTTCTTTTTTGAAACTTCTAGCAATATTTCATAGTAATAATAGTTCCAAAAAATGCAAAATATAGGTACTCTTACAATCTTAATTATATGTACAGCTAATAGAGGTTGATTTCATTAAAGCAAACTATTTACAGCTATCAGACACATGGCCACTTCAAGAGCCGTCATCGATAACAATGATATATATTTGTCATATATTTGTCATTCCCTTTACGGAATGCAAAAATGAAGCCTAAAGGTGTACACTATTATTTTATAGAAAAGTGTAATTATAATTGCCAATAGTATATTAACGGTCCCTGCAACATCAGCCGCCGTGGAAAGGTCTTTTTCGATATTAGGAGGCATGCACACCAAGAAAAGAAATAGACTTTTAATCGAAAGAGCACGTAAAATTACTTTTATTGCTCATAACTGGAAAATATTAAACAAGGATGTTTTAGCTAACGAATGCTCTCTTGTTTTTCCGAGTCCGGACACTTCTGGCAACACAGCTCAAGAAAGGCAGTCTGTAATTGTTTCTGATCACTCTACAAGTACATCATCCTCAACAAGTCCTTCAGCTGTGAGTTACACATTACGAAGCGTCTCCAGTGACATCTCTATGGATGCATTTGAACAGCGTTTACTTAATAGTTCGTCAGAGTTTTTGTACTGAAGATTTTTTTTAAATTCAGAAGTGCACAAGGTTTTCTGTTGTAGTCTTAGTCAGGTGATTTTTAGATGTATTACCAACCGACAAACTACTCTGTCCTCCTGGTTGGGTGGTTAGTATATTTTTTTCTTAACTGACACCCTGCCCGGTTTGTTGGTTTTTTTTTTTTTTATTATTTATTTATTTAATAAATCTATTTACAATTCTTAAAATTACATACATCGTCCCGCAAAACTGTTTACACAGTTTGACTGCGGGATCCAATCTACTAACATTAAATAACATAAGAGTCTAATCAACTTACATTAAATACTTAAATTGTTAATTTATATAACCTTAAATTACATACTTTTCAGGTAATGTTGGAAAAGGGCTTTCTTAAATTTGTTTTTCTTTTTTTCATTTCTGATAGCTGCAGGTAAGTTAGTAATATAACTTTTTGGTTACTAACCGAACAACTTTCTACGGACTGACTAATGGTTTGTCAGTTGGTAATAAGCAAGTGACAAACTATTGTATAGTTTATATATGAAAAGAAAAAAATACTGCCACTATAATGCATTTATTTATACAAAATACGATTTAATGTAGTAATTGAATTACTTATTTCACTTTGTGTAAAAAATGACCGATGCTAATCTCGCCATTCAAAAGCTGCATTTGACATCTTAATATGTACGCATCGTTTTTGATATATGATATCAGTCTATTCGTCGGTTCTTTGCCGTTATTAATTTGCAAGCTGCGTACACTATAAAAATTCGCATCCTTTTGCAAAAAATTTAGTAATTGAACAATATTCACTCTCTTTTTTCCTAAATTACTGTTCAATTTTGAATTCCAGCCCTCGGTGAAATTCGTTGTTCGGTGACGTTCGCAAAAACTGACCACCTTTTCATAAAATCTTCGCTGCGAAGCCAAAACTTTTCAAAGTAACTAAACAATTCTTTTACCCAGTTCTCATTCGCCAACTCGGCTGATTCTATTTGGATGTAGTTCCAGCCATCCATTATTTTATTATGGGGCAGCAAAGATAACACAGCACACAGAGCAATAATTCGTCGAGTAGTATTTTCCTTTGTAAGACCAAATGTTTTTCCTTGGTACCACATGCACTTACGGTAATGATAATAGCAGCCATGCAGATCAATCCCTGGAAAGAGGCTTAATACAGCCTGCATAGCCGCTTCCTCGTAATCTGTTTTATACGCCGTGGGTTTCCAATTTGGTACAGTTGTTATCATCAAGTGAAAAAATATTTCATACGTACGTTTCGTCTTGTCCGATAATAAGGCGTATACAAGCGGTACAATATTTGTACTAGTTTCGCTACTTCCTAAGTCACCATGTAACACATATAACTGTGCAAACGGTCGAGGGCGACTCTTAAAAGTGCTGTCACTTAAATAAGATGTTATGTTACCCATAAGATGTTATGTTACCCATAAGACGTCTTGATTCCTTTGAAGAGAAAATTAATATGCGAACGTTTTCGGTCTTGTCCTCGTAATCAGCCAATAAAAAAAGAGTGAAATTTTATGGGCACTTGCACGTTCATTACTTCCTTACATACAATTTTATCTACTCCTGCGTTTTTATTCCTATTGTAATATACATACGCGTCTTTATGTTACGAAATGCAGGGATATTGCATATCAGGTCTATTCCTTTATCCTGAAGAGAACCAACGACATCTTGATAAATCTGAGGTATGGGAACATCATCAGATAGCTTGCTCTTCTTTACACATATATCTAATTGCATATCCAGCTCATTCTTGTTAAAGTCTTGCTGGCACGTATGTTCATTCTTCTTTGTGATAGTTTGATTCTGTAATGTTTTTTTAATGATTAGCATATTGTTGAAAATAACAGTTTTATTGTTGAAAATAAATGGCTAGAAAATGTAAAAGACTTACCAGTATTGTAATATTTCCCATACATTTATTTTTTTTTTCGTTGCGAGCAAATCCAAAACGTACTTAGATTTTTATATTCCTTTTGTTTATAGTACTGGTAACCATCAGAAAGCAACACCGTGCCACCATTTCTACTAATATATTGTAACTCGCTCATGTTTCCAAACAGAAATGATGATGGAAAATATAATTTTGACAACTCATAGAAACAAAATGAATAAGACGTGATAGTTTTCAAAATTTAAATACAGAATGTCGACAATATTACAATAGTAGTTTATGTATCTGTGCATAATGAAGGGCATTACAACAAGAGTGTGGGTTTATGAAACGAGCCGAAGGCGAGTTTCATAATAATATCACACGATTGTTGTAATGCCTAACTATGTATAGTTACATACATTACTTTATCTACACACATATCATTAAGTGATTTAAGATGGGTTCAGAAACCGTAGGGAAATGACTTATTACTAGGGTTACTTGTAAACATTAAAAAGTCAACGAACAAAACAAATGACAGCTTGGAACCGGCGGCGTTGCGTATTTCGTATCTCAGTCAATTTTTTTTTAAACTATAGACAAGCGAATGAACTCTCTATTCTACTGTCACTCGAGTTCAAATGTCGTTCGATTTATATTAAAAAAACATAACGAATTGGCGTTTCGTATCAATGGCTGTTTTAATATCTATAGATACTAGATTAGACACCCCACTTGAATTTGACAGCTGTTCCAAATTTATAGTACATTGTGCAACGAGGATGGTAAGTAAGGTATAGTAAACGCGAGTCTATTAGAAGCCCGACGACGAAGTCGGAGGGCTTTTAATGACTCAAGTTTGGTATACACTTACCACCCGTGGTACATACAATGTTTTTCATCACATTTGCGAGGAAATAAAATAAATTCGTTGAAAACTACAATCAGACCGCATCCACTATAAAAGATAGTCAACAATGTCAACTTGCAATGTCTTCCACAGATAATGTTAACAACTACGATTTGTTTTCGAAGTTGACAGATCATCCTGCCAAATAGTATCAATTATCAAAATCAAATAGAAAACAATTATTTTTAATAAATACTAAACATTAAATTGCAGTCAAATTTAATATAAAGATGTGTTTTATACATATTAAAAGTTGGTTGTAGCAAACTTTTGAAGATATGAAATTACACCTTGGCTGTTTGGAAATATCCTCAGTCCAAGTGAAGTATAGGTTCTGTATATTTTTAAAACTAAACTTAACAGCCCGTGTGAGCTAAATCGGCTATAACTGCTCTGTACACTCGCAAGTAATAACGCCATTGACGAGCAAGTGTGATGAAAAATTCATAACCTACTGATTTCAGTAGGTAATGTTAACATTACCTACAGAAATCTTTCTGGTGGTTGGTAATGCTGGTCATTGCCTACGGTTTCTGGACGCATTTTAGAGCACTTATGATATGTACGTAGATAAAGATATTAAACTTCTTGGCTTATTATCATAATGACATACCTACTGGCCACTTTATTCTGAAGTACCCATTCACACAATAAGTGACAGCGTTATGAATTATGACACTGTTGAATTTATTTTGTTAATAAATTCAACAGTGTCATCTGTTCTTCACATAAATCAATAAAATTATACTCATAGAAAAACTTCATTTTGTTACTATTTTGTCTTTTAGTTCGTCACGATGTTTATTGGCAATATTTGGACCTCGATCTCGCATCTGAGTCTAGCGTTTTACTTGTCGGAATAATTGGTTCCATTGGAAGCAAATCAACCATCATGAAACCAAGTGAAAAAATGCCGGTTAAAAAGAAAAAATACTAACCGACCAACCAGGTTGGCGATCAAGAAAAAAAACAATGAACTGACTAACCAGGTTGTTGGTTGAGAAATAAATATATGAACTGACCAACCAATTTGGCAGTTAAGAAAAAAAAATACCAACTACCCAACCAGGTGGACAGAGTGGTTTGTCGGTTGGTAATACATCGATTTTTATTTGAGGTTTAATAATATATTATGGAAAAAATTTCCATGAAGTTTAATTTAAGTTTTCGTAATATTCCGACTATGATAATTTTCCAAGAACTTACCTATGAAACTTACAGAAATTTAAGAAATTTATTCGATATCTTCTCTAAAGAAGGACACAAACATTAAATTGAACATTTATACATTTAAAAGGGTAGTTCAAAATATAAATTTCCATGAAATGAGACGTTATTATTTCCGGTTTTAAAATATTCGTTAAATTTCCAGTTTTTGAAATGTTGTCGAAAGTTTCAATGGAAATTATTTTCTCAGTCTAGGTGCTCTTTACAGTCTTTTTATAAAATTAAAATATATAAATAAATCTAAAGCATAAGATCAAAAACTTCCGGCGCGCCGTTCTTCTGAATTTGGTTCTTTAAACAACCTTGAAGCGAGTCTCTCGGTCGAGAATTTTCGGTATATGTGATCGTTCGATTACGTTACACTTACGCTAAACAATAATTAGCTTTGATTTATTAAACTCGTAAATAAATATTAAGATTTGTTTTATTTTCAGTGCAATGGTAATTCAAACACATGCATGGCTAAGGCAAGTATTATTAACGTATGACTATCTCAAAACATTAATTGTGTAGGCGACATAGTTGAATTAACAGGGGTGTACACTTCATAAAGACACTGCCAACTCTACTGTTATATCCATACCTATCGTTTTAAATTAATATTAGATTAAGATTGCGCCGAAGTAGTACAGCATAATTTCGTTTGCTAGATTCTTTATTGTGTAGTTAATCCTTAATTTTATTCTATGTGTCATAAGTCATAAGTTAGATATTTAAGAATTAGCTCAATAAATCATACGATTCAGAAACACAGGTACTTGAATTCTGCTTCATAGAAATTACAGTTACCTCTAAAAAAGAATGAATTCTCCTTAATACGTCGCAAATACTCAACAGAAGGATTTAGGGTTTTTTTTTATCATAACAAAATTACTTATTTTCTATAACTTGCACATCTTACATTTTCAAAATTATCTTTTTTGTTTAATACGAAGATAATTCCTAAATTCGCTTGCGATTCACCCATTCGCCGAGCCGCCATGATTCCTTCTGTCCACGTCAGTCGAGCTTCGGCGGTCGGAAAGGAAACGCGTGTCATTTTCTTGACAATTTACCCGTATAATAATCAAATCAATAAACCAATAAACATTTTTTTTTTCGATTCCTTCCCACCGATTGATTAATCTCGCGTCAGAAAAAAAGCCAACACAGCTGAGCCCACACGAAAATTATTATTATTTTGGTACTTTTAATAACGCTGGCAAGCCCTCCCCACCACCCGATCGATTTAAAAATTTTTGGGTGCACAGGGAGTACAGAGCAACTGTTTGAAAAAAAAAATAAAGTCGCTGAGTCTACATTCTTTTTCTTTTTTTTTCCCACCCTACTACACCCGCACCCACCGCCCGCGGCCTGCCAGCACGAAGATTATATATAGGAAAAGGTTGTTCAGGGAAGCAGCTAACGGAGTTTCAATACAGCTGAAGCCACATGACCGATTTGGTCGCTAGCTCTTAGGCTAACAAATATGATTTGTATCATCTTGGGGCTAGTTGCCATAGTCGCCACGCTTGGCAGGCGGGTTGGCGACCGCAGTAACTTTAGATTGGGTTTCGACGGACGCTGCTGCCCGGCCGTTGGATTTTTCCCTTTGTCGCCTCTTACGACAACCGCGGGAGGAGATGGGGTGGCGCTATTTTAGTCAGCCGGCATCACACGGCATAAGAACAGCATAAGGTGTAGTATTTCAATATGAAAATAATAACATTGTGTCTGTGGCTCATTCCACAATTAGACATCAAATACATAAGCCCATGAAAAGGCTGTGTAAGTGCCACAGAAATATTGCGTGACGATGACGAACATGTCAGTCAACATAGGAAGCTAACGTTATATTTAGAATATTTATTTCAGTGTTTTGGACGTGCTTGCAACGCCAAGGTAACAAAATGAAATGGTAAAAAAATGTCTTCTTCTGTTACCAAAGATTTCTGCTATTGCTATTGACTATTTGTCTATTTATACTATTGAGTGTTTTTATACTAGACTTAAAGGATCATTCATAAGATGTTATCAGGTCATCGTTACGAGTTTTTATCGACTTTTTCAGGTATCGACGAGTTCAGTCATCTATTACATTTCGAACTTTAACATTAACCTTTTTGATTAGTTAGTTGACAATTTTACCTCTTTGACTACATTAAAAGATAATGGCATGACAGCTGACAGTCATTTCTGTCACTAGTCTTTTTGCAAAAAATTCAAGATTGTAAAAAATGGTTAATCCAAAAAGAATAACAGTTAAGAAATGGATCTTTATCAATTCGTTCAGTATCCTTGTGAATGAATAGAATGTGCCAATTTGAGAATTTAATTAAATATAAATATTTTTCCTAAGTCAATTTTAGCCTTCCAGTACTGTAATAATAGGGTGTTTAAAAAAATAAGACATTGTATTTAAATCGTTATCCTAATTTTCAGTGCAATTCATCTTCTTGCTTAGCAAACGTAAGTTTTAAATATACAGGTCCACATTTGTCTGTTGTGTTTGTTCACAACAGACAAACATTAACTTGGCTTATTAGTGTCAAACAGATTATAAAAAACCTAAGTAAGAAACCATTTACACATGAAAGAGGGACACAACCTGCAACTTAATTTACTAAAAACAATAGTTCCCTTTTTTTTCAATCAAAGTAGGCAGAAATGGTATCTTTATCTCTATATATATATATATTATTATAATATGTAGCAGTATTTAATTTTCAGTGTGGCTAACTCCTATTCTTAGGCAGAGTCCGCAATAGAAAGGTGTCGACGACTTCACAACCATGCGGACGGCGATAGCACTTATTAGTGTCCGCATTAACAGCAACGACGAACGAGCGAATCGCTTATAAATATATAATGAGTGCTGGCCGCATTGACTAGTGTGACTGGACAAGTGTCGCACCCTATGTTTATAAATTAATTTTACTAAGTGTTATCAAATTCTTTGATGTTCCTTAATTTTAAATTTGTTAATATAGGTCAATATTTTCGCTAATTTTATAAATCAAGTTTAATATGCTACAGTCAGAGCCATCTGGTAGTACAAAGCGATACTATTATCGATAGTATAATTATGTACGTCATTTCGTGTGTAAACACCATCTGATGTCAAGAGGCGGAACTAAGTTCAAAAATGCTAACATAGGAGATGACGACATTTCCATAGATGTCGTCATCTCCTTCTATACGACGACGTACGACTTATATTGAATAGCTGAATGAGCTTCAATATAAGATGCGCGCCATCTGTTGAGATATAGAAGAATATAAGAGCTTGATTAAAGCTTAATAAGATAAGAGCTTGACCCTTTAATGGGTCTTAAAGGGGGTTTGACTCTAATAAACGATGAATGTCACATGTGTTTCACAGGAATTATGAGATGAATTAATATTCCTATAATGTCTATTAAAACGTTATTTATAAAATCAGCATCTGGACATAAAAGTAAGGCAATCAAAGACATGATTTTATTACCAGTACGCATTGAAAGATCTCACTACGCTACTACGCTACACTAATCTAAATTTTCCGTTGATATAACGTTTTGATTGGTTGAAGGAAAAGGAAGCTACTATACAACTTAGTAAAGATGATTCTGATGTAAATATTAAATATAATGACAAACACGTTTGGGTAAGATTTCATACTCGAGAAGATGCCTTAGCATGGGGAAATCAGGGTTATATAGAGGAATCTCATATTCATAGAATATATACCACGGGAATAGCGTTAAAAGAAAGTGATCCATAAGGTTTACATGATTTATTATTGAAATATAGATAGGTTATTTGAGGCCAGGTTAGGGAGAGTAAATTCTTACGAACATGAAATTAAAATGGAAAAAAATACGCCAGTAGTAAAAAAACTTATCCGGTACCTTACGCATATAGTGACAAGGTGGAAAACAAATTAATGGAATTGGAAAATCAAGGGATAATTAGTCGATCACAAACGGAATATTGCAGTCCTATGACATTTACTTTAAAAAAAGATGGATCTATTAGGGTATTGCTAGATGCCAGGGAGATAAATAAATATATGGTGTCCGTAACGGAAAAAAACGACGTCTAAATTAGATGTTTTAAATTCGTTTCATGGAGCAAATTCCATGAGTGTCATAGATTTAAACGCCTATTTTCAAATTGTACCGATATCAGAAAACAGTAAAAAGTACACAGGTTTCACTTTTAACGGGAAATTTCATGTATATAATATAATATAATGGTTTGCCCCAAGGACTCAAAACCTCTGTGGGAAGTTTTAGTAGAGCAATGGATAAAATGTTAGGGCATGATGTTCATGAGTTTAGTGTAAATTATTTGGACGATTTGGCTATTATAACTACTGTTGATTTACAACAACATTTTGAGCACATAAATATAGTATTAGGAAAGTTAGAAAAAGCAGGTCTTACGTGTAATATAGAAAAGTGTAAATTCTTGTGTAAAGAAGTGCTATTGCTTGGATATATAGTGTCTACGGACGGGATTGACAAACCTTAATATTTTGTTTGCTGTGACGGATGTTACTTAGTTTAAGGTATTACATAAATTTATATTTAGAATGTTTCTTATTTTTGAAACTGTGTCACAGTAAAAATGTAGTTACTATAGCAATTCTGTCTAACAGTCTAGTCGTTGTAAAGCCCATCTCTTTCCGAAAATAAATTTGTTTAATGTGTGTTCGTTTATCTTAACGTTTTCAATTGAGGGATCCCATCACATTCTGACCGTGATATTGCATGATATAATTAAAGATGGAATCTTGGAAACGGAAACGGACCCTTTTTCGGAAGGAATTCACCATTCTCGCAGACAAGGTCGTGCGTCGGTGGTGAGCAAGGATGCCGCCGCCCCACAAAAATTTGACCTTCTGTCCGAGGTGGCTTCGAACCTGTTCGAAGCTGAAGCCACTTTAAGGGATCTATTGGTTGAGGATGAGGAATTCAACGAGGTGCTGTTCCATCTGGACCAAGAAAAAACCTTGTTATACAAATCCCGCTGGCACCAAATCAAGGCATTATTCCCGAAAACTCTTCCTCGCATCAGCAGTGCCTCATCTGTGCAATCAGATCAGTCAACAGTACTAGAGCCAAGTAAGCATAGACGGCCGAAACTGCCCAAGTTGGAGCTGGTAAAATTCGACGGTAACGTGAAATCATGGCTCTCATTTTGGGGTCAATTTAAGAAGATTGATGAAGACATAGAGATGGATTCATTAAACAAGTTCCAGTATCTTCTACAGTCCACGATTCCAAATAGTAGTGTACGACAGCTCGTCGAAATCTACCCACCCAGCGCAGAAAACTACAGCAAGGCAGTAGAAGCTCTTAAGGCTAGATTTGCTAGAGATGACATACTAATAGAAACGTTTGTAAGAGGTTTGCTTGCTTTGATGCAACAAAAAGGAGAGACTAAACACTTACCAAATCTATACGATAACCTACAAACATCTACAAGCATTGGAAACACTCGGCGTGACAAAGGACAAGTATGCATCAGTGCTGTTCCCTATGATTGAGTCAGCGTTACCAGAAGACATACTTCGTGATTGGCACCGCAGTCGAACTGACACTAGAGACCTAGCCAACCTGATGCAGTTTCTGAAGCAAGAGGTGGAATCAGAGGAACGGATAAAGCAAGCTAGAACAAAGATGGCCGAAGCCGCCCACCGCCTGTTTTGTGCAGTTGTCAGAAGCTGAGAACAACAAGGAGAGGTCCGGTAAACAAGGCGAGTCATCAATGTCATCGTGTTCATGTGTATGGTTTGGCAAGGATAATCATTCAGCTGTAGAGTGCTATAAGCATACCTCGTAACGGATGTAGCAAAACCATAGCATTTGACAGTTTGATGTCAGGGTTGGCGATCACGATGAATAATTTATTTACTCTACTGCATACTGCACGTATGATTGATAAGTACTAATAATTATATGATAAGTAAAAATAACCTTACTGACCCTCTTTAGATAAAACCTTGTTTGATTTTCTATCAAAGAATATAGATTATTAAAATGTCAATGTCATCAATGTTAAATGCGTTTAAATGTGTATGTTATTTTATTCATAAGAGCACGCATTTTCTGGAGTTAATACATTATGGAATCTTTATTACTCGAAAATATTGGTGTACTAGAAAAAAACGAACTAAATATTTCTTGTATCGTATGTGCAACAAATATAAAATCAAAGAAAGACAACGTTGTCAAACATTTGGCTAGTAGAAGCCATCAAGAAAAGAAAAGTGGTTACTCTTCACATTTAAATTTTCTTTTACAAGATAAACCAGAATTACAAGTAAAAGAAAACAAAATTTACTGTATTTCATGTAATACTTACATTTTCCAAAAAAAATATCACATAGATCATCATTTGGCGTCAGACAAACATCGTCATGTTTCAAAACAAAATCAATTCGAATTCAACAAGGATCTAACAGCTTTTTTAGTCCATTCCAACATTCCTTGGAATCAGCTTCAAAATCCTAAATTCCGAGATTTTCTGACTAATTGTATCAATGGCAAATATTCAAAGGAAACTATTTTGCCAAGTGAATCAAATTTAAGGAATAATTACTTAAATAAAATATACGAGGAGAAAAAAATATATATAAGAGAAGAGTTGAAAGATTCTTTCATTTATCTAATGGTCGACGAAACACAAGATGGTATGGGAAACATGTTGCTAATGTCCTTATAGGAAAATTATCACAATCCGAGGGGTCGAAATCACACCTGCTTACATCGAAAGTTTTAGACGCAACGAATTACGCTTCTATTGTAAATCTAGTGGTGGATACACTAAAATACTTATGGGGAACAAATTATCAGAAAAATAAGGATAATTTTTTATGTTATGTTACGGACGCTGGTTCTTACATGCTTAAAGCTGGAAAAATTCTCGGACAAATGTTTAGTAACTTAACACATGTTACATGTCTTGCACACGGGTTAAACCGAGTCGCAGGAAAAGTGAGAAATTTATATCCAAATATAAATACTTTAATTGATAACGTAAAAAAAATATTTAACAAAGCACCTAAAAGGATTGCAAAATTTAAGGAAACGCTATGAATATGCCCCTACCGCCGAAACCAGTACTAACTAGATGGGGAACTTGGCTAGATGCTGTGGCCTATTATGACACGAACTTTGACCAAATTAAGGAAATAATTAATACATTTAATTCAAATGAAGCAGTGTCCATTCGAAAAGCACAAAAAGTATTTCGAGATCCCATTATAAGAAAAGATTTGAAGTTTGTTAATATTAACATAGGCAATATTATTCGATCTTCCATAAATAAATTGCAAAATCCAAAACTTACTGTTAGTGAAGCTTTGAATATTGTAAATGGCACAGAAAAAAAGCTTTCCAGATCGAGGCTTCATTTAAAAGGAAAACAAGTTTACCACAAATTAAAAACTGTTTTAAAAAACAATCCGGGTTATACGACTGTTACAGCAGTAAACAATCTTTTAAAAGGACAAGAAACTGAGTTAACAACAAACATTAATAAAAATACATTACAAAACTACACATATTTAAATTATGTACCATTGACGTCGGTAGATGTGGAACGCTCTTTTTCGAGTTTAAAATGGATTTACACAAGTAGGCGACGCAGTTTGACTGCAATAAATTTAGAAAAAAATATGATAATTTATTTTGAAGATCGATAGAACATTGAACACTGTTGCCGCTACCCTTAAACATTTTTCACTTCTGTCGGCATTTTTTATCGGGGGATAAATCACAGTACTCAGGTTATCATAAAAAATTGCCTGCACAAGTCCTGGCCGAAAATAAAAAAGAACCGAGTGATAAAAAAATTAATTTGTCAAAGTCATATTACATGTCACAAAGAAGCTGATATTTAAATAAACCCCAGATATATAATAAATATTTAAAAAGATGTGTCGGGATTTAGTTCATCACTTATTTAAGAGAGAAACAGGCCAGCTGTCCCATATGTGTAGCGGGCAGGCTCAAGTACCTAGCCATATGAAGTTCAAACATGGAGTGACTATATACAATAGAGAAGAAGGTTCATATGGATCACAACTTAAATATAATTCACGATGGTGCCTTTCATACATTACATTCATGGATAAGGACGTAATTATACGGAAGCATAGTTTATTTCAAAATTCTGTGGAGGTAAATAAGATGTTTAGTTAATAAAGATATTATGTTTAATAACATGTGTGTTTTTTTGTATTCGTAGTACAAGTACATACATAGGTAGTGACAACCCTGACGTACATCTGCTACAGATTTGCCGGTTCGATTACGGGGTATGGCTATAAGGCAGCAAAAATGACAGTGAGCGATGGTATAGAATTTATAAAAGGTAAGAAAGCTTGTTTATATTGCTTAAAAAGTAATCGTATTGCAAAGAAATGCAAAAGTTTTCCCAAATGTTTATTCTGCAAGAAACGTCATTTCACAATAATGTGTGCAGAAATGGGAGCAGGTCAACGGCAACCTGGTGTAGAAAATTGAGCTGGGACCAAGAACTGCCGGAAGATTTGGCCAAGGAATTTAAAAACTGGATAGAACAAGCTCATGTAATTCACGATTGCGTTATTCCCCGACGGCTTCCAACAATAGCTATGCACGACTGCGAAACGTCTTTGCATGTCTTCTCTGATGCAAGTAAGGATGCTTATTCAGCTTGTATATTTTTGCGATCAAAGCAGGGTGACGACGTCAATTTAAGACTAGTTCTGGCAAGGTCAAGAGTCACACCAGTAAATAAAATTTCTATTCCGAGGCAGGAACTCATTGCTGCAACGCTGGCGTGTAGATCATCTGTGACAGCTATCGAAGCCTTAGCTCTGCCTAATTGTGCTGTTTACTACTGGTCAGATTCAAGTGTGCTGTTAACGTGGGTAACGCCTTCACACGTCACCCACGTTATCACCACACTTGAATCTGTCCATCCCTTGGAGTGTATTTGTTTCCAATCGAGTGCAGGAAATAAATAAGTTGAGTCCTACTTCGGCTTGGAGACACGTCCCTGGACATCTAAACCCCGCTGATCTGCCATCGAGAGGCATAAACCCTAAAGGACTTCTAGAAAGTCGATGGTGGGAGGGCCCAGAGTGTAACAACTAGACTAACGCCTAGACGAAGAAAATTGGCCGGTCACAAACTTCACACCAGACTCAACAGAAGCAGATGTCGAACGGAAGAAGACTGGTATTTTTACTATTTTTGCCATACACGTCCAAGAAGAATCTTTCTTAAACAGATTAACCTACTTCTCAAGCTACACGAAATTAGTCAGAATGCTTTGCTGGATTTTACGGTTAAAGAAAAAACCTGTTTTAAATATGAATATACACAAATGAGTCCCGGAACATTTGATTAGCGCATGGGCGATAACTTCAAACTAATTTGATTTTATTTCAACGCGTGTCTATCGCCCACCTCTTGTCGCACGCACAAGCGACATCGCAGTGCATCCGCTTTTACGAAGTGTGATAATTTTGATTGCTGATCGCTGTTGAATCGCCGTCGCTTGAGCACAGGTATTTTTTCCTGAGTCATGGGTGTTCTCTATGTATTTATACATATGTATATATCTATTATATTATATTATATATATATATATATATCGTCGTCTAGTACCTACAACACAAGCCTTACTGAGCTTACCGTAGGACTAGGTCAATTTGTGTAAGATTGTCCGAAATATTTATTTATTTATTATTTTGTTGTATGAGAGATGTCTTGTAGGATGGCCACCCACACACTGTTTTTTTGTTTGTCTACAAATATAGGTAGGAAATGAGCAGCATTCTTGGTGAATTTGCGACCAATCGACCATACGATGTTTCTTTGATTTTAATCTTCCTGAGAATCCTAAGTATTTTCCATAGTGATGTAGCTAGCTGTAGTGAAACTGTCAGGCAATTATTAATGCGTGTGTGTAATTGAGCTAATTATCACAAAAATCTTCCGCAATATATTCAATATTATCAAAATAAATGTAGATACAACAGCGATCTTGGTGCAAATGCAAATAATATATAAATGTAAATAATAATATTAATAATTTACATCACGCATTACATTAGGCCCTTATTCATATGTAATGTAAATAATAATTTTCATATAGTGACTCAGTTTCTCATGTTTCTTTAGGCTTAATTGCAGAATAGCTTAACTAGAATAGGCTTTAACTACAGCGTACCGAACGCTTATGTTAGTTTATGTACAGTCAGCGTCATATAGTTCGTAGCATTCAAAGTACTCAAATAGTTCGGTACACCATAGAATTAGTATGGTGTACCGAACTTTTTGAGTACTTTGGATGCTACGAACTATATGACTCTGACTGTACAAGTAAATCTTAGTCCACATTGTTATCCAGTTTTTCCGTAAAACATACAATCCATAGACAAGAAATTATAAAACTAGTCTACGAACATGGGACATTGCAAGTTTTCTATGCAAAAGACAATGAAGACAAGTCTTCTGCTTTGCTCATAACCAGGAGATTTTACGTTCTTTTTTATTTTGTGTTAGGCAGATGGTACTGCAGGTGCTACCGCTGTTGTAAGTAACGTATTGTTAATTTCAGAATATTCTTTTCTCAATGTTTATATGCTTACAATTAATACTATATTTTTTAATTTATTTGCAAACATAACACGGCTTATTCATTTTGTAGTGTGTAGGGTTAAGCTGCAATTCAATGGTAAGTTAATTCCTCAGGACCAGTAAGTACTTATTTTAAATAATAAAGAAATGTTACCTGTTTTCCATTCCCAGGCATTGTACGATTTATCATAGCGATTAAATTTCTACCTATTAAGCATTTGAGTCATATTAAATTGGAGTATCCCCAAAAGTGACTAAGAATTAATTTAATAACCATAACACAAATTTCAGACATACCTACACTCGCAGTCAAATAATACGGATCACTACGCAAAACTAGAACATCTCATAAACTAATAAAGCTAGGGGCAAGAATTTACACTGTATATCGAATCGTAGAAAAAAATAATAGTTAATAAATAAACATCAAAGCCCATAAGGTTTGACATACTTGATCTACAATACTTGTTAATTAATTTTATATAAGAAACAAAATATCAACAAATTTTAGGTACCTCACATACAAAGCGAAAAGAAATGAAAACTTTGTATTGGCTCCTCGGGCTCTTCTTACTGCTAGTGTTCTTACTTCTAGATGATTGGCCCTCTAGAGGGATGCTGGCCTTCGTGACTATAGGCCATTTACAGTGCCCACTCACCCTCAAGCACGAGGTGGTCAGCATCGTGATTTAGAAAGGTTGGACAGACGAATTCTAAATTATTTTGCTGGATACTCGCGGCGAAGTACACGGAAAGCTTCCAGACGATAGATACCATGTGTGTCAGTCATACGTTTGGCGGCTATTAAATGCTATTGGGCTTCATCCGTATCACTAACAACCGGTTCAAGATATGTCGCCAGGTAATTTTCCCCTTAATAAGGCAGTTTCATCAGTGGCTTTTGGCGAATGAACAAGCAAACATTCTTTGGACCGACGAGTGAAGTTTTACGTGAATTGGACTTTTCAATGTTCACAATGAACATTACTGGAGTGCTATGAACCCGCATCTCACGCGACGGAATGCGTATCAAACACGCTTCAGTCTTAACTTTTGGGCTGGAATAGTGAATATACCATCATTGGACCTCATTTTATTAAAGGACGACTAAATGGTGCTACTTACTTGGAAATTTTAAGAGACGTGATTCCGATCTTTTTGGACGATGTAACTACTTACCCAATGGTAAGTACATCATGTACACTTGTTGCAATTAACATCGTCAACATTTGTATTATCAGCACGACGGGGCACCGGCACATTATGAACATCGTTTCCGTGATTATTTGAACAATCATTTTCCGAATCGATGTATTGGAGGCGGTGGGCCATTTCCTTGGCCACAGCGTAGCCCTGATCTAACTCCACTCGATTTTTTTTGGGGTGAGATCAAACAACATGTTTACGAACGCGAAAGTGCCACCGTGCAGGAACTACGGCAACAAATTATTACAGGTTTTGACACGGTCAAAGCCATCAACTTTGCAAACCCAATAATGTTGTACTGGGAATCGTTACATACTTGAGGAAGATACGATGATTCGAAAGTTAGTAGACTCGTCAGACGATATACGCCATTTCAAACTGCTGACAATAAATTTGATTTGACGTTGACTAGACAAATGAAAATTGGTACTAGACTGAAATATTGTAATTGTAGAGTGACCAAACTTAACGTGCAAAATGACATAACATTTTTTTTAACACTTCATCAGGTAGGGTTGATCCTGCTCACGACTCCTGAATCAAGGGTGATTCAGGAGTCGTGAGCAGGAACCCAATCTATGGCCCTACGATCGCCAACCCGCCTGCATACTGTGGCGACTACGGCAACTACTCCATAATAAGTCTTCAGTCAGCCATTTATTTTTATATATTTGGGGGAGGCATTAATTTAGCAGTAGACGACGTATGATGATTATGATCTATTTTGTATGGAAACCTTGGCTCGGAAATAATGTATTTTTTTTTATAATACGGTCCATGGGATCCCAACGCGCACCAGCTTTTTGCAGAAATCGCGAAGCGACTGGTTGACGTAACTGGTGACAGAATAGTTGGCGGCTTCCTCGCACTATCAGCATTGCGATACAACGAAATGTCTTCAGTATCCTCAAGCCTCAAGGACCTTTTTTACTCCGTGGCTGAATATATACAGGAGTATATATTCAGCCACGAGCGTTTTTTGTCAATCATTTCCTAAAGAATTGATTCATTTTATTCAGTAAAATGACGAAATACGAACGTGTTGTAGCAAAAAAACATCAACTAATCATTTCACTGTTCAACGTGCTAAGCTAGGTGCTTATATGAAATGTAGAAAAAAAGTAAGATTCTAAAACCTTCACAAAAATAACGAGCAAATATTAAAACCAGGTCTTAAAAACTCGTGTAATTATTAATGACGCAACTTACGTCAAAGCAGAATATCTGACGGAGAAAGTCTTCGCAACGATTGGAGTTGAAAAATTTTGAAATATTAAGTTTGGCAGGCTATCTGCCCTTGTTATCGTAGCTGTGGAAGGTGCGCCATTAAAAAGGAGGTTTACATAAATGACAGTTCGAAGAAGCGGCTTTTGCCTTTTATACAAAAATACAATATCTTGACTTTGTTTTAGCCAGATCTGACAACAACCCATTCCGTAAAAGATATGATTAAATTTCTGAATCGTAATAATATTGAATTCATACCTTTTTGGTACCTGAACCCTCCAAATGTTCCACAGTGTCGAACGATTGAGGGATATTGGGCTATAGTTAAATCAATAGTGCGAAAATCGGGAAAAACAGCAAGCTATCACAAAGATTGAAAACAGCTGTCGCACACTTAATGGAGGGATAAGACATAAATTACGACAGGAGCGGGATAAAAAGAACATTCCTGAAAAAAAGTTAAATGTAAGATTTTACACAACATTCAATTCAATAATGATGGTTCTTTTTTTTCTATTCTTTTCTATCTATGGATAATATCGATTCAATAATGACCATAATAGTTTTAACACAACATAATAGAAAACAAGTCAACGGCTGCAAGCAAAAGTAAAATAAGAACTTGAATTTAGTACCTAATACGACATTTATGTTCTTATTCCCAAAACGCTTAAATTAATAGGATATTAAACTACACATTATTTTATTGAAAACATTACTACATTTTAATATGCAATATATAAAGGTGTTTGCAAATAGCCCGAGTTAAATGACTGCGAGTGTATAAGTATAAGGACTGTATCGTTTATTATGGGTACACTTATAACTGGCTAAAAAAAGAAGTTTGGTGGTGAAAAAAAAATAGGTCATGTGTCAAATTATTGGTATACAGGGTGACTCATAAGACGTAATACAAAACATGTTTTGCAAACTTACCTATCTAGTGCTAATAATCCTAACTATGTTCCGTGTTGTTTAAATAATCGCAATCGTTGGACCATTGTTTTAATTATTTCCTTTATTTTTGACCCCATCATGGTTACTCTAATTACTTTGGGTAGAACAAAAAGGTTGAAACTACTTTGTAGTAAACACTCACCTTGTTTAGGTATCATCAAGACTGATAATTTAAAACTAAATGACGCATCGTTGAAGTTACTTGTCATAACAAGAAAATATTGATTAATCAGTTTCATTTGGGTATTGGAAAAATTTAAAGATTGGTTAAGTAATAATGCCACCTCCTTATCCATTCACAAACATTCAACGATTACGTATCGTAGAATTTTATTTTACGTCGCGGAGTACGGTGCGGACGCAAGCTCTTTTTCACGAACTCTACCCAGAGTGTCCGATCCCGACACGGCAATTGATAAACGACTGTCTGCAAAATTTGAGGGACTATGGGCAATTCGCAGTTCCAATTCATGCCCAAGCCAGAGGCCGGCAACCAAGATACACAGAACAGTTTCGAACACGAGTATTTAGGTATTTTATTCGCTATCCTGAAGCAAGCACCCGAGAAGCAGCGGCACGATTCGGAACAACCCAAGTTTTTATTTGGAGACTATTAAAATCTGAAAAAATGCACCCTTTTCATTTTCAACGGGTGCAAGATATTGTTTTAGCCGATTATCCCAAAAGAACACGGTTTTGTAGGTGGCTGTTGCAAAACCTGAATCGTAACGTTTTGTGGTCAGACGAAGCTACATTTACAAGAATAGGTTTATTTAACATACACAATGAACATTGGTGGAGCGATGTCAATCCGCATGTGACACGAAGAGATTCCTTTCAAACCAGATTCTCACTTAATGTTTGGGCGGGCATCCTTAACAATTATGTGATAGGACCTTATTTTATTGAAGGTAACCTTAACGGAGAAAAATACGAAGCCTTTTTGAGAAATGTTTTGCCAATGCTGATACAACACATACCAGTGGAAAATGTTCAAAATCTGTACTATCAGCAAGACGGAGCTCCAGCTCATTTTTCTCTGCGGGTTAGAAGGTACCTTGACCAAGAGTTCCCCGGGCGTTGGATCGGGCGTAACGGTCCTGTTGAATGGCCACCTCGTAGTCCAGATTTAACGCCGCTGGATTTTTTTTTGTGGGGTGAAGTTAAAAGGCAAGTTTATAAACGCCAATCAAATACGGTCGCCGAACTCCGCCAAAAAATTGTACAAGCGTTTGAAGTCGTGAAAGCCAACGAATTTGTACTTGGTAGAGTTCAGAGGAACATCCGACGTCGTGCAGAGCTTTGCGTTGTGGAAGGCGGTGATCATTTTGAGCACTTGTTGAAATACGTTTAAATTTTAAAATGCATGCTTGTAAATAAATGATTTGATTTGTTTTATCAAATGTTTCACTTGTGTATTGATATCAGAAATTACTTGCGACTGACTACTTGACACACTGATATGATGTTAGATAAGATATAAGTACCGTTGACTACAAGGATATGTGTACACTTTTTAACGTACTGCTTTCTAATAAGGTTCAAAAGTGTATACATATCTTTGTAGTCGACCCTACCTAGCTAACGTGTTCATTAAATTATTTTGTTAGAAAATTAGCAAAAGTTATTTAGATGAATTTTAATTAATGATATAGTGAATAATGTTCCTTGTCACTAACCGAACCAAAATTAGTTATTTTGTATTACGTCTTATGAGTCGCCCTGTATTATCAAATAACAAGATACTTATGTACAATAAAATAATGAATGTATAGTTTTCAAAATTAAAGGGCTTTCAATCGAAAAGCGATAATCTATTGTTTCCAAATGGTGTACTGAAAAAGGAATATCATACAGAAAGTTGGCTAAAGAGGAAGGTGTTAGTGTTCATGCGGTTCAAAACGCTATACGAACATTTGGCAACGACTACACGTTAATAATCTACCTGGTCGCGGCAAAAAACAAGGTCCTTCGAAGCCTAATTTAGACCAAACAATATGTAAACTGTTTGCCGCCAAAAGATGTCTTTCAGTTCGTGGTTGTGCGAAAAAAGCGGCTACAAGCATTAGTACGGTACAACGAGCTAAGAAGCGTAGTAACTTAAAGAGCTACAAAAAGCAAAAACAACCAAAACCGACCGCCTAACAGTCATCTGCCGTTAGAACTAGGGCCCGCAATTTATATGAAGATGTTTTGAGCAAAACAAATAATGCACCGCAATGGACGACGAATTCTGCGTAAAGTTGGATTACAAAACTTTATCAGGAGCATAACAAATACGGTTAAAGAAATAACAGTAGTCAGTTATACCGAAAAATTTTTTGCGAAAAGATTTGGAATAAAAATCTTACTTTAGTAAGCTATTTGTAAATGTGGAATGACCTGGACACCTTTTTTCACAGACAAATCTTTAAACGCACATGTCTATGAGAAGGAGTGTCTACAGAAAAGATTATTGCCACTCATAAGGAAGGATAGAGGTCAAACTTTGATTTGGCCTGACTTGGCCAGTTCCCACTATGCTACGTCAGTCCTTCAGTGGTACGCCTAAGAAAAGATTAACTTCGTAAGGAAACAGCACAACCCTCCAAACTGCCCTGAGATTCGTCCCATGGAGAAATATTGGGCACTGGTGAGAGCGACCTTGCGTAAAAGAGCCACGTCCACCACTTCGTTGGAAAAATTCAAGCGAGATGGAATCTGGTGGCTAAAAATCTCGGTGCTACCGTTGTCCAAAATCTGATGCGAAATATTCAACGCAGGATGAGGAATCTTGGCAAAGGTCAATAAATAGGTCGTGTTCTATTTGGTATTATCATTTTAAATATTCTTCATCATTTAAATCAAAGTCACTAAAAATTTTCAATTTAGTCAGCTGTGTAAATTTTGTTTTGTACCCATAATAAACGATACAGTCTTTATATGGAAAATCAATTTCGATCGAAGCGGCCTAGAATTTTTTTAAGTATAATCAAACAATCATAACGTGTACTTCATTTATTTTTTAGTGTTCAGGTGATAATTGTCATGCGCGGGTTTGTATGCCATTCTATACTTTAGACGCATAATGCATATACGCGAAACACCAATCCCAGGTTTTTTGGTCTTTTGCGGACTTGTAAAATATATTACGCTATACACCAACTACGTAAAATACCAGAAACGCAAAAAACCAAAAGTTGTGGTGTTTCGCGATTTTATTAATTACGCAATATACCAAACTCTTACAATACCACAAACGCGAAATACCAACCGGAACTTGTAAAATATATTTACAATCGAAATATCAACAGCCATTCCGTTATCTAAAGAAGTTTCATTTTCAATTAAAATTAATATCTATGACTTCATTGTCAGGAAGATATGTCGTGGGCCACTCTGCAGCGGCGCCACCATAATGAAATTCAAGTAATTATATAGTAAAATGATGTACGTTTAACGTACAATATGTACAATCGAACCAACTGAATCATGACCCACTTGCCTGATAATTCGTTTGAAACTTTCAAACTTGTAAGATCTATCGCGTATAATGCACTTACGACGTTTTAGGTACTAATAAATTTACGTCAATACAGGTCGCAAACCTATGCAATTTTAACCTTTGTTATCATTGCCATAAAACCACACACATATACAGTCATCGTTTGAATCTCGAACTAGTTTTCGCTTATTTAACCTAAACTTTTTGATGATGGAAAAAATATATTTCAAAAATGGGGTGTTCTACAAGTGTGCCATATTATGTCAAGTTGTCAGTCAATGTGAAAAAATAGAAACTAAATAGTAAAATGCTTAATAATTTTTAGAAATGGCTAATTTAGAAGAACAAAGAGATCGGATTGTAGTCTTAAGTGAGGAAGCTACGGCATACGGGAAATATCACGCGAATTGAATATTTCTCGGAATACAGTGAGGACCTGGATCAGACGGCACGCCGGAGAGGGCATCCTCGAGGACAGACGACGTCATAACCACGGCGTTCGCCGACTCACGAACGAACAAAGAGTGGACATGCAACACCATTACGAAGAGCATCCTTTTACTCCCACCCGATATTTTGCGGCACAACATGACGTCTGTCTACAAACTATTAGAAATTATTTGCACGGCACTGGACTGCATTACAGACACTATGCTGAGAAAGTAGCCTTAACGGATGACCATAAAAGAGCGAGACGGAATTTTGCAAACGCTTATTTAGACTACGACTGGACTAACACTATATTTACAGACGAAAAAACATTTCGATCTTCACAACACGGTCGCTTAACTTTGTGGCGTTACGATAACACGCGGTATACAGAAGATCACGTCGTGCCTAATCAGTTATCCGGTCGAATTTCAGCGAATATGTGGGCCTGGATGGGTATCGGAGGAGTAGGTGAGCTTGTTTTGTTCTTCTTGGCAAAACGCAATGAAGTACTCGTATGTCGATCTATTAGAAGAATCTATGTTACCGACAGTGCGAACAGTTTACCCGCGTGAAGAGGTGGCAGTGTTTTCCTACGTTCATGACAACTGTCCAGTGCATACTGCCAGGGTAGTCTCAAATTGGTTTGATCTGCATAATGATCAAGTTACTTTGATTCCATGGCCGGGCCGAGTAGATCCCCAGACCTCAACCCAATAGAAAATTTGTGGTGTTTGATGGTCCAAATGTGGGATAACAGAAACGAGAGAATAAAGGAAGCAATTGAGCAACATTGTAACGAAATTTGGAATTACTTGAGAGAGAGCGACATTTGCAGTCGTCTAATAGGGTCAATGCGTGACCGATTACAAGCCGTTATCGATAACGAGGGTGCACACACTAGGTTTTAGATACTGAATATTATAATTGAAATTAGTTCTGTTAAAGATTAAATAAAGTTTTTTTTCATTTCACGAATTTTATTACTCTTTTTACTTATATAGCTTAGTTTCTGTCCTTAAAATACTTATAGGAATGACGTGATTGAAACCTGTTAATGAATTAATCTAAAGATTGTGCTGGCACTTCACTTGGCCGTATTTGCCCAACTGCATTATTTTTGATTTTATATTCTAGAGAAATAAATGCGACTAATAGTTGAGCAAATTTAATACGGCCAAGTGAAGTGGCACCATTACGTTCGTAGAACACTTCCTATACTTACATACGTAATACAAAGACAGTAACATCATCTCTTCTTTTTCATATACGAGCTTAGTCGATACTGTCCGATTTATTTAACAGTGCACTCAGTAAATTTCAGTGTCTAATCAACAGGCAGCGGAACTTTGGTGCCGATGACAGACGCATGACGTAGCGGCTGTAGACAGAGTGTTTTTATCTAGATGATAGATAATCATTAATCACTAACAACTTATTGGCCTCTTTAGTTCACGGATGTTTTATTGACACTTGAGACGGCCAGTACTTATAAAAACATAATCACTTAACTGTCTTTGTCATTGTCATCAGAAAATTATCGAAAACAATATTGTAATGGTTATATGATTTTTTGTTCGTGAATTTTAGAAATCTGAATTGATAAGGTACAACATTTATAATTAACTCATTATCAATATCGCTTGACCGCAGTCGCCATGGAGTCCATGCAGCCGTTTTTGCGGACATTTCCTTTCTTAGTTGTTAAAGATAAAAAAATGTTTGCTCTTGCTGTCAGCAAAATATAACAGCTAAACTTAGTAACATAGAAAAAAACATTTAAAAACTAAAAAGCACATTGAAAGATAAGGATCGAAAATGACACAACAAGACTTTAATATGGATTTAACCAATTTCTTGATAGCTTCAAACATACCATGGAAGCAATTGCAAAATAAAAACTTTTCTGATATTCTTCAAAATAAGATAAAAACCATTCCTTGTCACATTTTTTTTCGCCAACGACGTATAGATAATATGAAGGCACCGCAGATTCAACGCTAGCGACTGATATATGCATCGAATCACGCAAGTCGAAACTTTCCTTAGTTTATTTGAGTCAGGTTGATTATCAAGTTTGACATTGCTATTAACTCGTCGAGCTAGTGACAACTGTTGCATCTGTCAAAGCATGATAAAAGTTAATAGTTGTGTTGTGTATAATTTATAAGAACATCCTATATCCCTATTATTTTGCGTCATAATGATGTCATCGGCACCAAAGTTCCGCTGCCTGCTAATTAAATGATAACAAGTTCGTTACCAAGGAAATAAAACTTCAAGCGAATTTCGACCTACTTGCATTTAAGGGGTTTAGCAAAATGAGCTTATGGTGGGTCATGATTCAGTTGGTTCGATTGTACATCTGATGTTTATTACTGCACCTATAGCGAGGCACGAAATATTGGGGTTTGATTGTGGTGCCGCTGGGGAGCATGCTCTGCAGCAGCGCCACTCAGAACTCATAGATAGAAATTACATTATCTACTTATTTCTTATGGAAATGATTTTTTTTTTTTATACAAGACTGTCCAGCGTTTAACCTCAGTCGCACCTAATGGTAAGTGTCGACGAGGTCGAAGGTGTAGCACGCTGGTTAATGTACCAATGACGTTTATTACGTACGTATAGGTAGTTCCACGAAAGTTGAGGCGAAGGTTTTTTCCTGGTTCGTCGTATTCCAGTTTTGTCGTATTCCTGTTTCGTCGGATTCCTGTCTCGTCGAAATGTCAATATGAAATGAATCTATGCAATTACCGTGACTTCACCTTTGTTTTTAATATCAATTGAAAACATATTTAATTTATTTGTCACACTAAAATTGCTAGAAAATGTACGATCATTACATTAAATCTTTTTTACTGCACGACATATTTAATTATATCTATATAATTCCGACGAAACAAGAATACGACGAATCAGGAATCCGACGAAAAAGGAATACGACGAAACAGGAATACGACGAACCAGGAACAAACCGAGGCGAATGGATTACGCACACAACTATATAGAATATTGATTGCAAAAGAGGGAACGAATGGAAAGAATGAGTAATCTCCTATCATTACATGATATGTTGTTGTGTAAGTCACTTCAACTCTCGTGAAACTACCTATACCTATTGAAAAAATCGTTATTATTGTTAGTTCGTAAGTTTATATACTTTCAGTAATTCCGCGTTCCGCCTGAATGGAGATATGAGCAAGAGATATATGTATAAAACCTTCCCGCGCTCCCGCGCAGCCCTCCGGTTTTCAATAATAGTTTTATATTGGTTTTTGTATTACACTATTTTTTATGTGTAGGTATTGTATGCTTTACCAAATTTTAAAAAGCAATTATTGTATTTCATTGGTTGTGTAAATTGTTACTGCCGTCGTCGTTACCTTGATTGGGAGTATTATGACGATATGGCACGTAAAGATGAACGAATTAAGCAGAATATCGCAATCAATTCTCATCAACTAATGAATATACAGTATGTCAAGTAACTTAAACCATCTGTTTAAACCAGTTGTCGTTCGTGACGAGTTTATTGTTTTACCACATGTTTTTGTCACTAAATGACCAATATTTTAATTTTTTTAAATATTAAAATTACAAGTTCTTACCTTTTTCAAAGTCGAATAACCATAAAACTATCATCCCGTGGATGTTATTTACGTCGTGACAGATAACAGCAAGTCTATTATTGGTACGTTTCGTTTAGGTATTTTACATGAAATTTTATGATTTATTTATTGGAATAATTTATGACTTCATACCTGTTTTATTCATTTCCACATGGTTAAGGATGTTAAGAGCCAAGCGAGAAAACTTCAAATGAACATGTCCAAAGAAACAAGAAGAATGAAGATACAGGCAGCCATTTTGTCATTGCTCCCAGCAAACAGAAACAGAGTGTTGGCAATCCATAATACAAATAAGTCCGAAAAAAAAATACTGCTGCTAAGAAATTTATAAAATATTTCGAAAAACATTGGCCGAACAAACATATATCCTTTAGAGATGTTTAGCCTTGCGTTACGCATACCACTACGTAACAAGAGACCCCCGGGGTGGAGTCGGTTATTACTTATTACGTATTGGTTATGTGGGACTCTCCGGTGAAATGCACCGGCCTGGCCAAAACTTTTGTTTTGTGCATTTTGCCCTCCGGAGCAAAGTGCACAAAACGCAAAATGTACACGACGCATGTTGTGATATACGTGAAACGTACACAGAGCAAAAAGTACATTCGCAAAACGTACAAATCGGAAAACGTGCACTACTAGCAAAACGTACAAAACGCAAAATGTGCAACATGCAAAACGGCTTACACGCAAAATGTGCAGTAATGGACATTTATTCGGGCGTTTTTAACATCTCATCAATTACACGCAAAATTTATCCCAGGGCACTTATGTATGTGTCATTATCACGAATATTCGTTCCTAAGTTATCTTTATGTATATTGTCGTCTAGTACCCAAAACACAAGCCTTATTGAGCTTACCGTGGGACTAGGTCGATTTGTATAAGATTTTCCCGCAATATTAGTACATCGTCATCAATACAACATTTTTCATGTTAAAGTTTATTCCTAATGCCTAATATAATAGTTTGTGTGTGCTTCACAAGTGGTTGTGTGTAGTGCTGATATTACGTTCCGTTATATAATTTGTAGTAGGAACTTATTATTTGCTTATCTTCTACGAGTTAATACTTGAGAGTTTGCTACTTGAGAGAGGCACTTGAGAATTTATTAAAATGACACATCTAACTCGGTCGACGCTGTCACTATAATTTTACTAGGCTTTCGGTTTTGTTGAGTATAATGGATGATTTACCAGTTACTGAAAAAAATCAGAAGGGAAATCCAACCTTGCTTCTAAATGGTTATCGATATAATAGAAGAAGTAAGCATGTTAACCGAAACGGTAGTATCCTTTGGCAGTGCGTAAATAGGGACATGTGTACTGCATCTCTCTCCACCGACTCTAATTACACCGTTCTTCGACAGTAGCCTCACGTTTGTGAACCCGATGAGGATGGAAATAAAATATTTATAACTATGAATTAAATTAAAAAAGAAGCCTGCGAGGAGTTGGGTTCCATCCAGCAAATTTTTGAGGATAATTTTTCAAACCTTCACCCAGCTTGTGCGCCAACTTTTGCGTCAAAAAGGACACAATTTACAGATCCATAAAAAAAATATCTTAGCGCCAAAAAGATGATGTTTAGATATCTAAACGATATATTCATACTAGACTCATTATCTCCAGGATTTCTGCTAAGTGACGATGATGGGACTAACGAAGTCATTGTATTTGCTACAGATATATCACGATTACATATGCTGTCTCAAGAATCTGGAACGTATTTCGGTGACGCAACCTTCAAAATCCTGCCCAAACCATATTATCAACTGTATGCAATCCATTTGAATCTTGACTCTGATGGACAGTCCAAAAATGTTGTTCCAGTGATATATGCTCTAATGGCCAATAAGAACCAAAGCAGCTATACAAAAATGTTTAGCGTTATAAGGAACCAATTAGGTGTCGAAATTAAAAATTTCAAATGTGATTGGGAACTGGCACAAGTTAATGGATTCCAAGCAATTTATCCTGAGGCTGTGTTCAGTGACTATAACCACCACTTCAACGACGCCGTTCACAAAAAGGCTGAAAACTTGGAGCAAAAACGACGGGATTAGAAAGAACAACTATTCAAAAGTGTTCTATTCTCCCATTACTGCCAGCAAATCACATTCCACAAGCTTGGTACCAAATTTCTGAGTCGGCTTTAAACACAACTGCTTTGATTGAGTTAAAAAAATATTTTGAAAAAACCTGGTACCCAAAATTTTGTCCAAAAGTTATAAGTTGTGCGACCCAACGCCACCGCACTACAAATGCTGTGGAGGGGTGGCATCGGAGACTTAAAACGAAGATTTCAAAAAAACAGAATTTGTTCGGCTTTATTCGTAAACTGCGAAAAGAGGTGAATTTCGCAGATCGCAAAATCACCAGGAGTATTTATAAACCACCAACCAGAAATCGAAGACGGCATGACGTGGTCTTCGACCGGAAATACAAATCATCTTTAAAAAAGCTCCACAGCAACAAAAATAACCATTAACCAATTTTTCTCACCGCAATTAGGCACACTGTAGCATATCAGCGTGCCTCCCCGCGCCGGCTTCCCTGTACCCCGAGGAAGCCCGGGACCCCGAAGGGACCCACCTCCGCCTCGCCACTCCAACCTAGTTATGGGCAGCACCCTGCCAACCTGCACCGTCCAAAACTCTTCCCTTACCTTCGAATCAGGATATAATGACCAGAAAATGACCGTGTACAATAAGTTCTTACCCGTGTAAAATAGGGCAGACGCGGAAATGCCGAAACCGGTTTTGATGTACAATATAAAAAAATATTTAAAAAAATTAAGGAAAATCGTATTCAACCGTTAGCTTTTCTGCGAAACTGATATTGTTGAAACTATTGAAGTAGTAACATTATTTTAGTCACCACATGTATAAAAATTTATTCGTGACAAAAAAACTTCCCAGTTGACGAGTTCCTGTGTCAATGCGGTACCTAAGGGTGAGGTCGTTGGTCGAATCTCTGTTCCCGTAGGAAAACTGTGAACGAAAAATTATACATTTTCATATATCTAATATTGTTATATAATAAAAAGCGGTTTATTTTAAGGAATGACGAAAATAAAATTTCTGTTCTCTGGTCGTTATTTAACGTAAATTTTTAAATTCCTTCTCAATATTATATTTTCTCTTCTAATTTATTTTAGCATTAGCCAGCGTCACGTTGTAAGAAATTAAAAGAAATCGATTCCGAAACTAGAGTTTTTGTTGATAAACAATTCTGTTCAATTATTATTAGAATGAGACTGGGCCACTGCAGCTCTCCGGTTCATTTAAAAAGAATTCATGCTCGGGACTCCTCAATTTGTGAGTGTGGACTGGAGGAAGGGGACTTAAACCGTATATTTTTTTCGTGTCCATTACTAACCATTCAAATTTGTTTCGTGATCTAATTAATTGTAAAGTTCCACTCCCTACTTCAGTAGGTCTACTGTTGCGGATTGAAAGTAAAGATATTTTGACATGTTTAGTTTCCTTTTGTAAGTTAAATAAGCTGAAATTATTAGGTAAGATTAATTCATTATTGTAATGGAAAATGCAACTATCTATCTCTTCTCATTCTCTGACACTTGAATGACACGAAAAATCAATGCCTGTTAAAAATATTTTTTTATAATTTGGCACTTGCGTAAGAAGGTTTTGAAGCTATTTCAATTTATATTTATTCAAGTAAGCCTAGCAACAAGTACTTTCGAATAGTCAAATACAAATATAATCTTAATCTAATAATTAATTAATTAAAATTATTACAATATAATATTTATATGTATATCAATTATAATGTCACTATCAAAAATAAAATAAAAAATATTTTAAACATTAAAAAAATTTAAGATAATCGGTAAATAATAAAACTAACCGCTAACCAGCTAACCGGTAAATAATAAAAAAAGGTTACTTACGCAGCGTAATTCTGCACAACGGTATAAAACCTTGAGGTATATGGACATAGACATTTACAGTTTGGTTTTTAAGTGGTCGTGAAAATGAATACTTTTTTTTTGTTTATCCATATATGAATTAAGAATGTAATGCGAATATTCATGAGAATATGAGCATTATTTTTATTTTTGTTGCTTTTAATTAATAAAAAGTCAAATATTACTTGTTTTCATTTAGTAAAAATGATAAGTGAATGTGATAGGTGGTATTTCGCGTACATGGTATTTAGCGTGATATTAGAACTGGTTTGGTAGGATTTTATCTTTTCTTAACTTTTATTAATATACAGTAATAACTTTTTTCTAATATTAGTACTAGGTTTTTGCATTTAACTATTTACATTATTTATCACCGGCCGTATCGTATGTGGGAGTTTTCAGAATGAAATGTCCCCAATTTGTGTGACTTGTAGAAAAGTTAACTATGTCATTTTAGTGACGATAATTAAATATTACATTTCTATATATACTTAAGTTTGATTACTGTAGCGCGTTTCATAAACTTTAAGAGTAAAACAATGAAGAAGAAGGCAAAATAAAAATTTCAGTTCATGTTTAATCATCGTCACAAAACATTCACCCCACATTAATTGGGGGCACTTTTTTTTTTCAAATCATGTAATTTTCGCATATATTAACATCTTAATGTCTTATCTAGTGTTGTGGAACGTCGTGTATATCAGAGGTAAAAAACCTATTTGTTTCAATGTAAGTCCATAATAACATAAATTATCAAATCTTTGTTCCTGGTTTTGAGTCAGTATGATTTTCAGTGCCGAGCAAGATCGTGTAATGCAACCGTAAGTTTATTCGTTGTAATAAGAAATCTCAAAAAGTTAACTTACTTCCTTTTTATTTAAATTACGATTTCAAAAAAATCTAACAAGGTTTTTTTAACTAGTACCCTATTTTCAATCGCGGCGTTATTCCTGCAGTCTTTTTAGTTATAGAATATGAAATTAGACACTATTTTGCCAAAGTGATTCGTATTTTTCTCATATACTTACTCATGAACACACCCCGTTATCTAACGCTCATTTTGGGGGCAAGCTAAAATAGTGATGTTGCTTAACATAATTAGTCGATTCATATTTATCTATAAAAGTTATTTGTCAAACTAAAATTCTTCTTTAGTGAACGCCCGAGAGACAACACATTCATTCCTCTTTTTAATCTGATCAGAGGGCGACAATTATAAATATCGAATATGGTCAATTTGGGGTCCGATTTTCGAAATAATCACCGGGTAATCTTCTTTGAGATTCTCATTCATTCTCTGTGGAAATCACTAGATGACTATTTCAAAAATCGGACCCAAGATCTTTTGACATGTTATTGAGTGAGGTCAACTTCATTTTTTGTCGACTTAGATTATCGTAACTGCCCAATCACTTGCCCCTAAACTGAGCATAAGATAACGGGGTGTCCTCATGAAATAAAACGGATTAAATCGCGTATACTAATTTAAACTTCATCCCGACGTTTTGAACCCTTTAGCAGCGTTCGTGCGCATCGGGTGGACGTCGGGATGAAGTTTAAATTAGTATACGCGATTTAATCCGTTTTAGTTGTTTTATTTCAATAACAGAGCGCTTCTTCGATCGGCTGGCAAAAGTAGGTACTTAATAGCCTTTTGTCACGTGGCTACAAGGTTCGCGCCTTCTACGTTTGGGTAATGCCCTTTGGCATACTAAGATGGACCAAGCTGGATGCCCTGGATCGGAGGGTCCGACTACTACTCATCACACATCGCATGCTACCCCTACGCTCGTTGGTTATGACTTTATGAGATTATACATCCCACACGGAAGTGTGGCAGCCGCGGCTTTTTAAATGCCAAAAGCCTCTATAATGGTGAGGTGTGAATTATTTCCTTAAGAGTGTGGGATGCATCGTATTGTGGTGGCACTCGACAGGAACCTCACACCGCTCTCCTTGGCAATTTTGGCAAATGAAACCGCGATACGACCGCAAGGACATATGGAAACGTAAGGACCTACACGGGCGGTTCTACAAGGCCCCCACGGGACCAGACATAGACCTGCCCGCGTCGGTGAAATTAATAAGATTCGGGGACCTCTTCGGAGAAACCGAGGGTATTGCTTGTGCAATTGCGGACGAAGTTATCTTGACAAATAACTACCGGAAGATCCTTTACCGTACCGTTCGTACAGTCGACAATTGTCGGGCATGCCGCCGTCCCGCGGCCTGCCTCGTTGTCGACGGCACCCTACGGCCTACACCTTTACAATGTTTTTTATTATTTTGATACGTTTTAGATGTATTATTATATTTTACTTTTACACGCATTATTACCCAACGTAAGACATTAAAGAAATAAACAGAACCTAAACGGACAGTGTTCGGCATAACAAACTCTAAGCTCATTAGCCATTGCTATTTTGAGAGTCTGCTAAATTACCTCTTGTTCACTTCGATTATGAGGAAAATATGAAATAAAATTAAATATTACATGAGAAGATCTTATATAAATCTATCGACACCTACAGTAATTTCAAGATTCTAGACTATAAATTTAGTGACAAAAAACGGATAATTGTTTCACACAGTGTATAATTTACTCACAGTGTAATGGTGAAAACTGCAAGTCTACGGTACGTATTCTGGGTTTAATACTATCTACATGTGTTTCCCCGTATAACACTGAAATACGTAGTAACCAGTTCTTGGTTACTGCTTCATCATTTTAAACATAACTTTACTGCTCTACGGACAGTTCACAAGCTTGTATAACCTTCACCGTAAAACTAAATTTCCATCTGGGCCACATGATCATGCTTAAAATGATTGTATGTTTGTCTCAAAACTAGGTAAACACAAAGATCATGATAAAGCGATATGTGGGTGGTTAGAGCTTGAACTTGTGAGTAACAGGTTTTCAATTCTATTGGTTTAACTGCCCCACGACCTAAGTCCCTTAGATAATTTTCCTATGAAGCTAAGGCCAAGAAAATTTGTAAAACTGTCACACAAATTATTGCGTTGTTCACCGACAGCGTTCAAATATGTCCGGAAATACACACACTATTTGCGCGTTTGTTCAGCTTATATTTTTTGCACTCCAAACAGGGTATTACCGAACCGCAATTAGAAAGGGATTGAGATAGCTGTCAATCCATATTGATTTTCACATAAGTGTATACAAATATATAACTTCTAATAGATACCTTTCTAGTCATGGCACGATAATAAGTTTTGTTACTTTGATCCTTGATGTAGCTATATAAACAAAATTCTACCCCGAGACAGGTGTTAATTGCTGCACTGCACCCACTCCAACATTCTGTGTAGACTATCCGTCTTGCCTAATTGTGATATGTAGGTACTGCAGGTGAAATTCAACTAAAGTAATAACTACCTTGTGTTATACGAATCCGGATTCGTATCTATCAAGGTTCAGAAAATAAATAAACTGAGCTACTCTTCTAGCTTGGACTAAGTGCCTAGCCATCTGAACCCTGCTTATTTACCTTTAAACTCTAAAAAGAAGTACTGTACTTGAAAACCGGAGTCGGAAAGGTTACGGTGGTTAAGGACACATAGAAGCTTATTTCAAACGGAGAGACCGGTATGCAAATTTTGATGAGGATGACAGAGTAGCACTTACGACACCAATCTTGCCAATATTTGTGACAGCAGTTACAGTTAAGCGTTTTATGAACCTCCATCAGTGCACTTACGCACAAAAGCGACAGCTGCATGGAACTGTAAAAATCAGTTTATAGACATGCTTACACTAGTACCGACGACGTCACAGCGTTAACAGTGTGGTCCCACGAATTTCCTCACTAGATATGACCTCAAAATACTGACTGGGCTCAACTTTAAAAGACTGCGTGCCAAATAGTTACAATCATAAATAAATGGGCGGGGTAATCATAACCCTATGCCGATGTAAGTTTGATTTTATAAAAGCTGTTTTCCTTTTTTTAGTGCGTTGGGGCCAATTGTGTAACAGTCATAAAAGGTATGGACGTCACTGTTAAAGCTATTATTATTCAGATAATATAAATAAGAAAGGTATGTTGTATTTGATTCCAATCTCAATGCTAATGTGAGAATTCAAAATTGTCTTAGGACTTAGTCTATAATGTACACTTGCAAATCTTGTCTGTAAATATCTTTGGTCTATGTCTGTGTTTTCCCCAATAAATAAAATAAATTAATTAATATCCACATTCTGGAAATGTTAGTGTTAAACTGAACCACATGAACCACATTACGCCATAGCACAGCTATCTAGAATCGAGATGTAGAATGTTATGTGGTCATGTCACGGTCTCAGTGCTTTGACCTGTCAGTCTCAATAAAATCATGCCGTAGTACTACAGTGAGATTTTTGTAACATCGCATATTTGACACATGACAGCACCCATATAATGTAAATGTGTATGATCCATTCACATAATTAAAAACAAAACCAGGCAATTATAATATGACATTCGTTACCACTTAAACTACACTCACTTTTTGAATAAAATTATGCTTATAGTTATTTTTTTTCTCATCGTATATCTGAAGTATTTAACTATAATAAATCATTGCACAAACGTTTACGTCCTAAGGGTCTCTTTTTTTTAAAACCAGCGTTGTGGTCAAATCATTTTTTTCGATGCGGGTAACATATTCGTAAGTTAACGATAATCGATAAAATCGATATATTTATAACCTACAGAAAAAAAAAATGGTATTATAACCAAGAAAACATTAACTTAAACAAATATTAAAAAAAAAACTATTATATTAATAGATCTCTACCGTACAATTTACAAAAAATATGCCGATTACTGAGCGGATCAAATTTGATGTCAAAATCATTCGTTTGTCAAATATCAAATGCGCAGTCTGTCGAAGTTTCTCCGTCTTACTGTGCGCATATTCCGTTTCCTTTCGTATTTTTCCCCTGGCTTTATTTTTGGATTCTTCTCTTTCACATCTGGTTACCTTCGCTCGTATTTTTGGACTTTGACTTTGCTTGTGATTTGAATTTAGTTGACTTTGGACCTAATAATGCCTAAACCGTACGGTAAACAGGCGGCAAATGGTCGTAAAACTCTACCAGTTTTTTATTAATTTGCATGTATGACTGCTGTGCAGGTTCCTAATATTGATTTTTTATAAAGGTAATCGATTCGATCTCACAAAACGTAACTGTAATCGATCCGATTGCTGGACTTGACATTGTCTTAGCCACATCACTTCAAACATCAAATATAATGTGTCAAATATGTGATGTTACAAAAATCCCACTATAGTAGATCTCGATACTTTACTTACTCACCGCTCCGCTGCCTGATAGGCAGCCATGGGGGGCAAAAGATGGGCTAGGTTCGACAGACGTACCTACGAGCTAAGAAATAGCTCGCGTACTTGGCTCGATCTTGATTAAATTATTATATAATATCTCATAAAAAGCGGAACTTATGCGTCCTTCTATAGCGCCCTTTAGATAAGAAGGATCCCCATACTATAAAGCTTATGATGTCTACTTTTTATAATTAACGCTTGGAAACTGGATATGTACACTTTTTTTGTATTGTTTCCAGATAAACCAATTCCAACTACACTCAAAACTCTTACTTGGGCGTGACATTTAATAATGGACAGCATCACGTTGAAAGATAATTTATATTAAATATAAAATAAAAAAGAAATATCCCTGTGGTTTTACTGATATTTTAGTTTGTACTGATGAAATAAGAACTCAAATTAAACTTTACTAAGAACCGGTTGTTCTTTGTTGTACTATATTTTTTTCCCAACCGTATTAAAAAACGTCATTATGTATAAGTACTATTATTTCGGTACTCTTCAAGTAATGTTATATTTTCCGCACTAGCATCGTTATCTTCTAGGGCAGGGGTTCCCAAAGTGTGCGCCGCGGGCCCTGGTGCGCCGTGGAAAGTTCAGAGGGGCGCCGTGAGTCGATCATCTATTATTATCTATCTACAACGACGATAGATTCATGTTATGGACGTTTAATTTTCTTCCTACCTCCCTCTAACTAACCTAACCCGACTATTAATACTATTATTGAAGGTAATATAGGTAATTATTTCTTTCTACTATATCTTTTTGCTACTATAGCACATTTATGTGTGTGTACTTACACACGCATAAATGTCATTCCTCGCTCGTCCCGAGTATTGATACTCGTCTTTGACTTGTGGCAAGATATTTCGGTACTCTTCAAGTAATGTTATATTTTCCGCACTAGCATCGTTATCTTCTAGGGCAGGGGTTCCCAAAGTGTGCGCCGCGGGCCCTGGTGCGCCGTGGAAAGTTCAGAGGGGCGCCGTGAGTCGATCATCTATTATTATCTATCTACAACGACGATAGATTCATGTTATGGATGTTTAATTTTCTTCCTACCTCCCCCTCTAACTAACCTAACCCGACTATTAATACTATTATTGAAGGTAATATAGGTAATTATTTCTTTCTACTATATCTTTTTGCTACTATAGCTAGGACAGGGCGCCGTGTCAAAATACTAATTAAGTAACTGCGCCGCAGGTTGAAAAAGATTGGGAATCCCTGTTCTAGGGAGTTTCTGAATCAGTACTCTTGGGCTGGAATAGAGGGATAAAAAGATATTATGTTTCAGAGCTTTATAAATACGCATGTTCGATTTCTTTTTCGAATTAGTCAAAATGACGAACAAGAATTTTACAAACAAAGACTGTACACTTTTATTTAGATGTGTCCTACGGAACTCTGCTTTAAGAATCAAATGTAAGAAAATATGAGTTTCAACAAGCAGAAATCAAACCCAGCATTTTTTTTTTCAAACTGACTTGGGCACTATAATCCTTTCTTATGATTATTAGAGCGATTGGTCTGTCTGGGGAAAATCCATATAGGACGCTTCCGTTCTAGACTTGATTTGTGCTATTGGAATACTCCTATTGAGTTTATTTTTGTTTCCAGTGCATTGTTAGAGGCGGTCTCAACCGAATCTGAGTGGTGTGTTATGGTGTCGAGCTGATGGGAGTTTTGTCGCAGGCTCGATAATCCTAGTCCACTGAGAAGACTCAGGCAGGCAACTCTGCTAGGCCCGACCCTTGTAGGAGTGATCAAACCCAGTACGAACCAAATATAGCTAACGTGTCCGACCAAGATGTAAGATCACACATAACGTGTATAACATTTATGATAAATTACCGTCGAATATAAAGTCCATTGAAAATCTTAAATTATTAAAAAGAACCCTTACAAAATTATTATATCCTTATAAGTTGAAGGGTCCATAATCATATACTTGGTACTTGTGATGAATAATATGTTTTACAGCATTACGTATCTGAAGAAACCTTTTTCATGAGTTACCTGTCAGCATCAAAACCTCTTTACAATACAATTAAAATCAGTTAAGATTTCGGTTTTTCTCGGGTATCATCGCTTAATTTCCGAGTCGGAAATGACACGCTATACATTGCCCCGATTACTTTTAGGTAGGATTTAATTTGAAGTATCATAAACGCAATGTTAAGCACCTGCCAAGATGACATTATTAACCGGTAGACCTAGGAAATTTGTTATGCAGAAGCGACATGAATTTGAACATTCATTGTTTAATAAAGCTATACTTGTATGTATGTATACAGTATACAAATATATATACATACATGAGTCAATATTTTACTGTTTGGTGTAAGTAGGTACGATATTATATCGCATTAATCATTGAAAATAAAATAATCATGAAATTAAAATTTAAAAAAAACCGGCTTCAACCGTTTTTTATTCATATTTCGTAAACGGCTTGGCCGATTTTGGTAATATTTCATTTTCTTATAGTAAAACAACAAAGCTAAGCTCAAAATTTTAAAAAATAATTTTTGTATGATCTTGTTAGAAATGTCTACTTTTCGTAATTTTTCCTTGATCTGTGCTATATATGAGGGTGCTTCGTGCCAAATTTCAAGTTTCTAA
This sequence comes from Grapholita molesta, assembly GCA_022674325.2. Taxonomy (NCBI): domain Eukaryota; kingdom Metazoa; phylum Arthropoda; class Insecta; order Lepidoptera; family Tortricidae; genus Grapholita; species Grapholita molesta. Next base: position 24,822,547 of record CP053120.2, on the reverse strand, counting down.
ATTCACGGGAAGTACCCCGTAGATTTTGCGAGTGTTGAAAAGTCTAAAATTTGCACCATTAACGACTGTATCTTTTATTTGACACTAAGAAGGCAGACTGTCAAACTAGTCTAGTACTTGTATTTAAACTTACGTGAGACATATTGAATAATTAACGATTAATACGGTACTACTCACGTTTATTTAGTCATTCGCGCGACATGTTTCGGAGAACATAGGCCTCCATTTTCAAGCACTAAGAGTGCTGAGTGGGTGTACTAAGAGGGGCAGTTTTGACATCAAGAGCGGCGCCGGCAATATATATAATTAACGAGTAATATATATAATTAAAGGTCAAATCTGTAAATTGATAACTCTATGTGATAGACGAGGGATTCACGACAATTACCGAGGTTGGCCGAAGTCTTAACTGATTTTAATTGTATTGTACGCAAATGCAAAAAGATATAATAGATTTTTAACATACATTGTTTTTCGTTTCTATCAAGCGTCAAACAATGAGAAAAAGATTTGAGAATGAATTATAAGAATTTATGATAAATAACAACGATTAGAGAAATTTTATGTTCGTAATTCCATAAAAGAAAAAACCGGGCAATAGCGTGTCACGCTCAGTGTAGGGTTCCGGAGTTTTCCATCCGTCCCAGTAAGTACTTTAAAAAATGGGCTATTTGATACATCGAGTTGACATATCATAAGTACAGAACCCTAAAAACCGGCCCACAGAGGACGGTGACAACTAAAGAAATAGTTGTATATTCCAACTATACATGGAAAATTCGAAAAAATGTTGTCTATTTCAGTCCCACCACAAATAGTGGGAGGGGTTGTAACATGGAGTGATAACTAGCCAGCGTCATTTCAAGTCAGTCAGTCAGATTCAACCTAATGTATGGGCATGTGCACTCCGATCCAATTAAATCAGAAATAAACTTAAAACCACCATGTAGGGTAAGAGCGTTCCGCCTACAGCGACATCTATCGGCAAATTAAGTAGACTATGCGCGCGAGCTTAAACAGATGTGACGTACAGATGTAGTGAATAATCCTTTCCTATGGTATTTTCTCGGTAATTTTCGTATTTGTCTTACTACTTCACTTACACTCAGTACCTATCACCTAGCGATGAAAATTACATGAAAGATACATTGTATATTTCAACGGTCAGAGTATTTTTCAATAAAATACAATATCTTTCCTTGCCCGTCTTCGTTTGAATCTTTCGAAAGTTTTCGTATTTAACGTGTTAAATACATTGTATTTTTCGCATTATTATATTAAATTATGATTATGAATAGTGACTTTGGATGCATTGGATCTCATACATACAGGTGACTTTTGATTACGCTCAGGCTATATCTCGATATCAGTTAACTAAAGAGGTTGAAATTATCCATTATGACGAAATACTTAAACATTGAAATCGTTTATCTATGCTCTATATGACGTGAACGTCATGTCAATTATGCGTCCAAGGCATTACAAGTAGCGGCTGGTTTTAATCTTTTTTTCATATACGTTAATATTTTCATGTGATTTCTGCTTCGGTTAAAACGTTAATATTTTCATGTGATTTCTGCTTCGGTTAAAATACTTGAATAGTTAAACATACAAACATATTATAAAAAATCACGGAACCATTTAGTAACTATTTAATCGATGAATTATTAAATAAACATGTAAAGTACACTGTAAAAAAACATGTATTATACGAGTATGATTGTATTTGTCAAACAAACGTGTGTTTTGTTTTTTTTTTTTTCGAAAGTTTCATGTAATTTATAGGAAAGATATAAAGTTTCGAAAGAAAGAAGGGACGGTTGCATTGCGGGATGAAGTATCGATATATAGAGATGTTAAGACTTCAAACGCCGCAAGTATGTCGCTCTGGGAAGTAGCTACATATTTACGGCGTTTGGCGTCGAAACTTTGGGGCCGTGGGGTCCAAACGCGCGCCGACCATATAAAGATCTGTCGGCGCGCCTGATAGAGGCCTCGGGTGACCAGAGGGCTGGCTACTATTTTGCACAGCGAATAGCCATCGCTATCTATCGTGGGAATACAGCCAGCCTTCTGGGCACCTTGCTCGATGATAGCGATTTGGGCCGTTTTTTATCTCTAATTTTGTTTAAGTAGGTTAAGTTGTTAGGGTTTTTATTTTCTTTAGTATGTTTTTATAATTATATAAAAAAAAAATAATAGCTAGGTAGAAGTCCGTTTTTATTGACCTTGAAAAGATTATTATTAACTGGAGATAAATTTTTATAAAAACGGACTTCTACCTAGCTTTTTTTTTTTATATAATTTTACAGGGTGTTTCAATGAACGTAATACAAAACATGCTTTTCAAACTCGTCTACCTATTGCTTAAACACTATGTTAGGTCGCGTGTTGTTAAACTAGTTAATAATCATTACTATCATTGTTTTCCTAAATCCTGTTATTTTGATTACATCATGGTTACCCTACCTAGGTTCTTATGGGAAAATAGTTCGAACCTAGTTCAGTAGTATAAACTCACCTTTTTGTTTATCTAGGCTGATATTTTATGAATAAAATGTATTTTGACGTGACACTTGTCACAATAATCAAAAATTGTTGTTATCCGTGAAAGTTGACAATTTGCGATTTACTTATTTATTCTTAAAAATATTAAAGTAAGCAATAATGCCTCCCGCTTATCCTTTTACAAACATTCAGCGGTCAGCGATGGTTGAATTTTATTTCATATCGCGGAGTACGGTTCGTACGAAAGCATTGTTCAATGAAGTATTCCCGGAGTCCCCAATCCCCACACGGCAATTGATCAACTCGTGTGTCCAAAATCTGAGAGATTATGGGCAGTTTACCGTCCCACCTCATGCCCAAGGTAGAGGTCGGCAACCAAGATACGGAGAAGCACTTAAAGCCCGTGTACTGAGGTACTTTTTCCGCCACCCGGAAGCCAGCACAAGAGAAGCAGCGGCACGATTTGGTACCACTCATATTTTCATATGGAGACTATTAAATGCCGAAGGATATCACCCGTTTCATTTTCAACGGGTGCAAGACCTCATCTTAGCTGATTATCCCAGGAGAGTAGTTTTTTGTCGATGGCTGCTGCAAAATCTACATCTTAACATTTTATGGTCTGACGAAGCTACCTTTACCAGAGTAGGGTTATTTAATGTTCACAACGAACACTGGTGGAGTGACATAAATCCTTATGTGACACGGAAAGACTCATTTCAAACTCGATTCTCAGTCAATGTCTGGGCGGGAATCCTGAACAATTATGTCATAGGGCCTCATTTTATAATCGGGAACCTTAATGGAGCAAAATATGAAGATCTTTTGAGAAACGTATTGCCAGTATTGTTGCAACAAATTCCGGAACAAAACCTTGAAAATTTGTACTTTCAACAAGATGGTGCTCCAGCACACTTTTCTCTGCGGGTTCGGAATTATCTTGACCGTGAGTTTCCCGAACGTTGGATAGGACGCAATGATCCAGTACAATGGCCGCCTCGTAGTCCGGATCTCACTCCACTGGATTTCTTTTTGTGGGGTGAGATAAAAAGACGAGTGTACAAAAGGGAATCAAATAATGTTGAGGAACTCCGCCAAAAAATTATCCAGGCTTTTGATGCCGTAAGAGGTGACAACTTTGTTCTTGACAGGCTTAGAAGAAATCTACGACGACGTGCGAGGTTATGTGAACAAATAGATGGCGGGCATTTTGAACATTTGTTAAAATACGTTTGAACGTAGGTTTTGTAAGTTCATAATAAATTAAATTATTTTAAACAGATATTGTTTATTATTCTGTGTTTTAGTGCTGCAGTTGAGTGCCTTATCATTTATTTTATTGGTTGCATTGATAATACACAAACCTTGATAACTGATAAGACACCAAACTGACGTATAGCAAGACATGTCATGACGTCACAATGAGAGACCACACTTCTAGAATTTAATTAATTATTTTGTTTGAAAATTAGCAAAATTTAATTACGTAGAATTTTAAGACCTGTATACGTGCATTAAATTCTTCGTCGTTAATAGAGCCGGAACCACTTATTTTGTATTACGTTCATTGAAACACCCTGTATAAACATAATAAAGAAAATAAAAACCCTAACAACTTAACCTACTTAAACAAAATTAGAGATAAAAAGCGGCCCAAATCGCTATCATCGAGCAAGGTGCCCAGAGGGCTGGCTACTATTTTGCACAGCGAATAGCCATCGCTATCCAGCGTGGGAATACAGCCGGCCTTCTGGGCACCTTGCTCGATGATAGCGATTTGGGCCGTTTTTTATCTCTCTCAGAAAAGAAGGAGAACAACGTCTCAGAAAATATAAAAAACCCACCTCAATCCAAAATCTTTAAAACTGATGATTTGGCTTCTTTTGTACTCGGAATTACCGTCTTATACTGTATCTCGAACTGGAGTAAAAAAAGATCACGTTATGGGTAGGGTGAATTTTTGAAATACCCAAGGGGACTAAAAGTACATTAATGCTCGTTTCACACATAGGCGAGCGCGGGCGGGCGCGGGCGTGCGGGTGCGTGTGGCGCGGGCGCTGTGTGAAGGTGTTCATTTAAGGCCGGGGTCATTTGCACCCGCTGCCCGCGGCCGACAGCGGCCCGCCGCCCGCGGCGGCTGAATGGTATGTCCGGGAATGCTCGGGAGTGGTCGTTTTCGCCCGCCGCGTGCGGCGTCCACCCGCCGCCCGCGACTGCCGCTCGCTGGCCGCCGCGTCTTTAATTATTTTGAAGCATTGCGGCGGGTGGACGCTGGCTCAATATGGAGAAATTCACCAAAGAAAAGGACGAACTTTTGATCGAGTTAGTCAAATGTATTAGTATCTTGTACGATGCACAGGACAAAAACTTGAATAACAACAATTTATAAATACAATACAAAATAAATATCTTGTTCTTCTTTTTCTTTTGATCCCTCAATATTATTAAGAAATCTCCATCCTCTTTCTCCTGAAGCAATAAATATGGTAGAGTTTTTTTTTCCATTTCACGAACCTACATACGTCCGTTCGCAAGCAAAAACCCTCGGAGTGTAGCGACTGGCCGCCGCGGCTACATTCTCAAAATGACCAAACACCCGCTGTCGGCGGCGTCTAGATTCAGCCGCCGCGGGCGGCGTGCCTCTGACGGCTGCGGGCGGCGGGTGAAAACGACCCCGGCCTAAAACTAGCTGAACAATCGCGGCGCGGGGCCGCCGCGGGTCCGCGTTGACACGCGCCCGACCCGCACCCGCGCTGTGTGTGAATTGACCGTAAGACTAATAGTTTTTATATTTTGCGTCGCCAAAACTAGTTAGTTCAGTAGAAAATTTATTTACAAGCATAACATTGGTGATTATTTTTTCAAGAAGTTCTCTCAGGCATTCAAGGAATTATGAATTAAGATATTAAATCCTTCACACTCCAGGTGGCTCTCTCTTAAAACATTGTTTTAACGGCATACTTTAATAAGAGTGGAATTAGCTGAAGATCCATATAAAGTAACCGATGAAATAATAAACGCACTAGGCAACCGATTCACAAAAATATACTGGATTTATGTCCTATACTTTGGACCTATTGAATGATTTTAATAAATTATTTCAATCGGAAAAGCCCCTACATCAAATAAAATCAGAGATCGTTAAATTCCTTATAACAATTGCCAGCAATTATATGACCATGCACTGCTGCCAGAGCACTATTTTATGGAATTGTCCAATAAAGTACCTACCTAAGTGGAAATCGTGAGTGCCATTATATAGGTACCTAGATATAAATCATCAGACAAATAGTCACGAGATTTGATTCTTATATTTGACATGACATGATTGAAGAAAACTAGTTAGGTTAACTTTATTATTTAATAGTTCTATTAGTGTAGATAGCTGGAATACAATAAGAAGACGTCGATATCGAATATTTCATATATTACGGTAAGCAAAAGCGAGGTTTCTTTATTAACGTACGACAAAACGCATTACCACTAGCAGAACGGTTTTGTCAGTAAAATCTGTTGAATCTCTGATGAAGGGTATCATGTGGCATTGGGAAGGGGTCCGCCCTCGTCAAGCACTTGCTGAAGCCCAATGCCAATACATGATATCAGGAGGAGCGGGGGTGAGGCGTCATGGAGCCGTTAAAGACCCATGGCACTGCTTTGCCTCAGCAGAAGCTGACCCGTTCTGCTGGGGGATGTCCTTCCGGGCCTCGACCGGGGGACTTAATGCGAGAGGGGCAAGAGGGCGCCAACCCTCTTGTTGGTCAGCGAGTGGCAGATGATGATACCCCTCAACCTCCGGAGGCCTCATCATTAACGGTAGGAGATGTCCACTCAAAAACTGCTTCTAGACTCGATATTTACAAAGCTTTAGTAGCAGCTGCAAAATCGCGTGGAACGAAAACCAGACCTAAGGATTTAGACGTTAAAGAAAGAACTACGGTAATCTTCAATTACTTGTGGCCTGATAGGATCTTAAATAATATTGACCTGAATGATCCTAAAATTAATGATTATGTTATTAAATTTACCCATAAATGTGAAGCGTTTTATGTACTCAGTGGTCGAAATATGTCTCGGTTTTGTAAAAAAAATCGTGATTGGCTGGCATCATCTTTTGATACAAAACTGTTCTCACTTCAGATAGTCAAAGTTCTCCATCAACTTTAACTTCAGCTCCTAGTCACACTCAAAATGAGTGTCTTACTGTAGAAAATGACTACTTAATGTGTGAGCCAATCCCATCGACCTCAAACGAGACTCAAGGTGAGTACCACAATCGGCGTGATCTTAAACGTTTACAAGAATCATTTGAAATGCACCCATCATCAAAAATGATCAAATTTATGTCAAAAATTGTAACTCATGAAACGGGTGAAAAATTATCAACAACTTCTGCTCACGATTTTGAATTTGTTGTCAACGAATTTTTGAAAAGCCCAACTCATGCCAAAGAAATTACGAATTTAATTAAATCGAAACCACAAACTAAACCATTGAGTGCAAACGAAGCTTTATCTACTCGTATGGTTATAGATAGAAAGCTGACAGTAGACGATTACACTTCCATACAGCAGGATTTAAAGCAAAGGGGGTTTAATGCTTTCCCACCCTATTACAAAGTGCTGTCGGCAAAAAAACTCTGTTACCCAGAAGATGATATTTTGATAACAGAAAAAGATGCAACAATATCATTGCACAGCTTGCTCTTACACACATTTCGACGTCTAGTCGAATGTAATGATGAAATTATTACTGCATATTTAAAAAAGAATAACAAAGAGTCCATAGAATGTACCTTAGAGGGTTCTTGGGGTTTTGACGGAAGTACGGGACAGTCTTATAATAAACAAAAATTCACAGATAGTAACGATGATGATGATGAACATTGTTTGTTTGCGACTACGTATTGATTTTAAAGACATTTGATGGTTTTGTTTTGTGGTCGAACCCATTCCCACAATCTTACAGATACTGTCGGCCAATAAAAATACAATATCGTCCAGAAAATAAAGATTTGGTCTTTAACGAAAAAAAAAGAGTAGAGGATGAGATAAAAGAACTTTCTACGTTGTATGCTGAAACTACATCTGGCCAAGTAGTTATTGCACAACCCAACCTGTACTTAACAATAATCGATGGCAAGGTTTATAATATTTTAACAGGGACTACTTCGCAGTTACGTTGCGCTTGTTGTAATGCCACATCATCCCAATTCAATAATTTAGAGGGCTTAAAAAAGCTGCCTATCAATCAAAAAGCGCTTCTTCATGGGCTTAGCCCTTTGCATGCATGGATAAGGTTGTTTGAGTTTTTGTTGCACTTGGCGTATAAGAATGACCCTGCAGTAAAAACTTGGAGGGTCACCAAAAACTCGCCAGCTGGACGTATTGTCGAAGAAAGGAAAAAGCACATACAAACTGAAATTAGATCGAGACTGTCACTTTTAGTGGATATAGTTCGACCAAATTCGGGAACCACTAATGATGGAAATACTGCTCGGACAGCATTCTCCGACGAAAATCGTAAGACTTTTGCTGAAATACTCGGTATAGAAGAGTGGCTTATCGATGATTTCCATACCATTTTGGTGACTCTCGAGTGGTTTGCCAATCGATGCAAATGAATTTCGTGTATTTTGTGCATCTGTGGCTAAAAAGTATGTAGAATCATATGGCTGGTTTAATATGTCAGTCACCATGCACAAAATATTAATACACGGTTGGCAAATCATTGAGATGAGTCCTTTGCCAATAGGAATGCTGTCCGAGCAAGCTGGTGAATCTCGCAACAAATTCTGGCGGTATGATCGTGAGCATCACACCCGTAAAATAAACCGAAAGACTACAATTTTAGACCTTTTTCGACGTGCTCTCGAATCTTCAGACCCATTTATTTCAGATTTGTCCCGAAAAGACCGGCATAGCAAACAAAAGCGATTACCTATACCTCCTAAAGTTTTATCACTCATTAAGTCTCTTGAGCCACATACTACATTAATGCCCTATAATAACGAAGACGACAATCTGTCACTCATTTTAGATGAACGACTTTATTATTCTGATGACGATTAAATTTCCAGGTGCTTACTGCTTATCCCAAGCCGAGTGAAAGTTTTTAACGTAACAAAACGTCATCATCGCGTTTTGTTTCCCATATAAATAACATTATCAGTATCACGAGACGTTTTTCTTACGTCCAATGAAAATTACACTAAGGCCTCAGTAAGAAAAACAGAACGCTCGCTTTCGAACTGATCGCATTCGACGAATCTGTTATAAATTTTGTTTACGAACCAATGGAACCCTGAGCCCTGAGTGTAAGTTTTTAACGTAACTTTACTTCACGAACGCGTTTGCGTTTCCCATATAAATAACATTATCACTTACGCGTTCGTAAACGTTTTTTTACTTCAAAAGTAACTTACACTAGAGCCCCTGACCTGCCATGGAACTGTGCCAAATTAACATGTAAAGTTAAATAATACGTTCATCACGTTTTACTGTCATTAACCACCTTCGTAATTTGTAAAATAGTAATTTATTTATTTTGTAAACTATTCATTACGTAGAAACTAACTAGAGTATACCTACTCTTTGCCTAATTTCAAACGTTCCCGCACCAAAAACCCCGGGGTATGTACATGACAAGTTGACAACCCTATTTCCATAGAAATTGAACAAAAACTTAGAAATGCTATAAATTCCAGATCCCATGAGATAAAAACGTGAAAATTTTAGACATGATTAGTACACTAATTAAACGTCGATTGAAGTTAAAATAAAATGCGACCGATAAACTTTGGAAAAAAAATTAAAATTAGATAAAAGTTAAAATATTTAATAGCGCTCGATTTATATATATTACTGTCTTGTATTTTTTTTTTATATTATTGAATATTGATTTCTGAAAGCGGAGACAAAAACATAGAGCGTTATTGTAATTAATTTAGAAAATAAAAATACAAACATGTTTTGATGGCGTCATTGAGCTAGTCCTTAGAAATTTTTAATTAAAAAATTAAACATGTCAGGCAACTGGGAGTTTCAGTATAGGCTTTAAAATAGTATAGAGAATCTATTAAAATTATAAAAACGTGGTTAGCAAAAATTAAGAATTATCTCACACTGTGCTGCGTAACGCAGTTGTAACTTTAATAACGCAGTGGCTTTTTGTATACTTTTCAAACATAAATCACACACTTTATGGAAAAAATTGTAAATTTAAGGATTATTTAGTTTTATAATAATACTTCGAACACAATGGTTTCAACACCAGCTGAGAAACAACACCAAAAAAAAACTACTTGAACGCTATCATATCAACAAAGAAGGAACATAGATCTGCCAAATGCAAATGGAAGATTTCAAACAAGAAACGTCGTGAGCGTCAACAATTGTTTATTTTAAAACTTTATAATTGTTTTCTCATATTTTTATTAGTTTATACTTGAAGAAAGTACACACTGCTGTGATGGAGATACCACTATGTTACTTATTTTACCACTGTGTTACTTTTATCCCTCATTTTCCGATAGCGTTTAGTGCCATAAAGCAAAAGAATATTAAATAAGAACCTAAAATTTTATGACATACAACTATCTAACTGGTTTGTAGATGTTGGTTATACCATAAGCATAAAAAAAACTATTAAGTGCTATTTTTCTAAATGTCCTTGGTAACACAGTGGAAAACTTAACTGTAAAACAAGTCATAAAATTGAAACTATTTGTGATTTAATTTTATAAGATTATTTTATATTGTTGTTAGTTTATATGTCGATTGTTTCCGAACTGAACTAAAGATTCCTAACAATAAAACTTATATTTGTATGAAAGTAACGCAGTTGTTATTTTTCCTCGTCATTTATTGAACAAACGTCAATAAGTATAAGACTTGTTATGTTTACTACAGATAATAGTAAACGTGAAAAGACATTAATTAGCAAATATATTCACATATTTTTTACAAAATAATATCTGCTAACGTAGTGCAAATAGGTCCCTAAATAAAATAATAGCCCATGTACAGTCAGCGTCATATAGTTAGTAGCATCCAAAGTACTCATAAAGTTCGGTACACCATAGAATTTGTATGGTGTACCGAACTATTTGACTACTTTGAATGCTGCCAACTATATGACGCTGACTGTACTATTTTTGAACCTCCAGCTAAAATGCTTACAATGAAAATAAAATATTAATTACATAATTATATATTGTGTGATGGGTAAGGATGAAGGTTGGAATGTGCAAGTTATTATTTTGTTACTTATAATTTTATTTTGTATATTTATTTTTAGTACAGTCTAGTGCAAACATGGATGTAACCAAAAATATAAATAATGTAACAAATCCATATATTCTTATTAATTATGGAACCCACTATTGAAGAATCATTGTTATTTCAAAAGGACAATACCTAACTAATCTAAATGTTCGAACGACAGTTTAAAGAGTGATTGTTATTTTGTATCAGACGAAATGTGGGTTCAGTACTACACCTCGGAAAGAACTTGCTGCAAAGAAGGCAAAAATCGTCCCATCGTCGCCTGGAAAGGTCATAGCAGGGACAGTTTTTTGACATTTGAAAGGTATTATGTATATTGGCTACTTAGAAAAGAGGAAAATTATAACCCGACAGTACTATGGTATGGGATAAATTAGACTTTATGTTGAAGGACAAATGACCCAATTTAAAATGAAAAAAATATAATGTTTCATCACAAGGCCTCATCTCATTTGTCCAGAGTTGTGGCGGCTAAATTAAAGCAGGTACCCTACAAACTTTATACTAAAATTAGAACTTAAATTAGACTGGCTAACATAGTCTAATTTAAATTGAATTCGGATACTAATTAATAATTATATAAAAAAAACCCCTATTCCACCTATCCCTACTGCGATATCCCCACCAGTGTGGACATATGGAATATATTTCCATTTAGTTCTACTGGTAGGGATACATGGAATAGAGTCGTCCATCTGTCCCTCCCAGTTTTAATGGTAGAGCAAGATGGAATTTATTCCATTTATCCCAATCACTTTCCCCCTAGTAGGGATACATGGATTTTATTCCATTTATCCCAATCACATTCCCCCTAGTAGGGAGACATGGAATCTCATCCACTTAGCCCCACCTAATTACTGTTTGGTAGGGCTATATGGATTTTTCTCCACTCAGCCCAACTTTACTTGCTGTTTGGCAGGGATACAAAAAAAACGGGACCCTGTTACTAAGACTTCGCTGTCCGTCCGTCTGACATGTGGCTGTTTCTCAAGAAGCGTGATAGCTAGAAAGTTGAAATTTAGATTCTTAACCCATCTCAATAGGTTTTTCATGATTAGTGCAAATAAGTAAGGGCCAAAAGAGTTACTATGTGTTTAGATATTTCAGATATCAGTTTTACTCTACATATTAGACTTACTATCTGACGATGACGCGAAATAAACACTCTCATTTATATAAGTAGGTAATAAAAAGGCTTCAAGTAAGTGCTGATAAAGAAATATGGCCTATAAGTATGTCATCTAAATATAATTCACATACTGACAGATGTCATATCGTTTAATGGAAATTTGTATTTATAGAAACACGCATTTTATGTACAATGCCTAGGGAAATAATAATAATACAAAGGGGTCGGGGCAAAGTATTACTTAGCGATGGTTATCAATATCACCGTAAAAAAATCTACAAAAATGCCGAATACTGGAAGTGTGCAAAGACTAAAAGTACAAAATGTGTTGGATCGGTAACAATTAAAGTAAGTTTTTATTAACTCCGTTTCATCTTAATTATTTCGTTATGGTTTTTAATAGTTTTTCTGCTTGACTCAATAAGTTAATTGTACGCTTCCTATAAGTAATGTTAACCTTTTTTTTCTAGGAGCGGACTATTTTAAAAGAAGTGGCTCATTCGTCAGAGTGTGTGAAAGACGTAGCAAAAAATGAAATTGACATACGCCTAAGTAATTGTAAAAAAGAAATTGCTGCAAGCCCTGAGATTCCGGTTCCGACAATATTTGAAAACATCGTCGCCGGGATTGAAGACGACGGGTTAGACTTAGTAGGAAATATTCCGCAATTCCAAAATATTAAATCAGCAATGTACAGTCAGCGTCATATAGTTGGTAGCATCCAAAGTAGCTACTCATAAAGTTCGGTACACCATAGAATTTGTATGGTGTACCGAACTATTTGACTACTTTGAATGCTGCCAATAATATGACGCTGACTGTACAACCACAGAAACAAAGTTGCAGGAACAAGGAAAATGTTTTTCAACAACTTGCAAGAATTAGAAGTACGTCCTGCATATCACAAATTCCTCATTGCTGATTATCATCACAATGACGTACGAATAATTATATTTGGGGGTGAGTGGGCAAAAAAATTGTTGATGGAGGGTAAAGTTTTTTTTATAGACGGAACATTCAAAATCTGCCCTAAACCGTTTACTCAACTGGTAACAATGCATTGCGATCTTGGAAGTTCAATGGAGTCAACATTAATAATTCCGACGGTATATGCATTATTCCCAGACAAGAAAACAGAAACATACAAAATGATGTTTAAACTTTTTAAATCTGCAATCCTAGATTGGAATCCTACGCAAATAATGGCAGATTTTGAGCCAGCTATTACCAAGGCCATGCAGGACGTATTACCAGGCGTTAAAAAAGACGGATGTTATTATCATTTTACAAAAGCTATAAATGGAAAATGGGGAGGGAGCTAAAAAATTAACTAAAAATAAAGAAATGAGACGTATAATATCACTATCAGCTGCGTTACCATTGCTGCCCTTTCACAAAATCAAGGGAGGGTGGTCTTATATTGAATCGCAAATGAGAAGAGAACTGAAAATGGAAGATTTCAAACATTATTTTTAAAAAAATTGGCTCAAAAATGATAACTTCATCGCACAGTGGTGTGTATTCAGATATAGACACAGAACCAATAACTACACAGAAGCGTGGCATTTCAAAATAAACGATAAAAATAACAGAAAAATTAGATTGTATGCCCTTTTAAAAAAACTGTACAAAAATTCTGTTGTTAATAGAAACACCTATTTGGCAGTTACCGAAAAAAAAAAGACACCTAAAAAGAGAGGAATAAAATACATACTTCGAGATCAGTTCATTGAGAATGCTCAAAACCAATTAGTGGCAGCAAGCATAACAGTGGGCCATTTTTCAGATATGTTAAGGTAACTGATGTTGAGTTAGCTGTGTAAAGGAGGATGGGCAAATTGGCCTAATGACCAATAAGGACGAGTCATATGTCACTGGATAGCTTATTCTAAGTTCTAAAACTTTTACTATGGCAGGTAATCCCAAATCTCTGTGTGAAAAAAGTTATCGCTGCATAAAAATGGATTAATGAGTAGAAACGTTACTATGTAACTTTTTTGATGCCGAGTTCCTATATCGCTTTAGACTATGAAGGTTTTCTTACTGTCGATGATTTTGTGTCTTATTTGTGTTATATTTTGATTAATAATAATAGCACAATATTGCTGCACTTGTTTGACAGGGCGTCGCACTATTGGGAGTTGTGCACATGTAGTATCTATAGTTTGGTACCTTGGTGCAGGAAGACACGAATTATTTATTCCTCCAGCTGGGCACTTAACACAGCTCATAATTGATGATCATTTTGCTTGAAAAATAGTGGTCATTATTGGATGGTATATCGATATATAGGTAGTTGTTTTCTCATGTTTATTTATATGATAACACGTTTAAAAACCGTTGTACAGAACAAAAACCCTATAAGAGTAAAAAAATACTTATTGATGGAATGTTTTTATTTTGCCATAACTTTTTTCACACAGCGATTTAAGATTTCCCGCCATACAAAAATTTGTAGAATATAAAAAAACCTTTCAAATGACATATGGCTTGTCGTTATTGGTTTTTAGGCCAGTGTCCATACAAAACTGCCCATCCTCCTTTAAATAAAACTATTTTTTTTGGTTTTGTTTCTATTATTTCGTTATTTATAAAAATTATAAATGCCTGTTAATATTTCCGCGATTCCCCACCTGGTAGGCAGTCAGTATAGATGGTTGGAAATAATTCCGCGATTCCCCACCAGGTAGGCAATTAGTATAGATGGTTGGAAATAATTCCGCAAGTCCCCACTAGGGGGGCAGTCAGTATGGCTGATTGGAAATCATTCCGCGAGTCCCTACCAGGGGAGCAGTCAGTATGGATGGTTGGAAATAATTCCGCGATTTCCCACCAGGTAGGCAATTAGTATAGATGGTTGGAAATAATTCCGCAAGTCGCCACTAGGGGGGCAGTCAGTATGGCTGGTTGGAAATCATTCCGCGAGTCCCTACCAGGGGAGCAGTCAGTATGGATGGTTGGAAATAATTCCGTGAGTCCGTACCTCAGTGGATTTTAGTAGAGATAAATGGAATAATATCCCTACCGGTGGAGAAGAATAGAAAAATATTCCATATGTCCACACTGGTGGGGATATCGCAGTAGGGATAGATGGAATAGGGGATAAAAAATACAAAATAAATGTATTTTCTTTATTTATTGTTTCTAATTTATCTTAGGAAATCTCCGTTTCTTCTATTACCTGGTTTTGAAGTGTAATAAATAAAATAACCGTAAATACAATTACTTATATGTACTTAAATACACGGTGACTCTGTAGGTAGACGTTTTGAAACCTTTTGTAAACGATGTGCACATTAATGGAGTGCTATGAATCCGTATCTAAAGTGACATAAAGCCTCGTATAGTAATGGGCGGGCATCGTAAACAACACCATAGGTGGACCACATTTCATATAGGGAAAGCTAAATGATACTTGCCCATTCCTTTTTTGTTTGTAACTTGTTGTTCAGGTAACTATTAGTGAATCGCGTAAGATTAATCCTGCTGACGTCTCCTCTTACGTACGTAAATTATACACCCTATTTTTTTTTTTAAGGTCAGCCTGCGTCTGATGAGGTGAGCAATTAATGGCCAATGATAAAACTTGTTTAAACCGGTCAATCTTATTGTAATTTTAAGAAAAAAAAGGCATTGACCCCGACGTAAACGATTTTTTCGCTTACAGTAACATTCATTGATTTAGTAATAAAATTCATAAGACGACGACGATGGAACTCAATACGTCTTAAGAATTTAACTAAGATCAGCATAGGACTGGTCCTGCCGTAGATATCACCTTGGACGGTTTGAAAAATATTTCTTCCTATATAAAAAAAAACAGTTACACCTAATACCTTATACCTTATGCGGGATAAGGTATTAGGAACTGTGTCCTAATACCTTTCCCGCATAAGGGAGTATTCAGCGAAAATAGTGTACGCAATTAAATCTGTTTTGTGACGACAGCATGAAGGCTGTATAAGGACTAATTGAATAAAAAACAGCCAAATTCAAAACCTTTTTATTTCCACCTCTTATTTAACTGTTACCATAGTTATGTTACATAATATCTTCTCACCAAGTTCTCAGAGAAAAGCAAATATGAATATGAATCAAACCCAACGCCGCGAGCAAATGACAAACTGACAAATACCCTCACGACCCTGACTGGTCTCGAAAGGAACATCATACGATGGTTGATTAAAAAGTTCGCAGCCTGAATATTAAAAAAAACTTTATTTTTTTCTTACGTCATTATGAATTGTCATTATTCAGTTGACATATTTAAAATAAATTTGACGTCTACTTTGAAAATAGGAGTCGACAGATTTTTCATAATATACAATTTTGACCAACATGCTGTTATTAATAATATTCATATTCATAAAAATGAAACATTTTTTTCAAGATAGATATGCAGTCTACATTAGGGGCTATCCTATCTATCATATACGATGGCAAAAAAAATGGGCAGCTGCGTTAAAACGGGGACAAGTCAGTATCGCAGATGACCCTCGCCCCGGGATACCAACCAACGAGACCAATCCACATAATGTGGCAATTATATGTGACATGATAATGAAAGTTCGTCGAATAAAAGTAAGACACTGTAGGCATATTTTTTGTTCCAAATTCACAAACAACTATCGCAATGGAAAAGTTTGGTTCCAAATATCTCGTGTGTTAAGCCATTTGTCAAAGCGGTGATCGCAGCCGACCCTTTCTTTTATCAGGGCAGGCAAAACCAACATGGAAATCTAAAAGAAAACTGAAGAAACGGCTAGTCCCTTTTATTTAAAAGCACAGTACTTCAACATTATTCTGGCGGGATCTCTAGCAACAGCCGACTATGCCAGGGATAGCCTCAGCTTCCTTTAACGTAATGCCATCCAAATAGTGCCTAAAGACATTAATCCACCAATTGTCCCACAGTGTCGCTTTATGCGGTACTAGGCTCTGGCCAGGGGAATATTGCGTATAACCGGTAAGCTAGCACGTGAAAAGAAGAATTTCCTCGCCATATGCAATGCAACCTGCAAGAAGGTGACAAACAGCACTAACGCACGTTTAATTTAGGGTATACGCCGAAAGTTATGAGGACTGTCAAAACAAACAAAACGTAATTTAAACAGTAAACACCAGTTAAAAGTAATTAATTGGTGTTTACTGTTTTGGAATTGCAAACGAGTATATGCGTTTGCAATACCAAAACAGAATTACATAAATTATCTTTTGAATTTGGGCAATTTCACTTTCAGGGACACCCAATTAGCTTAATTGTCAAATAAAAGTTAAATCAGTGGTCAGTTAAGTGACGACAATTAAGCTTGAAATCTTTAGGTAAATCATCTTTATTCGCATTTTTTTATTACAAAAACACGTATTATTTATGGATTGATCATAAAATAGTAGATTGTATTGAAATTTAAAGCTTAATTGTCGTCACTAAACTGACCACTGATTTAACTTTTATTTGACAATTAAGTTAATTGGGTGTCCCTGAAAGTGAAATTGCCCATTTACCGAAATCAATATATTACAAATAAGGTAATTTCTTGCCGTATTCAAGTTCATGAAATAAGCACCAAATCTAATATTACATAATTTAACTTTTCTTAACAATTCACGCTAATTGGGTACACTATTTTCTCAAAACTCCCATAAACATGAGTAAGATCGGATCCATGGCCCCGAGACCCGCTTAGATATCATAGTCTGTAAATATGTTTATCCGTGAGGAGTAACGGATGTGTAAGTAAGTCCTTGGACATTCGTATGTGGGCCGGATGACGACGGCGGGAAGTGGCCATGAGCACGCCGGTGGTTGTGTAATGAGGTCCCCTGAAAGCAAACAAAACTTACAATTATATATTAGCAAAGTACGTGTAAAAAATTGTCAAATAGGGGTACAGGCTGGCTGATAGAAGTGGCTGACTCCGCATAATTACAGCTTCAGTCCAGTTCCCATACTGTTAAGAATAATAACTAATTTTGTGGAGAAAATCATGTCATGTCTAAAGAAATTAGAATAATTAGCGACCCAAAAACCGGTGATACTGTAAAAGAAATAGACGAGTAGGTACAATGTACGTAAATTGGAGATAGGCCGTATATTCGTATTCCACGAATTAGACAAGTTTTTCAATGCTTAAATACAGGATCGACTATATTTTTTTTTACATTTTAAACTAAATTAAAATGAAAACTAATTATATCAGATGAAGACCTTTGATTAATTAGAAACCACACAACATTGGTTTTTTTTTTTATTACATCGGCGCATATTTCACTGCGTTGCGCTAGAATCGGCGGTGGCGCCAGCGCCGATATTAGCGGCGCATATTCCAGCGCATATTTAAGCAATAAGTTTCTTACGACACTCCATGGCAGAGAGTAACGTCTATCCACAATCAAAACCCACTAGGAACTGGTTACTCTACCAGATACTAAAACGCTCTTTTCGCGACGCACGCTGGAACCCGCCCATACATTGCTGTGTTTAAAACTCAACTTAGCAATTATGGGTATTTTGTACTGAAATTGAAATATATGTATGACCAGGGAAGTATTGTACCTCATTGACGAAATTTTTTGCTCTGACTATTTGATCAGGCGTTTTTACTGTAGCGAAAATGTAACTTTTTCGCACTAAAACAATGATTTAGTGCGTAATATTTTACCCTAAGGTTACTTCTATTCATTTCGACGGTTTCAGATGAGAAAAGCGATGCAATTTTACTTCAACGACGAGAATTGTGCAACACGATATTTAAAAGTAAATACAAAACAATGAAAAACAAATTTGAAGACCTTTATAAATTGTTAATGCTTAAAACCAATTGTCCTGATCATCTAAAACACAAAATCATCATAGAGGCACGTAATTTTAAGACTCAATTCAATATAAAGTGGGCCAAGTCTAACAGCTATAAAAAAAACATTCTTAGAAAAAGAGAAGACATGGCTCAGCGGTGAATGCCGATTTAAACTGCATTTTTCAAAACCAGAACAACAAAAAGGAGGGAGACCTCAAAAAGATTTTGTGGAATCCAGTGATGGCTTAAAACGCAGAAAAACAGCAGTTTTACGCAGCAGTTATTCCGCTGACATGTTAACATATGCTGCACAAATGAAATTAAGGGCGGAGCGGAAGTTATTAGAAGCCAAACATGTACAGCAAGTAATAAAACCAAAGGAAATTTCGGAAAATGATAATAAAAACAAACACCTAGTGACACCTGTACAAGCTTTGTCTTTGATGATGGAAGCTCAACTATCAAAGAAACAATACTATATAATAAAAAATTATGCCCCTGATGTGTTCCCATCCTATAAAATGGTGAAGAAGGAAAAAAACCAATGCTACCCAGAAAATGTGACATGTACAGACATTGAAGCAGAAGTGCCATTGCAGTCCTTATTGGATCATACAACTTCTCGTCTGTTACAAGTTCAAGAGGATGGATGTTATCACATCATTCAATCCAGAATGCCAATTTACCATGCACTACAAATGGGGCTTTGATGGCTCTTCAAGTCGCACGCAATACATGCAGAAATTTGTTACTGAAGAATGTGACGATAAATACATGTTTCTCGCTTCTTTGGTTCCTGTACGATTAACAATGGATGAAGAAGACAAAAACATAGTTATTTGGAACAATCCGCGACCCTCTTCCCCTCGCTTCTGCAGACCTATAAAACTACAGTATAAAAAAGAGACAAAGGATCATTCAAAAACAGTTAGAGATCAGATAGAACGTCAAAAAAGTAGTTTAATAAAAACAAAAGTGCAACTAAAATATAAAATATATTCAATTCAACACAAACTTTATTTCACAATGGTAGATGGAAAGGTCTGTAACGCATTGTCAGATACTAAATCTACCTTGAAATGTTTTTTATGCTATGCTACTTCCGGTGAATTTAATGACTTGAAAAAAGTACTACAGAAACCTCTGAGAAAAGAATATTTAGCATTTGGTATATCTGTTTTACATGCTTGGATCCGACTTTTCGAAGCTTTGTTACACATGGCATATAAATTAGAGATACGATCTTGGAGTGTAAACAAAATGCACAAACCAAAAGTTGATCAAAATAAAAAAAGGATCCAGACAGAGTTTAAGGAAAAACTTTCCTTAATAATAGATCAACCAAAACCAGGTTTTGGCAATACTAATAATGGTAATGTGGCTCGAAATTTTTTCCAAAACTATCTAATATCAGCCGAAATAACTAAAATAGATGAAGAACTCATACGATGTAGACCTGTACCCGTGGTGTCGTATGACACCTACTGTTCATAAAATCCTTATTCATGGAGACGCAATAATATGACGCAAATGATGAATGAATAATGACGCAATAATTGTACTTTAGCACCTGATTCCAATAGGCAATTTAAGTGAAGAGGACCAGGAAGCGAGGAATAAGGATTTTAAAAACTATCGAGAGAGATTTAGTCGTAAAACTTCCAGAATCGACAACATGACGGATGTTTTTAATAGGCTCTTGGTTTCCTCTGATCCCCTCATCACCAGCATACGACCTCTGCCAATTACGAATACAAAAATATTTCACCCGGAAGCTGTCGATATGTTTATCGATGAATATGTACCTTTATCATAGGAATATTTTTCAAATATAATGTAAATAATAATTATTATAAGCACTACTTGACATTACGAATGCAGAATGGTACTTTTTTGCTTAATTTTACTTTTTGTAGTTTTGAGCACAGCAATGTATGGGCGGGTTCCAGTGTGCGACGCCACAACGCAAACTGCCGATTTTAGCGTTGCGGTGCCGCAACGCACATATATATACATATATATATATTATATGTAAATCGGTGATGTCGGACATCAACAAACCAGACGGAACGATGACCGGGTCACTGGTAGTCGGTGGCCGCAGTATGTTAAAGTGTTCTCCTGTGTGTGCTCCATGTGGCAGTCTATGGGAGAGGCCTATATTTTGTCGTGTTGATTAAAATACAGTCTATACTTTTATATCATATAATGTGTGATTCAGGCATCAACTCGTCACACCAAAATTTTGTTCTAACCGGTCACTCTGCAAAAATCAATGATATTTGTTTCAACCCGTCACAAGTAAATTTAGTTCTATTAGGTCACATAGTAATTTTGTAGCTATTGGTCACAGTGAAAATCTGTTCTTATTCGTCATCCCGTTAAAAAGTTTCAACTGGTCACAATGAGGATAACTATACAATTTTCACACTGCCCAACAAAACGTGTGGCACTTCTTTCTCTATTTTTTTTCTCATGATGATCACGTCGTGATAGAGCTAATTTATGTACAGTCACCAGCATAAATATATGACTGCATAAACAATTACAACGTTGTAACAATACTGCGGACGCCAGAAATTGAAGGCGTGTGTATATTTCCGGCATGTCCCGGAAATGACATGGGGGAAGTTCCTAATATATTAAAGATCAACTTATTGTGTAAATTTAATTTCCTGATATCAAGCGGAACGAGTGTTTGTCGTCAACATTGCACAGCCGGTGAAGAGGAGTGGGCAATAGTTATGGAGTCCCCCAACAACTGCACAGATTTTAACAACAGTCATGCACAGAGCATCTCAGACCTCCTCAGGTTTTCGCTGGAGATGATAAATAGTGTGGTGTCTCAAATGTTGTGCAATGTCCTATAAATTATTGTTTTTGTCTGGGGCCAAAACAGCAGTTTGCACTTTGATGGAGTAAAATGCATTAATATTTTTTGTTTTAAATATAAGAATGAGAGATTGTTTAAGTTAAAACTAGGTGTTAAGATAAAACCATTGATTGTTTTATAAAATGAAAATAAATTCATTATTATGATGTAACTTAGCAGTTTTGATTTATTATGGTGCGTTTGTCTGTTTCATTTGCAAGTTTTCAATCGAATAAATAATAATATTGACTGCTACTGTTGTACTTCTTTTTCTTTGTCGTATCCTCATGGCTGAGGGACGTGACGAGCTTGTACACTATTCACCAACGCTCTTCAAGCTGCACAGTCTACTGTTATACAGTCGACGTCAAAGATATGTATACACATTTTGCACCTTATTACAATGGAATAAGGTAGAAAAGTGTTACATATCTTTGACGTTGACTGTACAGTCAACGGCAATAATATCATACGATTTCAAGACCGCAAAAATATCTGACAGCACCTTATGGCCTTAGCATTAGGTGCTATCAGATATTTTTGCGTGGCTGTTCACAGTCATATATTTATGCTGGTGACTGTACATAAATTAGCTCTATCACGACGTGATCATCATGAGAAAAAAAATAGAGAAAGAAGTGCCACACGTTTTGTTGGGCAGTGTGAAAATTGTATAGTTATCCTCATTGTGACCAGTTGAATCTTTTTAACGGGATGACGAATAAGAACATATTTTCACTGTGACCAATAGCTACAAAATTACTATGTGACCTAATAGAACTAAATTTACTTGTGACGGGTTGAAACAAATATCATTGATTTTTGCAGAGTGACCGGTTAGAACAAAATTTTGGTGTGACGAGTTGATGCCTGAATCTAATGTGTTCGGAAATATTTATGTTATGGTTTTCTTATTACAACATATATTAATGTGTAAAACCATAAAATATTACGTTCAGTTTTCAATGTTCAGATTTTCATTTTACTTGAAAAATATTTTTGTTCTTCAATCACCATTTAGTTATTTACGGATCTTATTTTATAAAATTAGCCTCATAACCATTTTTGTGTGTTGACACACACGATTTGAGTTTTACATGTTGATTTTTTTTACAATCTTTACCGGGTGAAAATTCGCATTTTGCACACTTATTTTTATTATATCAAAAAGATACACGCAGGAAACTAAACAACCATAACCCCGCTTCTGTGAGAACTATTTTGGCCCAATATGCTATATTCCCTCTACTATATATACAATGACAATGAAACCACAGTTTACAAATTTTAAGAAATATGTTAATGTACTTTATTTCAACATCAACATTGTCCTCGTCCATGTACAAGAATGGTTACTCTAACATATAGTTGACTTTGGGTTGCCACAGATGTAATATTATTATTGGAATGGCATCATTCAGAAAGGGACAGAGGTCTGAGTACTAGCTGTCCTACTCGCCCCGTATTTTTTCTTGTGAAAGTAAACCTTAATGCTTACAAAGCAAATTTCACTTATTGACATTTTTCACAAGACTTATTCCAGATATATTAAAAATTCCCTGGTGGCAGCAAGGTTGCCAGCTTCAATACATTCTACCTCACTATTCTATGTACTCTTTGGCCACACGTTCGTAGGCTTTGCCGGTTTTTTTGAGCCTGGTAGCCAGAGCTCCATTAAAAACGAAAAAAAAAACAGCAATGTCAAATTCTTAAAAAATGGTGGCATTATTTTCCGGTTGGTAACCAGAGGAAGCTCCTTTAGTGGATAAAAAGCGTAAAATTAGAATCATTATCATTCATTACGCAATTTGTCTAAGGAGAAGCTAATATATCCATCATTGTTTACCCCTACAGAAATTGCTAGCGGGGTACCTACGCGGCAATTTCCAGAGATTTGTAAGTATCACCCTCGTAACTTGACGATAAAAAAATTACCTCAAGGCAGTTTATTAAAATGTTATTGCTAATGTTTGTAAAATATCTGCGATATGTATGTATATACTTCCTTTCATCTTTATAAATGTAAAGTAGTGTACCTAAGTAGTGTAAGTAAATAATTGTACAACCCAAAATAAAATTAAAATTAAAAAAATGTTATAAAAATGGTTTATTGTTTTATTTAGCAATATTTCACTATCGCTTGTAGTAATTAACCAGAAATAAGCAATAATTGAAAAAGAAAAATTGGTAGCACGATTTTCCGAAAATGCACTTGATGCCTATCGTGGGGGATGAACCCGGACGAACTGCTTAGCAGGCAAGCGCACTACCAACTAGACTAAAATCGTCATTTTCCCCCGACCTCAGATTAAAGTTTATTTTTCTATGCATAAAAAATATTCTAGACAGTCGGCCGTCTGATACATAGTGGTCCAATACGCAGTTCGTCCAAACGATATTTGTATTCGCATTTCGTCCAATACATATTTGGTCCAACATACATATCGCCCAACAGCAGTTCGTCCAAGACGTATTATATCAACACGTATTTCGTCCATCCCATTTTTTGTCCAGCAGACGTTCGGTCCAATACGTATTACGTCAACATGTGTTTTGTACAAGATGCAGTTAGTGCTCACATTAACTTTACACTGTCCTTATCTATTAGTTCGTTACGTAGACATGTCAGATAGTGTCCGTCTTACCAATAGTTTCCACAATCGTGCAAAGATTTCTGATACCTCACTACCCCTCGTACCCTTCATAACGGTGACTCCTAATACTGGCTACCTTGACAAGTTTCGCACTTTTTTCAATAACAATGTAACAATGTTACGCTATGCGGGTGCCATAATTCTACCGTTTTTCTTTTGAATTCATCCTCTTTCCATAACTATGTCATGTATCTGGCCTACTTCTAAAACTGACTTATTGCATGTGACGTTATTTCATCGTAAAACATTTTAAATTCGATCTGGTTAAATGGTGCATTGAATTTCTAACTAAAATCGCTAAAAACATTTAAAATAAGTGTCATGGAGTTTCTGCAAAAAGTTATTAAGGCAAAACTGCTATAAATTATCGTTAGAAATATAAATAAACTAAGCAGGGCGGTTTTCGATAACCTGTACATAGAAAGGATTTTTTTATTAGTGAAATATTACTACTTTTATTGACATATTTTGTCGGGTTTCTTCAGTTTTTTATTCATTTGTGAGGCCATACACATTATAATTTATTAACAGTTTTAACTTTTTGTCGCAGTCCATAATTAAAAACCTTTCATTTTTCTAACCCCTTACTTTTGTTTAGGAATTTAATAGTACTCGAAAAGTTAGGAGACCCATATTTATTCTTTTCAGTTTATTTTTAGTTTAGCCCCTTTTTTGACCATTTAAAAGTGCCTCATTATACAAATGGTCA
Source organism: Grapholita molesta (assembly GCA_022674325.2). Classification (NCBI taxonomy): domain Eukaryota; kingdom Metazoa; phylum Arthropoda; class Insecta; order Lepidoptera; family Tortricidae; genus Grapholita; species Grapholita molesta. Next base: position 24,797,593 of record CP053120.2, on the reverse strand, counting down.
TTCAGTTTTAACCCTTTGACAGCCAGACTTCGTATACAAAAACGCTACTCACACGCCAAGATCACGACCGGAAATGAGACAATATAAACCGTACTCCAAAGTATGAAGGCTACTTTGACAGTGTATGTCATAACCATTTTAGGCGTTCTTGGCGCTGCGGGCACGACACCTCGTAACGACTTTAGTGGTCTCGTTAGCGTTCAAAAGGTTCACTATAAAAAATGCATTGTTGTCATTTATGTATATGTTTATGGTAGAATTTCTCCTATTATATACATTTACAGATTTTTTTTCGTCAGGTTGGACACGGCATGGTCTTTGTTTATTACGATAAAATAAACACACTTTTATTTTTTCGACTTTAACTTAATTTTCACATCTCATTTTCACTACCTGCCAATGCCATGAATGACGATTCTATGAACAAATACGCGAGTTAACGTCGAACGAACATACAAGCATAGATACATACATCTGTATGTATCTATGCTTGTGTGTTCGTCGTTTGTATTTATTATGTATGTATGACTGTTCATACATACATAATGAAAATTCGCACGCTTCGCTAGCTCATGATGATTCGATGAAATTTCATTAATTCCAGTTCTGCGTAAGGACGAATCGCGAAATGGATGAAATAAGGAATGACAAATAGCGAAATGGTCTAACTGCGTCTTGACGAGTCGCGAAATGGACGAAATCCGGAATGACAAACAGCGAAATGGACGAACTGCGTATTGACGAATCGTGAAATGGGCGTATCATATTATGGACGAACTGCGTAGTTGGCAAACGGCAAAAAGCGATTTGGACCAACTGCGTATTGGACAAACGGCTAACAAATCCAGTTAGCAGCAAAAGTGGCTAAGCGTTTGAAGTGTTCAAAATGACCTACATGCGCTCTTATTTTCTTGACAATAGAGATGTGTTGACCTCATTTTGAACACCTCAAACGCTTAGCCACTTCTGCTGCTGACTGTACACCATACAAATTCTATGGTGTACCAAACTTTATAAGTAAGTTCTTAGGACGCTACCTGAATGTACAGTCAGCGTCATATAGTTGGTAGCGTTGATAATTAATTAGAAAATATGATTAATCACTGTTATCTAATCTCTTACGTTTAAGTAGACATATACTCGTATTGATACTTGAGACGGACATTGAAAGAACATTATCTAACATTGTCACACCAAAGTTTACTCTTTGTCTCAAGTAGTAGGAGACGTGCGGAAACGACTTTTCATTTAAATTTAATAAGATCAAGGAACTTAATGCTTTGCTATGCAAGGAACTTATTGCTTATAGTGGCCAAAGTCTCCATGGAGGCTATAAAATTATTGTGCCAAATAAATCCCAGCTTTGTTATAGATAATAAACAAATTTATAGATAATAAACGATAGATAATAAACAAATTTATTGTTCCTGCTGGCAGCAAAGTTTGCCACTAACAGAAAGCAACATCAAATTGTATTTGCACACAATAAAACATAAAGAACATGAGGAACATAAAGAAACAGTTTAATCTTAACTTGGGCTTGACCAATTTCATCAAAGCATCGAATATACGAGAGTTGCCTGAAAACAAATCTACCTAGCCTAGTTATAAATAATAAAAAATAAACAGTGGCCGCTATGAATTCGTGTTCTTCATCAATTTGTTCATAAATTTCGTACATTTATTTGTCAGTTGGTTTACATTTTCGCACTCGAATGCTTGCAACATGTCGCTAGAGAAAAAATTAAAATTGAGCAACGTTTCGTGATAAAATTTCTCACTAAAGAAGGAAATACAACTATATGTAGTAGATGGGCATTTCTATTTACGGTTGTACCCTGCACTTTTTTGGATGTCCCCTCATGTTGTGCAATTTACTCATAACATGATGTGTTTATCTAACACCTTCAAAACCGGCACACTCAGTGACCTGATAACCATATTATTTAGCACAGATATTCAAATTTTTAAAACACATCACTTCTATATTAACCACCAGCAAAGCAGTACCAAAAGGCGGTCTTCGAACTACAACCGAATTAAGCATTAATTATTTGCGATTTTTCTGAAAACTATGAGACCAAAAAGGCCGAAGAAATTCAAGGTATGTATTTTGGAGCGTCAAAGACCCAAATCACGCTACAAACAGGTATGATCTACTGCGCAAAAAGAGTCTCAATCGTTCTGCACCATATCTCCCGATAATTGCCACCAACCCGCAGCCATATGGGCACACTTAAAGCCAATTTTAGAACTTGTATGACAGCATAATCCCGCCGTCGAAATTGTGCATTTTTCATCATCAACCAACATCGGTGTATCGACAAAAACACATTTTTTTCCTGTTGAGTAAATTTTAGCATGCATTAGGATTTAAATATGCTACGTGGACATATTTTGAAGCTGGCCATGGTAAAGGCGTTGCCGACGGCATAGGAGGCACACTTAAGAGGAATTTACACAAACACGTTTGTTTTGGTAAAGGAGTAGCCACCGACGCCTTTGAAATATTAAGTAGCGTCATGAAAGTAGTAAAGATATTTTACATTTCTGAAACTGATATAGCTGAAGTCTCGTCTCTAATTCCTTCTGACGTGAAACCATTGAAAGGCACTTTACATCAAGTTGTCGTAAAGTCCAGAAGAGAAGATTTGAAAACACATAATGAACAGGCATCGGACAAAAAGTGCCTATAACGTCAAACCACTTATAGGTGATTTTAAATAGTATTTATGATTTTTATAAACAATTATCACTTATATATTTATCAACCTCGTTATTAAACGATATTGCCACTTGACATGAGTAAGTACGTTTTTGACTGACATTGTCAATCAGTTGAAGAATAAATTGACATCGTTATTCTTATGTGTCACGATTATATTTCGTTAAAATTTATATTTACTAATGTATAAAAAACTGCTGTAAAATGTCATCTTTACTCGAATATTGTGGCTACAGGACAAGGCAAGATATCTCTACACAAACTGAACAATCAAGTACTGCGATTGTTATGGATACCGCGAAATTGTTGGCTATTTTTTTTTCCCCGATCAATCAATTGTGGAAAAAATAATCATTCAAACATATTTTAAGTCTGCGACAACAATAATAGACTTGTTGGAATAATAATCATTAAACTATGCATTATTTTATTAAATAATAAGTATATTAACATCAAATTATCTTTTTTCTATTTTTACTAATCTTACCTACTGTTCCCACCTTTGAGTTTTAAACCTATTTATCTGAGGTTCCCACAGGTTTATTCAGTCCTAATTAATTTCAAATAATCGTACCTTATGTTAACAAGTCTCGTGAATACATATTTTATTCACTAACATCACCCTACCTGTATTATGAATTCCATGGATTTATTTACGATTATTTTGTTAGTTCATTAATACTACTTTGTTACTACATGTCACACGGAAGTATAAATACCAACACGCTGTGTGCAAGATTAGGTACGTCATTTTTACCTCATCCGCACTTTTTGCCCGATGCCTGCTCATTATTTTGAAAGCTACGAGTAAACACTTCAAATTTTATTTACCAAATCGCTTTTATTCAAATATTCTACATATTTTGCTCCTTACATCAAAATTATCAGTGAATTATATAATCAGTGTATTTGTTAACCCATAAATTTGATAAATTTGATACTTAATCATGTAAAATTAAACCTATAATGGTTTCCATTCGCTCCGAAAATATCGGCTTGACAAGTCAAGACGAAAATCTTCTAAATACCGTGCAGTGCCCACATTGCCCCAGATCTTTCAAACGCAATGGTTTACAGCGTCATATACGTGCCGCCCATGATGACCATTCAAGCACACAACGAATTTCTGACTCAGCTGTGCTCACATCACGCCTTGAAGACGCTTTTGGATCGCCCTACCTTAACTGTATTGGATCAAAAACGGGTGCTTGGCAAAAACGTTGGGACAAAATATGCTGTCTTCACGGTAAACTATATGATCTTCCTTCTAACACCATCAGTAGAAAATTTATACATACATTAGCTGATGAAATCGAACTTCTTGTTAAATTAGAATACCCCTCAGAACGTATCTTAATATTCATTGCCGTAATGTTACAAAGAGATAAAAATATAAGGAAAGCTAAAGACATAACCAGACTACTTGATCGCCGACTCAAATTATGGGCCGAAGAAAAATATGAAATCCTGATAACTGAATCCACCAAAGCAGATATCTCCCTTTGCAGTGCCTATAACCGAAAAAACGGCAATGTTGATGACGTAACTAAAACATTCACACGTTTAATTTTGCAAGGCAAAATACGAGAAGCCCTCAACTGGCTCCTAACAAAAGATACGAACAAAATCCTTAACACTAATGACGAAGTTGATACTTCTGGAAAAACCGTCAAAGACGTCTTAGAAGAAAAGCACCCTGCCGCAACTACCCCAGACCCATCCTTATTTACACTACCCGAAAACATTCCCGAAATGCCTCCACTTCTCGATGTTGACATAACTTGCGACCATGTCGAATCAGTCGCCAGGAAATTACATGGTGGAGGAGGGCCAACAGGCACCACATCTGAAAATTGGAAAGATTATCTCTTACGTTTTGGAGAAGCAAGCTTACACCTAAGGATTGCCATCGCTCATCTAACCATGAAACTAAACAATGAATATGTTCCTTGGAGTCACATACAAGCACTCATGTCAAGTCGCCTTGTAGCCCTGGACAAATGCCCTGGCGTGAGACCCATTGGTATTGGCGAATGCCTTCGGAGAATTCTATCGAAATGTATGATTGAAGCCACCGGTTCCGAGGTTACTGAAGCTTGCACAAACCTGCAACTTTGCAGTGGATTAAGCAGTGGCATTGAAGGTGCAATACATGCAATGAGTGACCTATTCGAGAAAGAATGCCAACCCAGCTCAAACTGGGGATTACTTCTTGTGGACGCAAATAACGCTTTTAATGCCGTCAACAGACAATTAGCCCTTTGGCAGGCACGAATATACTGGCCACATTGTGCCCGCTTTCTTTACAACACCTATAACGGCCACGCAGAGCTTGTCATTCGTAACTCGAATACGAGAATTTATAGCAAAGAAGGTGTTACCCAAGGCGATCCGCTAGCCATGCCCCTATATGCTCTTGCTACTTTACCTTTAATAAATAAACTCAAAGATGACCATAACACCACTCAATGTTGGTATGCTGATGACTCTTCTGCCCAAGGTAATTTTAGTAACCTATTTCAATGGTGGAAAAGATAAGTAGCATAGGGCCGGCCTACGGATATTTCCCCAAGGCAATAAATCATTCCTAATAGTATCTGAATCTGACAAACAAAAAGCAACCCATATATTTAAGAATACTAATGTTTCGATTGTAACCGGATCTCGGTATCTAGGAAGCTACATTGGAGAAGGAAAAGAAGAATTCGTAAAAGAACATACATAAATGGGTTTCCACCTTAGAAAAATTATCACTCATATGTAAAGACTCACCACAAGCTGCCTATACTGCCCTTACCAAAGCTACACAATTTCAATGGTCCTTTCTGTTACGAGTCCTAAAAGATGCCGCAGAATTCTTTGATCCTTTAACAAATACCTTACGCACTACTTTTCTGCCGACTCTAATAGGGGGTGATGTGTCATCATTAGAAGCTGACTTATTTTCCTTACCCATTCATAAAGGTGGCTTAGCAATATCCGATGGCGCCACCACTTCAAATTTATACTATGATATGTCTAAAAAAGGCTGCACTGTTCTTTCATCCTCCCTACTTGAAATGAAGCATATGGAACTCGCAAAGCATCACAAATCCCTCAACGAAGCACGTAAAGAATGCCACAAACTGAAAGAAGCACACGACGATAACCTATTAGATTCCATTTTAACCAATCTCCCACCTATCAAAAAAAGAGCCATTGAAAGATCAATTGTGACCAAAATGAAAACAAAATCTTCTAATTGGCTATCCGTTATACCCACAAGAAAAGATCACTTTGACCTGTCTCCACACGAATTCCGAGATGCCCTCTCAATACGATACCATCGAACACCGATCTCAATGCCAAAATCTTGCGATGGATGCGGCAATAGCGACTTCAACATCGATCACGCCCTCTGTTGTAAAACCGGCGGTCTAATAACGAGACGTCACAACGAAATAAGGGATCTCTTTTGCGAATTATGCCAACAAGCGTGGGGAAATGTAGTAAAAGAACCAATTGTCACTGAAGGTGAAACCGGCCTACGAGGAGATTTAGCATGCCGGGGCGTGTGGGTTGCACAGAGGGAGGCGTTGTTTGACATCCGTGTCGTAGACACTGACGCTCCCTCTTACACCTCACGCCCTGTTGCTTCTGTCCTGAAATCAGCTGAGTCGGTAAAACAAAACAAATACGCCAACGCCTGCGAGCTTCGTCATGCCACTTTTACACCTCTCGTCACCTCTGTGGATGGAGTTTTTGCACCACAACTAGCAACATTCGTCAAACACCTCGGGGAAGCACTTGCATCTCGCTGGGATAGATCCCTGTCTCGCGTATTGGGCTGGCTGAGGGCTCGTATAATTACTTCAATAATTAGAGCGACCAGCATGTGCATTCGTGGCACCCGCCACAAATGGAAGACAGCAGCGAAGTTATTCGGCTTCGATGATGGTGCCGCCCTTCCACACGCCGACTGACCTACGAACTCTTTCTGCCACTATTTTATTTTACGTCTACCTATTTGTTTAAATTTTTTGTGTTCTTCATCATGTTACAATAAAAATAGTTCTCCCTCATAATATAATATTATTTTGAATAATATTTACATGATTAGCATATATCCATATCGTTTTATGTCCATAAAATAGCAATAATGTCATTGACTACTTAAATATTCCGAAAATTGGTTAAGGTTTGGACTCCAACCGTTAGCAAACAGCATAAAAATGCAATATCATACTTTTTCACTTCTCATGCTCTAAAAGTGTGTCATATTATGCTTGCCAAGGCGGACTAAAGTAGTACATTTAGCCTCTTGGGAAAATATGTATATTTATGATATACAAAACGTTTTAAATTAACCAACCACAACGCTTCACCTTATTAAATCCACCAATCACGACACATATCGAAGTTAATTGCAACTCTAGATTCTTTTTTGGTGCGAATACTGTTTAAAAATGTGAAATCATTAAACAAAACTTTGTATAAAGTATCAACAAATCAGATATACCGCAATATTAAAATCAACCAATGAGGAAACGCAATCAAATTCTCAAAGCATTAGGTGCTTTTTAGTTCCTACTTCACAAGCATTAAAAAAAAGTTTAAATCGTTGGCAAACTCTTTGAAGCCCAAATTATACATTGTCTATGGCATTTATTCACGGCGTAGATATATCCTATCTGTATCAAAGTACTGAAAAAAATCCATAGATTGCCAAATTAAACATTTTTGACTCAGAATTCATTGCGGGCGATAAAATTGTATTTGTTTATTGTTAAAATGTTACTTTACTTATTTTATTTTCTCGCATTCGAAGAAAACTAGTATGTATAACTTGGGTCTAAACGCCATATCACCCCTCGAACAATTTTCCCTCACTTCGTTCGGGAAAATAACCATCTCGTGGTACTATGGCCTACTTTAGCCCCTTGTCAAACAATCTACTATTATTTTTGCTGAGTTTTTGGGGTTTTTTTTGTTATTAGCTTATTTGTATGTAAATCTTGTCAATAAAAATAATAGCATATGCATTAAGCGCGTATTTTATTTCCTACACGCAAAACAGTTCGTTACCAAACAACCATCAAAAACCTCTCTAGTCCTATTATAGTACTTTATGCAATAGTTGTATAAGAGGGTTCAAAAAAGGTGAGTGGCGTGTGTAACAATTTGAGGCGAAGCCGAAAATTGTTAATGTAGACGCCATGAGCCTTTTTTGACCTCTTTATATAACGTTGCATACAATACTTTTTCTACGACTAGGGATTAAATAAAACGCAATATATAACTATTCCAATGCTAACCAAACACAGTAATACAGCATAAAAAAGAGCGGGAAGTTGCATACTGGAGCGGTACCGCGAACATCGAAGTTCGCATATTTCGGGCATCTTTCTCTTTTACTCCAATTAAGGTAGCATGAGAGTGACAGAGACAATCGTCCGAAATTTACGAATATTGTTGTTCGCGGTAGCGCTGCTGACAAATGACAGCCGACAGAACGTAATCATAGACACAGTAAAATATATAATTTTTTCAACTGTCATTTACGTACTTGTGTTTTTCCTTATGTTGGCAGCAATTATTTTAGTTCTGTTACTGCTTCAATCAAACCATATAAATTCAGTTGTTGGTTGGGTTGGCAGTTTTGATTTTCGTTCTATATTTAGTGTTTGCTTATTATTTTTATCTGTTGGATTCACCGCGGCCCTACCGCGAAAAACTATATTCGTAAATTTTGGACGATTGTTTCTGTCACTCTCATGATGCCTTAATTGGAGTAAAAGAGATAGACGCTCGAAACATACGAACTTAGATGTTCGCGATACCGGGCCTAGACACCTCTAGTAGTTGCATTTTACACATAATAACTCTAGGGTCTTTATGAAGTATAGACTAGATAGAATTTTGAGAAATTGCATAAGACATGTTTTTATATTCGTTCGCGGGAGCATATAATTTACAGATAAAAGTACCGGAGTAGAAAAAATATTTATATTAACCTGTTTATCGTGCAAATCACTTTTCTCTCAAAATTTACTATTACAATTTGTTACAATTACAAAAATTCAACATGATTTTGGACACGCCTAAATTCGAAAAGGGTACAACGGTAGATAGAAATATTAGAAATGCCCAGATAAAACAACTTATGTGGCCTGTGTTTGGTGATCTTGTCTTTCGGATTTCACGATAAAGTTATGGGCTAGGCAGTATAAAGCAGGCCGCAAAAGCTTAGAAAACGATCTTCGTAGTGGAGGACCAATAAATAAATAATAATATATTTCTTGAAGACCGGCAAGTGAAGACAGCTAGAGATGTGTGCATTAGTGAGGAACGGGTAAATGATATAATTCATAGCCATTTGAACATGTCTAAGGTAAGTGCCCGTTGGGTCACCAAAATGCTGACCGCGTTAGATAAGGGCAGACGTGTCAAATGTTGTGAAGAGTTTTTAGACACGAGTCGCGGGAAAGAGGAAGAAATTTTTTCGCGGATTGTGACGTGTGGTGAGACATGGATGTGTTTACTTTCTGGGTCCAATTGTCTAATTGGACCCAGAAAGTAAACAGGAGTCACTACAGTGGAAATTATAGAACGAAAAACCTCCTCGAAAATACAAGGCTCGGCCATCGGCTAGCAAACTTATGACGACATTTCTTTGGGGATTTTGTTTATTGATTACCTAAAAAACCACGATGCACGTGGTTTTTTAGATAAACAATCTATAAACAAAATCCCTTTAGCATTCCAATTATTACGCCTATTTACAGTATCAGCTGAGAGATACCATATAGGAACAAAGAGAGGCAAACTTAACAGAGGTAATCTTTTTTACACGACAATGCACCTGTGCATACGGCTCGCACCGCAGAGCTAGCCATGACCAGAAATAGCTTCGGATCCATCGACCACTCCCCTTACAGCCCAAATTTAGCACCCTGTGACTAATTCCTGTTCAGACTTCAAGAAAGATTTCTGCCGATAATGAGATGATAACCGCGGTGAACGAGTTTTACGACGACAAACCGCAATTTTTTTAACCGCAATTTTTTTTTAATGGTATAAGGTCATTATTCATTATTTGACAAATGTAACAAGCGCATTTCGGTAGCAGGAGATTATATACAGGGTGGAATGGCACGACGATCCGAAAGCAAAATAATATAAATAATCTTATGTGATTCATAATTGTTACATACTTGCCATAATTTATTTTTCAAAAGTGATCTTCAGTAAAAAGACATGTCTAGATTATTTACCTTTTTTTAACTACCTAAAAGTAGACTATAAAATATGCTCAATATCGATAAGCCCCTAAAACAATTCAAATCAATAAAGGGTAGGATCTCCGTGATATGATTTTTTTTAAACTGACTTAGGATTGTCTATTGCAGGAGTGTTTAGAATGTTTTGATAAATAAATCACTTTTTCTTTTTCGTAACGAGTCGATGATACACTAATGTTATATTTTAGATGACCAGAACTCTTGCAGCACTGTTATGGTGATACAAATAATTATGATTTTTTGATAACCACAATGACACTTAAGAAGTTTACTAGATCCATTACCAGAATTGCAGTAGTCTGCGACAAAGGGGGGGATAGTATCTCTGATCCCCCCCTCCCCCTAGTGCGGATACCCAGGCACTAAGCCGGGCTGGTCGGGGGCGTCATGGTCGAATGTCAATAGAAGATCCCATGGCGCCCCAATACAACGAAGACGTGGGTGTTTGTCCGGAGTGGGGTTTTGTGGGTAGTCCTCTTCCCTCCCTTCTCGCTAGGAGGGGGGCTGAGAAGAGTGAGAGAAACCGGGTGGACGATGCGTAAATACATTCTCCACTCCGTAAACAAAAAATAAAAAGTGCTCATAAGTCAATCTCAAGAAATCCATCATCCAATCATAACATAGTATTGAGCTTATCAGTAGCGTACGGAAAAGAGGTGGCATTATGAACAAGCGGGAAATAGAATCGAATGAATAAATTCAAATGTCATATAATATTTACTTTGCTTAGAGCAAGAGAAAAAGATTTTAATCTTTTACTCTTGCTCCCTCACATTTAAGGTTTTAACCACATACAACCTTAATTATTTACTGGCCACAAACTTTAGAAACTGTAATTACCAAAATATAGTATGATAAAATAAAATGAAACTGGCAAAATAACAATGTTTGCTATATTTGTTGTACGCTAGGCTTATAATTTAAAATAACAAGACAGCAGAAATACAAATGAAACAATATGAATGACCCACAAGAATCAACAATTTTGAAGTGGATTGAACCGTACAATAATCTTGTATGTGACGATAACAAAGTTTGTACTGTAAAGTAACACCAATGAAAAATTATAACATTGAAAAACACGTCAACAATAAAAATCACCAAAGAAATTGTAGAAACCAAAACGATACCCTTGTCTACGACGTATGCGTTTTCCTAATTGCCTGCAACATCCCTTGGATACGACTATATCATTCATTATTTAGATGGATGGAAAAACAGAATAATCAAAGGCCCTCATTTTTTCTGTAGTCCATAGATTACATTTACAATTTCTTTCTGGGCTGGCTTTGCGCCTAGCTATATTGAGGCATTAAAATATTTTTTTTTTGGTATAAAAACTTTGACACTACTTGAATAAATGTTTTTTAAAATCATTAATCGTTTAATCATAAAATGCACCTAGGCGATTACATTGATCGCTCTGTCCAAAATGCCACCACATGCGCGTACGCCACTCATCAGTTTGCCATTGCAGATTGCACCTCGAGTTGGTATTCCAATCAGTTTTGCTTTAATTGTATAAGTTGTTACCAGCCTAAATTCGATATTTACTTACCTGGATGAATCTGTCGCCACAAACTTCGCAGATGTACGGCTTGTCGCCGGTGTGCCTGCGGACGTGCAGCGTGAGATCGTTGCTCTGTGAAAAGGCCTTGTCGCAATACGTGCACTTGTACGGTTTGTGACCAGTGTGCACGCGCATGTGACGCGATAATTTGTTGCTACGCGAGAATCCTGTGAAAATATTAATATACAAGTTAAGGCAGCTCATAGATTTTATTGTATGCTAATAATAAGAAGAAATGCTCATAAGTATACCTATGAGCATGTACATACAAGAAGTACCTTAAAATCGGGAGTATTGAACATGGTACGGTACAAAATTACCCCTTTTACCATAACCATTCCCTACCGCTATTACTATTATAATATGAGTAGGTAGCTATCGCGTGAAAGCCGCCTGCGTGATTGGCACCTTGCCAATAGGGTCTCAACTAGAATTTATTTTTTAGGATTATATTTTCATGTTAGTAGTTTCATTCATAGTTTAAGATGTATTTGTGATTAATAGTATTTTTATATGTACATATTTGTACAGGCTTCGAAATAAAGTTTTTATCATATTATATTATTTTATGTGTAACTTGATGTAATTATCTATTACCAATCTAGTACACCGAGAAAGCCTCATAAACAATTTTTTTTTATACATGTCAAACTATACCTATTCCATCTTTAATAATTGTAATTAGGGCACCACACTCACAAGATTACACAACAAATGAATATTTGAAAATCCGAAAATGCAATGAACTGGCTATATTTACCTAAACATAGCCAGTTCATTACATTTTCGGATAAACATTAACTGTGACAGCAAAATAAAATTTTGTTTCATTTTAACGGTACTAAGATAGATACTATCAGCATAGGCAGCCCTATCCGAATCAAACAAAGCTGCGGAAGAGCCTCAACTCCAGGGAAACGGCCCAGATCAGACTCTACAGAGACATTTTCCAACCCTAAGTTCCCACACTCGTCTCCTCCCTCCAAATCCATCAAAAGTGATGACTATCTAGAGCAACCCTCATCAGGTCACCAAAATGCCGTCCTCCCAGACTCATCCAGTGACGAAGATCAGCCAAACAAGTCGAGAGAACAAGAGGAAATCGAAGAAGAAACCGAAACGGGAAACGTATGTATACATTTGTACAGGAACGTATGTTTATATTTGATCAGGAGCAAAAGGGCGCTCTGAGAGAAATAGTAATTTCCTCAAAAAGCTTTAGTGGCAAATCGACCCTTTCTACAGAGATGAGGATGGTGCCGATCACAGCCCCGTTCCTAACAGAGGAACAAATTAGACTACTTAACATTAAGTAATCTAATTTGTTCCTCTGTTAGGATTTCTACATATAGAAATCGCTAAGGTTTATGAATGTTCTCAGATTTTAGGGTGCTTTCCGATATTGAGCATAGAATCGTCTATTCCAGATACAACAGAAAGCACACCTACCCCGGCAACACCAGATCCAAAATCCTCAACAAAGCCCCTTCAAGATCTGGAAAAGAAATCTACATCTCCAAAAGATCCAACCAAAGATCCCTTTTATGTGACCATAGAGACAGTGGGTCCTAGGCACTCAGACAAAGTCCGCACAGGTGAAAATTGGCACATTTGGCATCACAAAGGAAAACGTAACGGCAAAAATGGCCGTCCTTTGCTGACTACCTTCAGGATATCCTGAAAGGACATTGGACACAGTTTTCTAGATCGTACTCGATTAAAAAGATTATGAAATGAAAACAAAAGACTTTAAATCAACACAATTCTAGAAAAAAAAATAGTGCGTCTGTGCAAGCTATTGTTTCTTCTTTAGACATTACATTACATATCTCTACACTAACAACAACAACTAAGTATTTTTCATTTGATATTTATATTGCGGTAAATAAAGGAAAAACACCCTGAACATTAGCCATTTAATAGCATTTCAAGAATATAAAAAAAATGTAGAGAACAACAGATTAGAAGACTGAGAAAACCATCAGATATGTTTTAAACAACTAGCTTGGAAAACTCTCTTCAAACCAAATGGATCGAAGAAATAAAACGAGCCCCTTTGTCTAGATATTAATGACCCTGGGTATAATTTGTACAGTTTTTTTACAATACAATGGTGATACATAAACTAGTGAAACCGACTACTTTCTTGGCCGACAATGTATAAATATTGTAAAAAAATACGTCTGTGCGAAACCCTCGAACACAAACAACGACAACGACGGAAATATATATATAAGAAGGATGGGATATAGTATATTAAATAATGTTACGAATGTATACTATACTTTTTCTACGACACCCAAATACATAGGTACCCATTCGAGAACAATAAAATGGGTTTTTGCACAATAAGGAAGACCGATAAGAAACTACAAAATACTGAAATAGTTTCGCTAAAGGTTACAAATTTCGAACACAACACACGCCGAACATGCCATAGACAAGATAAATAAAAAATACGCCGGTTCTCAATTACGAAAACTGTGGTTGCGTTCAAAAATATTTAAATGTCCAATGGAAAATTATATGATAGAATTATGTTTATAGTTTTTACCTTTGTTTTGCAATATTTAACATATAAAACGCATTTCAGTTTATTTTTTCGTCTTGATTTAAATTATGAAGCTAAATATTATATTATTTAAAAAGCTACTTATTACTGCAAATTAAAACAAACCTGTTAAATGGAATTTATACTTTAAAAAAAAATTACAGTACTTCCATAGGTATTCATATGATTACTGTTCAGCAGTAACATATTAGCTGTTCGTATTAACCTATAGACAAACAGACTTTCTTATCGTTACTCAAATGAAGTTAAATTGGATACCGCTGACAATAATCTAATTGACAGATTTAAGTGCTGGAGTAGAAAAGTAAATATAATGACTGCCATCCATTGTATATAATAAAACCTGTGGTGGGCGACTTAATTACGGAATTTGATTATCGATTAATACGATTATACGCTTAAATATTGTTTATTGTAGGTTTTCTAACGCGCCTATAGATTGAGGAAAGGAAAACATTTGACAGCTGAATTTGATGGCGCTCTACAGTTGTACTCGCCGTAAATTTTTCGATTACTCCTTACGACGTGCGTCTTTATCATCATTTTTTCTGTTGGCGCTCTCATATATCTCACATTATTTTCTTTTTTAATACAACCACGTTGGCAAACAAGCAGACGGCCCGCCTGATAGTAAGCAGTTACCGTAGCCTATGGACGCCTGCAACTCCAGAGAATTCACATGGGCGTTGCCTACCCTTACTTATGTCATTGTCGTTACCAATCCCCTAAAGGTTCAAAAAGGGGGTTGAAATACTACAGAGAGACGTTCTGCACTTCTGGCATACCGACGAAATTATCGCGACAGTCCGCAAAAGTCCGTAGTCAAGTGCTAAAGTGATTTGTCTAACAGGTGTTCTTAACTAGGCTAATAGGAACAATACTTTTAACCTTTTCCACAAACGACACAGATACATGGCTTCTCTCCGGTATGTGACCGCCTGTGACATTGCAGATCTGATGAGCGAGGAAAACCTGTAATTAAAAAATAATACTCATTAGCTTACATTAAATAAAAATATATAAATGACCCAGTTTGCAAATGCTTAAGACATAGTCGTTTTTTAGAATTAAACAATACCAAATATCGTTTAGGAGTAATGTTTTACCCACAACAAATGAATTGTATATTATACTATTTAATCACATAACTAACGTTGGATTTTTTTATTTATTTATATGGGACCAACTTCGGGGTATACCCTTTCCAATAAAGATTTATTAAAGTCGGACTACTCTGTAAAAAGTTATGCGTGCTCATGCTCATACATAAAAAAAATAAGCTTCGAATTGAGAACCTCCCCCGTTTTTTTAAGTTCAGCTGATATTAGGTACTAAATTACCTACTTATGAAATACTAGTAATAAAGAAACGTATTGATACGTAAGTACTCTCGAGATACTATAACATCCTTTTATTGATTTTAGAATTTGTTAGAATTGTCTCAATTATCAGTTGTTAACAGTATACAGAAAGTACAGTCAGCGATAACAGATTATATTTTCATTTACTAATTAGATCATTGATTTAAGTTACCTTTTCCACAAAAATCGCATTTATAAGGCTTCTCGCCGGTGTGTCGTCGCATGTGAACGATCAAGTTGGAGGAATTAGAGAAACTCCGGCCGCAGTACAGGCATAAACAGTTATTGCTCACACTTTTATCGCGGTGGATCTCGTGGACGCGTTTATGAGAACTGAAAAATGAATATAAACAAAACTATTAACATTGATGGCGGTAATACCTATATATAAGTCCAGTCAACTGTAAAAATTCGTTCACTGCCAAAGTTTCAAAAATATGTACCGAGCAACTCTATTGTACAGTCAGCGTCATATAGTTGGTAGCATCCAAGGTACTCATAAAGTTCGGTACACCATAGATTTTGTATGGTGTTCCGAACTATTTGACTACTTTGAATGCTACCAACTATATGACGCTGACTGTACAGTAAATAGGGTTGTAGGACGTATTTGTGAAAGGATTCTTTCGGTACGTATTTTTGCACTTGACTATACTATATATTAAGTATCTACAGATAATAGTAACTAATCAAAGGTCCTTTAAACATAAATTTTTAATCTTTATAACGCCGAAGACGCAATTTACAGTCCCAGACACAACTACATGCAACACGTTTTTCACGCATTTAAAGTATTGCAAAAGACATGCATGTCTAAGGAGCCATCTCGCACAGTCCTGCATCCCATCTTTTCCGTCACATTAATTTTTATGAGACGTCTGATCCAATTATTACCTATTCTCTAATAGTGGTAATACCTCACTGAAAGCCTATTAACATGCCTCATCACCATACAACCAGGGATTGTAAAATCGGTTTATTAAATACCTGTATAGAAATTGTCAAACTATTACCGCTAATAAAAGAATACCTGTATTCTAATTAGAGATATTATTGTCATTTTACTTTTATCTATGCCTAGACTAGAATAGCTAGACTATTCAATACCGGTATTTATTGCAATTAAAATATAAGATGTCCATTAAACATTACTAGTAGTAATGTATGTATGTGTAACAAATAGGTGTAATAGTGTAAGGTCACCCGATAACATTGTGCATGGCTGGTTGAAGTGTCAACTAAATACTGAATAAGTTAATTACCGGTAATAGTTTTAAGGGGTAAAATGCCAAATAGAGGTGTTGTTGTCAATTGGTCAAACCGCTAATATATTTAATTGTACCGCTAATCAGAGGTTTACCGACTTATTTTAACCCGGAAGCAACTATTCCTGCATACAACGGACAAACGGAAGCAAAAATTTACCAGTGCTAATGAATCATTAATGGAATACTAGCACTGTTACATATTTACTTCCGATAATCTTATAATACGATAAACTGATAATCCGGAGCATAACCCAATCTAACATAAACCCCAAAGCCGAATCCTTGGGATAAAATTAAATTTACACAAATATGGCTGAAAAGGGTTAATATGGTTGTAATTTACGACTTACCGTAAGTTGTCTCGTCTATGAAATTTCTTTTTGCACACATCACATTCAAATGATTTTTCACTCGGCATGTGCTGCTTGGTATGTCTAGCAAGTAAATCTTTTCTGAAATTAAACCAATTACCTACTTTTATTTATACTTTAATGATAATTGTTTATCATATTTATTGATAACGTGGTGAATGTTAAAAAATCGGCTTTACTTATTACCAGGGGGACGTATAAGCATACTCATAAAACTGAAAAATCGTAATATGCCTACCCAGATTGTCCCTTTGTAACAAACGGATATCTAAATAAGGCTTTATAAATAAAAAATCTGACTTACCTGTAAAAACACCTCTTGCAAGTATCACATTGATATTGTCTCTCGTTCACCTTTGTTTTAGGATCCATAAACTTAACTGACACACTCTGTCCTTCGTGGTTCCGTAATATATGCTTATTCAACGAAATTTCGTAAGCAAATTTAAGCCCACAAGTAGTACATATATGTTTTCTTTCGATTTGCTTACAGATATTCCTATGACGAGCTGCTGATTTCACTGATGCAAATACCTAAAACAAGCAGTCACATGTCAAGAAATTTTTAACCACAGTTAACGTGCAAATTTGATTGCAGTATTCTAGAAATAAATAACATCAAAGGCATAACAGTACAGTATAACAGACGTTTTATTAAGACTCAACATACAAAGTACGTAGGTATCCTAAGTATACAATTAAATTTATTTTAGTCCATTACCTTACTACAAAGGTTGCACCGCTGAGAAAGTTCTGGGTGTTCGGCATCGTTGTGACTAATCAGATCACTTTCTGATAAAAATACTCCGCTACAAATGCTGCATACTTCAAGCGCATTCATATTTTCCTGTAGTATAATGTATAGTTTAAGCCACACCGTATATTAAATGTTGTTTAAACACGGACACGTCAGTATTTTTATAAATATTAACAAAAGCGAAATTTATATTCCATCAAATATAAAAAGTCATGACTCATTGAACCAAATGTTCATAACAATTTAATGGAGTAAAAGGATAAACACAACTTGCCATATCACCATTTGGATCTAACAGGTCCTGTAGCAATACTTCTGTTAGATAGTTCAGACCTTTGTTACTTGAACTGTGCAATGTTTCATGTTCCTACAACATTTAAAGCATTATTTTATAAAGGTAAGTCACAATTAAATATAAATTTGAATAAAAACAGTCTTGACTTACACTCAAAATTTTATTAGAACTACTTCTATCGTCAATGCAGACATGTTGTTCAAAGTTTAATATATTAAGGTACATTTTCTTGCATAGCATGCAACATGGAATTTTGGTACCTGAAAATAATTACATTAGCTTCACGTATGCATCAATATTAGATGATATTAAGTAATTAATACAATAGAGGATCTTGCCGTAAAGTGCTTTTGAGAAAACAGAAATAGGTATTTGTTACTGTCAAATCAGGCATATCCATATTCCCAGTCGTTAAAGGATAAAATGTTTTCCATACACAATGTAAGTTTTCATTACGTCACGCTCACAATAATAAAAAATATGTCAGAAACTGGTTGTGGGGGTTGAAGGGTAAAAAGGTTAACTTATTTTTTGAATTTAAGGAATTATCATTAAGCAAATTCAACAGGATATAATAGTACAGTGCAATCCCTATTAAAAACGAACAAATAAGTAATGATGATATTTTTCCGGAGCAAATACTTTAACAATTATTATAGTTCTTAGGTTCTTTTTATGGCCGTTAACAATACGGAAAAACAAAATTGGTTTTATTAATTAACAAAACAAATACCTTACCCTTATGTTCCATCATGTGCATGCCTAATTCTATCTTAGCTTTAAATTCTTCCTTACAAAATATGCAGCTTTTTGTTTTAATGGGGCCAGTTTTTGTATGGTAGCCATTTTCTGACAGTTTACTTAATATGGTCTGAAAAGTAGAATCACAATCTCAACTCAACAAGCAGACAAAGCCAATGCTTATTTCGTGCTATAGCATCTTTTTTATTATTTCATATTAACAACAGATTAGCAGTTACTTATATTTATAAAATATGATTTTACAGAACTTTAATAAAAGAAATAACATAAAAAGGCCACTGCTGTCAGTGCCTCTCTAGGCAAGAGCACACAATCACATTTGTATACTACAACTCTTTCAATTCAATTCACAAAGGCGAGTGGATTAATCAAATCCAAATATTCTGGCTATAGGAATAAGAAAATTTGATGTGCCTTCATGGCTTGCACAAGCTATATTTATCTGTACAGATTTACATTGATAACCAGTTGGTAAGAAGTTCGTTAAAGACTGTGTCAACATCAGTTATTTGACTTTACTGTTTATTGTAGTTATATGAATAGCTAAAATACATTAATAATGTGAGTATTATATATTTTTAAATAGCTCACTCACACTGGTAAGCAACTTCTTTGGCCTGCCTCTCTTTTTTGGTCCCATGAGATCAGCATGAGTTGTCCACATATGCTTTGTTAAATTGTCTGAATTGTTAAAACATGTACCACAAAGAGGGCAGTATGTACCCTGGCCATCTTCATATTCCACTGCAATAAAAGCATATTATAATACAATTATTTTTTAAGAAATATAGAACATGGGAATGGATGAAAAAATGAAGGGTTATATAATAGTATTTTGTGTAACCATTGCACAAGCAGCAGGTTAATTTTCAATAAAACTCAACATAAGTACAGAAGAACTTTTTGTTCAAACAAAAATATTAGAGGTTTACATAATATTTTTGTTTGACAAAAAGTAATGAATAAAAACTTGTTAGTAGAAAATTTGGACTAGGTCTTGGGCACTGGGTAGAGTGCCGAGAAGGCTGCCTGCATTCCCTTCAACCTCGTGGAAAAATAGTGGAAGGGCTCACAAAATACCAGGAACAGTAAAATAAAAGGAAAGAGTTACTTCATATAAAGTTTTGTTACATAATGGAACAAACGCACAACAAACAATATGAAGATGCAAAAGACACCTTAGATTGTTACTAATATTGGAGTTACCTTTTACACATTGTTTATCCATATGTTCTTTGTATCTAGTTGAAGTGTCAAATAATTGATGGCAATTTTTACACTCCTGGTGACATTGATGGCTATCACACTCGTCTTCATTTTTAATAGGAGCTAAAACAAATAATAATAAAATATGCTTCATTAAAATGTAATTGTAGTCAAAGAAACAATCAGTACATAAGGTGACGGCACCAGTAATGGACAAGGGACCAATCATGAACATTAGTGCTTATTGCAAAGGAGTTAATTGTTGTGCATTTGTTGGGACATATTCAATTTATAACTTTATGATTTTTGAAATAAGAACTAAGTGTCCATCATTGGTGCCTGTCAGCTTATAGTGTCCGACATTAGTGCCATTACCTTAAAATGAATTTTTCATTATATGCTATGACTACTGTAGAACTCAGATGATTGTGTACTGGCTTGTGCAAGTGCATTCAGTCAATACACACAAGGATGGCATGGCGGTGACTGATCAGATTCAATTTAGCCAGTTGAGTGTCAAGTCTAAATCTGAGTTAGTGTAATTGCGGTCTAGTCACATTTTTTAATGGGTCTACTTCTGAATGAGACAGATTTGAAATGCACCTAATGATGTGTAAGTAATTTTCTCAATCTAATTCTGAGTAGGCAAGATTCATAGTGAGGTATTCAGAGTCAACAGAGTGGAATTTCTAAGTAAACCTTACATGGTATAATAAAAAAATATGTAGTGTATCTGTATCTTCACAATAGACTACGGTTAGGTTAGGCTTGTTAGGTTGCTTTAGATGCCGCAAGGGCAAACTAACCAGTGAATATGCCAACATATCCACAACATTGATTTTTGATATACATATATTTTCTATGTAAAATTCTTCAGGTAATATTCCTTTATTTAAATCTGTATACAAGTAACATACTACTAATCTGACCTACTCCAAAATGTGTTTCTTATGAAATTAATTTACCTGTTGTTTGTTGCATTTCAAATCTGTCTGATTACACATACACAGATATAGATCAAACACTCAAAATACTAATCTGGTCCGGCCCTCCCAAACAACAAGGACTTACCTTAGTTCACATCTATAAGAAACTGAACAAATCTGCATAGTGAGCCTAGGTCAATGAGTTGTAGAATTTAAATTTAAACAGTTATTTTGGTTAATTGTTTGTATGTATGTTTTAAGCAAACATTTTTTTATTACATTTTCCTCTAAAGCTAATAAAATACTACATAAAATAAAATAAACTTGGTATTACCTAGCTTACTAAAATTTTCAGGTGTGACCGGTAGAGAAAAGTCTATATCCAAACCATCATCATTGTCATCAGCTGTCTGTTCTTCTTTAACATCATTTGATATTGTCTGTTGACAAAATAATAATAAATAAATAAATATTTCGGGACAATCTGACACAAATCGACCTAGTCCTACGGTAAGCTCAGTAAGGCTTGTGTTGTAGGTACTAGACGACGATATATATATAATAGATAGATACATATAAATACTTAAATACATAGAAAACACCCATTACTCAGGAACAAATATCTATGCTCATCACACAAATAAATGCCCTGACTGGGGATCGAACACAGGACCATCGGCTTCATAGGCAGGGTCACAACCCACTAGGCCAAACCGGTCGCCCGAAACACAAAATGGTAGTAGTTTTTGTATATTGGTTATAGTAGGATGTAAACAGCTTCAAAATAAAAACCATAAAATATTTGTACTATGAAGTAGTGGGAAGGTAAAGGAAGATAAGACTTAATATATCAAATATCAAATAAGAAATATACAAATAAAAGTTTGTGTTTCTTGTTCCTTTTTTTTCTGTTTGTAATGGAATATTTATTTCCACTAGCTGTCCACTTTTTTTCTAGACTCATCAGTAAGTTTTTACATATAATATGGTAATTATTTTGAGACATGTTGGATAGGCTAAAATTCATTGTCAGATAATTAAAACAACTAAAACGGATTATATCATGTATACTAATTTAAACTTCATCCTGACATTTTGAACACTTTTGCAGCGTTCATGGTCATCGGGTGGACAGTACATTTAATCTTGTTTCATATGTTGTGTTCTATAATTTATTGACATATTTATGAATATCTGTAGTTGATAAACGAGAATTTCCTATGATGGCCCAAAAGTGCCACAAAAATTCCAACCTCTGTTCATTATTAAACCTATATAAAACATGATTGTTTTAAACAAAAAACTATGTTTTAAAGTCGAATATGTTTTGTAAGTTATGGAGTGAAACATTGCGAGCAATATTCGACTTATTAAACGTGAGCTACTTACTTCTCTACAATTAATACATAATTGTTGTTTAAATTTTTTTACATACTTACATTGGTAGCTTTCATAAACAGAGTCTGTAGTGTAGAATATGTCTCTTGTGACTTCTTTTTAAAGGCAAATGCATTGATAGCTTTGTCTTTGCACTCCTGGCAGATACTCGATGGAAAGCCATCACCTTGTTCAATCTGAATAAAAATAAGTAATTTGCACTCACATAATAATTATTTGATAAACAATAGAATAACATTGATATAATCATAAGTACGTAATATACATATAAATAATTAATACATATTAGCAAACAGAGAGCAGTTGTAGGAATAAATACTAAACAATAAACGGCCTCACCTTTAAGCCTGTTATTGCACTAATTACATAGTCAAATGTGATTGATCCCGAGTAAACGTCAAATACAGAATTTAACACTAATTCTTTTGATAAACACGTTCTACAAACATTTTCTATTTTAATCAATTTTAAAATGTTTTGAGATGAAGCCATGTCAGTTGCAGTTGGCAGTTTTTTGCGTTGTAATTACAACAATAATATTTGATTATAAAGGTCGTATAGCTATAGTTAGTAACTTGTGTTAGAATAAAAATAAACATTAAATTATATACACAAGCAAAACTAAGAATTCATAATTATATGTTAGACAAATTTATTTGAGCTCGTCTTATAAGCAGTTAATCAAACATGGCTCCTTTCCCTTTCCCTTATCCACTTCGCCTTGCGTCTTGTAGTGTTGTGTTACTAGTGTTGTCATGTCACTTGATCTATTGAATTGAATATTAGCTTGAAAAGAATGAACTGAATGAATGTGTTGAATGAGTATCGGTGTCTAAGAATTTTTAGGGTTCCGTTTCCGTAGTCAACTAGGAACCCTTAGGCTGATATCACACTTGCGATTTACGAGCGAGTTTTGTATGGAGGCGAATACGCAGCGAGTTCGCCGCGTACGAGTTTTGTATAGAAGTCGCTTGCACATCGCCCAAGTGTGATAACGCTCTTAGTTTCGCTGGTGTCGCCATGTCTGTCCGTCCGTACGTGCGCGCATAATCTCAGTGACCGTTAGCACTAGAAAGCTGGAATATGGTACAAATATGTATATCATTCACGCCGTAAAATAAAAAGTAGAAAAAGTGTTTTATTAGGGTAAATCCCTTGTACGTAAAGTAGGTAGTGATTTTTTTTTTCATTTCTACCCCAACGTGTGATATATTGTTGGATATGTGTTAAAAATGAAAAGGGGTTTACTTTATATATTTATAAATATTTTATGATAATGTAAATATTTTCGGAAATAATCGCTCCTAAATTAAAGAATAATATGTCCACTTTAAGCTCGCGCGCAATAGTTTATTTCATTTGCCGATAGATGTCGCTACGTAACCCTACACTGAGCGTGGCCCGACACACTCTTGGCTGGTTTTTTTATTAATAATTAATACATCTTTGGCACAATCTATCGCTATAGCATCGTCTATAGTGTCGTCTGTCATATGTAAATAATATTTCTTTGGCTGTGACTCAGGAATCCTTAGTCATTGTTCTTTGGTCGTATTGTGTGCATGGAGTCATCATGTCGAACCTCCGTCACTCGCCTCGCAACTCGCAAATCGTCGAAACGTTCGACGAAACTCTGCCTATAGAAAATGTCCGCGTACCATTAGTTAACCGGCCAAATAATTGGAATCACACACGAATATTGGCACTCGTACCTGAACAAGATGGTTTAGGTTTATGTTAAGTCACTGTCAAAACTAAAGTAATTATCCCACATCGCTGCCTTGCCTAGTTTTTGTTTAATTGTGTTTGCTGTTACTCATATCATAAATCAGTTCATATTAGTATGAAAAATAATTCAAAGGCACTTTTAACTATAATTCACCACACTATGTGATCCCCTCATTCATCTCATCCTTTGCCTCTGCTCGTTTCTTTTGACTCATGCTCGAAAGACGGCCTCGCTGCGTATGGTGATGCGAGGGATGAGACGAAATGCAAGACGTCCGCGTACACATGCGTGCTCGTGTTTCGTCTCGTTGTCCACCGCGCTGCTCGTACGAATGTGTGGCCGTAGCATCAGGAATACCACTCACATAGTCAATGGGAAGGTAAGAAAAGAAATGTACAGTAATAAATTGTATGAAATGACCGTGTTCCGAGTTTGACTATTTCATGACTCATGGCTATTTCATTAGATGATATAAAATTATTGATATAGTTAATTAAAAATGGCTACACTATACGTGCAAAAACATTAAGCACCCAAATGTCATTAGCTCGTATGTGATATTTAGCCTCATTGACAGTTGCTTTCAGATCAAATGGGTACTACATCAGTAGAAGCTTAAAATATTTTTGTTCCTTTTTAAACTGAACTCTTCAGAACTGTCAAAGTTGGAGGAATATAATCAAATGCAATTGGAGTTTTCTTGTTTTTTCAACCGAAGTTGCGGTTATTAATACAGAATAAGGTAATATTTTTGTTATAAAGAGTGACCTGTAAAGCAAAACTACAGTGAACTGTTACACTATGGACTGCAAAAGCCAGAATATGTTTGTCCCTTACTGGCGCTCGCAGATGCGTACTCCAGTCATTATTCCTCTTAGGCCTGCTTGCTCCAAGGAATTTTTAATATATATATTACTATATCTATGGCTTGCTCGCTATACATTCAATGTGTCACAATACATTCATTCATTCACTCACTCACTTCACTTTATGTCATGAAATCACTATATTCGCGGACGGTGGTCGGATTTACCGGAGTGAAGGTGTTGCTAAGTGTTGTTTAGTGATTTCGTAATTTAATGTAGAAGTAATAAATTACCAACGTCTCGTTATACAAGAAATCTGTTTAACATCGTAACACGGAATCGCCGCCCTAATTAAATTATTTTGGTTATGCTACGTAATATAAGCTCGAGTAAGTATTGATTATTTTTATTTTATGTACTTCGTATTACTGTTGTTATTGTATTAAATTTACTAGGTAAGTATAAAACATGTATTACTATCAATTTATATAGTCTATTATAAAATAATTGTTCCCGAAAACTGCCTACAACTGCACTTAGTGTGCAAACATGTTTAATATACCCAATTTAATACCTACAATTCGCCCAATAACAATTATTTTTAATAAATTCTTGCTTACTTAAGTAACTTATTTCTTATTTTTATGCTTAGCCTCGTTTTAATACTGGATAGATTATATTTGTAATAAGTATATATTCGAGAAATTACTTTCAGTTATTTAACTACCTATTAATATTGAGTACATACAAATGTCACAATCTTTTTTCCCTTTGTATAGTTTACAATACAATCTTTAAGGGCATATTTTTAGTACCATATATTTTATTTTATTGGTCCTATCACATAATTATTTGTTTATATAAATAATAAAGCCCCCGTGTCTCGCCGTGCGCGCCATGCGTGGTGATTGGTGTGCCAGCCAGCAGTGAAAGCGCTCATGTCATCAGTACTGCCTACTTTCTCTAGAGGTCCACTGCTGAGAACAAGCGTTTAACTTTATAGCCCTACTGATTACTTATTAAAATATTTTTAGATAACTTCCGTGATAGTCTTGTACGAATGCAGATTCACAAATGTACCTAATCGTGAAGCTTTATGCTCAACTAAAAGAAGTAAAAGTACCTATGTAGTAGGTATAGGCACTGTGTTCGTTTATATCCCAACATACAAATGTTTACAAAGTTAACGATAAGTCTGCAATTGCGAATTCTATTAATGCCCTTCTCGCATTACGAATTACGTGGGATAAATCATATTTGAGAAAATTCTGACCTGCAAATAGAACTTTAACGTAACGTACTTTATAATACCTACTTACCAATTAAATTTTAGATTCATGAAGTTTTAACCGCCCCGCCTAGCCCTAGTGTTACTTGTGCTTGTCTTATTATGGCTGTAGTGTAATTGTAGTACCTACTTACCTAACCTATGTAGGTACAGTCACCGGAAATAGGATCTGACGATATTAAGACCGGAAAAATATCTGATCACATCTTATATCAAGGCCATAAGGTGCTGTCAGAAATTTTTGCGGCCTTGACAGCGTCAGATCAGATATTATTGCCGGTACCTGTACCTACAGTTGAACTGAGGCGGTTGGTGTCAATATCTGTTAACTGCGAATGACTAGTTAAATGCCTGTCTTTATGAAGCCGGTTGTTTGGTATTACGTTAGTTTACTAAATGGAAATTACACTACTACCTATACATAATTGTTTTATCTATCAGGTCCACGTACCTATTCCACATTTTCACCGACTGTCTGCCTAATGAATGATACACCTATAGTGGAAGAGCTAATAACTATTAGTCATCTATTTTAGTAGCCTTGTTCTGACGCACATCAAAAGTTCAAAACATAATGTAGAGGACACACGTAATCTCCGACTCAAACATTTCGTTGCTGCTTCCTAGTTCCTACACATCACCTTGTTTGGCGCTGCGAGTCAGACAGACGTTTCACATACAAATCATTTATGTTATTTGTTAAATGTTACGGAGTTAAATGGCTAAAGTACAGACAGACATGGCAAAAGTGCCTTCTGAGGTAACCCTACATAAAGTTTGAGTGTTTTCTGTAATTGTACCTAGATCAAAAAAAAATGTTTAACTGAGTAGGCTTACTTTGTTTACAAATTATAAGAAAAACTACTTAGACAGCTAACGTGAAATGGGGATCGAAATCGGCAAATTTTTGTTTGAATTTAACTTTGTTATAATACCAAAGTAAGTGTTCATTAATCTTGCGTATATCGTTTATATACTTTTGAATCTTACTGGAAACAAAAAAATATAAGTTATGTATATTTTATATATTTATAGTGGTACGTTTTAACACAAAAAACGATTCAACCGCATTTGAGTAGGATTTTGTCGGGCCATTAATGAGGTGAGTTGGTGTTACTAAGGGATGTACCGGGATGAGAGACGGGTGAGTTAGTGTTCGTAGTTCAGAGCCCTGAGTGTAAGTTTTTAACGTAACAATACTTCACCATCGCGTTATAGTTACCCATATAAATAACATCATCAATTCATCACTTACGCGTTCGACACTTTTTTTACGTCAAAAGAAACTTACATTTGAGCCTCAGGGTTGTCAATTTACATGAGTAATCAAGTGTCTTACACTATGGTAAAATGGTAAACATGATTTCAAAAAGTATTGAACTATTAGAGGACTTGAAGAAATTGCAAATTAAATAAACCTGTTATACCTATTAAAATATGCCTTTTACTTTTTTTTTTTTTTTTAGTGTTATAGATTTATTTAATCAATAAAAGATAAATGCAACATATTAATACCTAATAACAAAAATAAAAATAAATTATACTAATTAAAAATAAAATAAAATAAATAATGACTGCTAAACTAACTATAAAAAGAATACCCCATCTAGCAAGTCCCCCTGCGGCATGGACCCCATAACGCTGGCTGCATTACCTCTCTGTACCGCTAGGGCGATACGCTGGGAGAGGTAAGAGCCAGCTTTTGGGTCCCCTGTAGTGTTGACCAGCCGCGCCGACAGAGCCCTCACGAATTGTTTCGTGTCGTCTGACCAGGGGCCCAGGGTCTCAACTGCGATTGCCTTTTACTTATTTCATATAGTAAAACAGGCTTTTTGTTACTGAAATGTTTAATTGACTTTTATTATACTGTATTCCTGGACTGATTTGTGTTGCGGAATTTAAGGATTGAATATTCTTAATTGTTAGACCGATGGCAACAAAATGTGAAATGAGACGGTACTGTTAGGACAAAAACTATTTAGGTAGTTTGTTAACTAAATAATGCGTTTACGTCCTTAATCCTTATCTATGAAAAAATACTTTAAAATAAGGTTGATCTTAATTTGGCCGGGTTATCGCTCGCCGCAAACTTCACACCGGTTTTGTTTAGTTAGTTTTATATTTATTCATAGTTATTCTTCTATCTCAGAGAAACAAAATAATAATACCAAAAAGGTGAAATCTCTTATTACCACGGTAGTGCCAATTTCCAAGGATAGGTATATTTTTTGCCATAACTTTGGTTGTGCATAGTTTTACTGATTTTGGTAAGCGAAATTAATCGTCACCATTCGATAAGGATAAGATATAGTTTCATATGGTTAACATGATTTTGCTACATAAATAAAAGACAAGACAAGCTATTGTCATAACATAGGTAATCCGAAAGTGTAGACCTTATTTTCCCAAGTCACCCAATTGCTAGCCCCTGTAACCTCAACTACGGGATGGGATGGGATTGCCTATTTTTATGTATTTTTCGTTGAAACTATGAAATAAAACAACACATTATCGTTAACAAAGTAAAAGTGCCACGTATAAATAGACTTTAATCCAGGTTTGAACTTCGATTTCGTTCCTACTCGCACATTTTACGTTACACTGGCGACAATATTTATAAAATACTAGCTTTTCCTCGCGACTTTGTCGGCTAGCCATGCCTGTCTTTAAGTATGGTTGCGGGATAAAAAATGTCCAATGTCCTTTCTCGTAGCTCAAATTCTCTCCATGCCATATTTCATCTCAATTAGTTCAGTGGTTTTAAGCGTGAAGAAAGACAGTTACTTTCGCATTTATAATATTAGTATGGATAATATATACGATATGAGCAAGAAATCTAAAGAAAGAGTTGACAGAAAAAAACAAGAATCCTATAAAAATTTGCAACTCACGTGTACACTGCACTGTATAGTCAAGTTGCATAAACATGTATATTTTACTCCTTCTTTAGGTTAAGATAAAGATTATGTATTCATGTATGCCTCTGACTGTACAATATAAGTGCTTGGTTAGTTTTTTCTTAGATACCTACCTACTCACTCGTTGCAATACCTATAAAAACAGATGGCTGTGATCTTCTTGATCTTAAGCGTAGCGAATTAACTCCAATCTGACGCTTAGATATTATTATCTAACCACTTAAGTAATTAACGTTATGACACGAGGCAGTTCACTGTTTCTGTCTTATATGTATACTCCTATATGCATACTGGCAACCTCACTGTATTGGCGATAACGAAACCCTTATACCTAGTTACGGCATTTCCGCCTGTGGGACTAGCGTTTAGCCCATAAAGTATAAGCACAGAATATATGTATGTAGTCTATAAAAATACATGATTTTTACTAAACGTAACATGTCGCATATAAATCGATAAGTCTTCAAAATACCATTGAGGTTTATCTTATCGCTGTTGTTTGAATGAATATTTTCTGAGATAATCTCCACAAAAGTATGAAAAAATTGTGTACGTACTCTAGCTTCTGGATCGGCAATCCGGAAAAATTAATAATGTTTGAAAGATACATCTTTAAATACCTATGCTTTCCAAGAATATTGTATTGATTATTATCGTTTAATCCTTTCTTTACTTTTCGTAAAAAACCATATATTTTATGTATTTATATAATACTAGCTTTTCCCTGCAACTTCGTCGACAGCGTTGCCCGTCTTTAAAGTATGTTTTTCTCGTTGCTCAAACTCTCCATACCAAAGCGGTTTCAGCGTAGAGAGGTAACAGACAGACCTAGTTACTTTCGCATTTATAATTTTAGTATGGATTAGTATGAATATGGATAGTATGGATATTGATATTATCTACGTATTAGCCACGAAAGTCCACTGCTGGACATAGGACTCCCCCATAGACAGCCACATGACCATGGTGTGTTAAATGCCATAATATCAACTCTTTATCAGGCGGGATGACGCTGCTCCGGATAGTTTCTGGGACGGGGGATGGGATGTCTAACTTGTGTCACTGCGGTTTTTTATACATTTACAAGGGTGTTAAAAAACATGTGACATACTTATTTATATTTCATAATTTGTATTTAGTTGTCTAACCAGCTTGCTGTCACCCGACAGACGAATCTAGGTATATTATTTCTGCTGATTGTGCAGCTTTACATCAGCTCATAGCGATTACGTGCAAATAACCAACTTCCGTCAGAATCCTTTCCGCTATGTCGTACGTGTTTCGTTGCTGTTGACTATGTCCAGTAACATCTAGATTGATACTACTAGGCAGATCATTTATCCAGCCTTACAATCTTTCCGTAAGTACTGTGCCCTCCGTGGTTTGATTTTCTTATAAAATGAATACGATCATTCAGCAAAACCGCTAGCAGGTTAACTGATGAGAGAATCACGAATGTATAACATGACAAAATATTCAAGTTGTAATTATACTTAAAACAATGTGGGATTTAACTTCAATTATTTTCACTGTGTTATGATAGTAATAGTTGCTTAGCCCATACAGAAATTCCAGGTGCATATCAGATATACTTAAAATAAAAAATGTTAAAGATTCGAGCAATGACGTCATCATAACATATTTATAAATAATGTAATATACGCACGCAATCAAGTATAGGTACCTGTAACCGGTAGCTATTATTATTGTTGTTTTCGTTTCATTAAGTAAGCAGTTTAAACACAACGTTTAGTCTCCCTTTTTTTGACTTCATCCCCATACAAACTATTAACCGCCTTTTTTCAAATACGCAGAATTACTTTTTTTTTGTGGAGGAGTGTTTACACAAAATTTCAAGTCTCTCGCTTTAATTTTTACACAATCCCCATACAGACTTTCAACCCCCTTTTTATCTTCCGCAATACAAAGAAGTCAAGGAATACAGGATAAAAGTCAGTTAAACATTCAGTAACAGCGTGTTTTACTATATGAAGTGAGTAAAACGCATATTTTAATATAACATGTTTAATTCATTTGCAATTTTTTCAAGTCCTCCAATAGTTCAATACTTTTTAAACTTTATCGATCCTGAATCCTGACACTCTGCGCATAGCCATCGGTCTACGGGTCGGAGCTGATGTATGTGTAGACTACAGCTGCGCATCTTGTGGAGCCCCCGTAGATCGCCTCTCACATCATCTTTTCGAACTTAATTTAATTTAGGTCAATTTAATTTAATTTTATGTTTTTATTTTATTTAATTTTATATTACACCCAGCCAAAACCGCTTAACCTAGATAGCTGTTTTTTTTCCACAATAGGTAGTTTATATACCGTAAGGCGTAGCACTAGTTTAAGAACACTAAATACTTTTTAGCTAAATTATCAGCATACAATCCTACTACAACAAATAGGTAGTATACATGTACACAACAGTAAAAAAAATATTAAAACCGCCTAGTAGTAGGAAATTCTGATTTTGTCACAATTTCTAGGTATCTTTATTTCTAAGTTGCATAATACACGCAAACGTAGTCGTTTGACAGTAAGCAATAACTGCTGCACTGTGACCCAGATAGCTGTTAATATGCTCAGTTTATCAGCATTAAACTTTTAAGCAGCGTAAACACCAAGAGAAACGTATACAAGTGTGTAAATAGGCACGTCTCTATCTCTAACAGGACCCTTAATTATATACTGTAAATACTATGTCAACTCTATGATTACAAAGATAGCTTATCTTTAAATCATGGACGTGGAAAACTAACCTCCATGTTTCATGAGCAACTACAGGTACGCCACGTCCATTTACCCTTGTTCCTACCCTTGCCCATATTATTACTGTTTATTAAATGTAGGTACCTATAGTCCTGCCAACATCTATGTCATGTTGCCGACTCCTGGCAAAACCCGTATACCCACGAGTCTTAATGAATATGTCATGTTCCTTTTGAGAACGGACTGCCATAGCAGTCATCCTCACATTTTGTACCTGGAAGACAAAGAGGTATTCGTTGTTTTACTTAGAATTTAAACAAAATACGCAAAATATGTCGATGACTACGATGGCAAAACATACGTTATTCAATATTTCTGATATACATTAACCGAATAATTTTAACAGCGTATTCCTGAGGCCAAAGGAAGTGAAAAATAATAAGTTTTGGTCACCTTCAGTAAAAAAATAAACATTTTTTTTCGTTTTTCAAGTTTTTGGACATAAAAAATGAATTTTATTGAGAAAACTATGCCTGAAAACAAACAATGAGTTCAATAGTGGTAAAATCGTCTTTAAGAAAGCGAACGGTGCTGAGTTATAATCAATTTTTTTTATTTGTAATGGGTTGTAACTCCGAAACGAGGTAAATTTCTAAAAGGTTTATCGGTCATTTTAGTCTTTAAATATGGTCAGGATAACTCTGGCAAAATTATTCGGTTTCCTCATGTTACGCGGTTTATAATATAATGTATATAACAAGTATAACTAGTATAAGTAATAAATAAATTAATAAGATACTTAATAATAATAACATATTGACGCAACGCAGCTTGTGGCGAGCTGTTAAAGAGTAGCGACTCCACGTACCTAGCCTAGGTGCCCCTGAGCTGAGGTACCCTGTCGGATAGGTGGGGCAGGTCCCCTGCCTCTGGCTTTCCTTAGCCGACCGTCCATAGTGGTAGATGTGAAAACCTAAGTGGTTGGTTGGAGTCCAGCGACGCTTCTCTGCCCCTAGCGTTTTGTTGGTCTTGCCCTTGAGCCATCTTTAATGTCGCTTTTTGTGAGAGTTCATCTAGCGGAAAGCGAGTCACCATCTGACGGAAATATAATTGTATACTATTTTATTTGGAAGGCGTCCGGTTTTTTATCTACCTAATAACTAGCCCAGTAGTTTTTTCGATCCAATAGGGAGCGTGCACGAACTATGCAAAGTATAGGTTAAAAGCGCCACCATGCGGATTCCAAAGGAACTTTTTACGAGCTGTCAAAACTTTTCATATACAACTTATTAATTAATAAAATATGGGTTTCAGCCCATTAGAAACGATCTAGAACGGCCAAAATATGACTAAAGGTAAAGGCCGACCATGTCGGAGAAGTAGTTCAACAGGAACAAGAGGCTATTATTATAACAGGTAAAATTATGGCACAAACCAAAATATCTACGACGTAGACATAAAGCTAACTAATTGCCTAAACTACTTTTTTATCTTTATACCATACTAGCGACCCGCCCCGGCTTCGCACGGCTGTAATGCTGATATTAGTATTTCGCCACTATTTAATGGATTTACATACAAACCTTCCTCTTCAATCACTGTATCTATTAAAAAAAACCGCATCAAAATCCGTTGCGTATTAGTTTTAAAGATTTAATCATACATAGGGATATAGGGACAGAGAAAGCTACTTTGTTTTATACTATGTAGTGATTTTTAAAGTAGTTACTGCTAGTAGTACCTAACCTAACCCATATAAGGTAATGGCACTAATGTCGGACACTTTAAGCTGACAGGCACCAATAAATAAATAATAAATAATAAATAAATAATAAATATTTCGGACATTCTTACACAAATCGACCTAGTCCCACGGTAAGCTCAATAAGGCTTGTGTTGCAGGTACTAGACGACGATATATATAATAAATAGATACATATAAATACTTAAATACATAGAAAACATCCATGACTCAGGAACAAATATCTGTGCTCATCACACAAATAAATGCCCCGACTGGGAATCGAACCCAGGACCATCGGCTTCAGAGGTAGGGTCACTACCCACTAGGCCAAACCGGTCGTCAAAAATGGACACTTAGTTCTTATTTCAAAAAAACAAATGCACAACACTTAACTCCTTTGAAATTAGCACTAATGTTCATGATTGGTTCCGTGTCCATTACTGGTGCCGTCAATTAACACCATACAACCTTAGAAACATACCATCACCTTCGCATCTCATTTTGTGATGAGATTATACATTACTGGTGCCGTCACCTTACTTAGTTAATGTTTATTTACGTTCTTAACCTTTAAACTGCAACTGAAAAACTGGAATATTTGTTGCGTTTGTCTTCAAGCACTGCATAATATTGGAAATGTCCAGAAATGCAACAATACATTTTTAGCTGGTAAAATACTTTAATTGTCATTTATTTATTGGTAAAATAGATTCTGTTTTCTAGTTACAAAAATGCAACTTTAGGTTATGATAGCGTAAGTACTTACGATTAACGTCACACGGCGGCGGCATCACCGACGTGCACGCTCCCTACAGCCTAGTACATTTTAGATTCTGTTAAAACTCAATAAATAGTTAGTCCTTACACCATGGCGGGTGCTGTCTCTGTGCGCGTCTCATGACATGGACAGGGGCAACATCCGTCTAGTGTACCTCTTTAATTTCATTAAATTGTCGAAAGGGCCTCCCAAATGTCCTGCACACGGTTGTTCCATGTACGAGAAAGAAAGAGAGTTTAAAAATTACGGTGCTTACTGCCGTTTTTACATTAGTTCGTTGGAGATGGGACGGCGCTAGTGTGTCTACGCGGGCGGCATCCTACACCAGATTTCGTCCCAAAGACACCCCATCCTCTTGCCATCATCCCTGACAATATTCGGTCTGATGTTTTACCAATTTAACACCATACAACCTTAGAAACATACCATCACCTTCTTTCTCATCACAAAATACCTATTTAAGTATGTTTGACGTTGAGTTTGTAGTACCTAGTTATAATCTTATAATAGATACGTCTGTGCAGTTAAAACATCTGTATACTTATAGTTGAATATTTCTTATGTTACATAGTTTTTCGTTTAAAATGTAACGTAACTGTATAATGCATAATTACAATACGTATTGCGTAAACACTTTCTAACCGCATAAGCATGATGTGATTTTGATGACTTTACTTTTACCGTTTTTAGTTTCGACCGTTCATTGGTTTATTCAATATTTATACTACTTTACAAGTTTATAAATACTTTAGATAACATAAATTATGAAGTAAACCAATGATTGTAACAAAACTAAAAACTGTACAAATAAGTGAAGGCATATACCATGTCAGAATTTCTTTTTACGGGCGTATGATAATCGCAGCAATCAAAATGATAGACCAAACGACACTACTCGTTAGCATTAGTTGCAACAAAGTGTCAGTAGAAGCTGATAACTGCAACCATTGCCAGAAGATATAGGACGTAGCACACTTTAATCACGGAATTCCGCAGAACTTAGTAGTTTTACGCAGAACGAGATTAGGTATGTTCACTTGCAATGCCGTCCTCAGCCCATTAACCTCGTTAGTAAAAAAAAAATATTAGACGCGCACTACAATATTTTAATACAAACGAATAGCTCGGAGACACGTTATCATATTGTCATATAATACGTGCCTACAATTCAAAAGTTTAAGACTACTACTAACTATACCGTATAATATATAATCCGATATAAGTGTAGATATAGTAATTCATCCATTATTGTCCACAGATGGCGCTTAAACAAGAAAGTGTACCTGCGCTGGCGTCTCCGATGCTGCACCACGCCGAATACCGGGAAGCCGGCCCACCGCCTTTAGCTACTGAGGTCTTCGATGAGGTAATATACCTACGCATGCTTGGTATTTTTCATATTTGTACTGGAGTTTAATTTCGAATGCTAATATACTCAAGTTCAAAATTATTCAAGGATAGTTCAATGACACATGACAATTTAAAGCAAACTATTTTTATAATACCGAGCTACTAAAGAACTATAAAATTTAGATTAAGTTATACCAACATTGTT
The DNA here is from genome assembly GCA_022674325.2 of Grapholita molesta. Lineage (NCBI taxonomy): Eukaryota > Metazoa > Arthropoda > Insecta > Lepidoptera > Tortricidae > Grapholita > Grapholita molesta. The sequence goes on along the minus strand of CP053120.2, from coordinate 24,761,566 downwards.
TTAGGAACTGATTACAAAGAAATTAACAACATAATCCACATGTAAAAAAGGGCAATTAAATATAAAAAATAAATAAAACAGTAATGTGTCACATGGTAGCAAAATTTATTCTACAGTCAGCAGCAAAAGTTGCTAAGCGTTTGAAGTGTTAAAAATGACCTACACGCGCTCTTATTCTCTTGACAATAGAGACGTGTTGACCTCATTTTGAACACCTCAAATGCTTAGCTACTTCTGCTGCTGACTGTACCTCGGGCCTTAACACTTGAGTCTCTCACTACGCTGAGGCGTCTATTTTAAAAGGTATTGTAGACGAATTCCCTTCGTTTATTGAATCAATATACATCCTCGCTGTAAATATTGAATTCTGCTCCCTTGTGACACAATCTACTATTTATCGTATCGTATCGTACTTTTCATTAACTGTACTCCGCTGTTTTTTTTTTATAGGACGAGTTTCAAGATGCTGCCGAAGAGCAACTTGAGTAAGTGACCAGTTTTTTCAAAACCAACAACACAAATAAAATCTAGTAATTCCGACAATCACCTAAAAATCATTATCAAATGTCGTCTTTAATTAGTAATTACCCGAATGCACTTTACTACAAAGTCACTGTTTACATCTTAATATATGTCTAACAGGTATTCCATGGATTTACAAACTGCGTTCGAAGAGTGTGAGGTAGCAATGAGAAAATTTTTCAATAACGACCTGGTGGGAGCGTCGAACATAATGAAACCTTGGTAAGTACGTCATTTTCCCACAGCACTAACACCCACAAACATGTAGGTTAAATAAATTAGCTATTCCATCTGCTTTTGAATGGCACCAATGATCTTAATGACTATCAGCGTTCAATTTTAGTTTCATGTTTTCATAAAACTTACAATCCTTTCAGTATTGTGATTCGATTACAATTGTAGTTTTACCGAGACCATACAAAAATACATAGTTATTTAAAAAAAAAACGGTACTCAGCTCGATAATCGAACCAGACGTTTTGAAAAATAAAATGAACATTATGATTACCTATAGTTTCCGACTTTCCCATACAGACCGTTTTAAATGGGCCGCATTGTATACGAGGGCTTCCTTTTAAGTTGTGTCGTATGAAATAAGTATAGACAATCAAATCGATGATTATTGATTACCATTTATTGTTTTTCAAAGAATTCTCCGCGATATTATATACATTTTTCCATGCGTTCGAACCAGGTTTTAAAACATTTATTCCACTCCAGTGGGGTAGTCAAAATGGCCGATATGTAAGCGTCAATAGCTGCTTCGAGTATGCTGAAACAGTACGGTGTTTCACGGTACGTCACATGACGATCTTCGACGATTAGCTGCCGCCCGGTGTCGACATTCTCTTGAGTCAGGGTGGTTTTTGGACTACCTTCACGTGACTTGTCACTGAAGCTATATAAATATACTGTGTGGAAGTCTAATACGGGCGAAGAATTAAACCAGACAGAGGATTTACCAGTATAATCATTACCCAAAAGGTTTTTCTTTAATTATACCTATCCCAAGTAACAAAAGGTTCTATAACTAAGGCATTTTATCACCAAACAGTGATATAGTACGACTATAATGGTAACCATTGTGGCTGCTTGTACTATAAAGGTTTTTAACACAGTGTTTTGGCTCTATAAAATTAAAGAGCATTTAAGTTCTATAATTTAGCTCTTAGAACGCTTATAGGAAGAAACAAAAGAATCCTTAAAGTGCTGCACTGTAATAGATATGCAATAAGCGATTATGGTACTATTTAATACTATAGACAACTTTACTGACGCTTTTATGTAACTATTTTGCACTAATAATGCGTCAGAATATACAGTTATAGTACTAGTACTGTAGCAGTATCGTAAACACTATTAATGGATCAATCTGCACTATAAAAGGACTTTGCACGTCCATTACGTAACGTGTTTGCGTTTTAGAAGCTCTCTTGACGTCGCTATGAAGCTAGAATTCTGTAAAAGTCATGAAAGAATATCTATAGTGCTATATAGTACCATAAAAGTTATCTGGTACGTTGCTAAATTACTTAAATTCTAAATAGCTAAATATCTTCTATAAGTGTGTTTATGTTACTGCTACGAGACTAAAGCGTGACATGACAGCGCTAAAGATTACAACTAATGGACTAATTAGATCTATACAAGCTTTTCAGTATCAAGTATATCACTAGTATTTTACAAATGTTTTTTATCGTCAATACAAAATGGAAATACTGGTCTAGCGAGTCCAGAAAATATAGCGTATGGTTCCGCACAAAATATTTGTTTTGCACCACAGCCGGGCTGTAGCAATGATTTTCCGTCTTGTCAAGCCAGTAATGCACATGAAGAATATGCGAGTGAAAATACTTCAATTCAAAGTTCTCAACATCAGAATGTTCAGATGAAGAGAACACTAAAAACGAGCAGTTACGCAGTGTTTACGAAAATGGTGCGTCACTTATAATATACCTCATCTAGCAATTAAAAGTTTGTCAGAAATAATAAATAAGCGCATTCGTAATGTGTTATTAAGATCCAAGGACACTTTTGAAAACTGATGTTAACATAAATATCAAATCAGTACCTGGTGGATATTACTGGAAGGTCCAATCGGTTTGTTCACACCAAGAAAACAATTTGTCCGTGTGAAGTGTGAACGAATCAATGTATACATAAGCGCTAAATGGACAAAATCTCGTATACAGTATACGAGAAAATTTACGCTGTGTGAACGTAGACAACCGGATAGAGCTACAGTCTTCAAATTTTATATTTTTTTATATTTCACTTCATGTTTGAGAAAAACACTATACCTACCTACAAGCCTCGGCGGCAACGTGGGGTGTATTTGCCCAGTGTGTATTTATTGCAACTCCATTCAAAGAAATATATTTTGTATACACTATTTTATATTTGAACAACGGAACCCTAATCCGTTAAATATGGCTGCTGTTTTCTGTCATAATAGCACATTAACAGCACGACTGGAGCCTATATGTACTATAGCAGCCCCAGTTGGAACAATTCCATATTTTATTAATTAAAATTCAATTAAAACATGAAAATTATGAAAGCGCATTGTCAAATTTGAAATCAGGATAATGATTTTATCGATACAATTATTTTCCCATGTATAATACTGCCATGTAACGGTCCACGAATGTTTTTAGTACGTCCTTATTGTTACCTAAATACAAATGTCACTTTAAGAAACAATGGCGAATGAACTTCCCGTATTTAATATTTTAGGCACCTCATGCAAAATGCGCACGAGAAAGTGTGCTACAAAAGATCACTGGAATCGTTTATGGTGCAAAATAGCACCATAAACATGTTTTCGTTACTATTATAGTTGCAAATTGCGACATAAACGTTACAGACAACACTATTTTAGTACTAAAAAGCGTTTCTCGTCGCTTTTACATTTCAACCATAGAGCTGATTAATCATCGTGAGAGCTTTTATGTAATGCTTATAGTATAAATCAGTGATAAAACTAGGGCCTATTCGGGGTTTTGTAACCGTTTACAAAACCATTATAGTGCTAATCATGAACACTAATTAGCACGCTCCAAAACGTTCTCAGGACTTTTATAGAACCAAATTTTGTTACTTGGGATATTATACACATGTAATTTTTTTTTTTTTTTTACAAGAATGAAGAAAATTTATTTACAGAAAAATACAACGTAAACAATAAGACTAAAGAATAAATAATAAAAGAAATTTAAATGTAATTAATTTTTGTTAAATTTCCGAGCGGTAAGGTACTGCGAACATTACGCGATATAAGCTTTTGAAACTAACTGTCAACGAGTGTTTAACTCGAGTGTGTTGCATTACATTGCGAACCGAATTTTTTTATATTTTAATTGCACTTCTAAGTAAAAGTTATCTAAATATATTTCTTATGTCCTATTCTACCCTCCGTTAAGAGATTCGCCCGTATAAGACTTCCACACTGTATAGCTTCTGGGACAAGTCTGTATCCCAACCCTAATAATATGTAAAATTACAGAAACCTAATAAGCACCAAGTGTCGCCATTAAAAGGTTTTCACACCCATATACCGTACGTACCTCTTGTACGCTGTAATTGCTTTTGTTCTTATAATGGCATTGTTTTGAATATGAATAAATAATTAATAACATTTATTTACAAAAAACAACTATAATTCAAAGGCGCGTTGATAACACAACACTGTGCTTACCATATTTTACCATCTATTTGAGTTCCCACACATTTTTCATTATAAATAAGCACATATTCAAGTAAACTAATATTCACCAAAAATAAAGTAATAACTTACCGTCTTCTTTCACTGAAATTTAATGGTTCATATTGGCTCTGCTGCTGCAAAAAATGAATATACGAAAAAAAAAACTTACTTTATAAGTTATATATATATCTATAATTGAGAGAACTACGAAGATTACGGAGCTCGTTTTGCACTTTTTTAAAGCTTATAAAAAGGCTAGGTTTTAAAAAGTAATTTGACATCATTTTAAAAAGTAGCCTATTTTCGAAGTCCTGCTATTGCATCCTGTCCTGCTGCTAAGTATTTCGCAAAAGCCGTACAACGTATGATATAAAATTATGTCATTTCATTTAATTATCGGAATGTTAAAAACAGTACAAATACGTCACTGTAAGTCATTCATTATATTTATATTTCCGATTATGATCAATCAGTACCCTAAAATAGTACAAGCGAGATGCATAGATAGTAAACTCAATACTCGTTATCGAAAACCGTAATGTCACAACTCATGGTACGGGTACAGTTCTAAAAGACGATTGTTGAAATAAATACTTATATTTTAGGTAAGTAAAATAGTTTGCATTGAAAATACAGCCACACTCGTATTGTGAATTGGAAAGAGTAACCTAACATTATTAACCGTTTTCTGATTTTCATGAGTAAGTAAGTAAAGAATGGGATACATTATTACATCTAATTCCCTTATGATTTACTAGAACTCTGGCTGGACTGAGCACGACTCACGACTAAAGTCAAACATATTTAACAGCCATAATCACAATCACCTACGGGCTTTTAATAGGCTGGGCATAATACATATTATATTCACACAGCACAGCAAAAACGTGTTTCTATATATAGGTAGGTCAGTATGTAAATGAACAACTTGTATCTTCGTCATGTATTTAAGTTATGTACTAATGAAAATGATGAGATTAATGAGCCATTAGATACGTTAATGTAAAAAGGCGAATAGAGTTTGTTTGTGTTGAGTGGCAGCGATCATAGTTCAGTCATAGTCATATCATAACGCCTTCGATTGTTGCAAGAGTTGTTTATGTAAGCACGTAGAGGTATTAAAATATTATATTGGGGCGCAGATTTACTGTTCATAATTAAAGAGATAGATCCACTTTATATATTTTATTTATATTTAACTTAATTTAAACGCAGAGAGCAACAACCAGTTTTAAGTCATGTTGAAAGAGAGCGAGCACAGATTAGATAGGGTTAGTAGAAGTGTCAGAGAAATGTTTGAGTTGCACTTTTTTCAACACTCTTCCTCAACACAATCATTTCTCGATATAAGACCCAGTTTATCAACAAGTTTAACAAAAATATTTTTTCCTAACGGTTTGGTAAAGACATCTGCTAACTGATCTTTTGTACTAATGTATTCTACTTTGACAATATTTTGTTCTACCTTTTGCTTAATATAGTTATATTTGATATCAACATGTTTTAGTCTTTTCTGATCTGTGTTTTTAATTGCTTTAATTGTGCTCTGATTATCCTCATAAATCTTTACATTATCAACATTAATATTTAAATCAGTTAATAGTTTTAACATGAAAGAAGCCTCCATAATAGCTTCACACAGAGCTACAAATTCAGCCTCTGTTGTGCTTAAGGTAACTGTAGTCTGTTTCTTAGATCTCCAAACCACACTATTATTAAATACTTTAAACAGATATCCAGAGGTTGATTTTCTGTCATCAGTTCTAGCAAAATCAGCATCTGCATATCCTACCAAAGCCTCACTTGTCTCATCTTTTGTATACAGTAATGACAAATTTACAGTCTTCTTAACATATCTCATTAAACGCTTTAGAGCACGCCATAACTCTATACTAGGCTTAGATTGAAATCTACTTAGATAGTATACAGAAGCTGCTAAGTCTGGCCTAGATCCAACAGTTGCATACATAAGTGATCCTATTAATGATCTACATTGGTGTTCATATGACATATCTACAGGTTCATTTTCATCAAATTTAAAATTAACATCCATTGGTGTATCACAACCATTACAATTTTCCATATTGAATTTTTTAAGTACATTTTTTAAATATTTTGATTGGTCTATTGAGATGCCTTCAGAGTGTTTTTTAATGGATATTCCTAAATACATTAAATTTTCATATCCCATGTCTTTCATGCGAAATTTAGTTTTCAAAAAACTTTTTACTGACTCTACATTTTTTAAGTTATCACTGAGAATCAATAAATCATCCACATACAGAAGTAAGTATAAATTCCCTTTTGTAAATAAGCAATAGTCATTATCTGATCTTTTAAACCCATATGAAGTAATTGTCTCATTAAATTTTTCATACCAATATTTCGGTGATTTCTTCAAACCATATAATGACTTTTTAAGTTTTAGTACATAGCCATCCTGTATATTCATTCCATCTGGAGGTTTAAGATATACTTCTTCGTCTATTTTTCCATATAAAAAAGCTCCTTTCACATCCATCTGATGAATATGATAGTCTTTCCTGGCAGCAACTGATAACAATGTCCGGAGTGTCTGTAGTTTTAAAACTGGTGAGTACAAATCTTCAAATTTCTCTTGCTGTTGGTACCCTCGAACTACTAGTCTTGCCTTACATATAGTATTGTTTCCTGTATCCTTCCTTGTAAATACCCATTTAGCATCTAATATTTTCTTATCTGGTCTTGGTACTATCTCAAAAGTTTCACTTTCTTCCAATACTTTTAATTCTTCAACTACCGCTTTCTCCCAGTTTTCTTTGTCTTCTCTTTCTTGGATATCATTATATGTCACTGGCACATCTTCATAGTAACTGCTAAGTAAAGCAAACAATGCATTATCATCACTTTCTTCTATATCAAGTACATAGTCTTCTTGCCATTTTGGTTTTTGAATTTTCCTTTTCTCTCTTCCTCCTTCATGGCTTCTCACTTCCTTTTCTGGGTCATTTTCTTGAATTTCATCTAATGTTTCTATGTTTTTAATCTCTTCCTTTTTCTTTTCAGGTTCAGGTGTGTTCTCCTTCTCTTCCAAAGTGTCATAATCTGGTATATTAAATGTCTTGTCCGGTTTTATGGGTGTCTCATCAAATATTACATTTCTTGCAGTTACTGCTCTTTGTTTTTCTTCATCAAAAAGTTTATATCCTCCTATGTTGTATCCTATCATAATCATCTTTTTACCTTTGTCGTCAAGTTTTGTTCTCATTTGCTTTGGGACATGATTATATGCTGTACTTCCAAATACTCTTAGGTTTGAAACATCAGGTTTTCGTCCTTCCCATAGTTCACATGGTGTTTTCTCTCTTCCTGAAACTGGACTTCTATTTGTTACATATGTTGCGAATAAGATTGCTTCCCCCCAAAATACTTTCTTCATGCCGGAGTCTATTAATGCAGTCCTTGCTTTGTCCATAAGGGTATTGTTCATTTTTTCGGCTACCCCGTTCATCTCTGGATTGTATGGCACTGTATGTTGCATGACTATTCCATTCTTATTACAAAATTCCCTAAACTCATCTGACATGTATTCACGGCCATTATCAATTCTTAGCTTTAACAAATTTGAATTAAAATGTTTTGTTACCATATTATAATAAGTTTGAAACTTTTTGAAAACTTCTGATTTATGTCTTATTAAGAACACCATAGTAAAATGTGTAAAATCATCAATGAATGTTACAAAATATTTTTTCCCGTCCCAAGTGTCAGGTGTAATTGGTCCGCAGACATCTGAATGTACCAATTCTAAAGGTTTGTTAGCTCTAGTTCCTAATTTATTAAAAGGTTGTCTACGACTTTTCCCTAAAATACATGGTTCACATAAACTATCATTTACAATTTTATTTTTTAATTCTGACAAACCATCTACCAAATTTTTACGCACAAGTAAATTTAAATTTTGTGAGCCTAGGTGACAAAAACGTCTGTGCCATAAATTTGTATCTACTGTATTCATTAACTGGCAAGTATTAACATGACTTTTACATTCAACTGTGTACAATGATCCTTCTTTATTACCAATGATTATTAACCAATTATATTTATATACTCGTACCTTTCCATTTTCAAATTCAATCCTTAATCCAACTTTATCCATTTTTGACACAGATAATAAATTTTTTCTTACATCTGGAACATAATACACATTTTTTATTATACATTTATTTTCTCTATTTCCTACTTGGAACACTGCTTCTATATTCCCTATACCAATAGCCTCTAAAGTTACACCATTTTTAGCCACTGAAATTTTTCTTGGTACTTTTAATTGTATATAGTCAGTAAAATGATCTTGTGAGTTTATTAGGTGATCAGAACATCCTGAATCTATATAAAATTTCATATTTGGTTGACTACTCACATTACCACAAAAGAATGCTGTTGCATCCTCATTCTCCTCTACATAATTGGTGCTTCGTTGGTTCCATCCACGTCCACGGAATGAGCCTTGGTTCCATCTGCCACAACCACGTCCTTGATTGAATCGAGTACCTCTGTCAAGTCCACCACGTCCTTGTCCATGTCCATAGTTATATCTTCCTCCTCGGTTCCACTCTTGTCCCTGTCCATAGTTATGTCCTCCTCCTCGGTTCCACTCTTGTCCCTGTCCTTGGTTATAATTATTTTCTGGTCTTTGTCGACACTGAAACTTCTTGTGGCCGGGCTTTCCACATGAAAAGCAATTAAAAGCGTTTGAAAGTCTTTGGTTGGTCTCACTATGTTCATTATATTTATCAAATTTCTTCTGTTTCTCTTCTTCCGCTAATAATCTGTCCTTTACTGTATTTAACTTAAGATCTCCTATAGTTTCAAGCGCAGTAACAACTGATTCGTATGTTTTTGGCATTGATAAAAGTATGTAGTTAATTTTTTCTTCTTCTGACAGGTCGCATCCAGCTTCTTCTAATTGTGTACATATTTCCTGAATTTTTGTAAAGTGCTCTTTCAATTCCGTCGTGTCGTTGTACTTCATCTCGCTCAATTTTCTTCTTAAAAACAATTTACTTCGTACGCCTTTTTCTTTAAAACAATCTTCTAAATTTTTAAACATTTCATGTGCGCTATTTTTCCTTATATATTCTAAGTGACTGTCCGCCACAGCGGCAATCAGTATTGCTTGCGCCCGCGCTTCCAATTTTTCATTTTCTTTTGTTTCCCCGTATTTTCCCATCTGAATAGCTTCCAAGCATAAATTTTCTTTTAGAACACTTTTGATTCGAAATGACCAATTGTTAAAACCTTCTCCGTCGAATTGCACAATATTATACCGATTACTAAAATTTTCTTTGCTGGACGCCATTTTGCATGTGCTTCACCGACGCCGTATTAATCTTGACTTTTCTTTCAGAAATCAATGAACTGTGCCCATAACTATTAAAATATTATATTGGGGCGCAGATTTACTGTTCATAATTAAAGAGATAGATCCACTTTATATATTTTATTTATATTTAACTTAATTTAAACGCAGAGAGCAACAACCAGTTTTAAGTCATGTTGAAAGAGAGCGAGCACAGATTAGATAGGGTTAGTAGAAGTGTCAGAGAAATGTTTGAGTTGCACTTTTTTCAACAAGAGGCCCCTCTGTGCATTAACTTTGTTTCGTATATTAACCTTATCAGGCGGTAAATATTTATGCATGTTTTTTAATTTACGTTAATACCTACCTGTGTCAGTTTCTAACAGTACACCGGATAACCCTTTGACCTCAGCAGATACGTAAATAAATAATAAATGATTGATAATGATGGATGCCAATAATTTAGAAAACATTTTGAAATATTTTAACCGACTTCAAAAAAAGGAGGAGGTTATACATTCTGTTGGCATGTTATTTTTAGCGTTAATTTTTTCCTTGCGGTATAGTGAGGTGAAAAATTGTGTGTTTCACTCGGTAGCAAAGTGTGTTTCCCTTTCGTACTTTGAATTTGAAACCATCCCAATGCTCAAAAATCCATTTTTTGAACCAATTCAAGTATTTGTGTTTTACCTCCCATTCGACGCCGGTTTTGGAGGAATTCTTTTTCCTGATCTGCGACGTCGCAGCAATTTTATTCTATGTTCTGGCGAAAAAAAAAACAAAATGTTTACCTACAAGTCGTCACATTGGTGATTGTTCTTCTTCTCATTCTGCTAGTGTGAGGTCGCATAATTATGATTGGCATAATGTATTTTTATAGAAACTGGGAATTATCAATTTTCGGGTCTCAATATTAGCACAAGAAGGTAAACACTAACTGCTCCCTTGTACTCGTATAACAAATAATTCTTAAATAAAGTTTCAAAAACATATAGGGGAGTCCAGTGGCCTGTTTCTCGAACACTTTAACTTGTAATACAAGCCGAAGTCACTTTTTGACACCTGGGGCGTATTGCATAACAACTTGTAACTTATGTACAATATTACCGGAAGTCCCTTCCCATTCCCGTTTATTAACTTTTTGTTTTGTAGATGTTCTGCTGTTTATTTAAGTACAAAAAAATGAATTTAGTTTGTTACATAACTATGCATGGTTATATAAATACATAAGCTCATTACAGTTGGGCCGAAATAGGATTTCCCATTTTAAAGGAAATAATTACATTTATATAGCTTATATGGAGGCATTAATATTGGCTTTGTAGGAGCACAACCTCTTCAGTTAAACATACAAATAAATATTTGCCCGCTTCTCTGTTTACGGCAATTATGTATATGAACGTACCACTGCCATGTAGTTAGCTATTGTTAACCACTATTAACTTCCTACGGACGTGTCCATTATAGGTGCCGCACGTCCCTGTACCACAGTCTCGGCATGTCTATCTTCGAATTTATCCCGGCTATGTTGACATTTGACCACGGGCAAATCAACCGCGCCCTGGCGGCGCTCAAGGTGTGCATCTCCATCTGCAACCAGCACCGAAGGAACTTTTCACTGGTCGAAAGCATCGGCACGATCATTAGAAAGGTAATATTCTTTAAAAATATTCTGCTAATGAGCTTATTCGATAGGAAATAGTAACATTTGAAAAAAACGGGCGTTTAGGTGTGATATTTATAAATTACCAACGCATTATACTGTCTATGCCAGGGGTTCCCAAACTGTGCGCCGCGGCGCCCTGGTGCGCCGTGGAAAATTCAGAGGGGCGCCGTGAGTCGATCATCTATTATTATCTAACTACAACGACGAGAGATTCATGTTGTGTATGTTTAATTTTCTGCCTACCTCCCTCTAACTAAACTAACCTAACCTGACTTCTATTGTTGTAGGTAATGTAGGTAATTATTTTTTTCTACTATATCTTTTTGAAATAGCTAGAATAGGGCGCCGTAACAAAATACTAATTTTGAAACTGCGCCGCAGGTTGATAAAGATTGGGAATCCCTGGTCTATGCTAATATAGAGTTAGTATATCAATTTCTAATCATAAATATGAACTATAACCTGAGATAAGGATTTATTGCAACTGTCTTACATTATTTCATATACTAGTAGTAAATTAACCCTTCATTTCATTATGCATATTGAGTTAGGCTTTACACGTTTTGAGAATATTGTCTGTATTTCAGATTTGTTTAATACAATATTTATTTTTGATTCTATTTGATTTTTGGTTCAAACAGTTTGATATTGGGCAGTTTGGGCAGTACTGACAACCCTAGCACTGAACCAAGAATGCTGGAAAAAGTACGATCACTGCTTATTGAGAGGACATAAAACAAGTTTCTTTGTTGTTATTCATCTATAACATAAAAATTACATAACTTTCAACTACCTATTTCTCTTTAACACTTCACAAAGAACAACTTAATAAATTAACTTAAAATACAACAGTCGTATAAAAATACCAGCACGAACGAATCCTAGAGCAATTTTCTTTATTTAACGTTTTTTTTATCATTATTGTTTTATAAAAATAACGACGAGTTCTGATTGGTTGATAAGATGTCATATGAAATGTACAACTTATACTGATCGGTCATTACAAACAATACAACAACATTATTTGTCGAATTTGATTACATTGTTGTTTTGTTGGTTCCAACCGTTTTGCGTTCGAATACTGACCAGCTTTTGCCAGTTTACCGATTAGTGGCGTGAAAACTTACGTACGTAAAGTTTCACTGTAATTTTCGTCCTGTTCTATTTTAAATAAAACTGAAAATACTTACAATAATATAATTTTTTAATACCTAAATTGTAAAATTTTAATTGTGTAAGTACTTACCTATACTTTCCGGGCAGAATTATTTTCATTTTTAGATACTTCTCCCTAGCTGTGTGCCTTTTTGCTATGCATATATCGCCTTCAGTAGGAGCTCACGCAGCGTGTAAGTAGTGGGAAAGTAACAAAGAGACGATTGCATAGCATGTCAACTTCAAATACTTCGGATTTGACTGTTTAATAGTAATGAAAGAATGGGATGACCACTGCAAATAAATGCATTTTTTTATACTAAGAACGTGTGTTATTAAATGATGGACTTTCATAACTATATCCACAGCCAAACTTTAGCACGTACACAGACATGGAGGCGCACGCCGAGCTATGTTACGCGGAGGCTCTGCTGCTCCAGGCCATGATGACCATCATGGAGGGGGAGGATCTCACCGGCCTTATCAAGGGCACCATTAAAGTCAAGAACTGCTACAACAGCTATAAGTGAGTAGACATTCAAGTAGACTTTACAAAAGGTCCTGCCTGACCCAATAAAAACGCTCTGACCATTGTACCTGTTATATATTATGTTTTTTGTAGCCAAAAGCACTTACGATTTTCTTGTGTTTATTTAAAAGATGCCGCGACTGACTTTTGGCTTTAAAACATAATACCACGAAAAAGCTCTTATAGATTCGAAATATAACGTAACGTTCATGCAACATCTTTAATTTACAACGAATATAAAGCGTAACACAACTTAAACCAATAAACCAATTATATATTAAAAGGAAACAGTCAAACCGCCTTCTTGCTGGCTTTAAAACATAATACCACGAAAAAGCTCTTAAAGATTCGAAATATAACGTAACGTTCATGCAACATCTTTAATTTACAACGAATATAAAGCGTAACACAACTTAAACCAATAAACCAATTATATATTAAAAGGAAACAGTCAAACCGCCTTCTTGCGCAGCAGCCAATGAACCTTTGTGTTCGAACTAATACATTTATTGTAATTCAGTCAAATTTTATCTCATTTACAATTGACGTATTGCAGAGACTGTGCCAAGATCCTTGCGCGCAAGCACTGGGAAAGCGAAACGTCTCGGATACACTTCCACAGCGGCGTGCGCCTGGGCACCGCTACGTTCAACGTGATGATATCGCTGTTGCCGCCCCGGATCATCAGTCTGCTGGAGTTTGTGGGCTTCTCGGGAAACAAGGTGCGTCCCACGAGAATGAAGTTAGAGACGGCTCAAGGACACTTTCACCACCTTTCTACTGATACCCGAAATAGCATAGATGTTGCTCAAATATAAAACACCAATAGCAACAATAAATCATAGATACCGAAAAATTCTACGGAGTGTCTATGCAGTTCTGAGTATTAATGTCCTTTACAGAGCTTCGGCTTGACGGAGCTGGTGGCGGGAATGAGGTCCGCGGGCCTGCGCGCCGTGCTCTGCGAGCTGACGCTTCTGGCGTACCATCTGGTGATCTGCCACTTCATCGGCGCGCAAGGCGACCTCGACGTATGCCAGGAGATCCTGGACAAGGAGCTCAAGGTACCCTCACTGATCTTAGTACTCGTCATTATTACATTACATATTCAGAACTAAAACACACTTTAAATAGAAATAAAACTAATCTTAAATAGCTTACAAATAATATACCTAAAATAAAACTATTTAACGTTAACCACCCCGAGCCGCTCCCGATGCGAAGGTGCCCATCGCGCTCGCTGCGTTGCCGCGTTGAATCGCAATGGAAAAACTTCGGGTGGGTCAAGGCCCCTCTACTGCACGCGACGACCCAACTCCAGCAAAAAACACCCCGAATATAAATATATTAGGAATGTAAATTACACTACACTACGAAGCAGGAGGTCCCGGGTTCTAAGGCTGCTGAAGAGCAAGGGCTTGTGTGTTCGTCACAAATATTTGTGGCATTATTTATGAAATTTGACCTTAATGTCGATGGCGCTTACGTCGAACTGCGTTGCGTTTGTATTGCATCATCTTGAACTACGGCGTAAGAGCCATCGACAATAAGTTCCCTTTTTATAGATAATGCCTGGGTTATTAACGTTCTTTATTTAAGTATTTTATATGCATTTACGAGTATCTAGTGTATCCACAAAACAGTAGAAATGGCACATGCGATATGCGATGACTAGTATGAGAACCGATGTCGCCAAAACGCACACCGGCTCTCAAACAAACACAACAATATTCTGATAGATGGTTGGCTCTGTCAACTTATTAAAAAAAGTATATGCAACACGATGAATTACAATACTAATTTTCATACAAAGTGGCTTCAACTTGGCAAATTTATGCTTTCTAAAAGCATAAATTTGCAAGTGAGTATTCTGTCACACCGCCTCCGTGTGCTTTTACTAGCCCGTTATTTAAAAATACTGACTGTTGCCTATTTTTAAGTAGTCTATCATGAGTTGTAAAGTAGGTCCGCGCAGTCCTAGGTGCTCCAGTTCTGTGGCCATAACAGAGTGGTTACGTGCGAGTGATTTTCTTTGGCTTGCATTACTTTATTATTTGTTTTCTCAAATAACTGCGGCGCTTGGGCGGTTACGATAATATGCATATTGTTTATCGTGGAGCAGGTTAAATTGCTCTAAGAATGTGTACAACCTATTACTGATTCCTGCTTCGAACACTTTAGCCATTGTAGAGATTATGCTAATGGGTACTGAGTTTTTAAGTTCATCTTTTCTACCTTTGCCCTTATAAACAGGAACTACTTTCACTTTTTTGAGTAGACTCGGATATGATCCTAATTTTACATACATACATGATACACTACATACATTTAAGCCGTATACCACAAAATAGACAGATACAGAAATCAATCTCCATACAAAGCGCGCTCGATCAACGCACACATAGACACTGCTCACAGACACGATATCTCGGACCAGTTCGGACCACTGCAAGCGTGAGTGCCATCCGAAAGAAAAACGAAGATATTTTTCTCCCATACAATCTTTATCAACTAGAAAAAACAATAAGCGCCGCAGGATTTCTTACATCTTACGCGTTTTGGTAAAATGGTATCTGCTATCATCGTTCGAGAAAGGCGGAAGCGCCGCAGAATTTCATACATCTTTCGCTTCTTTGCGAGTATTTTATATTATTCCAGCACTAAAGTTGTTAAGGCGATAGTTTCTTACAAATTGTTAATAAATTAGCCCTTATTCCCTAAGATATGGCTGTCAAAATCTCTATTGAATGACAAGAGACACTTCATCGGTACCGCGAACATCGAAGTTCGTATATGTGACATTATCTATGAAAAGGGACGTTATTATCGATGGCGCTTATGGCGTTGTTAGAGATGACGCGATACAAACATAATGCGGTTCGACGTACCTAAGTGGCATCGACCATAAGGTCCCTCTTCATAGATAATGCCACATAATTCGGGCATCTTTCTCTTTTCTCCAATTATAACTGCGGCGCCACCGCGATCAACGATATTCGTAAATTTCGGACGATTGTCTCTGTCACTCTCATGACGTCTTAATTGGGGTAAAAGAGAAAGATGCCCGCAAATTACGAATATCGTTTTGGGCGGTAGCGCCTCAGACATCCGTTTCTTGGTTACGTTATTTAATGCGAACTTATTACACTTTAAAATATAATAATCGCGCTTTTTGCCAATGTCGAAATCGTCGCAAGATATTTGCTGTGACAAATTTGTGATATAATAATAACATTACAATAAAAGTATTCTAGTTATTAATAATTCTTCGTCTGCATAAAATCAAGGTGATGATGATGATGATGATTGACAAAAACTATCCTATGTCCTTTCTCGCGACTCAGACACTCTCCATACCAAATTTTATTTAAATCGGTTCAATATTATTAAAAATAGCGTGAAAGAGACACAGACACACAGACAGAGTTACTTTCGTATTTATAATATTAGTTAGGATAGTTATATAGTCAGGATTCTTTCCGTTTCATTCTCGACAATTAATCACAAACAACTAGATAGGAGCGCCAGTACCACGATAGTTTTTCGTGCATAAGCATAGTTGGCAACCCTAGAGCGACCGCCGGGAGTAGGTATAAAAAATGAAGTACATACATTTGATTGACTTCTGTATCTGTCTATTTTGTGCGTATACAGTCCACTGCTGGACATAGGCCTCCCACAAATGTAACTTTTATCATCTTGGGGGTAGTTGCCATAGTCGCCACGCCAATCCGCCTGCCAATATTGGCGACCGCAGTAGGTGTAGATTGGGTTTCGACAGACGCTGCTGCCCGTCCGTAGGATTTTTCCTGTGCTATTCTAGTCAGCCGGCATCACACCGTGTTAAATTTAAAATGTATGTGAGTGTTTCGATTATAAACGGTAGTCCAATTACGACTAACATAGTTGAAACATGAACTATGCTGTAAGTCCTAATTTTTTCATCATTGCTCATTTTATGCACTAGATTATGCTGATATGAAATGTGCATGCCTTCAGGTGTACCCCGACGGCGTGTGGTTCCTGCTGTTCAAAGGGCGCCTCGAGCTGATGCGCGGCATGTTCGACCCCTCCATAGTCACGTATAACCTGGCCATCGACAGCCAGGACATGTGGCTGCAGTTCCGCCACGTCTGCTACTGGGAGATCATGTGGGTCAATGGGTGAGTACCGACCGATGGAGATTTGAAAAACTGCTTGCAATTTGTATATTTAACTATTGACGGAGCAAAAACATGTCATTAACAATTAGCATAAATATATCAATGGTTCCTTGTGGATGCGTACATTATTAGATAAATATGAAATTTCTAGCACAGCGACAATCCGAACATCCTAACCCGTTACTGAATAAATGGCAGTTATTAGTGTGAACTCTGTTGGAAGTGAGTTAAAGTTGAGTTAAAGTGAGAGAAATTCGAACTAATAATTTTTGAATCATGCAGTAAAGGATTAATGGTACTTTTGTTGTTGTAACAAATACCCTTCAGGTTTGGTATAAATCCAAAAAATAGAATTATTTAATAAAATATGAATGCTCAAACCGAATCATAAGAAAACGACGATATCTATCAGTTGTGCCAATTGTTAATGCTATAAATGTGAAAACTGTATTTCCCGTTTTGTACTACCATTAGTAAGTCCCAGGGAGACCTGGTTTCATCGTTGTTATGCTAACCTTTAAATTGTATCACATGTTAGATTAAAAATGGATTGGCGGCAAGCAGCAGCGTATGCCAACAAGCTAATGGAGGAGAGTTCTTGGTCGCGCACCATCTACACGTACACCAGAGCGGCGCTGCTGCTGCAGCTGGGCGAGGACCTGAAGCTCGGGGAGCGGCAGCAGTGCAACGACCTCATGAGGTTTGTTGACATGCTTGGTAACTGCGAATTGCGATCCATTCATCGGCGTTCTCCATAGGTTATCATCGGCGTACGAATTAAAATTATGCAGTAAAAAAGATCGCAGCTAAGATGGCAATCGTTTACACAAAACGCAATAGAAACGAAAGTACATGTATCAAGTATTTTTTTTTTTCATTTCCATTGCGTTTTCTATAAAAGATTCTCATCTTGGCGACAGCTTCAGGTAAGTAGTCTAAATACATGGTCTCTCCAATACGTAGATCTCAGCCACATTGATCATAAATGTTGCATATCTATTATTGACTTGGTTAATTTTGATCACACAGGAACGCGTCTTACTACAAGCAACGCATCGCGGGAAAGTCGCTGCCCATGGAGAAGTTCATGATCAAGCGCTGCGCGCGCTACGCGGCGCAGGGCCAGCGGCTCGTGCTGCCCGCGCTGGAGCTGCTGTGTCTGTGGAACATGTTCCCGGTACTCGCGCGCCACGAGCGCGCCGCGCAGGACGTGCTCAAGGTACTCCACGCTACCACTCCAAGTCACATTGTTGTAAAGTGAATGCGATTCACTCCCTCTTACAGATGTGCCAACGGAAAGTTCCCTAAATACCACATAAGAATATTCTGAAAGTTGTTTTAATGTTGTATGGAGATGGAGATTGAAACTCTTAGTTTCTCAAATGATATGTAATATTTCCTGTGAAAAATTTGATTATGATTGTGCTTGCAGTTAATAGAAACAACTCGTGATCGACTGGACGCGAGTCCAAAAGAGTGGATGGCTGGCTACGAAGCCGACAATCGCGCGCTGCTGTGCTACTTGCACGGATGCTGCCTCGCCGCCATGGGCCTCCCAAGGCTCGCCCTGGACTCGTTGGACTCCGTCATGCTGTGAGTATTGCGACAGGGCGGTCAGAGAGCTCCTCAGAAGGTATTTTTATGTCATAAAGCACCACCAAGAAAGGATTTTATTAGAATTGCACCTCTGTTGGAGTAAAAACTAATGTGACACGTTCACAACAGTTTGTACTGGTGGAGGATAGTATAAAATTATGCATAAAAGTATGGCGCTGGATTATGTTGTCTTGGAGCAAAACAAACAATAAAATGTTTAATAGATACATAAAAAAATTAACGAAAAATATATTTTTCAGGTTGAAGACCGAGATCAAAGAGGACACGTTCTTGCTGCCGTATGCGATGGCCGAAATTGCCATATGCTACCATTACCTGGGTGACGATGAACGTGCCCTACAAATACTCACGGAGACAAGGCAATTAACTTATTTTTCCTTACAACTATCAATATTGATGTTTAACGTACCTTTATTTCAAAAAAGTAACTGAATGCTGTCTGTATGTCATTTGTTCTTCTCTCTAATACTCTGAAACTTTTTGGAATGGGTACAGTAAAATTGTTTGACAAGGGACTAAAGCAGGCCAAACTACCACGAGATGAGTAGGAACTAAAAAGCACTTAACGCTTTGAGAATTCGATTGCGTTTCCTCATTGGTGAATTTTAATATTGCGATATTATGATTGGTTAATAGTTTATGCAAAGTTTTCTTTTTTAATGTCTTCCCATTTTTAAACAGTATTATCACCAAAAAAGAATCTAACGTTGCGATTAACTTCGATATGTGTCGAGATTGGTGTATTTAATAAGGTGAAGTGTTCTGGTACTTTTGGTCAATTTAAAACGTTTTGTATATCACAAACATGTATACACATTTTCCTTAGAGGCTAAATGTACTTTAGTCCGCCTTGTCAACCATAATATGACACACTTTTAGAGCATGAGAAGTGAAAAAATATTTGTTAGCACATTGCATTTGGAAAATACGTTAATATTTCATTAACATAAAATTTTATTTACAGGAAAAAGTATTCCGGATATTCACTAGAATCAAGGCTTCAGTTCCGCATGCACTCGAGGATGATAATGATCAAAGAAAAAGAATTGAAAAACAAAATGGAGCCTGCAAAGAAAATAACTTCGTCGTAAGAAAATTATAATAATCCTATTTGTTGATCGATGGTACATAGTTTATAAATACAGGTGACTGTCAATGTTTTTATTTATAAGAATATAAAAAACCTATTATTGATATCAGTAAGAGGTATCCTGGTAATACTAGCTGGCAGCAGTGTGTAAAATCAGGGAGGAGTAGTTACACGTTAGTCACTGCACACTGTTGCAAACGGGTGTCAGCAAATGTATTTTAAGTAAGTACAATATAATACATGACATTACTAATTTGTCTCAACAAATCGTCACTACTTTGAAAAAAATCCCGTATATTGACAAGATACTAACAATCAAAAGAAAAAAGTGGTAACTACTATGTACGTATCTATGGGACGCATATACATAGAGTTACGTACTGCTTTTCAATTTAGGTAATAGCCTCAGATACGATATTTTACATAGCAGTGACGAAATGTTCCTATTCGATATGATAATCGAATTTATTATTTTTCGAGTCTAAGATCTAAAGCTTAGTTAACATAATGTTTATTAATGTTAGTGAGTTGTGTGTGTCATATTGTCGTCATATTTTACTATGAACTTGACATTATTAACATTCATAAATTATGATTATGTGATGCTACTAGTTGGAAACTGTATGAACCTACTACTTATTTGAAAGGGCTTGTTTAGATCAATGTTCGATAGAACCTGAAGAGTCGACACTCTACAGGTAAAACTAATTAATTATTTTAGGTGTTCGATAAAGATTTCTAGCAGGCAAGTGAACTATGAGTTATGACATACTGAGTGCCTTTTCAGTGATTCAAATAGTCATTCATTCGAGAAAAATACCACAAGAAGTGTTTTCCATGATACTAATTTAAGTGTTAATTTATTTTATAACTATAAAATGGTACCTTTTCCCTAGATATATTGACACTTACATTTGCATCATTAATAAATAATAGGTATGCAGGAAAATTACTATTTGTGTTACTTTTACATGTAACAACCTGAATTATGAGTTTCTATAGCAATAATGAGCATTAATGTGAAAAAAATAGTACAAATACGTATCGATATAAAAAATATATGAGATATGATAATAAAATGGTTGGAACAAGGGGGATAAGTGGTTCTTGTATTCAATACCCAACTGTTTGTATGTATAGTACATTATGAGGCTAATTCTTATAACCTTGGAAGGCCCAATCTAGTTTTAGGGCAAGTGGAATAACAACCCATGTCCTCGACCCCTTCAGTAGTCTTTGTATGAAATTACATACTGTAACGCACACATAGCAGCTTTGTAACAGCATCGCCTCGCGGACACTTCAGTACCCTTACCACGAGTTGTCACATTAAGGTTTTCTATCTAAGCATCTCGCTTGTACTAAAATAATACAAAAGATAACCTCAATGTCACAACTCATGGTAAGGGTACAGAGGTGCTGACCCTTTATGTTACGTGCTAACGTATGGTTGACGCCTAATTAACGGCTAGTCGACGAGGTGAGGTAGTGCCGTTCCGGTGCCGAGCTGGTACATGCGCGACACCTTTAATTTGTTTAAGGAAGTTCATCTCGTGGGCCGTTACGACTACATTTCGATGTCCTAAAAATAGGCCATTGGACCTTACAAGGATAATATAATTAATACCAAATTCTAAAATTGCAACCAAATGAACATAATATTTTAACATTGTTTATGTTTTTTTAAGAATTTTATATTTTTATTATCGTTATACATGATCCATGATGTAAATTGTTTTGTTGAATTTTCTTGAAATATGCCTTGGCATATTTTTTTTAGGTAATATAATGAAACGGGGCCACCCATTAATGTTATTTATTTGGTGTTGTTGATTGTATTAAATAATATGTAGGTACGGAATGGTTATAAACTGATGACAAGTTTTGGTTAGACACATTAATCCTTAATACAGCCTACAGAACACATGATAGGCTGGCCCGCCAACATTTCCTCGCAGACAGAGGGAAGGAGTACCTAAATATAATATGCAAGTTACATAAATACAATAAATGCTGCAGCTCACAGTGTCTGACTAAGGCGTTTTAGATACCATCAAATTATTCTACTTTGCTCGAATGTAACAATAGTCTTACTGTTTTTAGTGTCTTAAAGCCTTGTGCATTTGAATATATAGTTAATACCTACCTTGATACATTTATAAATATCAAATATATACAAGTTTATTTTTTCGTAGTTATACTCGCACACTGCAATTGAAACATAGATGAAATTAATTTATATATTTATTAAACTGTTATGTTATAGTGCACATATAGTAAAATGGTAGTACTTATACATATACTTATCTATAAATACTACCATACAACTATATTTTAAAGTAGTTCAGTGATTTGATATGGAGCAAAGAAGTAAAATATTACAGTTCTGTACGAGTGAAAGACATACATATATGTGTATGCATACATATCTTGCCCTTAATCCGTTATCGTAAGATGTAAGGTTATACACATAGTTATGTCGCAATAAAAGTAAAACACACAATTCCTTTAATGACTAAAAAAGAAAATGCATTTAAAACTTAAAAGCGTACCTAAACATATTTTCGGTTTTGCTCTCTACTACAGTTCTACTTTTAATACAAGTTAGTACATTAAAAGTAATTATCGTTTTTATTATGTTTAGACTATTTAAATATATTTTTGCTACTATGAACATAATCGACTAGTAATTAGTACTAATTACAGAATGAAACGATATTTTTATAGAGAAACTTACATTGAACAAATGTATAAAAGTTGTGGAATTCCAATATAGATAAGTTAATCTCCTATAATTTAAACCGAAATAGGTATATTAACAATTGATCACTCTATTATTGTTGTTTGTTATTGTGCTTACTTTTGTGATATAGTTATTAGAACGTGTATTCTTAGTGGACTAAGAATCGGCAGTAAAAATATATTTTCAGCAGGTTTCAGTGAAACTGATATTTTGGTAAACATGTAAACTCCTTCAGCCTTACTAGCCGCTTTTCAATGGTCGCTTTAATTCTTTACCGTGCCTGCAGTAAAGTAAGAAGTTTTTTTCTGCCAGTTCATCCTCTTATATTTCAATAGTAGAAGGTTATTAACTACTTTTGATGTTTTAATTAATAACTATAACTAATAATAACGTTCAATCTCATTCAGTATATTATAATTATGTGTTGGGTATCTGGTATATGTTTTTTTTTTTTCGATTAAAATATTGAATAAATGATTCTAAGCCACTTATTTTTCATTTTTCATGCTCGGAAAGTGGGTTAGTGTTTATTTACTATGCCGGTGGAAAGTGACACGCTTTCACCCTAGGGTCGCAGTATGATATGTTCCTATTAGTTCTCCCCTTGTAAGCATCAAGTAAAACTAAGTGCCAACGCCAGAAACAAATACATGCGAATAGTTATTTCTCTTAAATTATTGGAATTTATTGAAGCGATTATCATTATCATATATCATTTATGTCAAATAATTCAAATATTTAGCTAATTCGGTAAAAAAATTAAGTGTCTTGGTTCTACCGGGTCTAGCCTGTAATAAGAGCAATAATTTTAAGACATCGAATCGTTTCTACTCCACAAACATAGCAACATTTGTTCTACTACGTTTAAAAACAACTTACAGTTTTCTAAATATTAATTATAGAAGATTTTCCAAGCGAGCAATGTATTGTGAAAACTGAAGTTTCTGGGCTGACAATCATTGTCAAATAGATTATTGGATGCTGTGCATTGAAATTACTATTTAGTTTGTTCGAATAAATGCGATGTACGAGGGGTGATCCAAAAGTAATGATAATGACTATGATCTAACGAAGTTATTAGTATTATATATATTTTTACTGTTACATAATCTCCTTATTAGTGTATGTACATACATTATACGAGAACATGCTGTCATCTAGTTAATAAAAAAAAAGGAAATCTTTTGTGGGTCGCAATTTGCGTTAATTTTTCTTTCACCGCTAGTATAGCGAATTATTGGAAGAGTTTTTAGAATCAAAGTATAGTACGTTGTTGCCAAAGATTTAGACTTGATTACACAATAGGCAACTTACAAGTTCAAGCGCTAGGTACTGAGCAGCATACTTGGTGATCTGCGAGATAACTGAGGAAAACAACCATCAAACTTCCTTTTTTTTTAATTTGCTTTTTATTTGTCATCCTTTTAGGTTTGGTATAGGATTATGTTATATCGACCTTTATTTATTTATTTTTATAGATATTGATGGATTTTGTCCACAAAATTTACTTGTTTAAACAAAAATGTCTTTAAAGACCAAAAACTAGCAACCTTAACTTAAGCAGGGCCCTTGAGCCCTAAAATTAGATTTTACGAGTATATTTTTTTGCCCTACGCCATCACAATAAACGTAAATTTCAATTCTAAGTACTTACATTTTATTTTACTACAGTACTAAATTTTATAACAGCATCGTTCCTAACCGACACAAAAACGCGAGCGCATTTACTGAAATTTCGATATGTGTTACCCTACTGTCTTTGTTTCTTAATAACATAAAAACAACTTAATAAATTATTATATTTATTTTTATAATTTATTGATGATAAGTGATATAACAAGACCAGTAATCAAAACTTATCATAATATGTCTAGATCATAGTCATTATCATTACTTTTGGATCACCCCTCGTAATAAATTACACTTTTTTTTAAGTTGTAGGTACAACAAATGTTGTTATGTACGTGGTATAAAAGCAATCCTCAGAGTTATTGCTTGTATTACAGGCCACCCCAGTATATTACAAGAAGGAATAAACCTACGATTTTATTACTTTAATATGCGCAGGTAAGCAACGGCAAAAACTTGTACAGCCAAACATAACTGAATTTACTTATTGAAAAAATTTGCTTCGTACTTATAGTCGGTATTACATTGAATATAACAGTTTTATTACTAATTCGATTAATTTATACATAACAAGTCTTATAAGTTATAATGTATAAAAAAGGTCGCGTTTTTGGATAAAAATGAAATGATGGCTGACAACGCGTGCGGAGAAAGAAGATTTTGTGCGTTATGACAATTATGCAGCAAGAAAAAAAGTTTGAAGCCGGGCCGGACGTACTCCGAGCAAGTATTGGTGACCACCTAAACGCAGCCCAACAATGCTCGACCTCGGAACGTACAGTCCAACAATTGGTGACCATGATGGACTCGGATTGCTGGGTCGTAAATTATCGGGCTGCGCGTTCTCAGTCCATACAAATGCGTTACGGGGCAGTAATCCGCAGCCACGTTTTATACGGGGCAACAATGCTCGACACAACAATCAGAGGCTTTGAATTATTGGTACGGATTGACAAAGCGCGGCCCAACAATTTACCACCCATCAATTGGAAGCCCAGATAGGTACAACGAGGAGCGTGTTAGGTTAACAGCGAGCAAAAAGCCAAAACCGAAGTTTTAATATGAAACTAGCCTAGAAAAGATTTGGTCGCCGATTGGTGGGTCGTCAATTGATGGGTTGAGCAATCTGGGGTCGTGCAATGTTGGTACGGGCCGAGAATGCGCGACCAATAATTCGTGTCACCTCAATGGACGCCGACTGTTGGGTCATAATTTTTTGGGCTGCGCGTCCTCGGTCCGCACATACGTGTTACGGAGCATAGGCGCTAACGCGAAATACAATATTCGTAAATTTCGGACGATTTTCTCTGCCACTCTATCATGACGCCTTAACTTAATCGTAGTAAATTAGAAATATGCTGGAAATATACGAACTTCGATGTTCGCGGTATCGGGCCAGCAACCCGAAGCCACGTTATATACACGACAACAATTATCGACCAATGAATGACATTAAAAAGTGGTCGTCATATGCTTGGTTGCGTATTACCTGAACTTACAACTATTGAAAACACATGGAAAGTCTCATCTCACTTCGCTCGAGCGCCAAACAACCTCATGGGAAATGAGTAACTTTCCGCCCTTTATTCACAAACTACTATTTTTACTTACTGTAAAAGTATTAACCAAATTAACTACCAATCGAAAGGCTTCATCATAAGGATTATTTTTTGCTAAATAAGATAGTATCAGAAATAAAGTCAGAGGTTTTTTTTTCGGTTCATCTCTCAGCGCCCCGACAGTGCCACATTGGCGTTTGGGCACAACCGTGGACTTTGGGCAGAGCTCTGGTATGGGACGCAACGTGCGTCTATACTTTCGCTCAGTCCCACATTCAGTTCACCCGCACGAAGGTTGGGGCTGCGGCTGACTAGGCCCAGGCTCTCAAACGCTACGCTAAGGATTACGATTTCGCGGCACTCGCAGTTGAGGCCCTAGGCCCCTTGTCGGACAACATGATGCAATTCGTGAGGACTCTATTGTCGCGGTTGGTTAACACCACAGGAGACCCAAAAGCTGGCTCGAACCTCTACTAGCGTATATAGCCCTATAGCGGTGCAGAGAGTTAACGTAGCCAGCGTTATGGGGTCCATGCCGCAGGGGGACTTGCTGGATGAGGTATTATTTTTATAGTAAGCAGTAATTATTTATTGTATTTTACAATACTTAGTATTATTTATTTGTATTTCTGTATGTCTTTCCCGTACACGGAACAATGATGTTCCGGACATTTGGGAGGCGTATGCGGAGCCGGCTCGGGCCAACGTGCAGAGACCCTTTGTGATTATTAAGATAGTTTTAATCATAGAAGTAGTAAACCTACAGAAGGAATCCACCGATACAACGAGTTGTGACGCGTAATGGCGGCCGCTTTACATGTGTGCGTATTTCCGTGTGATGCCAGTTAAAAAAAAAATCCTAATTTCAGATTAAATATTTTAATATAAAAAATGTGAAAGTTGAAATAGATAACATATACTTAAGAAAAATTGGTTAAGGCGTCAGCCGCGATAGCTGGAGATGCGGGTTCGAATCCCGTCTCGAACACCGGAGGTCCTCGTCGTTTTTTTTTCTTAAGTATATGTTATCTATTTCAACTTTTAATTTATATAGTAGTATTACTACTTAAAAATCAAAGCAAATCAAAAAATATTTCATAAAAAATAATTTGATTTGTTCTTAGTTTCATAAAAAATGTGTTTTGAATATACATATTTGTAAATAAAACATATTTGTTAAATAAAACGACGATATGCGTATTGTGTATTGCGATTTAATAAATATAGTAAATATATTTCAGAAGCGGCGAATTTAACGAAAAACAGCAAAACTCACTAATATTAAATTGATAAAAGTACACGATTAAATCTGTGTGTTTTCTCACTCTTCTCGACCCGATACTATAATTTCAAGCACTTTTACTATACATATTTATTAATTATGAGGCACAGCAGTGGCCCCGCCAAGACAAAAAAAAAACTACTGAATTTCAAATCCTCATAGGTTTATCCCAGATAACACTTCAGAGCAAACATTTACAGGAGAAAATGTGATTAGTATGGGAATATAATGTACAAAAAAACAAATATACGATTTGTCGGACAATTTATATTGGTAGTGTATAGAGGTTTACCGTAGTCTTTAAAAAACTTATTAAAATGAAAAGCTGGTTGCAATTACATAGGTGATACAAATAGGGTTATAATTTGCAAAAGAACACTGTGTACTTTTTTTTGGTAAAGAACGTTACTTAATAAAATTATAATCAACATTATTGGTATACATTCGTTTACAGTCGTGATAAATAAAAGAACATATAAATAAATTACAAAACAAAAATTAAATTAATTAAAACTAAACTTAAAAACCTGTACCTACACCAAACCCGCTCCGCGCTCATACATAATAGTTAATAAAATGGAACATCAATTACCCTACGTTCGGGAAATTTCTCCGATTTTGATTGACTGACCCGATTGTCTGGCAACACAGATGGCGTGAAGTAAATAGCTAGCGAATTTACTAATTTTTAATGTAATTACGTGGTTAATTGTTTATTTACTGATGAAAAGTGATTGGGGTAGTTTTTTTTGTGTCAATCAATAGCATTTTTACTTGATCTTACAGCATACTTATAACGGCATATTTTAATATTTTTTGGTCCACTGCGGCGTGCTTTGACGTTCGGAGGCGACTGTTGGGAGTCCCGCGCATCAAGGCCTTGCGTATGTGTGTGAAGCCTGTAAGTACGAGTCGACCGACGCCATTTGTAATCACAATTTGTTGTTGGCGGTGTGGAGTCTAATAATATTATATAGTCTAAGGTTTTAATCATTGTTTTGATGTTAATTTTCAAATAAATAATTCTCCAAGTGTGAGGTATTGTTAGATAAGTAGGTAATGAAAAAGAATAGTGGTAGGCCTTGAACATTAACCCATTAACGAACTGGTTTCGGAAATAGTTAATTTGGAAGTTTAAAAAATGTGCCTCCTTCTAAATGTTGAATCTCTACTCTAAAAAATATGAAAGGAGGTGATTTATTGAGGAAAACGTTACTAAAATTTACACATTATAATCTTCGACGTTTCGTCAAATATAAAAATCAACAGGTACAGTCGACTACATAGATATGTATACATTTTTTCACCTTAATCCTTTGTAATAAGGTGCAAAAGTGTATACATATCTTTGTAGTCGACTCAATAAACATTGACTACACAGACCACCGCTGAATTGCCAAGGAAATTTGTTCAACCAGGTACGATCCAGAGTGAGGATCGCAATCCCTTTCCTTAAGTCGACTCCCCAGGTCCCTGACAATCTTCATAGCCTCCGCAAGTCCCTAGTAGTCCCTACCCCGCCATCGGTATGAAGTCATACGTTATTCCTATGGCAGAGTAGATAGTAAGTAAATATGCTTACTTTGTATGCTTCTGTCGAACTGCATACTCAGCAGTAGACCCAGCAGCTCTTATGATGTGGCTCAGATGGGAAGGGACAAAAGTACCTATACTGATGCAATTAGTAGCGTCCCATATGACCATCAGGCCTCTTGCTATAAGCGTGGCACAAACGCGGAGGCTACACTAAACTACACTGAACATTCACGCCGACAACGTGAGAAAATGTTTTATTAGGGTGTTAAATACTTAAAAAAAAATATATTAAAACATTTCTGAACTAACTTTGTGATTTAACCGTGGTGTAGGCAGGTACTTATTGTACCCGTAATTTGTACAAAATAACAATGAAATCACGTGATTTCAACTAAAGTAAAAACGGTGTAAATCGGTTCACGCAATAAAGAATTATCCCATAATATTCATCTTCCATACTTTAGGCTCGCTCGCAATAGTTTACTTAATTTGCTGATAGATGACGTTGTACGTGGAACGCTCATATTCTACATGGCGGTGTTAAGATTTTTCCTGACTTGAAATAGACTTGAAATAACGCTGATTGTCACTCCATGTTACAACCCCTTAACACCACTGGTAGTGGGACTGGAATAGACGACATTTTTATGAATTTTCCATGGAAGTACCTATAGTTGGAATCTATAATTCTTTGTGGGCCCATTTTTAGGGTTCTGTACATAATATGTCAACTCAATGTAACAAGTAGGTAGCCCATTTTTTAACTCTTAAGTAAATTAATTACTCTAAGAAAATTAATTTATTGGTAAGATAACCATTTTGCATTCTGTTTTTATTATAAAACTAACCTAACCTAACCATATATAGTGAGCAATGATCTCAACTGAGTTGTAATTAAGAAGTTAGACGACGTCAATAGACGTAGCTCACCTAAAAGGAAAGTTGTAAATTTTCGGAAAACAACACATTCTATCTGTACATTTCTCTATCAAAGTTCCGTTTTTATTAC
The DNA here is from genome assembly GCA_022674325.2 of Grapholita molesta. Taxonomy (NCBI): domain Eukaryota; kingdom Metazoa; phylum Arthropoda; class Insecta; order Lepidoptera; family Tortricidae; genus Grapholita; species Grapholita molesta. Next base: position 24,732,019 of record CP053120.2, on the reverse strand, counting down.
TGGAAGGTGTAAAACCTCCTTGATTTCAAAAATAATTCCATCATGGCCAACTGGACACACTTCAAAAAAACGTTCGAAATTTAGGCACATGATATAGACATTTAGACAGTGAGACAAAAGAAATTCAACAGCCTCAGTGGATTCGTCAATCGCACGCGACGGAAAATCATACTCAATTTCCAGTTCCATAATAACTATCCTGATGAGTGACCAGCTAAAGAACGTTTCAGCGATGAACAAATTGTACATAGGTAACTTACCTGTGGAGGCTGACGATGCCGCTGTCAGACAACTCTTTGCCGAGCATAATTTGACTGTTGCCGAAATCTCTGTCAAGAGAGGTGGCTATGCATTTGTTGATTTTCCTGACCAATCTGCTGCGGACCGCGCCATTGATAAACTTCATGGTAAGTGGCTATTTTGCGATTATCGTTGCGTTGCTATTTCGCCTCTCCTGTGACTATACTTACCTCCGAAATTATTATGATAGAAATAGAAACGTATTACTTTCATGTAGTTACGAAGTTCTTATAACTAAGAACAACAATTAGGTGTAGGTATCTATGATTAGGCAACCTACAGTTACCACGTATAAGTACGCCGCGACAATGGCGAGCTAATGTGCGGCCAGGCTGTTCGGGTTACGTATAGGTACCTATGTATAGAATCAATAATAGGTATAATATATGGTCTGCCGTCTGGTTAATGAGTAAGATACTAATAGATTTTACTTATTATACAATTTAAATGTGATCATTACATCACATTATATTTAAATCTCTTAAAAATTACTATTGATTGTTTAAGTACCTAACTCGAATGTTTTTTTTATTACAGGCTATTCTTACTGCGGTCTGCCGTTGATTGTTGAACCATCAGTTGCAAATAAAAAGAGGTCAGTATAACTTGTGTATTAAAATTGTATTTTCTCAAACATGCAATGAAACATTGTCTTTACATTGCTTATAATAGACTCGGAAGTATGGCTTTTTTGGGCGAGACAATTGAAGGGGACGGAAATGGAATTTCATATAACTTTGCAGGCCTAGGCCCGCAAAGTAACTTTTTTTCGACGATTATCCATACAGAGGCAAAGATGGCGGGTGTCATAGCATACAGCTGATGTTAATTTTTAAAACATTTCGATTTCATTGTTAGTTGTGACTTTTCCAATTTAATTTTTTGGAGCAATTCTTTTATTTCATTGTATGTTTGAGAAAAAAACTAAGAATTATACATGCCTTACTTACGATTCCCGGCCTTGTATCCGTATCCGTAGTATATACCCACTTGCCCGGAAATCCTCATTTTCCCGGCCTGTAATGTACATGTAATGTACTATTAAATTCATAGTGTGATGATTTAAAGCGACAACATCATAGTTTGTGTGACAGTCGCCATCAGGAGGGTAATATTTCTTGAACACTTGTAACTTGTAATATAAGTGGCCGGAAGTCTCTTTCTAACAATAGGTGTCAAAAAGTGACATCCGCTTGTATTACCTACAAGTTACAAGTTTTCGAAAAACTAGGCCCCTGTTAAATGGATAAAAAGATAAAAGATCTGTCTCTATTTATTCTACCACGTGTTCTAACTTTACACCTCTGACCCGAGAAGATTGTTACCGGCAGGATACTAGACGGGACTTATTTTATATATACAGCCAATCAAATCTTATAGTATATAGGCGATACTTTACTCCGGGGCAAAGGCTTCTTCTATATAAGTCCCAAGTCAGGCCCTATATGGAGTACTGTTGTCACATTTGGGCAGGAGCTCCAAAATACCAGCTTCCACCCTTTGACTCGGTCCAAAGGCGCGCTGTGCGAATCGTCGACGATCCCAAACTCACTAACGATATTGATCCCTTAAGTCTAAGGAGAGACCTTGTCTCCTTATGTGTGTTCTATCGCTCGTACAATGGGTTGTGCTCTGAAGAGTTATTTGACATGATGCCAACGGCCGCGTTCTATCACCGCACCGCTCGCCATCGGCAGGGTATTCATCATCCTCACACATTGGAGCCTGGGGGGTCGCGTACTGAGCGCTTTAACCCTTTACCAGGCTCCAAAGAACTACCGTGTCTTCATACGTACTGTATATACTGTTACAGCCGTATTGAACGCCTTGTAAAAACTGCATTTACGAAAGTCGGACATGCTCCTTTAAACCAGAAATAAAAATGTGGGTTACGGTTATCCCATCACCTGTCCAAGTAATTAACTGTCATACTCGATTTTGTCTTATTATATTCTTGATCAGGCGAAGGGACATATTCTTCCCACATCTTATATCGGTTATCACAGTCAAGGTTTAACTCCAAACCTACTACGAAACATTATATTTATCAATCACTGAAAACATTATTTTATGATCTTCAGTTTAATTACTTACATGAGTTTTTGTGACATGCAAGACAATTTACCGGGCCATGGGAATAATAGCTCCCACACAGTTAAACTCTAATAAGGCCTTGGGATAATGTCAACCCACATCCTAATTCTGGTCATACACAATAATGCGTAAATATTTAGCAATGTTTACGATTACATTACCTTTCAACACTCAAAATCTACAAAATGTCAAAAAATTGTTCGACCTATGTACTTCTGTTTCAGAGAAATTATGGAAAGTGTTCGAATTTCTCTGTAGTTTACTGAAATTAGCGTTCAAGTGAAATTAAACGTCTGCCAAAGATATATTACGCGATTTAGAAGCGTGTTGTGAATGTAAATTATAAAATACAATTTTCAGGGATTGACAAAATATTTTGTAGGAGGTTTGGAGTTAAAACCTGACTTCGGTAACCGATATAAGATGTGGGAGGAATATATCCCTTCGCCTGGTAAAGGGTTAAAAGGCATTTCCTCCCACGAACGCTTCGGCTGTGGAATGAGCTCCCTGCCACGGTTTTCCCTAGGGATTACAGTATGGGGTCCATCAAAAAACAAGTGTACAGATTTATAAAGGGTCGGCAACGCGCACGTGACACCTCTGGAGTTACAGGCGTCCATAGGCTGCGGTAACTGCTTACCATCAGGCAGGCCGTATGCTTGTTTGCCACCGACGTCGTATATAAAAAAAAATATTATGCGTAGTCCTACAAGAAAACTTAGAAATACAACTAGAATATAAAAATAGTAATTAATAATAATAAACAAATTTGATTACACAAATGGACATGCTTTGGTATTATCATCTGATTTGATAATCTGCCAGTATTGTCAACCAATTTGATTTTTAGGCCCCTTCGAACCTTGTCACAGTGAAGTTAAGAGATATTTTGCGTCTTTCATATAGATTTTCACTGTGACAAGGAACTAAGGGTCCTATAAATCAAATTGGCTGACTGTAATATAAGTACTGCTTACTACTACTACTAAGACGTACTCGTTATACTCGAACATACAACCACAGTCTTATATCGGCTACCTACATACCTAGACGCCTCGTGCCCACCGATCTCTAACAAATTCAACGTAAACCGTACACTTTTGATCCAATTTACTTTTATAATTTCCAGATGTTATGTAAAATATAAATGAATTGATAGTTTTGTAATTGTTATTTATTTTCAACGTACCCTATCATCCTATATTTGTCTTTGTATTACTGTATTACGTTGAAGTGGTACTTATCGATAAGAGGACTGTTCATGTTTTTATTTTGTCAATCACATACAAAAAATCGCTCCTTCCAAAAAAATATGTATGTAGATATAGTTATGACAATATTCTTGTTCAACTCACTAACTCGGAAATAATTGTTTTGTTCTTTACAAACAGATAGAAAAAAAAATATTCAAAAGAGTGCAAAGTAATTTCATACAAATAGTTTATTACTAATTGACTGTTTTATTGATGTTAGCTGGTTGGATCTTCTTATGTTTTTGAATTTAATAAATGATGATTTTTAATTTTGAATACATTTTTAAAGTTTTGTAATATTTTTTTTCCTCGCGATAGTGAGGTGTAAAATTGTGTTTCGCTCGGTAGGTAGAAAAGTGTGATACCCTCTCGTCCTTTGAAACCCTCCCAATGCTTAAGATTGGCCGGTCTACAGTATCTCTTCACGCTTAAACCGCTGAACCAATTGGGATGATATTTGGTATGGAGAGAGTTTGAGCTAGTTAGGTTCTACTTTGGTATGTTTGTTCCGATGTCTTCAGCTAATTGTATGTTATGAATTTATTGAAAAGTCGCTTCTCTAAAATTTATGACGAATTATAGGTAGGTATGGTTCGATATTATGTACCTTATACGTAAGAATATTAATATTGTAATGAAATATACTTATTGAAATTGAATGCTGCTCCGAAATATTTAAGTTAAAAGTGGTGTGGGCTGTTTTCGTTTCATTTCCGTCGTCCTATCAACCAACGCCAAGCCGAGAAAAATCGATTGTGCTTCTACTGTTTTAATACTCCCACTTTCTTTTTCCGCAAATACGCCCGCTCATGTTTACCAGATAATAATGCCTAACAATCCATTGTTAAATCAGAAACAATGGTTTCGTAGTCGAGAAGCTTCTGGACTTTTCTAAACTTTCCGTAGATTTTGTGGACAGGGTGTATGATACAACATGAGATGTTGTATAGGTACTGCAATACTTTTGAAACACATTGCGAAGTTCTACTGAGCCGTTTGTAACACCCTTGAAGTCGCAAGATTATCCAGAAATAAAACTTGTTTCATATTTGAGTTATTAGTTATTATATTCATTTCCCGGAGGAACTAAAGCCACTAGAGGAAGGCGCCTTTAATCGTAGCTAAAAGTTTTTACAGAGTATAGAGTGCACAACTGAGTAAATATAAGAATTTCAGTAAAATGTAAGTAATTTTATGATAATATACGAGTAATTTACACTTTTAAAATTCTATTATTTATTTTTTATTTCGCCATCAGCACTAAACTGGGAAAATTCTGCGTGATCAATTAATCATTCAGTGAATTAATGATATCAACTGAATACCAAGAGACGTACTCTTATCGCGACATACATAATGTGTAACATAAACTGTAAATATTTTTTTTAAAAATTAATGACGCAACGCAATTATTACCTATGCAAACGAAAACTGCGAATCAAGGAAAATTAACAAATTGTAGCTTAATTCGTCAATGCAATCAAATTGTTTAATTCGTCAATTTGCCCAATTGGTAATTTTCTTCGACTGTTACTGGTGCACTTCTGGCATCGTCAATTGGGTGTGTTAGATCATTTTCCCGAACTCATGAATTCATTATTTCTACGGAGTAAATTTTCCGTTAGCATTTTTCCCCGAAAGTTTTTTTTACAGTATTGTAGTATTCTGATTCTTTATTTTAACGCTTACTTTTTTTTGTATTAGCATATTTTCTTATCGTCTTTTTTTAATGGCATATTTATTCTTTCGGGATTACATTAAAACGATTTTTTCCAATGCTGCATATGTATAAAATAGATTATAGTACGTATGGATTTTACCGATCAGGGAAAAAAGCGAACGGAAAGTGTACTTACTGACTAAAATAACGAAAAATAAATTATGGTACATACGGATTTTAACGATCGGGGAAAAATTATAATTGGGATTGTTAATTTAGTAAAAATAAATTTTCAAAACCCTTTGATCTGTTCATCGATAACGGTCCCCTACCGTAGCAGGTTTGAGCAGGAATTACAATATTTTACCACCAGCAAATAAGTTGTGCTTGCGATGTTCATCGCGCCAGCAACACACGCAAACGTTGGCACCGCCGAATCAACGGCATAATGATAATGACAAAGCATGGGTTGTATATTTTCATCCAAAAACTGTGGGCAGAAGCTGCAATATAATAAAGATAAAACTTGAGTCTAATCTCAAAGCCACGACGCAATAGGAAGCCGTCAGGTGTAATTTTATTTACATCTATTATATATTTTCTACAAAGGGGATTGCGGATGTTCAGTTTTTGCGAAAAATATTGTTTTCTAAATTGAAATTGTTTTGTAAGAGACTGAGAAAAGCAATCGTCCGTTTACATTAGTTTCTTTTTTTGTTATGCAATAAATATAGGTATATATTTTGTGCAAAGTAAATGCATTTTTCCATAATTTAGTTTAAGATAATAAACAATAAAATAAGTACTTTTATACAAAATAATAGTTATAATCATTATAAAATTTTAAGTTTTAACCTCAAATACACAAACGGCACATATTTATATTATATTATATTATAAATTAGCTCAATTAAAATTATTTTCTAATGTACTTTAACTCGGTCAAATACTGTACCGTAAACCGGAGGAGATTTTGGGGCTACCTACTTTGATAGTTTTATTGTTTTGATACTGCGATAGTAATGGTAGGACTTTGGTGTCCCAAACGTTATGAATGATCTATGATTAGTGATTACATTCAAAGTCAATCAGATCAAACGGATTCGTCATTTCCTTACCTTACCTTAGTTATATTTCGCGTGCGTGGCATTTCACTTGGGTAGCATTTCATTCATCCATGTAGCATATTGCGTAAGTCAATTTCGCGTATTTGGCATATCGCGTAAGTAGGTAGAATATATGGAGTAAGTATACGCTATTTCATATATTCTTAGACTAAATATATACAGATACACAGTCAGGCGAAAAAAATGGCTACATTCAAACTCTAGTAATTTCGAAAAAGGATGGAGTTGGTGACTTAGTCTTTCACCGACCGGCGTCAAATAACAATGTCGTCGTGCTCGGTTAAGACATGTAAAAATAGCACAAAAAACACAAGAAGGACAGTGGGATAAGTTTTTTTACGTAAGTAATTCAAATGTATTGACAAATTATGTATTAACTCGATGCAATTTCGTGTTTTAGAATGAATTTAATTAATTGCAAAAATAAAGGATTAGTCGCTAATATTTTATTTACATCTACTTACATGCGTTTTCTTATACATGTACCTATTGATGAAAAAGGAAATAGGGAGTGTACAGTAGCCATCAGATATATCGCAACAAACGAGATGTTCAAAAATATCTGAACGTACACTCTTAACGCCTTGACAATTGAGAACGTTTTCTGATATCTTTGAGTAACTCGTACGTTGCGATATATCTGACTGTACATTTTTAAATTACATCTAACAAATTTGAAATGGCAGATTTAATCGCTTCGTCTCGTATGTACTTTAATAACGTTATATTTTAATTCAAGATTCCCACGGGATCCCAAGCGACGATCGGAATGGGCCGCTATCATAGCACGAGATAGGGGTGATGAATTTTTCAGACCTAACGACTGGCGTCCCGTGTGTTCGGCCCATTTCCCAGCGTCAGACATATATTTGACCAAAAAAGGCTTTTGGGTACGAAACCCTAAAAAAGACTATATTTACAACGAAAACAAAGGTATACTGCCAATTTGGCAAACAAGTGAATTTGTTTATTATAGATGTCTTAAGTCAAATATTGTAATATAAAATGTCAAAAGTGTAAATAAACTTATTTTGTTATTAGACATTTTTTATTACTCAACGTGCCTAATATTATTTATGCGACTCCATGCATCCGATATTCTGATGACTTGGAGTTTGACATTTATTATTTTTCCAATGACGTTTCAGTAGTTGCCTGTATCGCGGTGATCGGACGAAAACGGTTTATATGTTACTTATTTGAAAACTAGAATGTCATTTGAGGCCATTTTTTCCGACTCCTTTGTTCGGGACTGTGCGTCTATAGGTATATATTTAGTCTAAGCATATATTCCATTCTTGCGCACGACGTGATTCGCTTCTGCCTGCCTTATGCGGACTGCTAAGGAATTAAAGGAATGGAATTCGCTACCTTCGTCTGTATTCCCGGAAAGATACAATTTCATCGACCTCGTCGGCACTTACCATCGGGGGTGACTGAGTTCAAACGCTGGTCAGTTTTGTATAAAAAAAAAAAACAAAAAAAATCGCTTATGTGTTAAAATGCAAAACATAACTCTGTATCTGAAAAAATCAGTATCGTGAATATACAGGTAGCCCATTTAAATCGGTCAGTATGGGAGAAACTATAAGACATAGGTACCTACGAAACTCCCTTCTTAGGAACCATGTCATCTATTTTAATAACAAGAAAAACTGCATTCACACATTAAAAAAAATCTGTACTCAGTTCGGAAATCGAACCCGGTTTTTTGAAAAAAAAACACTTAATATTTTATATTTAAATGTCGATTGTGTAGGTCTCAAGCAGTAAATGTCTGTATAAAACATGATGTCTAAACTGAGACACCATGTTTTATACAGACATTTTGATGAAATATGATGTCTAAACTGAATAAAATGCATTGTTTCCACATACTAAAAGCAGCCATATAGAAGTGGTCACTTCGAACACCTACTAAAGTATGTCGAAACAATGCATTTTATTAATTTTAGACATCAATGACATCAACATATGCCAAGGTTCGGACAAACGCCCGTCATTTTGAAAACATAACCCTGTTCCGTGCTACGGAGACTTCCTTATGTTGTAAAATATTATTATTTTTACATCGCAATTCGTAAGTTTATATTCAGCGACGATTAATCAATGAAGCTGGAATGGTAAGTGGGGTTATGTGTACAATTCACTGTCGTGGTTAAAAAAAAAACGACTAATTGTTTCCATCTTTTCGCTTACGCGATAAATGAAAGGTGCAATTGACTTTAAGTCGGATAATAAAGAGACGAGTTAATTAATAAAGAATATATTATATAATATAGTAGCATCACAAGGAAGTCTCGGTTGCACGGAACAGGGTTATGTTTTAAAAATGACGGGCGTTTGTCCGAACATTGGACATCATGTTTCATACAGACATCTTCTGCTATAGGTCTTAACGCATTCACTGCCACCGACGCACATATGCGTCACCGTGACTTTCACGCAGTGCCTTCGACGCACAGACGCGTTCATAGTATTAAGTGACTTTCACCCAGTGCCTTCAACGCATATGTGAGTTGTAAATTTTGAAATGTTCCTCTTACGTCTAAAATGTTGCTTGTTAAATCAGAAGATATTATAAATGGTAGTAGAAAATTATAAGTAAAATATAATGCTGATGATTTGATGAAAAGACTATAGATACGCACTTGAACTCATTTCTATAGTGTTCTGTGAGTCGATTCAGTTGTATTCGATTTAGTTAAATTTTAGTTATATATGAAGCACAATTACAATCGATTGGTTCAATGTGATTAAAGAATATAAAATATTAATTACCGTGTCTCATTCAAAACAATGTTTCCTAGAGTTAAAATAATTATCTAGTACCAATGTGAACAAACCACTGTCAAATTAGTATGAACTCATATGTGCGGCGGAGGCACTAGGTAATAATCCGTTGAACTCACATGTGCGTTTGAGGCACCCAGCAAAGTGCGGCACCTGGCGAATGGCAAAGAAAAGAGGGTGGCAGTGAATGCGTTAACTTACAGAATCGATATCTAAATTCTAAACAGAAATAGTGTATGTTTATTATTTTTCAAAACAATCGGGTTCGATTCCCGAACTGAGCGCAGTTTTTTTTATTAAATTCGATATTCGTATGTCTTATAGTTTTGAGACTTTCCCATACTGACCGATTTAAGCGGGCTACTCTGTATATAAAATCGTAAAAATATAGAAATCGTTTCACATTATAGGTACACACAGCAACACTCTTGGCTGTACATTGTTGGACCTTATTATATGAGGCATAAGGTCTACCGATGTACAGCTAAGAGTGTTGCTGTTAGTACATAGCTGAGCTAATACCGAGACGAATAGATATGACCTAAAATTTCTTATCTACACACATACAGTCAGCAGCAAAAGTGGCTAAGCGTTTAAAGTGTTCAAAATGACCTACACGCGCTCTTATTCTCTTGACAATAGAGATGTGTTGACTGTTGACCTCATTTTGAACACCTGAAACGCTTAATCACTTCTGCTGCTGACTGTACCATAAACCATATATAATGAGTTCAAAAACAACAAATAGCGACCCGTATAAAAGTAGGCACTATTATGGTACAACATATTTCTTATATGTATATATATTATAAGGAAAAATGGGACAAATTTGTGTCATTGATAGAAATAATATGGACATGACTCCAAATTAATTAGTATTATTAGTAAGTTAACTTATAAAGTAGTAAAGTTAAGAAAAACCCTAAAATGTTTAATTTCTGATCAGTAAAAGTACCAAAACCTGGACATAATTGTATTACTGTAATTTTCTTTTTCTATGAAATAAAGTATTGTTAGTTCTTTTTAAAATATAAAAAAATTAACATTTTAGGGTTCCGCGTCAATGTAAAAAACCCATTAGCTTATAGACAAAATCTTATAGAACTTTTCTATTGTTTTAGCGTGAATGTGCTGAACCTGCAGAGCTCGAGCGCTACCCAACTAAAAGACAACATCAATGATTGCCAACCAGGAGGCTGGAGGTAAGTTCTCAATGTTTCTTCTAATTACAGCGCGGACTGTACCGACAGTCACGTTTCTTCACCTGCATCGGCGGACGTTACGGCTACCTACGTTTTACAGATCAAATTAACAGTTGGCATTAACGATTTTACAGGTAAGGTTTTGCTAGCCATAGGGGACAGGTGTAACTAATGAATAATGAACCTGTCCTTAGTTTTAATTACGAAGTGTTTAAAAGCACTATGATGTGTTAGTATGCATATAAGAGGCCGTTGATAAGCATTTGAAGAACCCTTGAAATTCTACGCGTCAGGGCTAGGGGAATGTTTTCGTGAGGCTCCACCGGTGTGCTTTGTAAAGCGCGGCACGCTACGAGGACGACGGGGTTGCAGCGAGTTGACGCCCTTATCGAACTCGTGATCGGTTTGCCATTCTGCATTATACGCCATTCAAGTTCAAGATGCACTGGGGCTTTGATCGGTACGCTAGGCATATGCTTTATTTTAATTGTGTGTTTGCGTTTCAACTCGAAGGGGATTAAATTGTACTCCACTCGTTGTTCTACATCAATAGAAGTCGTGGCGTAGGTGTAGTCGTATTATATTTGTATAGATATCTCATAAGCATTTCTGGTAGCGCTAATGGAACCTTATGAAAAAAATCGAATTACTGTTGTAATGATTACATTACATCTCCGTTTCCATTACATTAAATACGCCTATAAGTTTTTATAAACACATACTTAAGTTACTAAAGTATCCTCTGGCTTCTACAATCAGATCATATTTTTTTTATTTTTTGACCTCCATGAAAACTTTGAAGATGTTTGTTGAACGACAAAAGGCACCTATCGCTTTAAAAGTGTGTAACATTAATTATCAAACATAGGCGTGGAGTTCGACCGCGCCGCGGCTATCTGGGGTTAGGTAAGTACGCATGGGGTGAGTCGGGAGATGTAGCCGGCGAGCCCCGGCCACGTGGGCACGCGGCAGTCGGCGCGCCCACGTGGTCGCGCGATCGATAGGTGAGGCGCAGGCGCGGCACCCCATTCAGCCAGCCCGGCCGGCCCGCCCTGGCCAGGTAGGTATTCTTATTGATTACCTAGCTAGGTCGCTAGGCCCTTCAGGAGAACCAGCGTAACGTTTCGTACTGATTAGTAGCACATTCAGTATATTCACGCTGATTTATTTGAGCCGTCGACTCGCTCATGCTTGTGAAGGGATTCAATAACAGCCTTGCCCGCCGTCTTCAAGCCGGCCCATAATATGATATAAATAATTTTCATCAAACAACTGCGTCACTGATTACCTGTACCTACATATAATCCTTATAAATGTTTCTTATCATATTTGGCTTTTCAAGCCAAATCCGTAAATAGCTTTTAGCTGATCTGATAAACATCCAGTCAAAATATTAGTGGCGGGGGCGACTGGTTACCAATATGTGAGAATACGTAGATACGTAGATACAGTAGGTGTGGGCAAATTTGTTGAAGCTTAACCAGCAAACTAATGCACTAATTATATAACTATAATCGTACAAATGCAACTTATATCCTCTGTGATCATGTTTGTAAGTATCAATCGATTCGTTTTGTTTTAAGGATCAAATGTCTATATGGGAGCAAGTGTCTTAACTACACAAAAGTCATAACTGTCATAAGTGAGAGTAAGTCTGACACGCGCACTACTACCCGCTTGAAACGCTCGACGCTATATACTCTACATTATAGAATATTGCGAATGTATATAGTTGTAGTTGCAATACAATTAATTGTTCAGTAATTCGTCTTAAACCGATTGGCACCAAAGATATTTTTGTTTTTTTTTATTTGTGATTTTTGAATGAAAAGTGTATACCTATAACATGCATACATATGAACATACGTCGTTATCGCGGCGTTTATACGTCGTTATATAAATTTTGAAAATGTTCCTAATATAAGTTATGCTACTGTCGACTGTTATTGCTTGTTTATCATAAATATCATAATCTTAGTGTGCCCACTGTCAAATCGTTTTTGCCCCCGCGATAACGACGTATGTTTACTTATAGTTATGTAATGTCCAGTTATATATACCAACTATGGTCACACGCTTGTTGCTCGTTGCGGGAGGTCCCAGAATCTGTGCAGGTTTAGGTGCAAACTGGCATTTTTCACATATCAAGTAGTCTCGTATTCTTTTGCATCACATGCATATCCGCTATCTTTCAATGATAATAAAAACTGATTTAAATACACTGTCGCATTCTAAAAGTACTTTATTAAATATTCTGCTATAGGTACCTACTTATCGCATTAGGTAAAAGGTATATTAGAGGTACATAGAGGTATATACAGGGATGTTTTCTGGGTCGTAATCCAGAACCAGTTTTTCTAACTCAGTAACTGGTCTATATTAACTTATGGTAGTATTTGATCAAGTCAGTATTGTTTATTTTTTCATATTTTTTTTAAGGACTTAAATTTATCTTAACCAAATCATGGTTTCACCCTATGCCTTTTGACAAACACAGTATGGGAACTGACAAGACGTCATTGAGTAGGGTGAGCAAATTGTATGCGAAAAAGTTTTTTTTATTTAATTAAATTGTTGTATAAAAATAACTATAAATCGTGGTCGTGTAGGTCGTGGAGCAAGATAACAAGGCATGACAAATATGATATATAGGTAGAGGTAACTATGTAAATCAATTATTATTTTTCACCGAAAATCGTTATTATTTCGTTAATTTAAGATTATTTTATTACAAAAATAAGAAAAGATAGTTACCGAGTTAGAGAAACTGTTTCTGGATCCCGACCCAGAAATCTTGTATACTCATCCCATTTTTCGAGTGGCTTCTGAGTTAACATAATTAAACCACGGTATGTAACTTGAAACCGAAAATATTATTGGCCTAACTACCTATACCTTTTACTATTATTACCGGTCGACTCAACATTGATAGGATAGATATGAGCCGCTCGCACTCGTTTGCAATTGGAATAACCCGACCGTCGCTAACCAAAGTCGTCCCTGGCGCCACGTGGCTCTGCTAGGTCTCTGTTAGCCGGCGCGTGGGCGTCTCCGTCAGCGGCCGCGTTGCCGTGGCAACGCCGGCTCGGCACTGCGCCCTGCCGGCCCCGGGCCCCTCGCACTGATACGTCAACTCGAACATCCTTATCTAGTAGATGTAAGGACGTAACTCGCCTAATAAATATTCTGTTTAAACACGTCTCATTCTGTCAGAAACATTTTAGAAGGACGTAATATTGGCAACGCATAACATACTGGAGCATTTCGCTTACTGTATCGAAGACTGCCGGGTAGTTACTAGTCATAATATCTCGAATAGTCATTATCACAGAGAGTGAGTTCACACCGAGACGCGATGAGTACATACTACAGTCAGCGTCATTTAGTCATTAAGTTACCGAACTATTTAAATGGTGCCAAATATGTGACGCTGACTGTAAAAAAGTTAAATTATAAACTAAGGGCAAGTGTAAGTAAAGGAAGCAGTTTGTTCATTTATTTGCTCTATGCCCTCTATGGAGATCTATAGGTACCTGAGTACAATTAGGTAAGATTTGAAGTAGCCACGTTGCTTCCGTCCGTTTATTATATTATAAAGGTATAGACTTGCGTAAACTCGTTAGTATGTAAATGCATTAGAATTAGACGTGGTAATGTGATAATAATATGGAGTAATCTTGATAAGAGTGGTCATACTCAAATGAACTACTAACGGAAAGTAGCAAGGCTCAGTCAGCTTCAATATTTTGCCAGTAACGATGTAATTTATTAAAGTGTTTAAACAGCATAAGACAATATTTAATTTCGTAAAGACAGAAAATACTTAGTTAATTATAGTATGTATATGATTACAATCATTATATTTCCAAGGACTTATCGGTTTTTTAATTAGGAACCTAAGTTGTTTTTTTTTTATTTAACCCTGTAATATCATTATATTGTCTTCGGTTGCCGCGATAATTACTCATGAAATAAAGCAACTAAAACGCAGCGTTCGTGGTCATCGAACGCTGCTAAAGGGTTCGAAACGTCGGGATGAAGTTTAAATTAGTATACGCGCTTTAATCCGTTTTAGTTGTTTTATTTCACCTGTAATATCATTGTTTGTATTTATCTTGGCTAAATACGTTTGTTCGTATTTACGCTGTGTCTCTTTCTTCCTGCTGTATTTTTACTCAAGGTGGTCATCCACGGAAGCATGCATCACGGCATATTATATTGAAAAAAAAATTATAAGTATAAAATTCGTATTGAATATAGTTCCTAGTCCTGCGTCTGTCTTTTTCTATGTCCGGCTCCAAACTCCTAAACGGCTGAACAAATTTTGATGGGGTTGTCACCATTGGACGACGGGTTTCACCAAATATGACGGCAACGGTCGAAAGTTCTGTAAAAAGTACATTTATATGAAATAATGTTCAGCAGGATATGCTCCAGTTTTTTAAGCTTACCCGTTGAAGGGTTAAACGTACAACTAGCTACTATTGAAACTGACTATATAGTTTATACCGAATAATATAAAAACAAAGGTAAAATTCAGAACAATTTATTGCATTTGAATTTAAAAAATACATTGCATCTCTGCAAAAACAAAATCAACTTTTACGTGTAAAACATGTAAAATATGTATAAATTTTTCAACAGCGTTCCCAACAGTAATATGTTCATTTATTAAATTCTAATTGTCCTACATGTCTAATGTAATCGTCATTTCACTATATATTCTAACCTTCTTTTTACTTCTATTCGCTTCCTTTGATAGATACCGTACGTAGAGCATTTAACAGTTTCACAGTCCAGTGCCCCATACATGGGTCACGACGATCTATTTTCACAAGTCCGTGCCCCACACATATATGGGTCAGTATAACTGACAAGGGGCGTGCGTATTCAATGGTGCTCATAATATAAAGATAATTCTGGTCTCTATATCAATATTTCTGCGGGATAGACAAACAGCATTTTATAATATATTACTGTAGTGATACGAGTGCGTGTATCTGGGAGTTTCTTAGTGACCCATATGTGGAGCACGGAAATGCGATATAAGTAATTTGCTTGGACGTATGTGTAGATCAAAACCTTATTATGTATGACTGTGAACGTCTTAAAAATGCGAACTATGTCCGCAGCATATTCCTGATTAAAATGTCGATAATAATGCGAAGCTTCAACCAACTCCTTTTAATTTCCCTCCCTTAAATGCGTAGGACACACTTTACACCTTGGAGGTACATAAAAATGAAACTCTAGCAACAGTTCCGTATTTTTCATACCGGACAACCGTAGGACAAGCAATCATTTGAATTGTCGCATCACCACGTAAGTTGGTGTAGGGCGTTTCCACGATTAGGTGGACGTTTACACCTCCAATATCACCGTTGATGTTTCAACTTTTAATAGAAAACTCCCGTGAGACTCAGACATACTAAAATATAGATAAAAACGGGTCACTCATGTATCTTAAAGTCGAATAACGCTCGACATATGTTTCGGTCCAATTCGTGAACCATATTCATGAGCTCCGTGCCGTACCGTCGCTGGCGGCGGCCCTTCGAGAACTCGACTTTAAGATACGTGAGTGACCCGTTTTTATCTATATTTTAGAATGTATTTTCAATCTTGTCTCATGCCACGGAAGTTTTTTTTGTAATATTGGGAACGAGTTTGTAAAAGGGTTATTTTACCCTTATACACTAACAGCAATAATATACCTAACATACATTTATCTTTTTTTTTACAAGAAACACCGCTAATATAACCCGCGAGATTTCTTTTAAAGGTTTCACCCTATACACTGCCTGCCGTGAAATGACAGAACACGTAAGAACAGAATACGGAGACATTTTGATACTCTAGACGAGGTGCCACTGAAGGGCCTTTTCTAGGAAATATTTTATAAACTTAATTTTCCGCCATCCATCACTTACATTTATCCGTTTTCACAGCAAAGTTATAGATGAAAGTATTGTTTTGACACTTGTGTTAATTTCTAATCATCGGAAATATCAAACATTTAAATTTAAATAGTAATCATTTAATCAATTGCAGTTCATACAATAAATAACATACAACCTTTTTGCTTTTATAGTAGATGGTCCATGGATAGATAATATTAAGATTGTTCCATAGTATAACAGTTCTATAGAACAAATAATATTTGGTAATCCTATATGTTCTATGGAACAATTACAAGTAAAATTATCATTTAGTTCTATGACGTCACTGTTCTATGGAACATTTGGGAATCACTCTATACGTGCGTTTCCGTGGTACAATTATGGTAAAGTCAGCAGCAGAAGTTGCTAAGCGTTTGAGGTGTTCTAAATGAGGTCAACACATCTCTATTGTCAAGAGAATAAGAGCGCGTGTAGGTCATTTTGAACACTTCAAACGCTTAGTCACTTTTGCTGCTGACTGTAAGTACTACCAACAAGTGTCCAACCGATTGTACTATGGGTAAATTTGCTTCTTAGTATCACAATCGGTAGGAAATTTATAATTTTATCCGTGGCGCAACCACTTGGACAAAGCTGTTGGCCCACGGGTCGGGAGCGATCCGTTCTGAGTAGTGCCTAGTATAGATACTTTATTAACATAGGTAGTCAAGTGAAACAATACATATTTACAAAACAAAATCACTCCCGCTGTCTGTAGGTACGCTTTCTACGTACGTTATCTTTAAAACTTCGCAACAGATTTATGGGATTTTTATCAAAATATAGTGATTATTATTATAGGAAAAGGTTTACATGTTCGAGTAGGTATAATAGTAAAACATGTCACCTATATAACCGAGCCGAACGCTAAGTTTCATTATAAAATTCAAAAATTGTAATACTTTTTTTTTGTATCTAGTTGAAATTAAATTACAGCTCATTATGAATCATTAAATCACTATTACTCCGACGATCTAGTTATACATATAGCACAGAGAAAGTAAACCATTACGATTACCATGAGTTACGACATTGAGGTTTTCGATAACGAGGAGTATCGAGTTACTATCAGTACCCTTTACCCTTACCATGAGTTGTGACATTGACGTTTTCGATAACGAGTATCGAGTTTACTATCTGTGCATCTCGTTCGCACTAAAATAGTACAAGCGAGATGCACACATAGTAAACTAGATACTCGTTATCGAAAACCTTAATGTCACAACTCATGGTAAGGGTACTGTGCATCTCGCTTGTACGATTTTACTGCGAAAGAGACGCACAGATAGTAAACTCGATAATCGTTATCGAAAACCTCAGTCACATCTCATGGTAAGGGTACAGCATCGTACCCAGTACTTAATTTAACTTATTCAAATAATAAACCTACCGAAGACTAGATGCCGGCCCGCGGAATCTGATTATCAAGCTGATACAAGTACATTAATTGCATCAAAACTGCACACAAAATGCCGTTTTGCAACTTTTGCAGCTGGGTTGCAGTTTAAATACTGCCGGCATCTATATCGGCTCGAATTATGGCCCGTGTCTTTAAATATTAAATCGTTTTCGTTGAAATACCATTTTGCAGCTGGGTTGCAGTTAATTTTTGTTTCACTCCTCACTCGACAGTAAAGTATGATCTCCTGTCGTTCCTTGAAACCCTTCAATTATTGAATTTCTCGCTAATGCTCATTATTCTATTTTAGAACCTTTCGCTAGCTCGGGCCTCAATGCTAGCACAAGAGGTTAAACATTGCTCCCTTGTATAACACTTCGTTTTCACAATTAAACATTTGCGGTCGGCGAGGGCGTACCTACATTAAAACCTAAAATAAAGGTAAGGCATCTAAAGTATAATCTCGAAGCGGCGATGGATTTCAAAATATATACCTGAGCATAGTGAGGGTTTTTTTTGTCTCACCCTCCATATTTTTCTCTCGTGCCTTAAATTAAAACCCTTCCAATTTATTGCATTACTCGCTAATGCTCAATGGAGTCTTTCGCATGCTTTCATGGTGAATACAATTTGGGTACCACGTATCACATATTGATTTTCACGGCACCTTCCTATAAAATGGAATATAACGGACACCGTA
This sequence comes from Grapholita molesta, assembly GCA_022674325.2. Classification (NCBI taxonomy): domain Eukaryota; kingdom Metazoa; phylum Arthropoda; class Insecta; order Lepidoptera; family Tortricidae; genus Grapholita; species Grapholita molesta. The sequence goes on along the minus strand of CP053120.2, from coordinate 24,713,552 downwards.
TTATTACGTATGTTTTTTTTAATATTCCATAATAATTTAGTGTTTAAATGTATTATTTCTTACATTTTTACATTTTTATTTATATCTTCGTCGTTTAAATTATCTATTGAAATTGATCTATCTATTCGTCTCCTAGCTTTTAACATATACGTACTTAGTTAATTTCCACTAGGAAAGAGGGGAAATAAGAAAAATACCCTTATTGTCATACATCAATACCTAATTAGTAATTACACACTAATATAAGAAAAATATTGTGTATGAAATCGGTTAAGCGGTTTTAAAGGTTTTACATGGACTAGGTACTTCACCAGTTAGTGTTTAAATTTAGTTATATATACATATGTAACATAACATAATATACATAAATACGTTGTCAACGCGACTTCGGTACCCTACACACGTTACACAGTTCACTGAGCATTATTTTCTTCTACTGTTAGTGTTACCTGGTCTACTGTTGCGCAACCATTTCCTTGAAGCTTTCTTTATTGTTCTCTTGGAAGGAACTCGTACAATATATTTATTTTAATATATCTTAATATGTATTAAAGTTTTTGTTACTACCTTTTTTTTTAATTTTTAAAAGCTGCATTGTTTTAGTATTTTTGTTGAACTTCCTTAAATACCAATGTGATTTCCTTAAAATCACATTGGCAGATATTTAAGTGCAAAAAAGAACTTTGTTTCAACAGGTGGAAATGTGGCTATTAATTACAGTTACCATAGCGACAGCCCTTTAGTCAGGCACGTCGACTCCATGCCAGTCACAATGGCGGCATGTGACAACCCTGGCGCCAGTGCCCCGCCGCCCCCGCCCGTCGCCCCCGCCGCCTCGCAGTTCGTTCACTCCGCGCTGGTCCGCTTCGAGCACAATTTTCGTAGTTCGCCGGAGTACAGCGGAAAGCGCACAGTACTTCGCTCGCTCCTCACCGCACTCCATAGTTCCGCGTAGTGCACGCTCCACGCGCACCGGTTTTTACCGCGAGCGCGCTTTCTCGTATTGTTTACAACTAACTCTTTCGACCTGTTTGACCAATATTACGAAATGGACGGCGACTTGTCCCAAGTTGCTTCCGGGGAGGTTTCTCCAACGTACGAGGATAGGTGAGTGTCATACATTTAATTGGCGCCATTTTATTCTATTTTGCAATTGAATTAGAAAAACCGTCCGGTAAAAGTTCCTATCAAAAAGTAGCTATCTATATGGGATCTAAATCGGTTCAACGTTTAATCAATACTAGGTTCTACCTACACGCACTAAACCCCTTTTAATTGCCCATTAAGTATGTTACATAGGTTCAGGTATTTAGGTTACTCTATTGCAAAATACCTTTGGGATCTAAATCGGCGAAAGCTTAATCAATACTCGATACCTACTACCTACACGCACTAAACCCCTTTTAACTGTCCATTGAATATGTTATATATAGGTATTCAGATTCCTCTATTGTAAAATATCTTTGGGATCCAAATCGGTTCAAATCATAATTAATACGTGATACCTACAGTCTACACCCATAGAAGAAATTTGTGCAGTCCAGTGTTCAGTATCGTATTCCATTTTCTAGGGCCAAAGTACCTACACGTCAAAATTTACCTATCAAAAGATATGAGAAAATTAATTTGTTATAATTCCATGTTAGTTACATTTACATTACCATATATGTATTAAATATATTCAGTGTGTGAAATTAAAGTCGGGCCCTGAACCTTAAATACTTCAGTTGGTTCATTTTACTTAAAGGAGACATTCCTTTGTTTAAAAAAAAAAACAAAAATTGTCATTCAAAAAAATTGTGAAACTCGCTTGCCACCCGGGACTCGAACCCACTAAAATTTAGATACCTAAATATAATCTCTCCATTTCATTACATTATATTATATGTACTAATATTTAATAAGATTATTATGATTCAGGATATTTTTTTCTAACAAGATGGTGCACCTAATAGCGAGAATACAATAAAAAAGCGAGTGTGTGTTTTTAAATTTTACATAGTTGGTTCGAGTCCCAGATGAGGCAAGCGAGTTTTTCAATGCAATTGTTTCTTTTTAAAAATGAAATGAGCGAACTTAAGTTAACTTCACACACTATACCGGGTGATCAATCAAAATGGGTCAGTGGGGGAAGTCAGAAACTATGAGAGATAGCGCAATCTGTTCTTTAGGAACCATGGCTTCGGTTTCAAATTAAATCTGAAATATAAGCCATGGTTCCTAAGAACAGATTTCGCTATCTCTCATAGTTTCTGACTTACCCCCACTGACCGATTTGGATTGATCATCCAGTATACCATGCTTGCAGGGCCTATATTCATGTAAGTAGGTACATGTGATGTGCAATATGTTTGCAACAAATTTGAGTTTGAGTTACACATGTAGGTACCTCGGCCATAAAGAGCAACCCCTTTACTTACCGGCCTCTGTAGTAATATACTTTTACCTCTTAAGTTTTTTCCATAAAACTATAAAAAATTTGATATTTACATTCTGCAGCAGAATTGGTTAACACATTGAGGTGTTCAAAATGGGTTGGTAACTGTGCCTACATTTTGCTATCGAATTAGAGCACACAAGTAGGTCATTTTGAACACCTCAGCTGAGCTGAGCTGAGCCACTGACTGTACCTGCTATGTAAGTAGGTCCCATAAAGTACAATCTACTTCTACTGATTGGTAATATTGATTATGTGCCCACCCCAACCCACCTCAATAATATCAGGTATTTTGTCCTACGTAAACAGCCTACGCATCTGTTGGCCGATCTTATATTATTACGTACATATGTACCTACTTTTAATAGGTATAACTAAAACTTGTAGGAGTTTCCCCAAATGAAAAGAGCTGATTAGTTTTCAATGCTAGTTCATACATTGGCTATTTTTGTGTTTAGTTACAATAGCATGAACTCGAACTAGATAAACACTAATCAATGTGTAAACAGGCCCTAAGACTATTTGAGGACTTGAAACTCGAGGCATGCTTTTATGCAGACCGCATGTTATTCAGGTATATTCATTGCATGTAGGCAATTTCTAATTGTTCTCGGGTGAACATTAATCATTTCTGCAGACCGTCCCGCCGCAACGTGTTGGCGTAAAACAACTCTCTAGTTATTTGTGCAACAAGCCACCAAAGTTCGTATTTGTTTCGAGTGCTAATTTTGAGTCCCTAGCAAGTGCATTATTCTAATTTAGAATCTTGATCCTTGTAAGCGATTCACAGCCACGAGATGCAAATAACTTAGGTCTCAACTTCCTTATACCAACAACTTTTCACTTAAGCAGTGAGAACAAATCAAGTAAATATAGGTAGTTGATCATTTTCTATTGTTTATCTTGCGTAGCTACTCCGGAGTAAAAGCTTCTTCGTCACTAGATTCACTATTAATTTATTGGTCCTACAATTATTTTTACATTATAAGAACATAACATGTCAGTTCAATATCTTATGAAAAAGGTAGGGTTATTCGTTAGTAGCTGGCCACATTATAATAAAAGTGAACTCTGTGTAAGTATAGGCCACTAGAATTCATTTTAGTGTCAAGTGGCCAGTTATTGAAGGGTGGCCAACAATAACTGTAACCCCATTGGAAAATGTGTTCAATTTATATATAAGTATATATATCATTTTAAGTATAAGGTGGCCAGTTATTGAAAAGTGACCAGTTACTGGCGATTTACCCTACTCTAAGAAACAAACACAATCAAACAAAAATCACGATTTGTTTTTTAAAAGTGCGGTGGTTACCTACTTACTATAAAGTCGGTAAAAAAGGATGTTTTAACGTTTTAATATTATCATTTATTAATGTTATCATTATTCTGTCGTGTTTCTAGCATCAGTATCAGTGTTATTTTAGAAAATAACACGTAATCTAATTGTAAACTAGTTATCGGCCACCTACCTACCTAATTTATAACAGAAAAATTGAGAACATGGGATTGACACATGTTTAAAAAAAAGTAACTATTGAATAATTTTACTATAATATTACTAAAAGTACTTTCTTTTTTTTAATATCGGCCTTGTATTTCATATATCAACAATTAGGCTTCGATACACTTTCACAATATCCATAGGAGAGATGCGAACCTAATTAATCTTTATGATCCTTGTACTCCCGTCACCACTGGTGGTCGACCGTCATTTTCACGAAAAAAGGTTAATTTTTAACTGTATTTCTGATGCCTTTTAGCTTATTTTACTCGATCTTTCTAACGCAACGTTAAAAATTCATAAAGCTCATGTCATTTATAAATATCCTCTAGCCGCTCGGAGACCTATAAAAATCTCAATGAATGCCATTTTGAATTTTAATTATGATAAACCATAGTTGAATTTGGCCTGGCCAGTTTTGATCTCAGGGCGGCTAGAGGATATAATGTAAATAACATGAGCTGTTGGCATGACAATAAGGTTTTTCGTAATAAAAGCAAATAAATGGTCACATTCAAAGTTGGTTTTGGGCCTTCTGACTGTAAACCAGATTTTGATGTAAGTGTTCAACGCCGACCAAAAATATGATTAACTGTCAGAGTATGATATTGATAAGGTTCAGCATATATTAAAATAATATAAAATAATATTAAAACGCAATACGTTATATAGGTACACACTAACCAAAAATAAACACCAAATAACCAACATCAGCATTATGAACATCACGTTGAACCATTGTGCTTAAAAAAAAAGGATTTGGAAACTGAAGCTTACGTTCATGGTCGACAAGGTCCAAATTTCTAATTACTCGTATGATAGGGTGAACCATATAGCTATTGCCCGGTTAAGGATTGGTATGAGTGATTGCCCACACATACAAATGGCAATGTTTTTCTCAAAGCGAGCAATCACGTGCAGTGGGCAATAACACTCTGGTTTACCCTACGTGAATGCCGCTCGGTTAAAATGCTGCTAAATTTAAAACGCTTAATTTTATTTTTTTTAAAAGGGCAAAGTGGTCGAAAAGTGCTAGTGGCCAGTAAACTGTGCCTGTTGCAGGGGTCTGCTGTTCTATATATATTTCAGTAAACCATCAAATGACGTTTAAAATATATCGGTCTTTGCTGTTTACTAATTACGTGACGATTTTGTATTAGACCCCGTGGGTACAAATAACGTTCTAATTTCAAGGTTACTTCAAGGTCATTGTCTCACGCTCGCAGCAAAATCGAATTTTGCACACTATTTTAGACAACAATAACCACTGCCCAAACTGTTGAAGTCAAAATTAAATTGCTTGACTGTAAATTACTACGGAGGCCGGGAAATGAGAGCCGAGTACATGTAGACTTGAGCCCTGATAATAATAGCGCTCGAAGATTCAAACTAGAATAAACGGGGAAAGTATTGAGTGTAAGTTTTTAACGCAACTTTACGTTAAGAACGCGTTTGCGTTTCCCATATAAATAACATTATCACTTACGCGTTCGTAAACGTTTTTTTACGTCTAAAAAAACTTACACTAGAGCCTCAGTACGAGGCCGAAAACCCCTTTGGCGCCGAGTAATAGTGCTTTTCTCAAACATAGAATACAACTTAATAGAATTTAGACTTATTATAGAAAAACTAAAACTAACCAACACAAAAAATACAACAATTACGTGCTGGTACATTCCGTTGTATTTAGAACTCGAATATGAAACAGTACCTACTACTTCCAAAAAATATACTTACGTATACCTATGTATTGAATATGCCAATTCCAATAAATGTACGACTTATATTCTTAATCCCGGATCACTAGAAACGTTGATAAACTTATACGTGAAACTAAGTTATGTAGTTAAGTTTGCCATTAAAATTGATTGAGTTAATCATGTGACATGATTCATGTCTTATTGGTTATATTCGAGCACATGTGTCACAAATTTATGTCAAATGGCAACGAAAAAAAGAGTTCTTTGACGGCCTAGGCCTGCAATGTTAACTTTAAGAAACTCTCGTGACTCTCGTCAAGCAAACCAGCAAATTGATTATTCGCAGCCGCATCCTATTACGAGTATAAGTAACTTAATATTAATATTGAGTACGTAGAAATGGTGATTTTGATGACATTACATTTTGCCTAGCAACGAACCGCGTGCAACTGACAGGCAGGCAAGATACAATTTAAAGCGTTAACAGCGTATCTAGCTCGAATATTATACATCGATGACTTGGTTTATGATGGTGGTTCAGCATAAATCACGGCCCAATAAAATTCCGGTCAGTGAAAATGTCCATCATGCTTAGACCGACCACGCCTTTCTGTGGGTTACGTTACGAGTAGCATGTTTCCGTAGCGATGACGCTAACAGAGTAAATTGAACATATCCTGTTCTCTGATATCCCCATCGCCTTAAGCTTTTACTTATCAGTGGTTTCATACTTGATTTTGCATTTATTCTTATTAATTTGGAACGCCTCAGAGACAGATATCCTTCTGCCATTTGGTCTTCGGGAATACGAGTACTACAGCTATACACTACCCAGTATTCTTACGTACCTGCTTATTACCTGTCGGTGTCGGTAGATAATCATAGGCTTTATGTCAACAATTAATACTGAGCTTATATATTACGCCGCATAGCCATATGGCAATAATAGAGCTTGTGACATTGTTATTTTAATTTATACACATGATATAGAGTTAATTAGTTTTAACAATCAAGACATGTCAAAAACTCCGAAATGAATGATGCAGGTTTGCAAACGAATGTTTCTATCTCGGCCCTATTTCGTGTCGCAGTTACTCATATTCACCTTTCAGGTATCGTCTTGGGTCGTCTCATGCGTTTTAGTCAAGATTTTAAAATCTTTCCTTTTTGCTTTCGTCACCCATTTTACATTCGTCACTTTCACGGGTAGTGTTTTTATCTTACTCCAGCTCTTCCAGAATTCATCATAAGGTTCTTAGGGCATGTTTGATATCAGTAATTTTTTTAGATTTTTTGTAGTGTTATTCGGTTTGTAATATTATTTACTCAGAATTAGACAAAAGACGATAAAACTAATGTCAATAACGAAAGAGACTACCTACCAAAAAACTTACGCTATCATCGAAAATATTTATATGAGTGACAAAATAATAACTCTAACGAAATTGTTCCTACTTAGTATGTCGTCGTTAGCTTAATTTGGTCTTTTGAGTTACTAGGCCAGGTCTTTATACGACTACCCAAGGAAAAGCAAAAAGCGTTAGCGTATTCGGAAGCGTAAATGAAGCATTCCCAATCGAATATATAATTAATTAGATACTGAACTTCGTGTAGTAACGTAACACCTTCCAAGTAGTCCATGTGGGGTCGTTGCTGCCTCTCAGGGGGTTGTACGTTATGTCAGTTATGTGGTGCTGGAGCTGTTGGTCGAGTGCAGTGCAGGTGCAGGAAACGCGTCCTCGGCTCGCGCCGGGCACGCGCCTTTCAACCCTCCCGCTGACTTTTGAAAGTGCACTTTCTCCTCGGTGCATCTCCCGGCTCGGCGCGCCCTTTATTCCCCGTGAATTATAGACTTCCGTACAATGCCGCTCGATCTTCTTCGCGGGTATTAAACGCGCTTGACCACGAGCCGCGACTATACGAATTGAATAGTCAATTTGTAAAGCATATTATTAAAGCGGCCGAACCAGTTTTGATCGCGTCCAATTTGTTGAAAATTCTGTGGAAGGCGACGTATTGGAATCGTGGCGTAGTCACAACATAAACGTGTCAAGTTCGTGTGCGCCGGCTCGTGGATCTGGTGACAGCATGGGTGTTCGACTAATGCACTCGCAACTTTTGTAACTAAATACTACATGCTTTGTTGTCATTTGGAAAAACATTGATCGCCCATAGAATTATCAATATGCGTCGGGAAGCGAGCAAGGCCTCGGCGGTGTCTAGTTACGTACTTTGTCTTTGTGTAAGTATACAGTGCACTGTGGCGTCCAGCGTTGGGCGCATATGTTGTGACCAATCCTCCGATTAATTGAGGCACTCTGGTCTAGACGTCCCATTTCCTTTGCGCGTTCGTTGACTCGTGGGAGTTGGTCGGCGGAGCGACGCCCGGCCCTGCGCGCACGCATTCACGCAACGCCGCAACTATTTCATGGAGTTTCCCGGTGCACGATGTAGTCGATGCATCATCACGTCACCATGTCGACGGGAAGTGTTCTTACATTGAGTAGGTACAAAGCTGAGTTTTTAATCGGTATTTTCGTTTGTTTATATTTTAGCTATTTGAGGTCTTTCCTTAGGATTATGTTGATTACCTGCTGACAGTATCACGTTAGGTTTACAATATTACGATAATACATACATATATTGTTTCTGTTTTAGTAATAATACCTACAACAAAATACCGGTACTGCCAACGGCTTAAATACTTATATGTACACTATTTTACTTATTGCTATAAGGTGAAAAAGTGTATATACATTTTACGCTCTTGACTGTACCTAACGTTACAGTAACTGGGATCTGCCCATTACCATGGCATTTTTAATGATAAAGCTTTTTGTTCCAATTAATACAGACTTGCAGCTAGCAAATAGTGTTAGATCGACGGTTGTGTATTTATGGACTCGTTCATCAACAATTACGAGTACCTAGGTCAAATTTCGATCGATGTGGTTTGAATGTACGTCCAGGCGTGGCGAGCGGTTTTATCTTAATACGTTGTGAATAAGTATTCAATTTATTCGCACGAAGCGATTCGAGGATTTGTTGAGAATTCGCTCCCTTCGTCTGTATTCCCGGAAACATGATTTTTGTCTTTTCAAAGGCAACAGTATATAGGCTGCTACTGAACCAGCATGCTACACCCTCTACCTGAAGTCAAACGCTGGTCAGTCTTGTATACCTATATAAAAAATAAAACAAATAGTGTTGAAAAGAGGCCGTAGTAGAATAAGGAAACAACATCTGCCATTGAGCTATTTTTGCTTACCAACAAAATATAAACAAAAACTCAAAGATCCTTTGATTTTTCTGACATAAATCATTTAACCCTTCGTATGCTTAGGCACGTATCCCCGTGTCAAGCATTTGAACTCAACGGAATTAACTTCAGGGTCGTTTTTTCATTGGATAATTTTGAGATCGGTATGCGAGGGATTAATCATTTTCATTTGAAAAACAAAAGTATTCAAATGGGACCGACCGCTCTAAATAAAATTAATAACAAACCTATATCTACTAAGCTATCACACAAATAAGTGTTATCTTTTTTATTGAAATGCAGCTTATCAAAATTAAAAATACTCAAGTTTGTGAAGTGTACCGCAGTGTCTGTAGTAAGCAGCGACTATACTCAGATTTATAATTCAAGACTACAAAAACTACGACAAGGTTGCCACAACAACAAAACATTTGTACAGTAGTGAAATCCATTTACATTTTTAAACACGCTAATATAATTTATTTATTGGTAACTTTAATCCTATATAGGAGTCAAGTATTAACAACATTTGGTGCAATAAATTACAAACTGAAGCTAAGAAACAATAACTCGGATGTAATTTAATTATTACATAGGTACATTTACTTAATTGATAAAATTGCAGAAAAATACTGTGTAGCTCGCTTTATAATTGCTATCGCCGCCATTTTTATCGTCCATGACACCATGGGTTGTCATTCGACATCTGACGTCTGTTTTGAGTGTTCGAATGTTCTTTTTGTTCCATGGTAATTACTGCCTTATTGAGTTTTTATTTTGTTTTTATGTTCCTACTACTAAGTCTTGAGTTGAAAAACTAAACGGGAGAGAATTAGTCTACTAAGTAGACTAATTCTCTCCCGTTTAGTTTTAGTAGTTATTTTGGCATATCTACTTACTCCTAAGTGCCAAAATAAATCAATCTTCTTGAGTTTAAGTTAGGTTAGGTTGGCTGTTGATAAAAAGTACAGACTGCCATAAAGCTCCTATCAAAAATGTTCTTTTTTTTTTTACAAAATCCTCTGATTTAATCTATAATATGTTGGCCAATGTAAGGAAGCATATTACAAAAAGGTTGGCGAAACCTGAAATATTAACTTGACAGTGACATAAGTGATTTTGTCAATTTTGACAGTGAATTACCTATCTGTCGTAGTTTTTTGTGGTCTTGAATTATAAATCCGAGTATCAATACGACACGTTAATTTAATATAACGTTAACAACCCCTGGTTCAATCCATAATCCATTACCGAAGGCCTACCGCGAAAATCGAAGTTCACAAATTACTAACGATTGTTTCTGTCACTCTGATTATACGCCTCTATGCTTAGACATCATCCCCTGTGGTGGTTTATGGGGAAGGCACATGCACATCCAGCAGTGGATGTCCGTGGGTGGCTAAAAATATGCTCCAAATCCTATTAAGATTTTCATAAGATAACTATGTGAATATTGTAACTTAACATTTTGATGAACTAACGAATGGATAGGATACATTACATGGGACAGAATTAGGTTTACCTGGATCGTTCATAATGTTGCAAAGAATCGCTTTACACTCCGTAACGTCATAGATTGTTTATCTGAGGCCAGACCAGATCACGCCCATGAATTATTTATTTGCATGAGGATTGTTAACTTCAACTGCTCAAAACAGGACCAGAATGCATGTTTACGAAAGCAGGAAAAACAAGACATTCTTGTTGCCATTCTGTAAAATGAATACACTTAAATAATGATTTTCATGTCTGCTGACGTATGAATTTGCTTCCTATAGGGACATTTAGGTACCTACTTACCTCGTTCATTATTTACTGCAGAGTGGAAAAGTACCAAGTTTCATATCCATTACGCAACTTTTCAAAATAAAGTTTTTAAACCTATATGACCATATAAGTTTACAAGCACATACAATCTCGTTGATTGTTTTTATTTTATTAATTTTAATTTAGGATTGTATTTTTCCTCTATCGTCGTTTCAAATTTACTAGTTTGGCAATGTTTGCCACTACCACTACTACCAGTCAAAGAATGATATACCTACATCGCCTTTTTCCATACTGTAAAATATAAAAGATTGTAGATAATTTTACAAATTTTCGACAGGTTTCTACAGTCATTATCTGATAATCAATATTATGAACAAAATAAGGCGTAATATTTTTTTTTCATACATAAGTATTTTCATCAAATGTACGTACAAATCAGGAATCGAATACCGGTATCCTTTTCTTACAAGGTAACCGGTATTCAATTTGTTATTGCATATTTCTGTATTTCATTTTGCTAGTCAGATAAAGTATTCTTGTTACCTAAATACCATTTAATAATATACCTAATGGAAATAATTAGGAATAATAGAAAATATTTGGGTTTTTAGTAATACATACTAGCCAAAAAAAGAACAGGTTCCAAGAGATGCAATAACTTTTAAAGCCAATTTTTTCATAGATTGGTACAAGTAGGTATATACTTCAATACTATTTTCTATTAACATACTATATTATCTAACAATGCCTTCACTGAGCAAAAAAATAAATGTGAGATGCCTTTGACGGCTACCTACCCGTTACCCACTAAAAGGTTAAAAGTCTAAATCCAGCTACACCTCTCTACCCTCACCCCGGTTTTGCCCTTGAGCCATCTTAGATGTCGATTTTTTATGAAAGCCCGTCTCGCGGACGGCGAGTCACCTTCTACGGGAATTAAAATTGTATATTATTTTATAAGGCAGGCGTTTTTCATCTAAGGACCCAGTAGCTAATAGTCAATACTTTTCTGTTATCCTATAGTAGATACATTTTAGATCCCATCAAGTCTCAATAGTCCTAACACCATGGCGGGTGCTGTTCTGTGCGCGTCCCCTTGAACGGACAGGGTCAACATGTGCTTAGTGTAACTCATTAAAAAGTTGTTGGAAGGGACTCTACGTTGGCCTTGGCCCCGTACGTCTCCCAAATGTCCGGAACACATTGTTCCGTGTACGGGTTAAAAGTATATATAGTCCTTAGATAATTTACCCTTTGGAAACCGTCCATCCATCCATTAAGAATACTAAGGATGTAAATTAGATACATTATTTATGTTTAATAATATTTTATACATTTCTTGAAAGACTTTTTATGTACATACATTAAGCTGTGTACTGTACATGCATGCTAGTTTTATAGTTTCTATTTTTGTTATTTAAAATCGCAGTTGACTATATTGGTTTAGAGGTCGATCGACCTAATAACGCAGCGAACGTGTTAATTCAAGTAAAAACTAAGAAGTAAGACTCGTACCGTGTTAGACATTCGAAATGTGCCCTGCTATTTTATGATAATTCTTAACGGGTTTACTAATGGAGGTACCTATACCTACCCTATTCAAGTTGTTTTGATGATCTTTTTATTTGATAGCTCTGATCTCCGATTGTTTTCGTGTGGTCATCACAAGATCTAACTAGTAGTTTTTGAACTGTGTACCTATTTATTTCACATAATCTAATCTTAACAACCCTTCATAAGGTTTGTCTAGATTCGACCACTTGATACTTTTTGATTGAAACCGAAATTTGGCCATCTAATAAAAGATCGATTATTATAATATTTATAATCCCTAGCTTTTCTATTGATTATGTTGTCGAGTGTCGAGGGAACTTTACAGAATGTATTAAATCAACACATCGCACTTCCCACTGTTCGTACGGATTTAGTTGCGGCTCAATACATGTTACATGCAATTTTGACATATAAAACTCATTTCAATTCATTGAAATTGTGTTAGAATTAACTGGGAAACCTACCTACTGTACCTACTGTCGACAATAAAAGTTTGGATGAAAAATAAGAATCTAAGTACCTACCTACGTTGCGTTTATCGGTACTAGGTGCAATACTGGTACTGGTAGTACCAATATCAGTGAATATTATTATTATCGTCGGTAAGAAGCTCAGGTTAGACATAAATTAGCTGAATTTCGTGGGGTGGCATGATGGTCCGTGGGGCAGTGTGTTCTTAGCTTTGTGTTGTTACGTCATCTGTTCAAAATATATGGAAATATTATGCGGCGCCTCAGGGCTAAACGGGTCATAGGTATTTTCATATTCGTTGCGAGAAACAAGATTGTATTGTAAGGTTCATTTACCAATTTTTAGGTTTGAGAGAATATTTGGCTGGTTAATAGTTTGGGGTTAGTATACTATAAGTCTATAAATCATCCATATATATTTTTAGTTTATTGACATAATAGTTATGGTTAATCATATGAATGGTATTCTAAAATCTAGTACATTTATAGAAAAACAGTAGAGCAGTGGACAGACCCTGAATCCAGGAGATTAACCGTAAAAACACTAGACCTGGCAACATACTGCACTCGAGTCAGTAGAGACCAGTCCCGTGTCTAGGGGGCCGTTAAAATAGAATGATTTCATGATCGAGGTACTTCGAGGCCGTGGGATATGGAATTCTTATAGAGAATTCTTGGTTTTTCTTAAGTCAGTTAACTATATTAGTACTACTCGTTGCGCTGCTCTAATGGGAACTGTTCAAAACTGCACTTTTCGCTATGCATCCTCGCATACTTCTGGTGACGGCGTCCATATTCTTGTATACCTACTTACTCGGTTTTGAATCTAATATAGTTCGTTGAGAACCCCCATATTAGTAGCTATTGTTCTGGTGTGAAGTGTGAATTACGCATTGATTCAGTTGAAGGTATTTGACAGTAATTTAAACTTTGATGGGATGAGGTAATTAATTTGAATGTGCCTCCTCGAACTGTCAACGATTTTGATAGTGTATAGTTGACAAGGGTGCGGCGACATTACAGGGTGGGGGTGCATGTGCAGTGCACGGGCTAGGGGTGTGGCCGGCGCCGCGTGCCATTGGCGGGCGCGCTCAATGTTGCTTTGCAGGGTAGCAAGCATTACTTAATATAAACGTAATAGTGAGGGCGCGGGCGTTCGCTTGCAAATTATTTGATTAGATAAAATCGGTTATTGACAACTTTCAAATCATAATGGTATACCTACCTAGCTATTTTCCAAAGGCCACTTCTGCATCCATACTGCACACCCAAATGCAACAAGTTGTTAACGGTTTGACAAAGTAGCATTGTGTATACTATTTATTACAAAATAACGGACCCCGTGAAAATAGTTTCGATTTTTTTTATATATTTTAATAGTGATTATGCTATTCAGAAAGAAGACGAATCCAAAAAAATAGAGACCTTTAAATACACCGCCGCGAAATCAACAAAGCGAAGGAAGCAACAAGCAATAGCGAACATGCGAAGCTGCAATAGTAGTTCAATAGTCAATTCAACTCGTTAGAACAGGCAATTTCGCTATATATTTGGCGGCGGAGGTGTGCTACATATATCGCTCTCAAAATCGGTCTAGCGATAAGGATTTGTCTTGAGTATAAAATAAAGGTAAAAGGTGTAATAATTAATGTTATATGGAGATATGTCCATGCATTTTTTTTATTTTTAAATTAATTAAATCAATTAAGGTAGTGAAAGTGAATAATACAAGTAAAATCAAATACCTGATTGACAAAAAAAAAGCAGACACGACACTTCACGAATCACTCCGACGCCACACGATGCACAGCGAGTGAAAAGTGACGCGAGTTTATGTAGTTTGTTTAAATATGACCCTACTAGAAGCCAATATTGGCAAAAAGCTGACCTTACCTTATTTTCCGAACGATAGTAGTCTAATATTATTAGATTTATTAGTGTGTTACCCTGTCAACCCCATACAATTTGACAGTTGACTAATATTATTAGGCTAATACCGTTCGAGAAATGGGCCCCTGACTGGACTCCAACGTAGACAGAAAGCTGACGGTTGAACTCCATTGTGAGATCATCAAATACGTTTCTGATCATTCCGTCCACTGAAATCCCTGGGGAACAGGGAGGCGTGGAGGGAATGTAAAAAATAGGAAAAAGGATTTATGTAATACTTATTGACTTATTTGAAACTAAATATTTATTGGCATTTCGTACTAAATACTCCGAACTACCGAGCTGAGAGATAGGTACACGGTATAGCAAAATTTAATCAATAGGATTTTCATTAATTAAGGAAAAAAAAAGATTTACGAAGAGCTTGTATTTCTATTAAAAAAAAAAAACAGTGTACCCAATTAGCGTGACTTGTAGAAAAGTTAAATTGTATTAGATTCGTGACTATAATTATTAGATAAGTAAGTATGAAATCTGTATAAACATTACAGTTCACGGGCTTGCAGAGGCTTAATCCTTACTGTGATACATACTGTATTAAGTACATGTGACAGTCTGTCATTGTCTCCTTAATACTATTTTTAAATGGTTTTAACGTCAGAAAATAGTATTATTTTGTTTGATTCTTGCGGCCTGTTGGCAGACTGCTCAATATTTTGACGCCCAACTGTTAGGACTAAATCGATTTTTAAGTAAGTCCCACCAGCCCACCACAGTGGTATCTTAGTGCATTCGATTGAACACGGCGTATACGCTGCCACGGTTCTACTCCTTTCAACAAGGAAGAACTTTACTAACAGTTGATAAACTCGTTAACCTTCCTGAGATTAGCAGTCTGCCGAACGGAGGGGTTGTATTATTATTTGGGACCCGCGAACACAACCCGGCGTTTATAACTTTTTAGTACTTGAGCTTTGTCCTAATTCAAATCATCTAGATCAAATCTGTAAATCTATAGCATAGAGTAGACGAAATAATTAGGTAAAACTGTTTTTACCTAATTCAGTGCAAAAATGTCCAAACTAGCAATTAATCCAATGTCGTCAGTGTACGATTTAGTTTTCAAGCAATATGAACTAATCCATTCCTTGATTATAAATTTATAATACCCCCGCCATTAAAAAATATCATGCTTTAAACCTGATCGCCAATTAATTCGATTCGAGTTTTGGAGGGGTCTCGCCATATAGCAAATGTGAGCGGATGCCTTCTAACGTTCGCAACGACCTCGTGTTTTATTATTACCTTTTATGTGGTTTTCAAGGTTCGCATAATTTAACCGTTACCCTACTGTCCTAATCAAGGACAAGATAGAATTACTTGTGGTGGACTATACGCGGAGAGCGAATCTAACTCAGCATCAAAAGGAAATATACATAGTCGCGTAGGCATCTTTTATAAAAGCTGTTTTAACGATCATTCTAAAACTATTGTTAGAGACCAGTTGGAACTCTAAAGGGATGTGGCACACCAAGGAACATGACATTACCTCTATAACACTAGCGGCATCGAGGCGGGGTGGGGCTTTCGGACCTCAGCTCGAGCTCGAATCCCAAGGCCCTAGCAGCTGGTGTACCGGCACAATGGGACCTTCAAATAATGTTCTTGTGTGTATTTTGAGTATTAGAGGGGCTGTCTTTTAATTTAACCGGCTGGCGCAGGCGCGCAGCTGCCGGCGTTAGAATTTATGTTAGATGTTAGGTGGAGTCCGCAGTTCTTTTCTTGGGATGCCGATAGGCATCCTACAATTTATTCAAAAATAGTGAACATAAGTTAGCGCACCGAAAACCAGATTGAGTAAGTAGGTACCTATGTACCTAACTTATCTCATAACAGACACAATCGTAACATTCATTATCCACAACTTTGAGGCCGTAGGTTTACTTACCAGAAAGTAACTAACGTTGTGTTTTAAGTTAAGAAACAGTCTCAATAAAGGACAGTTATTGAGACTGCTTTGAAAAGCAGGCACATCGGTACCTACCTACTGTTAATGTACAATGAAAATTTACCTGTTTGGAATATTACCTGCATCCCTTTTACCTGTCGAGTTGTAATTTTTGTTTAAGTACCTACCTATGTTTTATTTCTAAACATTGCCGATTTTTAAATACAGAGTAGCATCACACTATGTTGCTCTGAGTCTAATCATGTGCCTCTATGATGAGAATCTTTTGATACGCCTCATTACAGTCATTACATAACGCCTAGTAGTAGTAACGTAACTATACCTTTTGTTCTTATGCCCTGCTTGATTAGTATGAAGGGTTTTTTTCTGATTGGTGTTAGATATTTTATCTACGTATATATCATAAGTGCTCTAAAATGCGTCCAGAAACCGTAGGCAATGACCAGCACTACCAACCATCAGAAATCAATGGAGATGTAATGTTAACATTACCTACTGAAATCAGTAGGTTATGACTGTTACGAGTTTAAATTTGGAACAGCTGTCAAATTCATGTGGGGCGTCTATTCCAGTATCTATAGATATTAAAACAGTCATTGATACGAAACGCCAATTCGTTATGTTTTTTTTTTCATATAAATTGAACGACATTTGAACTCGGGTGACAATAGAATAGGGAGTTAATTCGCTTGTCTATGGTTTAAAAAAATATTTGACTGATATACGAAATACGCAACGCCGCTATTCCAAGCAGTCATTTCTTTTGTTCGTTGACTTTTTAATGTTTACAAGTAGCACTAGTAATAAATAATGCAGGTCATTTCCCTACGGTTCCGGAACCCATCTTAAAACACTTATGATATGTGTGTAGATAAAGTAGTGTATGTAACTATACATAATTAGGCATTACAACAATCGTGTGATATTACAAACCCACACTCTTGTTGTAATGCCCTTCATTATGCACAGATACATAAACTACTATTTATTAGGCACCAAAGAGACACCAACCGTTCGTGGCCAATTTACACGTCAACATGATAGGTACCTACTTCGTATATTATTGAAATGATGAATAAAGTTTATTTTATTATAATATATTAACATTCAGTATAAAAACCTTAATCTTATTTGTATTTCACCGACATAGAAATACGAAAGTAGGTAATTAAAAAACAGTAGTTCTGCTAAACTGGCCACACGCGATCGAATTCAGTCTAGGTACCTACACGTTAGACTTATACTATTCCCAAATCCGCAGAAAATAAGTTATTATGAATATATGAAACCTATGTGCTTCGCGTGGTTAGAGGCAGTGCAGTGGTGTCTGCCATACAACACAACTAGAGGCGCGGTTACGTAACGTGTCAGTGACCAAGAGTCGAATCTGGCGTGGGCTCGGCAACGGTCATGGCCAGTATTATCGGGCGTCACTACTTTACTAGCCAAGTATATAGGTATCAAAGAATACATGAAAAAGTTACATTTTTGCCAAACGTATGGCAAGTATAAGTCACTTCTACCTATGCACTTAAATATTTCGAAAATTATAATTATATAAGTTGTTGTACTAGGTAGTCAGACTAGTTCGGAATCAACGGGATGATGGATGTGCACATTGCACACGCGCGCATGGTTGACAGAATTACACACGTTAAAGCCATCAAAAGAGACTTTCACGTACATAACATTTCTAGAAGTACAAACCGTTCAGTGCTCTTAAATATAGGTGCCTACCTATCATGTTACTAACAGGAGTTACATGATTCACTAGTTTTTATCTGCGGAAAGGTAGAAACTCACACATAAGTACTTTAATTTTACAGTACATTAACCTATTTAAAATAATGCAGCAAAGCAAGTAAAATGTTTGTTCTCAAAAGTTTATTATTGGGCCATCGTATGTCGGAATCGAGAGCTCAACATCTAAACCTTATAATAATACTTACACCACAGATAATAAACCACTACTTATCCGATATCTACTAATTTTCTTTTTCTGTCTTGTTTTGCGTTGTCGCAGTAGTTTTAACATTAAATCAAGGAAAGATAACACCGCCACGCCAGTGCTAGTTTTACAGAATTAACAATTAAACAAAGTAGGTAAATAAAATGGCGGAGCAACGCGTTGATTTTGTTACCGACGTGAGCAGACGACGCCGACGATCGATGAATATCAAGGGATTTCAGGTAAAAACCGAGACATCGAGATAATCTTATAACGTCAAAACCCATTTCTTAGATTTATCGGGTACCTACAGTTTCTTTTTTTTATTTTATTTACCGCTCTGCCTTCGAAATAGGTATGCCCAGTCTCATGTCACTTCACGTGAGCACTGTTCGCAAGATGAAACGAGGGGACAAAACTAAAAACCTGATCACCTTGTACTAAATCTGGGTCTTGTTATTTTACCAAGCATCAGATCTAACCGAAAGATTGGCTTATCATTATCACTCGAACGCTGGATAGTTTGTCGCCGCTTTTGTAATGCAAAGCGTTCCTATTGTCGAGCGTGTCCACAAAGCTTGTCTGGTTACCATTGCGTACCTACTTGGATACCTAAGTGAAATAAGAATATTTCAACACACTGCTTGTATAATATTATACATACTTATTATAGCCCGCGACTTCGCTTGCCCAAGGTGAGTAAGTAGGTACTTCTAGTAGCCTATATTTTTCAGTGTAGCCAATTTACACAATAATTATTATTCTAATTATCTTTGCCTTGATTCATTTTGTGGTGCAATAGGTAGTACCTATATAGTATGAATATTCTATGTCGTTTAACCTTTTCGCGGCCACGTCAAAAAATCTGACTAGTCACGTGCGTCACACGCCAAAGCTTTTTGCAAGAAAGCTGAAATAACTTACCCCTCAGCACGGCTAGCACGTGATTGCACGCGGTATAGCACGAGCCTCGAGAGATAATTTATTTCTCTAGCTGACAATTTCTCGATTTTGGTAGCATGAGTTGAATCAAATCAAATCCACCCCGCGTGCGACACAGCAAGGGATGCCATTCATGTATTGCGATGGAACAAAGTACAAACTTTATTCTTGCGGCAACACTGAATCGGTGGAATAAAATGTATGGAAATGTAAATAGTGAGCCTTAAAAACTGAGGCGCTACCATGAATCTCGTAAAAGACGATATTCTTAAATTTCGGACGATTCTCTGTCACTCTTGTGACGCCTTCCAATCAAGGCGTCACAAGAGTAAAAAATATACGAACTTCGATGATGTTCGCGGCTTCGCGGTACCGGGCCTGAACGTCGCTATTCACGACTACTTTGTCACACTTTTGCAATACCAAGTTGAAGTCTGTAATGTCACTAATGTCCATAGACATACCATTTAAAGAGACGAGGCTTGCTAATAACAATTCCACGATCGATGGTCGTACGTAGCTTTCCCGAGACGGCGCTATTTTCGTCCATCCTTGTCATAGTCTCACGTATTTTTATTAGTAATTAAAAAGTGTCCTGTACAGCAAAATTATAGTGAACTGTTATATTTTGGGCTGCAAAAGCGTGAATAAGGTATCTTTGTCCCTTACTGGCGGACGTGGATGCGTGCTCCAGTCATTATATTTGTGCTTAGTCCGAGGTACTTGTAGTAGTCTGATCCCAGCGCTCAAACGTCAATTGCTACTTTTACAGGGAAAAAGTAAGTAAACAATCCAAATTGATGTTTTTTTTAATAAAATCTTTACCCAAAATAATGTTTCTTTGCGTGTCTTTCATTTGTTTCCAAAATTTGATAAATAGCGCATTTAAACCGATGGTATCTCTAACAGAATCTTGTTAACTCTTAGAAGAAAGAAGTACAAGAAGAAGAAAGAACAGAAGTAGTGCTAACGTGCATTCAAAGATGTTAATGATGGACTAGTCGAGTCTTATTGCCTTTGAGGTTTGGTAACAACCGAAGACAAACTTTCTCGCTGCACAGAAAATATAACTAACTAAAGGTACCTATGTCCTGTGGAAGTTGTGCACTTTTTACAAGCATTTATTACAAATTAAACCATTTAATAAAAATAATGGAGATGGGAAGCTGTCATGAAGGTCAGGTCAATTATGGCCAGTGAAGTTTTCTACTGTCTTGAAAATATTTATTTAGTTGGGTAAATAATATTTTTTATTTTGTGAACCACACTACCTTTGTTCGCAATAAATTGCATATCAAAAAGTTTACTTTCAGTTTTAAGCTAACATGATCTTTCACATTAAGTACAACTATTTCTTAAAACTGTATAGTTACCATGTATTACTTAACCCTTTACCAGGCTCCAAAGAACTACCGTGTCTTCATACGTACTGTATATACTGTTACAGCCGTATTGAACGCCTTGTAAAAACTGCATTTACGAAAGTCGGACATGCTCCTTTAAACCAGAAATAAAAATGTGGGTTACGGTTATCCCATCACCTGTCTAAGTAATTAACTGTCATACTCGATTTTGTCTTATTATATTCTTGATCAGGCGAAGGGACATATTCTTCCCACATCTTATATCGGTTATCACAGTCAAGGTTTAACTCCAAACCTACTACGAAACATTATATTTATCAATCACTGAAAACATTATTTTATGATCTTCAGTTTAATTACTTACATGAGTTTTTGTGACATGCAAGACAATTTACCGGGCCATGGGAATAATAGCTCCCACACAGTTAAACTCTAATAAGGCCATGGGATAATGTCAACCCACATCCTAATTCTGGTCATACACAATAATGCGTAAATATTTAGCAATTTTTACAATTACATTACCTTTCAACACTCTAAATCTACAAAATGTCAAAAAATTGTTCGACCTATGTACTTCTGTTTCAGAGAAATTATGGAAAGTGTTCGAATTTCTCTGTAGTTTACTGAAATTAGCGTTCAAGTGAAATTAAACGTCTGCCAAAGATATATCACGCGATTTAGAAGCGTGTTGTGAATGTAAATTATAAAATACAATTTTCAGGGATTATCAAAATATTTTGTAGGAGGTTTGGAGTTAAAACCTGACTTCGGTAACCGATATAAGATGTGGGAGGAACATATCCTTTCGCCTGGTAAAGGGTTAATGTAAAATTAGTTTCAGCAGCTAGTTCATTATGTACTATGCTGTTAAGTTTACGGTTAGCCATAAGCCATAACAATGTTGGCCATCAGTGAAATAGTTTAGATTTCCAATTACCTAATTTAAATATTTTGTAATTCATTTAAACGCATCCACTGCCACCCTCTTCCTAGACATTCGCCAGGTGCCGCACTTTGCTGTGTGCCACAAACGTGTGAGCTAAGCCGACTTAGTACTTACCCAGTACCTCCGACGCCCATATTTCATACTAATTTAATAATACTAATTTGAATTAGTTTGTTAGCATTGGAAATAAATACCTAATTATTCTAACAATCTTGTAACGGTGGTCATATGTGCTGTAACATACGAATATAGGTACCTACATAGATAAGTGCAATGCAATCTTGTGGTGAAGCTGTAATTTAGCCCACTTATGTAAGTTCGGTGGCAATGCAATATTATGGTACCACTGCTCTGATCTAATGCTGGAGCCAAAATATAGCAAAAGCTACACAAGATAAATCCCAGGTGTTTACCTAAGCTCGTTAGAATCCTTTCCATGAGTAGAGATGACGATTGTGCAAAAAAAAAGGACAGTCAATGAAAGTTTGTACCTACCATAAATGTCAAATTAAGTTATGTACATACCAACCAAAATATATATTTTTGAATATAAAAAAGATTTTATTAGTTATCGACGGACTAGCTATACTATTTAAACCCTGCGTTGTTATTAGTATAAATGTGTGGCGGGAGTAAGTATATCGGTGCGCGATTAATGAGTGTGCGCTCGCCGCACGTGCATGTGCGCGCCCGTGGTTCATCCTCGCCAGCGTCGCGCCCGTGCACACGTCGGCCGCTGTCGCACTCCGTATGCCGCCCGAACAACTACCATCGCTAAATCACTTTATTTATACGCGCATACTGGGAAGTAATCTTGCTTTCATAATAAATACTCATTAGTTAATTTATTTCATAAATATTCTTCATTGAAATTTAAAAAAAAATTATAATTCTATACCTAATTTTAGGGACGTATGCTAGGGTGGTCTACCGAAGTAAGCAAAAGGGCGTTTTCTCTCCTTGGATCGACGTCTCGACTACTTAATTTTAAGGTGAAGCGGGACACGAGGCGGATGACGCCTGTACCAGACGAAGTAGGCGGTGTCGGGCGACCGCCCTCCGCGGGCCCCGGGCGAACGCTGTAGAAAACGCATGGGCGCGGGGCGCCGTGGCACGGACCCAGTAACAAATATACTTCACGAACCGCTATTGCTTTTAGTGATTAGAACACGGTTGACTAATGTCGATAAGATTTGTGATAATACTACAAAAAAATAATATTTACCACACTTGGGCGCTTAAATTGTCGCGTCAAATGACTCCCAAAAACTAAACAAATTGTGTTGGCACTAGCCTATTCTTTCATCCACTAATTCAATCACATAGGTACATTTACATCTGACTAGCTATGTTCCATATGTATATTCAAAGTTATTTAATTTTATGAAAGAGAACTGGAAGCAATAGTTTAATAATTACAATGTGTTAAATAATCTAAAAGTATGAACTCAATTTTATATATTGGTTTTATGTATATATGTATTGGTTTAATGTTGTTTTAAGAGGAAGACAAAACCTGTCACAAATAAAATTCAGATAAATCACAAATAATATCTCATTCTTATCATAACCGAAATTGTATACAATTCTTTACTCGTCAGTCATTACAGTTCCTTATCCGTTACTATGTTTTGGTTTAGTTAAGAGTTGTATAATGTCTCTTTCTAATTAGTCGGTAGTCTCTAATTTATAACTTTCGATTAATATCACATACGAAAATTAAATAATTAGTCAGTAAAACTAGACAGAAATTCTTATTTCGAATTCGATAATTTATTGCGATACGGACGTTATTTAAATTTATGGATAATATGACTAATAGGCGACTAAGTTTAACAGACAGAGTATACAATCTTTATAAAGCCCGTACTACCTCTGTTATTCCTACAAAACCTTATTGAACCTTACTTGACCAGCGTTTCTTAATCTGTATTATCCATGCAATTATGATGTGGAAAACATATTATTAAGAAAGTGGATGAAGTAAAGAACGATAAGAAAACGAGAGAGACGATTATTCTTATGGTAATTTAGGGCACTATTTTCTATCGTCTATATATGTAATCAGTAAGAAGGGAGTTCGTACTGTAGTCAGAAACTCGTGTGGTAGACGTACTGTACCATCGGATATATTACATTTTTGGTTCAGATTTTTATGCTAAACAAGTGACAATCGAAAAGCACTGGCTGCAATTACTGACAAGCCTTTAAAATGCATCATATTAGAGGCTTTTATTGAACTCTACTCAAACGTTTATTCAGTAAGTAGGCCACAAGGGCACTTTAACACGTCGAGTATACAAAAGCAGAAAAAATAAAATCTACACCGGTTCTAACCCTACACCTCTGAATGTAGGTGCCAGTGACTCATTAAATTAAATTTATTTCCCATATATTTAAATTTCAAAATATCTTCACCTGTTTGTTACGTTACTAATCTCGATACGATTTAATCGATACACGCGCCTCACTATTTGTACCGCGTTCGGTCTCCCCTCGGGCCCCGAGCAGAACCACGCCCAGCGCGCGCATTCTCAAACAAAATCCGCACGAAATGGATGCACAGAGAATCGACTCGACGGTGTTCGCGTCGTCCGTTTAGACACACACGCAAAGTACCACATCAAGGCAGCTCAGTTGAGAAGTGATCTTGATAGCCGGCACACCGTACCTTACACACGGCGGCGCACACGTGCTACTCGCGTCCATCCCTTCTCCTCCGAATCGTTTACCGAGCGAGTCCGCTGCTCGCTCGGCAAAGCGACGCCGCTGTCCGCCGATCACTCCGCCGTCACCGGTCGCATTCCGTGCCGTACCTTGCTTACTTCGGACCATACGTATTATGTAATACAAAAATAAACAGATACGTTGAATACCAAGCAACCACGTGTATGTACACACCGGCCGGCAAACCACCGGAAGTATCCTCGCGACGCTTAACATTATCGCGCTCTGGATTCGCGGACGAGGCGTCTTGCCGGACGAGGTTGAGGCTAGCGGTATTCCCACTGTGCTCCGGATCGCACACTCATCCAGGATTTTATGGACGTGATATTTTTGACAGTGATTTTTTATAGTAATTCTTAACATCTTTCTACCTATTCAGTATTTTTCAAAGTACTTGTGTTTCGAATTAAAGTGAAATGTCGAATTCCGTGGAGCAGCAGTTCAGCGAGCTTAATTTATCACAAGAGGACCATGATCAAATATTTGAACAAGACGATTCCCAAGATTTGAGGTTAGTACTTATTTTAAAAGTGAGGTCGTTTTTTGTTAACGGTACAATAAACCTAAGTTTTTGGCATCATTTTTTTTCCACACGCTACACTATCACCACAAACTGGTAAACCAAACCAACATGTAAAATATGATTTAATTTTTATATAGTGCACTACCAATAATCATTGCTTAGGTATTCATACACATTTCTATTTCACACTGTGCCCGCTGCTACGTTAATGTGATTTAAAGAAACAGGATAATTACAATCATTACATCTATATAACAATACATATTAATAAACTATTATATCAATACGAAGGTCGAGAAATGTAACAGCATCTGAGCTGTTCCTACAACAAAATAATGCAACCTTTGTTATGTAAGAAAATATAATACTTATTGATTTTAACTAGTTATGACATAAGGTCATAGGTATATGGGAAGAATTAGACTGGGATAAGTCGCCAACACTTTTAAATAAATAGATCAATTTATATTCTCTTGTGACATAATCCACACTTATAAATATTATAAAGGCGAATGTGTATGTTTGTTACTTCTTCACGTCTAAACGGCTGGAGTGATTTTAATAAAATTTGGTGTGGTGTTAGCTGACACCCTGAATAGGCGTAAATGCATTTCACTTCGTCAAAAAAAAGGCTACGTTTTTTCCCTAATAAATCACGGGTGACACCGCGGGGCCAAACTATATAAATATGCTGTCAAATACTCGGCGCTGTAGGTTTTTTATTGTCTGGTCAGGGTTTATTTATTTATGTGTATAATCACGATAATATGTAGGTAGGTAGGTGTTATTTTTTTCATAACAAAAGTTTTATCGGTAACTTAAAACAATACCCCGCCCTCTACATAATAAGGCTGTGCGTATAAACGATTTAAAATAAAAAAAAAAAAATAAATTGCGTAAGTACAAAGCAAATCCTCGAAGGATTTAGCAACGACAATAAATAATCCTATACAATCATTCTTGGAAATGTGGTGACTACCTAATGGTTTTCAGGATTTTGTACCGAAACAGTAAAAAGGGAACCATATGCCGCTGCTCGTTTGCCACCAAGCTGTATCTCATGACATGAGTCGTGATGTCATTACCCATGATATTTTCACAGATGTTTCTGTTGCCGCTATATGTGACGTTCCACGGATAAAGGCACCTTATGGCTATTGGCGCTTACGCTATTGTTAGCGACGCTCCAATACCAATGTGATGCTTCGCAACGTAAGCGCCAAGCGCCATTACATTAGTTACCTTAACCCGCGGAACGTCACATATAACAACATATAGGTACCAAAACAGGATAAAAAATATTTGACGACTCTCATACAATTGCTCAATATTAATAACTTCAACAGGTAGACGCTTAACTTGTCTTAAGATATTTCTCGCTCTAAGAATAAATAATTAAATTAAAATAGAGGGGTGGAGGGCTACCAGCCAACAATTGTTATTATTCAGTTTATATTCACTTCAAACATAAAAGAGTAATTAAAATAAAAGTAAATATGAGGCTCCTATATACCTACATGATACAAACACACTAGGTACGTGATTTTTTATCGACTCCCACTGTAGTTAGTAGCAGTCACAAGTAGCCAGATAGGTATATCATAACACGTCCTTATTGCAATGCGCATTAAGATCTGTTATGCCCGAAATACACGAGGCTAGTTTTTCAAGCCAGTATAGCCACACCAGGGTTACGCTGCGCTACCGTCACGCTCGCAAAACGCGCCTATGTGCCCAAGCCTTTACTATATATTTGACTACTTAGGATGCTACCTACCACTACCAACTATTTGACGCTGACTACAAATATTTTGGCATGGTCGTAAAATTTTGTATCATTATCTTTTACCTTGACTACACAATTGTCATGCTCTCAACAGAATTAAGTGTTATCTACATGTGAAAACATTTAAGCCCGATTTACACCGTCAGCGGGTGCGGGCCATGGCGGGCAGTAAGGCGGTTGACACACTGCTTGCGGAACGCACCATCGTCCGGCATGCGGGCGGGACGTCGCTATAATACGCGCATAGGGACATCCCGCTTGCACGCCGGACGACGGTGAGTTCCGCACGCAGTGTGTCAACCGCCCAAAGGCTTGGGCACATAGGCGCGTTTAGTGAGCGGGGCGCGACGCTGCCGTCCGAATGTGTGCCTTATTTCGTTACATAAGCCACACCGGTCTCACGCTGCGCTACCGCCTCGCTCTCAAAACGCGCATGTACCCTTACCATGAGTTGTGACGTTGACGTTTTCGATAACGAGTATCGAGTTTACTATCTGTGCATCTCGCTTGTACTATTTTAATGCGAACGAGATGCACAGATAGTAAACTCGTTACTCGTTATGGTAAACGTCAATGTCACAACTCATGGTAAGAATACTGTATTACATATCAAGCCTTAAGTTTCATTTGCACATCAACAGTATCAACACAGGCACGTAGCCCGCCCGTTCCCGCGCACGCCGGTACAGTGCAGACATGGAGCGAGTGACGCGAGTGCGAGTAACGAGCGATCGCTTTTAATGTGATGATAAGTTTGTTTGCGGGCGTTATTTATATGACGCCCGCACCCGCTGGCTGTGTGCATCAGGCTTTATAGCTGACTGTTTTCAACGCATCAACGCTTGACGTCATCACGTCAGTATTGTTGTGACCCGATCACAGATCTAAAATGCATACTGTGCTAATATTTTTATATTTTCACACTTCAATTAACCAAGCCCAAGAGGATCTAAATAAATTATCTGAATGGTTAAAATATAACTTACTCACTATCAACACGTCAAAAACATCGTATATAATTTTTTCGGCAAAAAACAAACGAATACCAAATCATGATCCTCTTTTAATCAACGGAGAGACAATACAGGAGAGTAGTAACGAAAAATACCTAGGATTACTCTTAGACCCTAAATTAACATGGAAAGACCATATTGAAAGCTTACGTACTAAAATTATCCAACTGACTGGCTCAACCCGACGTATAGTAGGTTGTCTTCCACGCAGAGTTAAATACATAATTTATAATTCCTTGATAAAATCACATCTTGAATATCTTATTGAGATGTGGGGTAACGCTGCGACTAAATACATGAAAAGGTTACAAATTGTACAAAATAAATTAGTTAAAACTTTATTTAATTACCCTTTCCGCACCCCAACATCAAAAATATACAAAGAAACAAAAGTTATGCACCTTAAACAGTTATATATATTTAAAACCTGCCTCTTGATTCATAAAATTGTAAAAAAACATATACACACACAAATCACATTTAAGACAAAAATACACAAATATAGTAGGAGGAAAAAACATCTTCAACATTTGCAAATTTCTAAATCTCGCACAGAATTTTATGGTAAGAAAACGTTAACGCATGAAGGAGTAAAACTCTATAATAAACTACCAATACAAATAAGAACCCTAAATTCCATTACATTATTCAGGAAACGCCTAAAAACATATGTCAGTGACACAACTAATATTTTGTAGTATAATATTGCATGTACTTCATTATAGTATTGTCTGCTCGATAATTTAAAACTTTAAATTACACATATAAAATTAAATGTATCATGAAATTTTAATAATACACACATTCATATCATTATTATTATGATTATTTTGTACATTATTATTATAATTAGCTTGTTACTTGTAAATTATATAACTAGCTTGTAAGTTCTCATTTAAGTGAACATGTATTATTTTTGTTCTTATGAGAATAAATTCTTTAAACCGAACCGAATGTTGTTTTGTAATTTAATATATTCAAGTATACATATTTCAAACAATTTTTTCTATATTATTGTCTTTTTAGATACATAGGTATTATTTAAATAATGTACAGGTACATATCTACTTAATTTAGAACTCAATAGTGGGTTATACAGGTGGACTACCTTTCTTGTTGTGTTTTATTGCAATTGTGAAGGTACCTTATAGTGTGTTTCGTGATTACGGATGTGATAATTTTGAGAATGTCCAATATTTTATGTTTCAGGGTTCCTAGTTGACTACGGAACCCTAAAAAGTAAACTAATCGAACATCGTGAATTTCGAACAAAAGTTACTGTCGCTCTGATAGTCTGATGATCTGAACCAGTATAGGCTTAGCTCATGAAGAGCGCGACAGTATTAGCTACCCGGTCTTTTCTAACTTTTTGTGCTAGGCCTACTAGAGCACGTCTGATACTAGCTATTTAAATTATTAAAGTTTGAATTAGGCTGAATATCTACCTATATTACATTAGAAATAACCTTAGCTCAGAAAGTAGATAGTAATTACTTATGAGCAATAGTTTTACAGTTTCTTGCACTATAGTAAATACGTCATCTAATAAATAAATAATCAAGTTTCTGGCAACTCTGACGGGGCAGCGCTGAGCGTGCCGCGGCGGCGGCTGGCGCTGCACCTGCCGGCAGGTGGCCCGCGCGTGCCGCCGTCGTCGTAGTGCCGATACATTTTTCTTTGTTTCTTGCTTTTTAATATATACACAGAATTTTGCAAATTAGATATGTATTTTATGCTCATATTTATATAGTCTAAATTGTTATGAACTGGAAAAAATGTGTATGTAGGTACATACGCCGTAAAGCATAGTGTGGTTAACACAAATTATATCTAAAAGTAATAAACAAAGCATATTGATAAATTCATCCGCGTAGTTACTTTCATTTTCGAATCTGCTTTTCAACACTATTAATTTCCAGAAATAGGCTAAACGTACCGGTTTTCTGTCGTTTATCCCTATCAAAGTAGTTTTTTGTTCTTATGCCATCTTTGATAGTTTCCTAAAATATCATGTACCTATTTATCGGTCATTACGACCGAATGGCAAGGTCGCGGCCGAATCCTCTAACAGTTAAATAAACATTTCGGCTATAAACCGATTTATAAAATATGAAAACCATTTTCAAATTTATTCTAATCTATAAAGGAATGTTTTGACCCATCCGAACCTCTTGCGCGCTCTGTGCAGTTTGGATCTTGCATTCTTCACGACAACGTGAATGGAAGGAAGTTTTTAATTTACAAAATAATATTATTTTAAATACTAGCAAAAACACCGGCTATCGGCCTCTGATCTGATTAGGATTTCGGTCTTCTGAGCACCGATGGCCTGTACATATCCTTGAGGAAGTATGGTATTACTATTTAGGTATTTTAGGTAATCGTTATCGGCGTGTAATATGTAAGTGTAAAATAACCCTTGCATTCTCTTGTAGTGACACTGCCTATGAAAGCGACGATCGTAGGTTGAAATGGCAGGAAGGGATTGATTTGTGCGATGAATTATTGCTGAGCATAGATATATTTCTGAGCTGTGGGTGTTTTCTAATTTAAATATTTGTATATATTATGTATATCGTTGGCTGAGTACACATCACAAGCAGTCTTTGAGTTTACCGTCGGGTTCAGTCAATTTGTGCAAGGCTGTCCTATAATAAAATAAAATAAAAACACCAAATAACCAACACCATTATAAAACTGTGAGTCACTACTTGAATATGTTATTTTTTTGTTCAATTACCCACTCGTCGTAATGAAAATATTGAAATGACAATTGATCCTTTGGTTCACAGTCGACTCTACACGGTCCTAATTTCTAATTATGATACGTGATTATAGCTCGGTACAAATGGCGCGAAATATAAAACTTCTATACAGTCAAAAATGTGAATAGGCTGAAAACTGGTAGTGGCCGGCAAACCGGTATGTTTACCCGACACACTGAGTATACTTTCAACAAAAATAACGTCTTCCAAATTCTCAAGTTCTACGAGGACATGGTTATACTTTTGCACCACATTCACATTACTCTTTACAGAGGAGTTTAATGAAAAACAGGTAAAATATTTATGACTTAGCAGTTTCAGTTGTTTTGTATATACAGCAGTGCGCTCTGCGGTTGCTAAAATAAAGACAATATACCTCTAATATTCGTCTGATTACAAATCTTATTATCTTAAATGTCATATAATCGCAATATCAATTATATCGGTGACGTTCTGACGTTAGAAGATACATATATGTATCGATAACAGCTCCTTTAGCACCTTCTTTTAACGCTTGCTACTAAAACCATGCGTTGCGTTTTTGTTATTAGAATGGGACAAACAAAGAAGTAGTGGCGACAAGTCCCTAAAACTGACATTGAAATTATAAAATTTAAATTTATAACATAATAAGAAAATCTTCTTAAATGGAGGTACGTGAATTATAAAACATGTTAGTATTGTAAATGATAATGAAACAGCCTAATAGCTAGTGATAATTTGTAGATATTAACTTAAATCATTTCACAACATTTGAGCCAGATGTCGAACCTGGATCTATGGTATTCTGCGTGGTTCTTCTGCCAATGGTATCAACAGTATCCGATGGGTTGGGAAGGGAGATCCAAGAAATAGCTCCCTAAGTTCCCCACGTCTCTTCATTTAGCTTCTTCCGGCCATTTGTCACGAATCATCCTGCCATCGACGTTTGGGTTTACGTGTCAAGGACCCCGATTTAGTCTCAGGTCGTTTTTTTTTTTATTTAATCTTGTACCTATATCGTTAGCCGTTACAACTCCCGAAGTGATAACTTTGTTTTTTTTTTTTTTAATAAAAAAAATATCAACGTTTATGAATAAAATCTTAATTAGGTATATTAGTTGTATAATTTCTTATCTTCCGGCAAGTTTTATACATCTGATCTTACGAGAAATTATTTAACTTTTTTTTAATTAAATTTGGTTGATGTTAATGCTTATTGTTTATGTAATAGCTGTACTCCTTTAATAAATAATAAATAATGCAGTATTAGATGGCGATTCCAAACTATAGCTTACATATTCCTTTATCCCCATTATAAAAACACTCAAGTCTAATTCCGCGTTATTCAAGACATTAAAAAAATTTCTTTACGGGTTGTCACCTCCGAATTAGCCGGATGCCAGTAATTTAAATGCTTTTATATTATTTCACAAAGGATTTTCCTTAAAAAACGTTTTCCATTTTTTCGTGTTCTATATTTTGTAGCCCTAGCAAGTATATACAACTGGTACTGAGGGCCATAAAATAAAAATAACACAGTATGCATTCGTTTAACTCTTTCCTTTAAACAATTTATAGGCTTCAAAATGAGTTAATATTTTAGGGCCCAAAGTTCCACAGTCATCTCCACGCGTATTTATCAACACCCTGTTGAAGGGTGTCTGTTGTGCCGCTATCCACAATTTCACAAAGTGCCGCTCGCTAACCAAAATGAGGTTTGGCCCCCTCATGGCCTCCTTGCATTAAGTCTTCTGGTCGGAGCCCAGAAGGACATGCCTCAACAGAGCCTCTGCTCTCAGAGGGTCAGGTCCTACGATCCCATAGTCAAACTCGTTGTAGAGTTTTATGGGGCTATATTCAGAATCCATTGTATGACACATTTTTGATAATTATACTAAATAAATAAAAATAAATAAAAAATAAATACTGAGGCAAAGTGGCACCATGAGTCTGGTACGGCTCCATGGTGCCTTGCCTCCGGTCTCTCAATGCCACATGTATCAACATGGGGTTTTAGCGTTTTCCCTTAACGAGGGGGGACGCGCGCCCATTTCTCATTTCAGTCTATTGACGACAGATAGTATTAATGCATGTAACAAGTAAACGAGTGTCTGAAATATAAATCGAATGCACTCGTTTTTATCTAATGCAAAATATATTTTATTTATTTTTTATTTTTTTTATTGCAAAATATAAGAAAACAACCCCTTAACATACATTAGCATTACACACACACAAACGTCATAAAGTCGTTGTCATAAATCTGATCTATACCTTCGATACTTAAAATTCAGTTTGGTTACAACAGCCTGAAGTGCCAACCCTAGCCAAGAAATCCGGACAAAGCTTGTAGCTTCTGTATAACGCGGAATTAGAATGTGATTTGAATAATGGGAATAACTGCGGATAGGACCTATCGTTTAATGTTAGTATCTGCATCTAATACGGCGTTATTCAAGAATTAATATAATGTAAATATTTAATATACAAAAACTTGCTGAAAGATAATAATAATAAAATCTAAACTCTTCACACAGTGCGCCGCCCGCCTCCTCCCGCATTCATTTGGTGTCTAACAGCATGTCTACTGTCTATGCACAACATGGTGTTTTACTCCTACAAAAAATATTATTTCCGTAAAAAATCAAGTATTCTGGCAGGATCTGGCCAAGTGAACTAGACATATAGCGACTTCAATTTTCAGTTGTTATACAAGTCTCACATTGCTTGTGACAAAACGTTGATAGTGCACTGAGTAAGTAGGTAATACGGAATGGATTGAATGGTTTGTTATTTTTTATCAGTGAGTGCGGGTGGGTGGCGGGTAGCGGGCGGCCGGCATTTACAAGCCGGCCCGGTCTGAACAACGCGTCCTGCCCGCACCGCACCGCTCCACTCAGTCACACGGCAACATTCGCACTCGCGCTACAGGTTTACTGCGAATTTAGTGAACCCATCACTGACGCCGATTGCATTTAATGTACTTTCCAACTGCACTTGTCCGGGATTTTTGTTTTATTGATTATTAAGCAAACAACCATTATTCCATATACTCTGAGTACTTTTGGACTCTAGAAATAGTGATACACCTGCTAAGAATTAGATCTTGTGCATCCACCTCGAGCGCGTGCTGTTTCGCAACCGGCTAATGGCTTACAGAATGGCAAGAAACCGCAGGTATGGTTACGCTATTGGGAATGCTTCTAGTACAATGCTATTGTCCGTTCGGTTACTTGTACTCTTGCCATGTGCTAGTGCTTAACCTATGTATACGGCCTATAAATGTAAAGGAGTTAATTAAATGCACATGAGCACGTGGTTAGTATGCCAAAGTAAAATGGCGGCGGAGCGGCGCCGCCTGCCGGCAGGCGCGCGGCACTCGCTTCCTTCGTGATTCATTCGCACAGAAACCGGCCGACCGGCTATTGATAAAACAGCGGTTTTACATAGCTCGTATGCCCCACATCCAACACAGTCCGGATCGCTATCAGTCATAGGGCGAGTAGCTTTCAATTTTAGTATGTATTTATTTTCTAGTTGTACCTGTTGTTTTTCTCATCTCCTGTCGTGTGGTTATGAAACTGCTTAAATTATAATATTACCATAATCTAATCATTGACCACAAGTTCTAGTTACACTTTTAAATAGATAACAAGATAACCATATCGACTGCTCATTTGAGCAGTCGATATGGGTAATGTGATGTTAAGTCTTATGGACATAAGGGCATTCTCTCATTAACTTAATGTCAGTAATTAGCAGTAAATAGCATCCGATAGACATGTTTGACAGCCTACTATCAAAAGACAGTAGTAAGTCTAGTTCGTCTCGTAGTAGATTTGTAACTTAAACAAATGTAAACAAATAATTAACCTTTTCCACGCCATGTCAAACCCAAAAGCTATCTATCGCTCAGACTCCACGTCATCGAAATGTCAAAACTTAAGTTGAACTTTGTGCATGTACCCGGGTATGTCCTTAAACTACGTCCAACAATGAGAGGTAGGGCACAGCGATGACCATCACGCTTGAATCTGGGGCAGCCCAACTGGGGAAGTACCTCCTCCTTACTGAAGACCACAGCCATAATAGCACTGCTACCTTTCAGGTATGCAGTGTTGTGTTCCTGATGGTGAGTAAGGTTCCCAGAGCTCCAACCCCCCTTAAAGGCCGGCAACGCGCTTGTGACTCCTCTGGTGTTACGGGTGCCCACGGGCGACGGTAATTGCTTACCACCAGGCAATCCGTCTGCTCGTTTGCCGCCTATGTCATAAAAAAAAAAATGTTGGTCTATTTTGCTCTGTGGTCCGTGACATAATATATATCATTCTTTGGCGTTGGACCTGCGGAACCGATATGTCAGTCTTTGGCATGGAAAAGGTTAACAGATAACAATTGTGGAGGTTGCATATAAGCAAAATTAGACGCGCGAAATATAGACATTTATTGACTTCCAGACAACATATTATCTTGTAAGAAACTTTACAGCCCGTTTTGAAGTGAATCAACGGTATTATTCAGTATTGTTTATAGGTAAATTGTTTAACGAAAATGTCACCATAAATATAAAAGATTTAAAAAAACGGCCCTAGTAGTGGACCTATAGAACGGTAGGTAAAGCCTGAACAGTTTATTTGACCCTCACCATTTTGCGGATTTTCAATGGTACTCATTTATTTTACTG
The DNA here is from genome assembly GCA_022674325.2 of Grapholita molesta. Classification (NCBI taxonomy): domain Eukaryota; kingdom Metazoa; phylum Arthropoda; class Insecta; order Lepidoptera; family Tortricidae; genus Grapholita; species Grapholita molesta. Next base: position 24,678,316 of record CP053120.2, on the reverse strand, counting down.
GCAACAAGTACTCTTTGACAACGAACGTTGGATCAGTGGATGTCATTGAATGTCACCGATGTAAACAAACAGAAAATACCTCCGATGTGCAAAGATGGGAGAAAAATTGTAGTAAACGCAATCAAATACTTGCAGTTTAAAAAAGACCAAGGATCACATAGCATTCCAATAAACAATGTTTTAAAGTTGGTTGTTGACATGACCGGTATTGACAATTTATAGTGCGATTGTATTGAACTAGTTAGTTGTTTGATTTAAACTTTAATATTTACTTTAATATATTATTTCAGATTTATGTAGATCGGCGATAAAAATATATCTAAAAACAATGAGACGGTCTTGACTTTGGCCCCCTGTACAAAGCAAAGTCCCACACAAAAAGAGAATTCAAATAGACGACTTCGATAAATGTGCCATTCATGAATTGTGCCGTGCGAAAACAAGTACCGAGTATCAAAACTCTGCTCGGTGCTTTGAATTAGGTAAATCGAAAGAACCGAATTCTCTGTTAGCAATGATAACACATTATACGAGTATCAACATGAAGCCAATGCCCACTACCCTGACTATACATGACGTACGCACATTATTGCCATACGCGTAAACTGTTTGCAGCGAATCTACCTCAGGGTTAAATAAACTGTTGTCAGAGGCTCTAGTGTAAGTTTCTTTTGAAGTAAAAAAACGTTTACGAACGCGTAAGTGATAATGTTATTTATATGGGAAACGCAAACGCGTTCGTGACATAAAGTTACGTTAAAACACTCAGGGCTCAGGCTTAACCTATACTTTCCCCGTTTATTCTAGTTTGAATCTTCGAGCGTTATTATTACTAGCATAAGTTGTTAAAGTAAGTGTCATACTCATTTGATACCAGAATTTCCCATATAATATCTTGTTCGTGTGTCCTCGGAGTATCAGCTTAAGTAGTTTTTCTTTTTTTGTCAAGTTCTTAAATTCGTCCCGTTTTGTTTTCGTCACCCATTCGATTCGTTTTCAACTTTGGTATTCTTCATTCCCTATTGGTCATCCTCATCATTTGGGTATGTTGCGAAGTACTGTTATTTATTTCCATAGTCAAGGAGATATATTTCCTAAAATCATTTTTTCTAGCATCATGGGATCAAGTGCATGTCCTAACTGACCAATTTAGATATATCATAGCCGAAGGAGGTCATGTCGCGACCCGATGTTGTTTTTAAGACGGTTTAGCCGGGTTCACATTCGTTTGACGCAGTGTGCATCATGAGTGTGTGTAAATGTAATTTTTAAACTTATCTAGTGAATTACGACACAACACATTACAAATATTCAGTGTGAACCTGACTTAAATTTAATTAAGTTGATTAAGGTGATGCTCAGAAAATTTGGTTTGTAACACGTAGATAAAAAATCTAAATGAGCATAGCTCGAGGCTCTAGTGTAAGTTTCTTTTGACTTAAAAAAAACCTTTACGAACGCGTAAGTGATAATACTGATAATGTTATTTATATGGGAAACGCAAACGCGTACGTGACGTAAAGTTACGTTAAAAACTTACTCAGCTTTGACCTAGTCACTGCGACGCTCGCGCAAAAAACGATATTCGTAAATTTCAGACGATTATTGTGTCTGTCACTCTCATGACCATGACGCCTTAATTGGAGTAAAAGAGAAAGGTGCTGGCAACATCTCAATAACTGGCCACATTATACTGAAGGGTGGCCTATTATCTACTAGAATAAAAATCTAGATCTAATTAAGTTATACTATTTAACCTGACTAAATATCGAACATTCCAAAATAAGATAGCGAATGAGTCGGAATAAGTAAGAAAATAAAAAAAAATACGGAAAAGATAAAAAGCCTACCCAAGAAAGTGACGAATGAAGAACGGGTAACACAGAACAGGACAAATTTAAGAATTTGACAAAAAACGACCCAGTGCCGTACCTAATATGAACAATGACTTAAGTAATATATATATAGTAATATAGGGTGAACGCTGCTCCAGTGAATGAACACTTAAGAAATTTTTCACTTTTGAAAAATCATTTTTCAAAATGTATTAATAATTGTGATAATGTAATGTAATTTATTAAATCTTCATTTAATTAACAATAATATAATTTCTGTGATTTTTTGTTACTTTAATAGTTTTTGAGTTATACGAGAATTTATCAAAATATACCCAAAACCCTAGTAAATGAACAAAAAAATCGAATGAATGAACACAGTAAAACCCAGTGAATGAACATTTTTTAGAAATGTTTAGTCGGTATTAAAAATCATTGTTATTCAATCACAGATTCATCTTAATAATAAATAACAAACACTAAATTCTGTCGATAGGTACTTCTATTCAGTCTCAGAAAGTATTTTTTACAAAAAAAAAGTTTTTAATGATATTTATATACATTTGCGAACAAGCCACTCAATTCAAGCCATTTTGGCCCAGGATTATTTTTAGTAAACTTACTTACGCGTTTATTTGCATAAAAAAAAACACGCTATCAATAACTTCTGGGAAAACTGAGTTTTGCTTTGTTGATTACCCATTGAACCAATTTTGCTTCTTCATATTGACCTAAAGTAGAACAAATGGAATAAACAATAGCATGAATTTTATTTCCAATAACACAAAAACTTGATGAATAAAATAAAGAAAAACAAATGATTTTATCGAAGTGGAACTTACACATTGTATGAAAATACATTCGTCGTTACGTTGTTCATATATAGAATTAGTTGAAATCTAGTAAAACACCTTCCTTCAGTTGTTTTTGTGTGAACACTGCCTGATTTCCATAGTCCATCTACTAAATGTTTCATGCCTACGTATGACTACCTATGTTCCAATACTGGCTGAAGGTATCAGAATCGTTTTCTGAGCAGTATTTCAAAAAACCAGCTTAATACTATTACGTTAACATTTAAATTTAGGCAAAAAAATAAATTGAGACAAAACCAGTAAATTAACACATTGTTCATTTACTGGTTTTAGAACATTTGATAAGTCAGTAATGGAACACGAAATAATAATAACTTAATCGCAGAATAAACGACTAATGTGTTCATTTATAAAAGGTTGTACACTTATTTCAACCAAATAACAAAAGTTTTAACTAATAAGTATCAAATAATCATTTTAAATGTTGCTCCAAACATGCACTGTTCTTACCTGGGATTTAACTTCTCCATACAAAACTTCAAAATTAGATACACGTGAATTTCAAACGCCGGTCATATTAAAACCGGTCGAAAATAAATTTACCAAGTGTTGCCATTGTATAGAAAACAAAGTTGCCAATAAGAAAAAAAATACGACAAGTGGTAGAAATATTTGTATTTCTTATTTTAGCCAAAAAACGAGATTTTGTTCATTCACTGGGGGGGGTTCATTCACTGGAGCGTTCACCCTAGTATACAGTTTAATACACTGCTACACACTGACCCGCTTTTCATAAACGTCTCTCGATCAAACTTTACTTTAGTTAAATTATGTTTTGCATGTATATGTGTCTTACAAAACACGATTGTCAAAGTGATAGATAAGGACAAAACATAATTGGGTTATTTATAAACTATCTATAACAAGTTCAGAAACCGAATATAATTTATATGGCGGCTAATGAAAACTATTTCCAAGCAATCCTAGATTTTTTTTTCAATTCAAGGACGAACGAGAGTCCGACCAGTTATGATATTTTTTCTATAGAAAGTTTCAAATTGTTTTTTTTTCAGAGGTTCGAAATGTAAATGTCATAATAAACTAAAATGCTAAATGGAGAGTTTATGACAAAATACCTAGATATTTTTCTAGAAGCGCGATCGATTAAGTGCTTGACAAAATAAGAACATCGACAGTCCTGTTATCGATAAGTACCACTTTAATGTCATACAGGTAATACAAAGACAAATATACGGTTAAAAATAAATACAATAACAAAACTATATATTTATTTATATTTTACGTACTTACATTACAGAAATACAATTTGGAACTATTCATTGCAAATTAATCAAATTATAAAAATGTAAGTTGAACAAGTGTACGGATTACGTTAAATTTGTTCAAGATAGGTGGCACGCAACGCCTTAGGTAGCCAATATAACCCCATAAGGCCCACGGGGCTTCCTTGTAGTACCTACTAATTACATAAAAAAAAATATATTAAAAAAAATTGGAACAGAACTGAATTTCATTTGTTTCTATAAATTTTGACACAAAGGAATTTATACTTTCTTTCCTACACTATAAAGAACGAATTCGAGTAACATTTTAGTTCTATGGTGGGCCTTGGGAGGATAAGACTGTGTACGTCTTGTCGTTGAAGTAGTATGTACTTATCGATACATAGTATTGTCGATATTTTTATTGTGGCAAGCACTAAGAAAATGTCGTTCCTTTTAGAAAAAACATCTAGGTGTAATAATGATTAATAAGGTATCAATGTTACACACTAAATTACGTTAATGGACACATAACAAAAAATATTTTCTCAAAACGACCTCGCCATTTTGAGTAAATTGAATTGTCACAAAGCCTGTCAATGTCTGTTATTTATTTATTATTCATTTTAAATCTATAATTTTAAGTAATTAAATCGGTTATTCAAACCCACGAAATATTTATTCAGTATCTAACCTACCTTCATCCAACGTATTTGGATGCTTACTTCGTTGTCATCTACGAAACAGCGATAGTATGTTATTTTCTTAATTCTTGCATTTCATCGCCCGTACCTTACAAATGTAGTGCGGGTGGGAAAGCAAAGGGTGAAGGAGGGAAGGTGGGATTTCAGGCACGCCGGGAGCAACCGGCGGGGCTCGCAGTGCAATACAATGAGAATTGTGAATGGCGCTCGGCGCAGTGGTGGGGATGGCGCGGGGTGCATGCCCGGCGCCCGCCGCGGCTTGCGTAGCGAGTGACGTGCATCGTGAGGGCATGGCATATGCGATGATGTAATCTCCGCTCCGCCATTTTGTGTCGAGCTGCTCGCATATCGATGCTTTCCGGTTCAATTTGTAATAGCTAAAGATGAAATACGCCAAAATTGTTTTATTTAATTCAGTAGGGTTATCTGTAGAATAATAGATTAATAATGTAATATTAGTCTACCGGAGTTGCTAATGAACTATTATGGAATCTGAGGAATAATACATTTCGAAGTTGTAAAATGTTCTAGTTTAAAAAAATGAAATTTCATGAGAATATATAGATAGTGTAGCTCCGCATACTGCACGGGTCCGGAAAGCACAGTCACTGGCTAGGCTAATTCAATTAGGCATCTCTTTTATTTTAGTCGCCGCTGTCCCAACAGTACCATGTGACACGTCGAGCGTTCAACTTAAATGGCTTTGATAATTTAAATAATAAAGGGTTTACTAAATTCACGTAATCAAGATAGTGAATCTGTTACTATGAATTTATTGTTTATGGTACCAATTAGTGATGTGACGAATGTCAATTTTTAGACATACGCGAATGCGAATACGAATATTGACATGTAGTATTTAGTGTCATTTGTCTATGGGTTTATTTAACAGCTTAGTTGACTGATACATGCAGGTATAAAGAAGACATATTTATAATAGAAGTTAACTTTTTGTTTTGTTAATTGATAGTATAGTTTGACAATAGAAGATGATTATGACTTCACATAGTTTATTTATTCACACAAACACCAAAATTAAAATGATTGCAAGACTGTTTAAACTAGAAGATATGGTTTTGAAATAAATACATTATAAGAAGTTGATACTTATTTCTCTATTAATTTTACCTTTTTCTAATTGAAAATGTTATTTAGATTTAGGACGTTCATATTAGCAAAACATTCGCATAAAATAACGAATGCCAATGCCGAGAACATAGAAATATTCGCGGAAGCGAATACGAATACGAACGAATATTCGTTACATGAGTTACATCACTAGTGCCAATTATGTAGGTAGCAAATGACATTACGTCTACCAAATAGGTATGTATATATAAATATTAAACACCCTCTTTATTTATATTTTTTTGTGTTAAGACACAAAATAAATCAATAAACGGCAGGTGTAGGCACTCCACTCAGTTTATACCTACAATATAATAAATGTATCTAGCTATTATGCCTCAGGTCTTTCATATAATATATGTAGATAGTCAAAGCTAACATCAAAAGTAGATGATAACTTTGGTACTTTGTCGCTATTAGATATTTGACATTTCGGCAGTTGGAACTTAACAAAAGGTATCACTTAAAGCCCAATCACACAGTCAGCGTGGGCAAACCGTGGCGGACCCGCCGCGCGTTTGTTTCAGTAAGTTTTATATGCACATCAACACACAGGCAGACAGAGCGGATGACGCGCGTAACGGACGGTCGTTTTTGTTTGTGATAAGTTTGTTTGCTGATAACCTCGCACAATGCGCGCGTGCGCGGGTCGGGAGGGTGCTGCGGGCGTTTTAAGTATTTGTATGATGCGTTTTCGTCGCGGCGAATTAAATACATAATGTGATATATGTTTTCATTAAAATATTTAATCATTATTCATTGAATCATAAACTTCACCTAGGCGCCTCTAATGCCTCCATTGCCCGCTCTATCCAAAATGCCACCGCATGTGCGTTCGCGAGTAATAATAATAAAAACAATGACATTAGAATATTCATAGTTTTATAATAAATAAAACAGTAAATATACGTCGTTGTAACCTGTGTTCTATACACGATTTACCATTATATAAATATACTATATATTAATAGGTTGCATATGATTCATATTACCGGACATTCCACAAATTCCACAGGACTGTCAGCTTCATACGCAGGGTCACTACCCCCAGTAGGCCAGACCTGTCCTCTGTTATCTTTTAGATAACCGTGTCAATAATTCTACGCATTAAGTTCTGGAACTTAATCTGACAATGAATACTTGCATAAACAAAACTTTCGAAGTATAATAACTTGACATTTGTTATGGTTAAATAATTGTTTGAAAATTTTACAATTAATGGTCATTTTTACGCATTATACAATAGGTAACTGTAGTAATTTAAAAAAAAAAACGGGATGTAACTACTCCAGGTACAATCACATTTTTTTTTCATACTCTATTATCAAGGGTCGTCAACTTTCACTTATCAAGGGTTTCCAACCTGCCTTTTTGGTTGAGTATTAATGTATCAGATATGAAAGAAAATATACCTTTTCATTATTAATTATTATAGAAAACACTGAAAATAATATTTCAATTCTTACTTATTACATTACCCGTCGTCTAATGATAAGAATAATGGTTAATGGTCGAAATAGCGGCGTTTCTTAAATCTAAAAGAGACTTTAGTTTCACAATAAATTCCTAATACTTATCTCCCTGGACATAAGTTAGGTATTACACAATATAACAAAAACTACTCGAGTGCATATTATTTTAGACCAGGCAGCTTTCAATATCCAACAAAAAGAAAAGCAAAATGATTAAAAGCATCTTTGGAAAAGATGGTCCATATTTTTAAGTTAGTGAAGGAAATAATTATTATCTAGGTATATATGATGTTATTTATGATAATAATATGTAAAATCTACATTTCTAAACGACACATTTAAACAAAACAATTAAATTTACATTAGCTGGCGTAGCACAACCTACCAAACTGTACAAATGTTAAAAAAGAAATTAAAAATTAACTACAATGTTTGGTTAGAATGAATCATCAAAGAATTAGTAAAGTAAGCGTTGTTTGTAATAGTGTTGTTTAGTGATAAGGTAACGATTAGTCTACATTGGTGGTTATGTCGCTTCTCGCAGCCGGTCGTCCAAGGTCCTCATCAGTGGGCTACCGCTGCACATTCGTTTCGACAACATCGACGCCCTGCTCTCGCAGTACGGCAACGTGCAACATTGCGACAAAGCCAACTCGCGCGATGCTAACACCCAAGCGGTGTTCATCACCTTCGAGACCTCGGAGCAAGCGCAACAGTGAGTATGCCTGCTTGATGCAACTAACTGGGATGCACTTTATTTCTGGGTTTCTGGGCTTAAACCGATTGCAACGCTTGGCTATTTTTTCCTACATTCTCTTCTGCTATCAGATCCGGTCGAACATTGCATGACTGTCGGCTGCTATTCGCATTGTTGTTCACAGATTTTTGTGTTGGTAATGTGGCGGGAATTTTAGTGTGGGACTTAAAACATTATACATTTAGAGACTGCTACCTGGCATGGGGAAATAATCATGTGTATTATATTTTATTTAGAGAAGAGTTAACACTGTAGTTTTTATGTTACAGGTATTTAAAACTCGTCTATTGCTCGGTAGACTATAACCCATTTCGGGCGAGCCGTTTGTAAAACATTGTACATAATCATACTTAATTGTCCACTACATTTTATTTAGACGGTTACGGTTGGCTATAATCGGGTGTATTAAAGTGCTTTTTTATGTGAATAACATGGAACGTTGATAATTTACTAACGGCATCGGCGACATTACTTCAGCTCTACAGCCGCAGCCGTTGTTCTTCGTTTAAGGAGGAATAAAATCTCCACTACTAAAATACTGGATAACTTGTATGATCTGTTTAGGAATCCTAGTCATAAGTTAGAACTATTGATTATTATCTATTATCTATTAAGCATTTAAAGCAGGTGTATTCTCAGTTGCATATTTTACAAGATTAGCAAGAGATAGCTGAAAAGAGATAATAAATAACAAAATACATGTGTATATACATACCATACACATGTTTGTAGTTCAGTTAGTTGCATGCACATTATAAATGTTAGAATGGGTTAATGTAACATCGGTAAACCATAATTTTCAACAATTTGGAATAAGTTGCATGTTAGACCACATGCATTTCATTTATCATGAAAAGTGTAAATCCATCAGATTAGATCCATCCATAATAACACTTGGTTGCCTTAGGTATGGGTGTTGATTTTGCAATAACAGTACAACGTATGTATATTCGCCGGTCTTATGTATTCCAAAGTTCATTAAAGTACTTAACCGTTATTCGAAGCTTATTTAATTGAGATAGGCACTTCCGCTTCCCGCATGTGTTTCCTCTCTTTCTACTTTTGTATCTCATCAAAATAATAATTTAATTATATTGTAATTATACAATATATATCTATAATGTTCATAATCCAACAAATGCCCAGGATCCCGACCCGGAAGTGTTTGATTCGTAGTCACGTCAATAGGTTTGAAAAGCTGTGTTTTTCCCTGCAGGCCCCTCTTATCACTCCGGGCAAATTTATTTACAATCATGTGCATTTTTACGATTGAGAATTCTTATAAAATGCCTTAATTGTTTCAGGGCCATAAACGGTTTGAACGGTTATGAGCTGGAGGGCAGTCGTATGAAAGTAGAAGCCGCAGAGCAAAATGCGCGCGGCGGGCGGCGCGGGCGGCCGGGTGGCGGCCGCGGCGGCGGCGGCGCCAGCGGTGGCGGCTCGCGCCCCACCGATTTTCCGCTTCGGCTGCTGGTGCAGAGCGACATGGTGGGCGCCATCATCGGCCGCCAGGGTAGCACCATCCGCCTAATTACGCAGCAAAGCCGCGCCCGCGTCGACGTGCACCGCAAGGACAACGTCGGCTCCCTAGAGAAAGCCATCACCATCTATGGAAACCCCGAAAACTGCACTAATGCATGCAAGAGAATACTAGAAGTCATGCAGCAGGAAGCTAACAACACAAATAAAGGGTAATATTATACACATGTAACTTACGTTAGTGAAGATTCATGTCTGTTATTAGTTTATAGCGCGCTGTTATCCGTAAAATGACGTTTTGTAAATTTGTTTTAGGGAAATTTCGCTGAAAATTTTAGCGCATAATAATTTGATTGGGCGCATCATAGGCAAAGGCGGCACTACTATCAAGAGAATCATGCAGGAGACCGATACAAAGATCACTGTGTCCTCTATCAATGACATCAACAGTTTCAACCTCGAACGTATCATAACTGTAAAGGGAACAATTGAGAACATGGCTAAGGCGGAGTCACAAATTTCTGCTAAGTTGCGCCAGAGCTATGAAAATGATTTGCAGGTAAGAAATTATGCCTTATAATATAAGTGAATATCTGAACTCGTCGAAAAGTTCAAAGTTATGAATAGAATTTAGGCTATTCAGAAAAAGAAGTCGCGAAAATGCAATAGCATCCTCAGCTTGACAACGTTTCACCTGCTGCAAATCCATCTATTAATAAAGCAGCGATCGATATAATACAGTAATTAAAATCGATCCAGTGTTCCATTTTCATTGATCCAGGCGTCTGTAGACTTCATAATTTTTTTGATGTAGTTATATTATTAATGTAGTATTTTGCGAATAATAGTGTAATATTTACTTTGCTTTGTCAGGTGCTGGCGCCTCAAAGCATAATGTTCCCTGGTCTGCACCCCATGGCGATGATGTCCACCGGGCGCGGCGGCTTTTGCGGTGCCACGCCGCCCTTCCCGCCGCCCATCTACGCGCCCATGGCTGGCCAGGGCGGCGCGCAGCAGGGAGCCGGTGACTCGCAGGTAACACCTCGGCAACGATTACCACTACATAAAAATTGAGACAAATAAAATGCGACATAACTCGAAAGCGCAAACTGTAGAAAAATTGGGTTCCCAAGGCCTTGGAAAATATAACAACTGCGTTGTTTCATATGCTACTATGGATGCTAATAACCCGATGATTATACATGAAAGCCTTGTGTACAGTCAGCATCATGCAGTTAGTAGCAGTCAGCATAGACAAATATGTAGTACACATCCTTACTGCTATACTAAATAAAGACCTGTATCGATATATTTGGTAACTTTGGACCTACGTAAGAGGTAAGGTCTCGGTTGCTTGCAAAAACATTTGGCGTGTGACGCAAGTCACATTTTTTGACATGGCGGCGAGAAGGTTAAAAAAATCTCGTATCATATAACTAACATATGCGAATATAAAGTTTCTCACAAATATTTGAACAATTGGCGACCTTATTGTAAAAGCGATAAAAACCATCCTTGAGACATTTCGATCGAACATTCATTTTTGACATTACTTGTGTTATTCATAAACATTCAGTCAGGCCCTTCTTCCTTATCTTATTCTTAAAATGTTGGCGGAACAGGAGACCACGTACCTGTACATCCCCAACAACGCGGTGGGCGCCATAATCGGCACGAAGGGGTCGCACATCCGCAACATCATCCGGTTCAGCAACGCGTCCGTGAAGATCGCGCCTCTGGAGCAGGACAAGCAGGGCGAGGGCCAGAACAACGCGCAGCCCGAGCGCAAGGTCACCATCGTCGGCAGCCCTGAGGCTCAATGGAAGGTGAGTCTTTGAACGCTGCCTCTTTCAGTGTAATTTTGCGAGTTCTGCAATTATTGGACAGTGCTTCTTTTGAGTTTTTCGCTAATAACCCTTATTAATACTCGATCATTGGCGTGTTTGGACTCCATTGTCAGAAAACACATTGAAACTTCGTATTTAGATATGCGTGAGCTTTTTCCACATCATTACTTGTTACATTATTGTGTACATGTCATGTTATAACCGTGGATATTGTTACGTTCCAGGCTCAATACCTGATCTTCGAAAAAATGAGGGAGGAAGGTTTCATGTCGGGCTCGGACGACGTGCGGTTGACCGTGGAGATAGTGGTGGCGTCGTCGCAGGTCGGGCGCATCATCGGCAAGGGCGGGCAGAACGTGCGCGAGCTGCAGCGCGTCACCGGCTCGCTGATCAAGCTGCCCGAGCAGCCGCAGCAGCAGGGCCAGCCGCCGCAGGACCACGACACCACGGTGCACATCGTCGGCCCCTTCTACAGCGTCCAGGTACATATCCACCTTCTTGATTGCCTTAGCTCACTATCGAAACACTTTAAAACTTAAGGTTGTTTTATGGATTTAGTAAATGTATTGTAAAAATTCTAGTGCTTTTCAGATAGAATGTGTATCACCTGATCTAGCTGATATTGTATTTGAAAAGTACTACAACCCGTTTAATAATCCTTTTTATAGATAATAATATATCATAAATAATACGTTGCGTTGGAATATACTGCACTGCGAATCTTATTTATTTAGCGTTGTATGTCACTTACGTTACGACGTTACACATGTAGTCACAAAGTCCATAATTTCAGTTACAAACTTACGAAATATTATAAGAAGCTGTCCGTGTTGAACATTGTATGCGAACCGTGTCTAAGATAAGTATAGAATTTAAATATTGGGCGCAATGCGAAATCTTTTTTTGTTAACATGGCACAGTGTGGCGTTACTAAGGTTTTTACATTTTGTAGCAACCGCCTGAAGCCGGGTGAGCCACGTAAAGCACACTGCTCAATACTTCAGTGAGCTAATGAAACAGCTCTTCGTTTTGGCCATGGCCTTTAGTGATAAATGGCTTTTGGCATCTGGATAGGTGAGTGTTTCTTTCGTATTGGTTTGACTTAAAGATCACTGCGAATTTTACAAACGGATATAGCCAGATTTTTTTTTGATTTTCGTCTTGTTTTAGCCTTAATGTTATTACATATTACTGTGGTAGTGGACTTTTATGTGACTACATGTGAGGACTTTGCTGTACTGTAAACTGTTGTTACTGTAATGTATTAATTAGTAGTAGTAAAAGTAATTGAAACCCTAGTCTAATAAAAATATTGTTTACAAAACGGACGGATATTTATGGAGGTTGGACTCAGTCATGGAGCATCGTTTAGAAAATAAATTTGCTTAATTTTATATATCAATAATAAAGAAAATATACTTTGTTTTGGTCGAAAACGAGCTCTAGCCGAAGAAAATTATGACCTCGTTCTTGACCGAGACCGAGAATTAAAAATCATGCGTACTACTTCCATCTAACAACCTAAGAGTTTATTGTGTCATTGAGAAAATTATAATATTCTGAATTCATTTTCTCAACAACGACAACGTATCAATCGTCAACGAGCATCTCTGCATACTGAGACTGCATCTGTTTCGGCATTTGTTCTTAATTTGGACAGCCATTGCTGCAGACTTCCTGACAGATCTTAATTTAATAAATTAATAATTATTAAACCATATTGAAGATTGCAAGTGTGGATAGATATGTGGGATATTTTCTTGCAATTATGTCTCGTCTACCATTATTCACTTAGCATTGCAGCATATGCGAAAGTAATCATGAATGAAGATATACAATGTATAACATATGAAAGGCAAAGCGTTTAACCCGTTAATGGCCATGACGAATTTAATACCATGTCACACTTGTTAGTGTTTACCGACTATTGATTAATCATTTTATTTATAATTGACAAGTGTCCCTTTTCAAAGTATATATCACCCTGTGAATTGTTATGTTAAAAATAAGTAAATAAAATAAATTAAGGCATTTCATTAAGTGTAACTTACCACTTTTATAAAACTAGACAGTTGAGCAGAAAAGAGAAGTTGAAATTATCGTGAAAACACATTATCAATATTTTAGATGTCACGTAAATGTCGTAAATATAAATAACATTTGGTACCATTGGTTTGCTACCATTTTCATTGACAAACTCTTCATCTTACGTTTTGTTTTGGTCGTAACCTTGACTTGTTAGATCTTAAGATTGTAAATAATAAATACGGGATGCTTTTCAATTAAATAGTGTTGTATTTTAATAATATGTCTACCATAACCTTATTTCTTACTTAAGGGTTTAATGCTTTGCCTATCGTATTGCTACATACTGTATTATATCGATAACGCCTATGAACATATTTACACTTGATCGTTTTAGTAATGTTGGTTCCGGTATCGTAGTTACAATGTAACAGTGAGTGACGTTGTCGTGTTGTCCGCAGTCGGCCCAGCGCCGCATCCGCGCCATGGTGGCGCAGGCGAGCGCGCCCGGCCGCCACCGCCGCGCCGCGCAGCCGCCGCCCGCGCCGCAGTAAGCCCGACACCCACCCGCGCGCCCTCATACCATCTCACCCTCACCCTCACCGCCTCACCGCCGACCACCCGAGCGCCACCACCAGCCGCGCACCTCGCCTCGGACTTCACGGTACTTGCGTCGTACTTACACGTATGCATATAGGTTCTACAAAAGTTGTCCGACTGTTGCGCAGGCAGGCTGATGTGTTGGCAGCATATTGTGTCCAAATGTTGTTGTTGATATTATTGTAGTGAATTGTAATTAATAACTATTGATAAATCCATATTTTTACCCCGGGATTATATATGTTGATGATGATTAATATTTGAATATATACTATTCATATACACTATTTTCTTAAAGATATAGTGCCACTTAAGTATATGAATCTAATGCCGCGCATATAGTTTATTGTTATAGTTTTCATACCATGTTATCCTGCTACATTATAAAAGAGTTGTCGTATACCGCAATAGTTAATGATTATGTTCTCTATACATATACACATGTTAACAATAGCTATATTATCACTCCATTATTATACAAACGAGAAGTAAATATTTTGTTTTGTTATAAAGTAATAGATTAATCTGTTAAAATCATCACTACACTGTTAATATTATTTAAAGGGTGTGTGGGATACAAACCGACTAGGAACGAATATAAACATGATATGGCTTTACCGAGGAGGCTCAATGAATGAACAGACAGATGCTTTTGCGAGTATATTGTAATGATTTAAAACGATACAAAATGAGCATTTCTGCATGCATGCTGATAAGAATGTTGTACAATGATTATACAAAATGAAAATGTGCGTTGGGTGCGAAGTAAGTAATCCAAAGAGCGGCTGCCGGCGGCGCCGTCTGCGGCCGGCGGGAACAGCCTTGACTAGACTAGACGTGCGGGGCGGCGCGTGCGCCCCCCGACCTGCCACGGTGATGATAGTCCACCTACGATGGATATAAATATTTTTGATATAATAGTAATTGTTGGAAAGTAAGAAATAAACGTACGAGTTTTAATTTGTAAGTGATTTGTTGATCGTTTTCTTTGTAATTTTGTCTTTGTTAGCTTTATGATGTTTTCTTGTATGAAACTATGGTAAAAAGATTTTGAGAATTTAGGAGACACCGTAGCGTTTAATGGGTGTCATTGGAAGCGTATTGTTTGAATCTATCGTGATATGTTTTATTATTGAAATGTACGATTTGTGTTACTATTGTGCCAAGTGAGATATTTTAACTATGAGATATTAAGATTAAGTGAATAATATCAAAATTAATGAAAAGCTAAGATATTTATATTTATAATTGTGATAATAATATATGGAAGT
This sequence comes from Grapholita molesta, assembly GCA_022674325.2. Taxonomy (NCBI): domain Eukaryota; kingdom Metazoa; phylum Arthropoda; class Insecta; order Lepidoptera; family Tortricidae; genus Grapholita; species Grapholita molesta. The sequence goes on along the minus strand of CP053120.2, from coordinate 24,663,100 downwards.
TTTGGCAAAAAGAATGTTAACATTCTTATTTTTTTTTCTTGACTTATGTAATATCCCAAATGCATTAAAATAATTTTCAATTCATAATGTTAAAGGCAACAAATGAAGGTTCCTCCTACATAATAAGCCGAAAATGGCAATTAACTTAATATTATATCTTCCTATTGGACGTAATTGATTTTGATACAAACAATTTGTAATGCTTCCACATATTATTGAAAATAATCTCACATTTGGCATGGGTCCTTATAGCGTTCCAGTATTATTAAGAATTGGCGGTTTAATCCGTGAGTGTGTTACCTGCTGTTCGTCTATTTTATATATGGTTCGAGTAATATTCAATAGTGTTTCCGTGCGAGCCGCCGGGCCGCGCACGCTCGTTGGAAAAACACGGGCGAGGCGACCGGCGACTCCACTCTGCACATAGATTGGGCCTAATGTAAAGTTATGCTGAAACGTTAAAAGGTCGTAACATTAGAGTTACATATCTGACATGTAATAATAAAACACACTCTTGTACCAGAATTACAGTCTGCAGGGAACTGCGCCTGCCTCGAGACCGCGCGCGGTCTTCGACTCGGGTGTGGTTCCCTCGAGTGCTTGGTATGTTATTGTATTCGCTTCCGTTTGAAATGCATATGTACGGTCGTCGACTTTACTTAATTAGTTACTGGTGAGTAACTTTTACAGTGATACAGAAACCTCGAGCTCCGCGACCAAACCGGAGAGTAATCGCAACTGACATGTGAACCTTGGACTACATAGCATATACAGCTATAGCTACTTAATGTTATCAATTCATTTGATATAGAGTTTACAGTCTAGGAAATAATAAAAGACTGACAAATCAATACAAAATAGTGCTTGTTGGCACGCCAGAGACATCAGGACTTAGCCCAGTTGACAATAGGAAGAATTGACTGGCCGAAGGGCAGTACTTGCAGTGTACGAAATGGATTCCGTGAAGGGCAGTGCAGTAGCGAGCATCTGGATGTTCGATTACTTTCAATTCCACTGTAAATACGTTGTTGAAAAAAAAAGTATTTGGTTTGTAGTTTTATTGGACAAGCTATTTGCGCGCTGTTGTACATTATAATCATCAATCGGTACGTAATCTGTCGAGTTTCGTAGTCAGTTGATGGGAGAGAGACATTCGGTGCAGGGAGGCTCGACCCTGTGTTGGGTCCGGTTAACAAGAACCGAATATCGCTTACTCATCGAGTGGCTTCATAGTTTTCGTGTTTGGATTACGGCACGCTAAAACATTCACGAAGTTCCTTTTCGGGTATTTATTCTGAGGAAAATGACAGCATTAATGATGATACATTCCAATACATGACATCAGAGTTGTAAACGGTGCTGACACATTTTTTAGAATTAATATCTAGGTGTAATCTTACTAGTCTCATTAATTTTTCATCGAACTATATTTCGAGGAAAAACTATTGGAACTTATCAAGAAGATGCCCACCTGTTACAGGGCCAAAGATAGATCACAAACTATTTGCTTTATCCTTAGTAAGTTTGGTCCTTTTGTGTTTTTGTGTGATGTCGTGCAAACTTCTGCTCGGCAAAAGTTTGGATACGTTCAATCTGCCGAAATGTAATATAATAAATGTTTATTGGTGACTCAATGCACCTTGTAAGGTTTGTAATCTAAATTGACTACAAAATTCAAAATGCACATTTATTAATCATGGTGTTAGCAGTTTATTGTACTTCAATGTAAAACATCCCATTGTAGGGAAATAGTATGCATTCTTAATGTTGCTGTTAATTATAATGTGTTGAATCGATTAAACGTTCATCTTGGTGTAACATTTCACGTCATCATCATAATAATAAATACACACGTATTGTTCATATTATTATAATTATACTGGACAAAAGATATCGGCCGACCGGGTGTCGTGCGGCGCGTAAAGGCCGTGCTGGCCGGAACAGTTCGCCGCAGTCGGTCGGCGACGACCCATCGGAGTAAATGTACGGTTACTTTCACGACCAAAAAAGTGTACATATACAGGCATGTTGTTTATTCCTTCCAAATATTAAAAGAGGGTACATTATGATTTGTAATGTGTTAGGCTGCAGAAATAGTTTTAGTTGATTAATTGTATCGTTGTGAAGTAGTGTTAAGTTGAGTTTGACGCGGGCGGCGCGCGGCGCGCGGCCTCGAGACTGAACTACACCCCTGCCGGACGCGCCGGCGCATCCATTACTTTACATGTCATTCTCGCTATTTTATAATCTGCGTCATTCTTGTTTGATGGTTCTACTGTTATATTTACATATTTCTTTCTCATGTGTGTGTAACAACTGTTTTGTGCATTTGGTGTGTGATCGACAGAATTACCAATTTCATTTTTGTGCATGATTGTATTTTATAAATAAAGTCTGTGAATGGAATGATACAATTTTATTATGAACGTTGTTTAGGGGAGAAAGTCGAGCACACATTGCATTTTGGTACCTAATTTAGTTTACGTATTATTACTATATTTGTTGTAACTTGAACTTGCGGGGAAGTGGAGCACTCAACCTATTGTTCATATGTTACACTCCCTTCAGTCTTACTATATATTGATGTTCCATCGAGTCTATAGCTAATAATGTTTGTATGTATGTGAATGTACGTACATAGCTGGCAGGCACGCCGACCGCCCGCCGCGGCCCTTGCGCGCTCGGGACGAAGTCGGCGTTCTATTAGATAGAGAAGCTGTTATTGTTGCTTCTAACATATAAACGTATTAAGTTCCAATATACATACATTTTATCAGATAAACGTTCAAACTCAATTGTTTGAGCATACATTTCACCAAAATTTTCTTTGATTATTGTTATTTTTAGAACCATTTTAATTGGTATAAGTTCTGAAACTAATAACTACCTCAATATTACTAAATGAATATGATAATTATCTTTGTGCATGTTTTTGGGAACTGACTTTGAAACGAAAATTCAATATAGATAAGATTGCTATTTTAAACATAGTAACAGAAAATTGTCAAAATTAGGTTTCTTATCGTAATAAAAGTAAAGAAAATTTATCGCCGTTTTTACTTTTTTTTTGCCTTTTCCAGCCCTAAGAGTACCATTTATAATATTATGTTATGTATGACCCACTGAATTATATACGAGTATGATTCATATTATGGGCAAAGCCCGGACGAAGGAAGCTAAAATGCAAACCTCTTTCTTAATTCTTATCTTCTTAATAATTATCTACTATTCTATCGACATCCAGACTCTAAGACTCTTTTCTCTTTCTTCTTTCTTCTTTCTTTCTATAGTGAAAGGTGTATTTTCGCTTCCGTCGTTCGGACTTTTTAAGACGTAAGAAGGACCACCTACGTATGCACAACTTTACTTGTGTCGTGCCATTAAAAATATGTATTCCTAATGGCACAACTACGTCATAACACAACTACAATCAAAAAAGGAAATAGATAAATAAGATTAGTGTTTATTTTTTTTGCTTGTAAGATAAAGAAAGCGGGAGCTGCAATTTGCTGAAAAAGAGTGCGATATGAGTTCCTATTTTTACAACTCTTAGCTCTACTGCTGGTAACATTTATGGAAGATACTACACGGCACGAACGACCACAGAGGAATCAGTGATCCATTGCGGAACATGTTCACCAAAAAAAAATGTACATTATAGCACAGGCCGGGAAAATGAGGATTTCCGGCCAAGTGGGTTGATACGCGGATAGATACGAGGCCGGGATTCCGTTTTCACGACGAGGCATGTATAGTGCTTTTCTCAAACATACAATGAAATAAAAGAAATGCTTCAACAAATTCTGGCCGTCACCGTTCTAGACCAGGAAAATTACCGAAACCTGGACATAATTCGATAACTGTAATTTTATTTTTCTATGAACTAAAGTAATGTTAGTTCTTGTTAAGATATAAAAAATTAAACAAATTAGGGTTCCGCGTCAATATGAAAATCCCTAAAAACTAAATTTAGGACACTTTTTAATTTCATAAGTGCAGCATAATAAATAACTTCGTAAAAGTGCCTCTATTATGATATGATGCTAGTATGTCGGAAAAAATAATCAAAATTAAACAAATTAACCGACCGGGACTATCATTAAAAAAGAAGATTCCGTAAATTACACGTTTTCTGGCTTATCATCCCGGAAAATATTGATAACTGTAATTGAACAATTTATACTGAATAGTATATCATGTTTGATGATAAATTGTTGAAAATTAAACAGTTTCTCTTTGCAGATCTCTAATAACACAAATATGGGTAGTTTCTGCAAAACCAAAATACATAACTTCTTCAAAAGTGTTTAATTCATATCGTCAGCATATTATTATTATAATAAAATACAAATTAAACAGAATATATCCACGGTTATTTATAATTTCTCATTTTTTCTTACTTTCGTATCAATATGAACGTTATTTCTTGCACCGTAAGGTTGGTATTTTCGTGCGTGACTCCCGCGAGCCGCGAGCAATTCTCGCGTAGAAGAAATCGTCTCATAGATACATAGGCTAAGTCAATGATTATTAAATTTAATAAACACGTGGGGTACATATACCTACATCACCACGGTTCGGCTAGAAGAGAGATTTATTGAAATAGTGTGTTTATTGGGTCGATAACAACTAAATTGTTCAGGATGAGAGTCAATGTGGACAAGACCGTCTATCAGGAAAGTCCGTTTGCCAACCAATTTCCTACATTCTCTGATAGGTATATACACTGTGTAACATGAGGAAACCGAATCATTTTGACAGAGTATTCCTGAGGCCAAAAGAAGTAAAAAATATCATGTAACTTTTGATCAACTCCGGCAAAACCGGCCAAGAGCGTGTCGGGCCACGCTCAGTGTAGGGTTCCGTAGTTTTTCGTCCGTCACAGTAAGTGTTCCCACTTAAGAGTTAAAAATGGGCTATTTGATACATTGTTGTTGATATTAATATTAAGTACAGAACCCTAAAATCGGGCCCACAAAGGACGCTGAAAACTAAAGAAAGAGTTATAGATCCCAACTATACATGGAAAAATCGAAAAAATGTTATCAAGTTCAGTCCCACCACGAGTAGTAAGAAGGGGTTGTAACATGGAGTGATAACCAGCCAGTCATCATTTGAAGTCAGTCAGTCAGTTTCAACCTAATGTATGGGCATGTATGCTCCGACCCCATTATTCAGAAATAATTTTAAAACCACCATGTAGGGTATGAGCGTTCCACCTACAGCGACATCTATTTAAATTAAGTAAACTATACGCGCTAGCTTAAAGTACAGAGGCTCTAGTGTAAGTTTCTTTTGACGTAAAAAATGTCTCGATTGCGTAAGTGATACTGATATAATATGGGTAACTAACGCGATGGTGACGTTTCGTTACATTAAAAACATACACTCGGGGCTCAGATGTAGTGAATAATCAATTCCTATCGTATTTTCTCGGAAATGTTCGTATTTGTCTTACTACTTCACTCACACTCAGTACCCATCTGAAGTAGTAAGACAACGGAGGGGACGGTCGCATTGGGCGATGAATATTAGTGCAGATTCTTATTTACGGTTAAAACTAAACGCGAAATTATACATAAAATTTCGGACGATTGTCTCTGTCTTAACGCCTTAATTGGAGTAAAAGAGAAATGCTCGACATATACGAACTTCGATCTTCGCGGTACCGGGCCTAAAGTGAGGAAGTGTGTCTTGTCATTCAATAGAGATCTTGACAGCCATATCTTAGGGAATAAGGGCTAATTTATTAACAATTTGTAAGAAACTATCGCCTTAACGACTTTAGTGCTGGAATAATATAAAATACCTATTTTGCTCGCAAAAAAGCTTAAGGTATATGCAATCCTGCGGCGCTTACGTCTTTCTTGAGTGAAAGCAGAGACCATTTTACCAAAAACGCGTAAGATGTATGAAATCCTGCGGCGCTTACAGTTTTTTCGAGTCGATAAGTTTGTATGGGGGAACAATATTTTCGTTTTTTAGTATATTACTCGATCTTTTTTCATACTTTCTCACCGTTTAAACCTTCCCCGAGGCACTACAAATATTTCAAGACCAAAATTAGCCAAATCGGTAAAGCCGTTCACAAGTTATAGCGTGACCAAGAGAAATAGGGGTTCATTTTTAGATATATAGATTTTTTTCAAAAACCATTGAACCTATCAAGTTCAAAATAATTTTCCTAGAAAGTTTATGTAAAGTTCTACTTTAGAGATTTTTTTCATATTTTTGAAACTTGTGGTTCAAAAGTTAGAGGGGGGGGGACGCACTTTTTTTTACTTCCGGAGCGATTATTTCCGAAGATATTGACATAATCAAAAAATGATGTTAGTAAACCCCTATTTATTTTTAAATACCTATCTAACAATATATCACACGTTAGGATTAGAATGAAGAAAAAAATCACTCCCCACTTTACGTATAGGGGGGGTACCCTAAGAAAACATTTTTTTCCATTTTTTATTTTTGCACTTTGTCGGCGTGATTGATATACATATTACTACCAAATTTCAGCTTTGTAATGCTAACGGTCACTGAGATTATCCGCGGACGGACGGACGGACGGACGGACGGACAGACATGGCGAAACTATAAGGGTTCCTAGTTGACTACGGAACCCTAAAAACGGTGCTGAGTTATAATTAGACCCCGCTATCAGAGGTGCAAAATGGTAGCTATCAAGTTCTTATGGATGGGTAATCAACTAATCATATTTGTGATGTCGATATCGATACTCGATTTTTCAATATATTTTTTTTGTGTACAAGTACCATTTATTCATTATTTTATTTTTTTCAGATTAATCTAGAATTTTAAAATATTATATATTTGATAAGAATATAAAACATTTAAGAAATTTCTAGATATGACTGAGATAATAACGGGATCGATAAGGAGGTAGAAGGACATTGGGGTAGAGGGCGGGTTATGTATCTAAGTACTACAAACCAGTAATATTAGTAACATTTATTTGTATACAATTTATAATAATTTTTAGGAAAAGAAACATAAGAAAAGTAATAGCATCCATAGATTTTTTGTTGTACTAATAACGATTTATATTTTTAATGTCAATGATTATCATAGATCCCAAAAAAAGTTAAATTGTATACAAATAAATGGTACTGTTAATACAAAAAATGTATTGAAAAATCGAGTATCGATATCGACATCACAAATATGATTAGTTGATTACCCATCCCTAAGAACTTGACAGCTACCATTTTGCACCTCCGATAGCGGGGTCTAGTTATAATCAATTATTTTTTGTAATGGGTTATAACTCCAAAACGAGGTTAATTTCTAAAAGGTTATTATATATTATATTATTGCTTTTGGGCTATTATTAGCGCCGCATCGACCAGGTATGATCTATTGTGGCAGCCCTTTTTTATAGTTCATTACTGATTCCCTTTGAGTCCAGAAAGCTCCAGATTCTTTGGGCTGTAATGCAGTGCAGTTCAACTTGCAGTGCCCGGTTAGAATTGTCGTAACTGCACAGGCTTTGTGTCTTTTGAGCCCAAGCAGCTCTTTAGTGACATTGTTGTTGAACCCTTGAATTAGAGCTTTCGAGTGAGCGTTGCCTTTGACGGACTTCCACTCTGCGATTGCTCTAGTTCTTTCTAGATTGTTCAGCAGCGAGTAGACCTCCCGTTTGGTGATCCCGCAAAACGGTTCTGGGCCGACCATGGGTGTGTCCGCGCCCTTCCTGGCGAGTTCATCTGCTGCTTCGTTTCCAGTAATGTTGGAGTGTCCTGGTACCCATCTAAGTGTAACTTTGTTGGAGTTAGCCAGAGCGTTTAGGTTATACTTGCAGTTCTGGACAAGTCTAGAGTTGACCTCGAGGGACTCTAGTGCTAGCAGTGCAGCTTGACTGTCCGAGTTGATGTAGATATGTTGGTTTCTCAGTTTTCTGTCCAGATTGATTTCCGCGCATATGTTAATAGCGAGGACTTCTGCCTGGAAGATTGATTAAAAGGTTTATTGGATATTTTAGTCTCGAAATATGGTCAGGGTAACTCTGGCAAATTTATTCGGTTTCCTCATGTTACGCGGTGTAGAGTTATATGATGGACGTCCCTTAAAAGTAAAGTATTAGTCAATATAACTCTAATCAATGTGAGTACAACCGGCTTAGTGACTATAGTCAATGTGAGTAAGACCGGCATAAGATGAAACTTGATAAATGATAAGCTTACAAAAATACAACTGAATGGACAGGACATACCGGTCTCAGATGAGATTAAGAACCTAGGAATCACTTTCAACCAAAAGCTAACTTAGAACCCTCACCTGAAAAACATTTTACAAAAGGCAAAAATGGCCTTGTGGACGTGCTGTCGAATGGCAGGAGCAAGATGGGGGATAAGACCCAAAATTGCTCTGTGGCTTTTTACAGCGGTAGTAAGGCCCATAATTACGTATGGCTCCGCGGTCTGGTATAACAAGACCAACCAAAAGACAGTAGTCAACAATGTTAAACAGCCTGCAAAGCATGGCCTGTATAACAGCAACAGGGGCCTTTACCTCGACACCGTGGGCGGCCTAAGACGACACTCCCCATGCAGGTGCAAAAGGGAGGCCAAGCAGTGCGTCTACAGAATATGCACGCTAAATCGGCCTAAATGGCGCTGTGAAGCCCTAATCAAACTGAACGCCTGGGCTTTTAGCATGCCAATAGACGACATGCACAGCAAATGTCAATTCTCTAAACTCTACACAGTTGAAATACCTCCAAGAGTCAAATGGACTGAAGACCAAATGTACGTAGAAGAGAGAAGCCACCTATGGCACACAGATGGATCCAAAACGGTTTACGGGGGAGACCTAGATTCAGAGCTAACGTCAGCATGGGGACGAGTGCCTCAATATACCAGACCGAAGTCTTCGCCATTAACAAATGTGAGGAAATTAACCTGGATAGAAACCTAAGAAACCAACACATCTACATTAACTCGGACAGCCAAGCTGCTCTGCTGGCACTAGATTCTTTGGAAACAAACTAAAAACTAGTTCAGATATGTAAAACAAACCTAAACGCACTGGCTAACTCCAACAAAGTCATACTTAGATGGGTACCAGGACACTCCGACATTGACGGAAATGAGAAAGCAGTCGAACTGGCTAGGAAGGGTGCGGACACTCCCCTGGCCGGCCCGGAACCGTTTTGTGGTATTACAAAATGGGAAGTATACTCTCTGCTCAATAACCTAGAAAAATCGAGAGCAATTACTGGGTGGAAGCTGACTAGAGAGAACTCTTGAACACTCGAAAGCCCTAATAAAAGGATTCAACACCAAAATTGCTAAAGAGCTACTAAGAGCACAGGAGGCACAAAACTTGCGCAGTGACTCGAATCTTGACAGGCCACTGCAAGTTGAACAAACAAATGTTTCAGATGGGTAAGAACGCCACGTGCAGGTTCTGCCAAGAGTCAGAGGAAACGGCAATGCATTTTGCTTGGCTTTATTTATATTGAAATTCCATCCGACTACTTCATATTATACTTAATACTTAGTATTCCGACGGAGTTGCAATCGGAGGACTAAAGTTCTCAAACCTCTCTTACGCGGATGATACCACCTTATTTGCTACTAGTGATTGTAATATGGAGGATCTGCTGCGCAGGATGGAGAGGATTAGTCTGGAAGTTGGTATTAAGATCAACCTGAGTAAGACCAATTATTGTCGATCTTGTCAACAACAACACCCGAAGTCACACAAATAGCGAATTGTGGTGTCGTTAAATCGTATATTTATCTAGGAGCTCTAATTTCTATCAACAGAGGATGTGTAGATGAGATCAACCGAATTGTGGCAATCACTAGAAGCGCTATGGACTGGTGACGAAAAATATGGCGGATTCGTAACGCCACAAAATTACAAAAATCAGGCTCCTTAAAGCGCTTGTATTGGCCATATTTGTCTACGCCACTGAGACGTAGACCCTGCGGAACAGAGAGTAAAAGACGGTGGATGCGCTGCAAATGTGGTGCTGGCGAATAATGCTTTCGGTATCGTGGACCAAAAATCGAACCAACGTCTCCATACTCCAAGAGCTTGGCATCAAGCAGCCTCTCGTCTATCCTCCATCGTTCAAGCTCGCATCCTCGCCTTTTTAGACACGTTTCTCTGCGTGAAAATGTATCCATCAGCAGCGGCGCGTCCATACAAGCTTAACTAACTTTCCCACAGTTCAACAATTTTCATTGGACACATAAAGAGAAGGCGAAGCCATGTCAGCTCCTCTTGCCTAAGAAAAAATAAATGGCCGCCGTTACTGGTATCCATAGAGCGACTAGTGGTGCAGGGAAGAGTAGAGGGTGCCCAAGCGCGAGTAAGGATGCCCATGAGAGAGACGGACCAAATAAAGGCAGCCAAGGACCGCCCTTGCACAAATACGCTAAACTAGCAGCCGTCAGGGAAGAGTGGAGACGAGCCGTCAAAGGCTTATAATATTTGCACGATTGCATGCAAGCTAGATACATGAATCATAATGTTACATAATTACCATTGTAACATCCCTGTACTGTGTCTATGCACATAAATAATTTCTGATGTCTAATTTTATATTAGGACTTTTATGACAATTAAGTTATGGTCGTTTTAATGACACATTAAATAACGTCAAACAAACTCATCTTAATAATCTCCGCAATATGAACCGAACCGAATAACCTATGCTATGAAACGAAAACTACTGAAGAAATTTTAATTTAAAGAATAATTTTACACTGATGCAGGGATAAAATTAAGTTTAAAGTAACACTAGTTACTTTAAAAAAATAACTTTAATTGACCTCCTTAAAAGTTATCAAAAACACGGTGTATGCTACACCTTTGATTTTCAAGAAATTGTTAACTTGTAAAACCGATTTTTAAGCTTTCATTTCTCTACAGAATCATTTATGTCAATGTGGGTAAGACCGGATACTTTATTTTGAAGGGAAGTCCGTCATATGACACTAAATACCGATGAGATAATGTAAGAAATTGGTTGGCAGACGGTCTTACCCACATTAACCTAAATCAAAATATGATGGGCGATTCACAACAAGTAGATATTATACTAGCTGTGACCGCGGCTGCGCCCGCGTGTGGCGTGGAATTTGGTCTGTGCCGGTAACTGTTAAGTTTTGTGACCGGATTTCAGGGGTTGAAGTTGGTTTAAAATTAACCCGGACGGTGTTTTTCTCGACAGATTACTATCGAGAATGATTGAATCTAATTTCAAGAATAAACTAACTAAAAAAAAATACCCACTTAATTGACTACGGCAATTTCATGATGTTTTTCATTTGATTAAAATGATTAATTTTACTTTGATCCTTTATTTTAAAATACAATGTTACTTAAGCAGAGTTATTAATTTTTAGCTATTCTTTCGATTGGCATCATAAAAGTAGGATGATTTTTTTTTGACACTTAAGTCGCTTCGATTTCCAGACGAAGCAAGTTATTTTTAGAAAATCTCTGAATGCAGAATTAATAATATTTAATAATAACATAATGTCTTCTTTCAGCAAAATACTTTATCTACGATATTTAAGGTACTTCCTCTTCATGTCCCATGAGTTTGGGACGCTCTGTATAAAGATAAATAATGATATATGTAGCCTCTTTAGTTATAAAAATCAAGGTGATTTGTAGAAGATAAGATAGACGTCACTGCCATAAAACAAGTGCATTTTTGAAATAAACTGGTCAACAAAACAACTGGTCCGGCGGCGCACGTTAGCCGGCTCGCAGCCAACGTCCGCTCCCCCTACGTCTCGCACTCCCCGCGAGCATCCCCCTCCTCGACAGGGCCGTGTGTATAATATTATCTATTCAATTAGATTTAAAATTTCTTATCTGTGTAATAAATATGTTTAATTTTGGCGAAAACGTGATCATAGTACACAATAAGCTATTATTAAACAAAAAATTCTCAGTTATGATTTTTAACTACCGAGAAATGCATTATTATTGAAACGTTAAACACAAACGTTTAATTTTTGTCTTAATTGTCTAAATAGACGTTATAAAGCTTAAAAAGATATAAATATCATAGTTAACATTTTTACTTATATAGATATTGAGATCAGATACAAACTACAAAAAAAAACATACATGCGAAATTGGTTTCAGTTTAATTTTGCTATTAAGTGATAGCATTTAAAGGCTAGTCAAAATTATACTAACAAGGTATTTGGTTATCTTTTTTGCTTTTAGAAAAAAGTTAGGTAGTATACGATAACCCTCGATTTTTTTTTATATAGTTGCGACCGGGGATATTTTACTGAATATATCTAATTTATATTGAATACTGAATATGAATATCCAATAAAATAACAAAAACAACGAGTTATTGAATTATGTCCAGGGTAAGCTAATTTTCCTGGTCTATTCGTGTAGCGAATGACGTAACAAAACGGTATGGTAACGTAATGCCTTAACCCTTTATAAGGCAGAGACGATTTGGAAACCACTTAGTTAATTAACATTTACAAAGAAAGAACATCCTCTTTTTTATTTAACTATAATGGTATTATATAGCAAATATATCAGGCTTTCTTTTCTTATTTATACTTTTTCGGTCACAATTTAATTTTAGTGTAATTAATTAATCTAAAGTTTGTGGTCAATGAATGCACTGTGCCCGTTAAGGGAAGCAAGCATTTGTCACTGTTTCCATTATACTATTAAAAATACACAAGTCGCTGTATCTAATAATTTCAATTATAGCTCTTGTAATTGCGAGTGGCGAGACTGTTATTGGTATGATAATAAGGTCTAATTTTGATAAATCCACTCTCCATCGTGAATTGCAATATTTGCAATAACTGAACTACGTTGTTTGTAGTATCAGGAAAGTGTATCATTTGCCACTTAAGATTAATAAAATTATAAAAGGTTACATGCTATATCGATAAATATTGTAATTAGAACTATTTGCATGAAGAAGTATTGAGTATTGCATGTCACGTATCTGTCAAAGTATTGGAAACAGATCATCTGAAAACTCGAGTGCACTAACGGGCTGAGTGCATATAATGACCACATGTTTTTATTAATGATTTCGGTTTTTTTTTGCCGTAGATGTGTTCCCCAGTGCATTACAAACATGGGAGTGTATTTAACTTTCACGTAGCATATCTGTATAACTGCGGCCTTATAAAGGGTTAAGGAATATTAGGATGACATGAGCTAAATAGGTACCATAAGTAGTAGATGTTTTATTCAAGTAGTGATTTACGTTATTTGTAATAAATAAAAATTGATTGTTTATTTGATGTTATCGACGTCGTGGAGTCCTTGTTGATCAAATCGATTTTATCGACGAAACTTTGAGGACGACTCAACGCTAGGATATCTTACCTCAATATCGAATCATAGATTCTTCGCTACCGTCTTATTTTTCAGACCTAGCAGGAATAAGGACTGATTAAATGGTTTGTCAATGGATCAGACCGCATTTTGCTTCATAGATATGAAACTCATACCTGTAATGATGCGACAATGTCGATAACACGATAGCTTACTTACTTTCTATAAATAATTATATGTGTTATAGTTACGCAATAGTAATACGTAGGTTCTCTTAATAGGCCAGTCAAAATCGACACAAAAAATAGCTAAATTCGCAAAGCGATGTATCTCTGATTTTATTGCATTTTATTAGGACCCATTAGGGCTATGTATGTGAAGTTTGCAATTCACAAAAAGTTGTGGAAAAAATGCTGGACTTACTCAAGGCTCAAGACCTACTTTGCGTAGTGCATCTTCGTATCGGTGGCGACACGAGCGTGCTCGATGAAAAATTGCAAGTGGTTAAAGGGTTAACAATGGCGTCTGCGGAAGAACTAATACAAATTTTAGAAGGGGGCTGATGATAGTCACGGAGAATACACATGGCATGCCGGGTTGTAAAATATCACAATTTTCTTTTTCAATAATTATTTGTTCAAACACTCTTATATCGGTTATCTACCTACGCGCCGCGTGCCACCGATCTTTAACAAATTGAACTTAATCCTTACACTTACGATCCAACTTACTTTTATAATTTGCAATGAATAGTTCCAAATTGTTTTCTGAAGTATGTAAAATATAAATAAATATACAGTTTTGTTATTATTATTTATTTTTAACCCTATTACCCTATGTTTGTGTTACCTGTATGTTGTTGAAGTGGCAGTTATCGATATACAGGATACTGTAGATGTTTGTATTATGTCAATCACTTAGAAGAAATCGTTCGCGCTAGAAAAATATCTAGGTATGGACAGTCGCCATCAGATATATCGGATCTGTGAAGGGGGTCACAAATATCAGAACAACGCCTCTATTATTAAGCTATCAAGGCGACGATAAAGTGCATGCTCCGAAATTTTGGAATACCTTATCTGGAGCGGTACCGCGAACATCGAAGTTCGTATATTTCGGGCATCTTTCTCTTTTACTCCAATTACATGAGAGTGACAGGGACAATCGTCCGAGATTTACGAATATCGTAGTTCGCGGTAGCGCCGCTGCTCCGATATTTGATGGTGACTGGAGATGAGTTATACATATATATATATCACTAAGGCAAAAAATCGAGAATGGCACATCTAATATGTTTTTTAATATTTTAGGGAGATCGGCACAGTGGACTTTTGGGATTTGTAAAGCAAAATGCATTATTTTCAGGGAGAGGTATTGGCAATGGTGTGCTATTTTCTAAAAATACTCTCAACGTGGATTTAAATAAGAACGCTGGCCATTTATCTGCAGACGTTGCAGTACTCGTAGTTGATGGCACTTTCGTTTTGGTTACAGGATGTATTTTCTGAGTGTTGTTAGCTGAAACTAATTTCGTAATACTTGTGGTGCGATTGTTGGTTGGATTTGGACTTGTAGAGCTCATTGCGTTCCTGGTTATAGTGGTTATGTCTTGACTAACATTGTGTGGTTTCGATCCAGTTGTAGTTTTATTATTTTCATTTGCTGCGACAATATGCGAAGGTTCCTTGTCGCCTGACTTGCGTGAATTTTCTGCAACATTTTAAGTGTTTACATAAGTATAGCTATAAACATGTTATTGATATTCAAATCGAAAGAAAAATAGAAAAATCCGACTCGCAGCGGGACTCGAACCCAAAACCACTGGGTTGGTTCCTGGTTCGGCGTATTCCTATCTTGTCGTATTCCTGTTTCGTCGAAATGTCAATATAAAATAAAACTATGCAATTACTGTGACTTCAACTTTGGTTTTAATATCAATTGAAAATACATTTTATTTAATTGGCACACTAAAATTGCTAGAAAATGTACGATCATTACATTAAATCTTCATGTTTAGTAAATACTGGTTTACTGCATGACATATTTAATTATATGGATATAATTCCGACGAAACAAGAATACGACGAACCAGGAATCCGACGAAACAGGAATACGACGAAACAGGAATCCGGCGAACCAGGAATCCGACGAAACAGGAATACGACGAAACAGGAATCCGGCGAACCAGGAAACCGACGAAACAGGAATACGACGAAACAGGCATACGACGAACCAGGAATAAACCAACCACTCTCTCTAGGTAACCCCGTGCACCACCAATTGTGCCATACGAGTACCGCCTGAACTTGTAATTTTTTTTCTATTTTATCCTTCCTGGTGGTGGTGTCCTTCCGGGTCCCTCTTTCGGTAGATGTGTCTACACGTCACCCGTAATGATAATGACATATGACGTATACCAGGAAGGATAAAATAGAAAAAAATGACAAGTCCAAGAGGTACTCGTATGGCACAATTGGTATGCACTGGGCTATTCCAGTGCTTGTGGGTTCGAGTCCCGCCAGGAGTCGGATTTTTCTATTTTTCTTTCGATTTGAATATCGACGATATTGATGGTTAGCAGACGTTTCTGCTTAATAAAAAACAATGTAAGAACTATAACTAGGCATGAGCGTAGTTAATACTTAGTGGAACATTTCTGACGTAGGTAATACATAGGTACCTTATCTATACTTGACTAAATTAAGAGTCAAGTATATAATTTTAAATAACTACTTAGCTAGCGGCCAATTATTACAAATTATGTACATAATATACTTATCGATAACAGGATTGTCGATATTTATTTTTACTGTGACAAGCACTAAAAATATGTCGTTCACGGTATAAAAATATCCAGGTATTCGGTATGGGTAATATCTAATATCGAATATCAATGGATTGACGGTTGAACCTCAAAATGGCGAAGTCGTCTTCGGTGAAATTATATTTTTTGAGTTTTGTTCATTTACGTTGTTTAGTGTGTAATATTGATAGCTTATTATGCAGTGATCTAACGCAGAATTGTCCAGCTAATGAAGAATTTATTTCAAAACGCGATTAACCACAATTTTGGTCATCACCCGGCAGTCCCGGGGTCGCGGCCGCCTCTTGGCTTTCTGTCAAGAATAGCTACACTTTACAGAACGCAAGGCCTACTACCGAACAACGTCATGCTCTAAGAGCAAACTTGATATTATATTTTACTTATTTGTTACTTTACTTGACATTAGCGAAATCATCGATTGATTTAGTGATGGAAACCATATTTTAAAAGAAGAAGAAGAATATCAATGAATATTAAAAGAAAAATAATAAATTTCTGACTAACGGTGATTACTTCTCCGCAATAGTGTATTAAATCTACGACGATTCCCGGCGATTAGCTGGTTTGATTTCCTGACAGGCTTCGGCTGTGTCACCGCTGCCGGTTGTGCTGGAACTGTACTTGTTGAGCTTTCTGAAGACCAAATATTAGCACTAGAATTTTAATTAGGAACGCTTAATTGTTTATTTTATTACGCCTATTTGATAAAATATACTTGAAAAACCATCTCAACCTTTTCACACATATTTCAGACATGCAATGCTATTTGTTCGTGGTTCTATATTTATATTACGCTACTATTAAAATAGTTTTATTCGGATATATCTAAATAACAATAGGTCATTAGATTTAAGGTAAAACGGACCAAATATTGCACGGCTTACTAATGTAGGAGGATACCTATTTTACGTTACTAACCTGTAGACATTTTCAAATGATTTTCATCATAATAATCATTTCTTCTGTAAGGTCCTATAAAAAAGTAACAATTATAAATATTATAATAGTTTTCTTATGGCTAAAAAACTACAGAGCATGCATATTGCATAGGTATGATATGAGCACCACATGTTTCAAAAGCCTCGATATGACAGGCATGGCGCGTCGCCCTCAAATTGGGGTCTTACATTGACACTAGGAGGATATAACATAACCAATATGGAGACGACACACGCACTAATTTATATCGGAAAAATTCTGCCGTTTTCGCGGGGGGGGGGGGAGAGAACACATATAAATAATGTTAACACTTATTAATTTTTTACGTGCGTCGCTATATACACACGCACACGACAAAATTATCAATCACTTGCATAAACTATATTCACACAAGTTCCAGAATTGTGACCGGCGGCCGAGTAATTTTGGCAGAGGGGGACGCCTGTTAATGGCTACTCCATATTGGTTATATCCTCCTAGCATTGACATGGCCAACAAAACATACCACGGCACCTTAACTATGTCGAGACCTAACTCTACCTATACAATGTGTTTAAGACAAATATCAGAAAATAAAGTTAGACTGGAAGTCATATCTCTTAATAACACAACATCTGAAGGCTACGACGGTATTAATTAATACGAATATTATGTAGTCGTCTTTTAACGAAATATTAGGAATGTAACCTATATTTTTTATTTATTTAATTCAGATACCTTCCCTGATGTATTAATACTGTCAATTGTAAAGCCATTAGATTAAAATAACGAAAGAAATATTAATAACTATCGACCTCTTACATTAATTCCTATCATGTCTAAAATATTAGAAAAACGTATAAAGGACTTATAAACGTCTGTCACTAACTTTAATATAATTTTCATCACACTTGCTCGTCAATGGCGTTGTTACTTGCGAGAGTACAGAGCAGTTATAGCCGATTTAGCTCACACGGGCTGTTAAGTTTAGTTTTAAAAATATATGGAACTTCATACTTCACTTCTGACTGAGGATGTTTCCAAACAGCCAAGGTGTATTTCATATCTTCAAAAGTTTGCTACAACCAACTTTTAATATGTATAAAACATATCTTTATATTCAATTTGACTGCAATTTAATGTTTAGTATTTATTAAAAATAATTGTTTTCTATTTGATTTTGATAATTGATACTATTTGGCAGGATGATCTGTCAAATTCGAAAACAAAACGCAGTTGTTAACATTATCTGTGGAAGACATTGAAAAAAGTTGACATTGTTGACAATCTTTTTTAGTGGATGAGGTCTGATTGTAGTTTTCAAAGTGTATTTTGATTTTAAGCCTACATAAGTACTAACTAATATTTTACCAACGAATTTATTTTATTTCCTCGCAAATGTGATGAAAAACATTGTGTGTACCACGGGTGGTAAGTATATAACAAACTTGAGTCATTAAAAGCCCTCCGACTTCGTCGTCGGGCTTCTAATAGACTCGCGTTTACTATACCTTACTTACCATCCTCGTTGCACAATGTACTATACCACACATCAGTTTGGATTTAGAAAGGAAAAGTCAACCGCATTGGCAATCTAGTCTCTGGTAAAATCGATGCTAACCGTAGTTAATCATGTGATGCCAACAATAATATACCTAATAATAACGTATGTAACATGTGTAATGCAAATAAACACTCATAAATTTATCTCAAACAAACCATAGTAATATGAGTAGTCCGGAAAGTTACGCCGCATAAAACCTGCAAGGAAATAAAAGATTGATTGTAATCGTTAATTAAAATTAATCAAAAATGCATAGCTAGAAGAATCCAAGAGTCTAGTTTTAAGTAACTGCTGTGGTCTAAGATGCTACAAGAAATCATCTTACTTTTTTATGTAAATCATTTAAAGTTGAAGTACCTAAGTAGATAGGTACTTATAAATCATCCTGATTGCGAAATTAAGTCCACAAGAGAAGGGGCTTAAAGCTAAATAACAGGGAATATATTAGGTATGCTTTTATTACTTCTTTTACTAAGCTGAATATATCATTCGACTGTCACATTCACTAATATAATAAAATATAATGATATATTATTTTTTATTATGCAGAACCGTCTGCTAGCGAATATCTTCGATATTTTAATCGATATAATTATATAGTTTTATAATTGACTCTTGTCCTAAGAGGCAATAGGATGAGATATATAGGGCTGTATTAGCGGATTCGCTCTAATACATATGGTATACCTATATTCATGTTTAAATACGAAATGCAAAAGCATCATGAGGTCACATTATGTAGAAGATTGGGTGTCATACTAACGTCCTTGATATGGAAACGGATTGTGATAAAGAGGTGGCATTGGCTGTGGCATTATGTCATGGTACCGCCTGGAAGGGACAGTACTTCCTGGCGCTGGCCAGTCCCACGGGTATGGCGGCGCAGTAGTGTACATCATGTCAGAAAAACGCAGCTGTTCTGTTGCATCAGACAACGCATTCGGTCCTGTGGAAAAGTTTTGTATCGTCAATGGTATCAAGAAAATATGACGAAACTAACAAGGCAAGAGTGAATTGGCTGTTACTGAACCAGCGTGCTACACCTTCGACCTCGTCGACACTTACCATCAGGTGCGACTGAGGTCAAACGCTGGTCAGTCTTCTATATAAATAAAAAGAATCGGGGAACATACAAGACATGGAATAACAATATATGTCTATATAATACTACCTCCGACATGCTGGCTAATTCTCTCTTTTCAGCACTATGTGGTGCAGCGCCATCTACATGTTGAGTTATTTTGACAACGAGACATCTCCATAGAACTTGTATAAGACTGAGACGCACTGAACTGACAAAAATGTTTGCTAGGGTTATATAGGAAAAATGTTTGCGGTGAACGCAATTTATTAATTCCGGAATTACCATGTCATGTAGACATGGCAATGTCTTATATGTTCCTTGCACTGAACTTGTTTGGACCCGGGTATGTCCTTAAACTACGTCCAACAATGAGAGGTAGGGCACAGCGATGACCATCACGCTTGAATCTGGGGCAGCCCAACTGGGGAAGTACCTCCTCCTTACGGAAGACCACAGCCATAATAGCACTGCTACCTTTCAGGTATGTAGTGTTGTGTTCCTGATGGTGAGTAAGGTTCCCAGAGCTCCAACCCCCCTTAAAGGCCGGCAACGCGCTTGTGACTCCCCTGGTGTTGCGGGTGCCCATGGGCGACGGTAATTGCTTACCATCAGGCAATCCGTCTGCTCGTTTGCCGCCTATGTCATAAAAAAAAAATACATTTTTCTCCTTACTCACTCGATTCCAGTATTTCATTCTGTTTCTCTGTCCAAATAAGCGTTTCGTCGGTGGCACGTCCCGCTACAGTCATTCCAGTCACCGCACAGGAGGATTGCTCCATCTTGTTGGTGTCCTTCCTTGCTGCCCCAGAGCGTTCTCGTAGCAGTTTAAGATACTCTGCAACCGTGATCACCGAAAAATGTAATAGCTGGATTAAACGGATGGTGTGTCGAAATAGTTGAGATCAGTTAGTTACCTGACTTCAGGATCTCGACTAAAAGCAAAGCTTGGTTTAATCTGTCATCGTCCGTCTCGGGAATTTCGTTGAGTGCAACGTCCGGAAGCCCTGGTTGCGGAGCCACTACTAGGCACAGCATAAGTCCAGTGAAAAATACGTACATCATAACTAAAACATTTCTCTGAGGTATACTGTAGGCATAACACTGTTATAGTAAGTAAATCTCATGTTCCGTTTTTTTATGTGCAACCACGTTTGTAATAAAAAATATAAAAAAATAAGTGAACGTATCGGTTAACATATACATATTATTGATAAGGAAAAGAGTTAGATAAACTTCAAAACCTTACGTTCAACCTACGTTACTTGCCTGTGTTTGAATCATATACTAATATTTAGGTACTTGGGTACTTATAGTTTTACGAACCTATTTAAAAGTTAACTTGTCCGACCGACACGTTTCTTTATCTAACATTAGAGAAAAATCTGCTAAAATTGGCTACATTTAGAGCTACTCGACATAAAGATCAAAAAAAAAATACCAACTGTACATATGTAGGTATACCTACCCTCACTACTAAAAGGGGTGTAGTTCATAGCTTATTATGTCTACTTACTGCGGATTTCGGTTTGGTTTGGCGGTATATTATCAGACTGATCAACTATCTATCAGCAAGATGTATCGCTACGTCGCGAGTCAGCGAGGCGCCGCGCGATGCAGCGGAGTGTCTACTTGCTGCGTGCGCCCGCCTGCCGCAACCACCCTTAGTCTACCATACAAAACAAGACGAGACAATGCCATGCAGACAAGGGAAATAAGGGCCAGCATATTAAAGACAAATCGCCACGGCAACCTAAGACTGCGTTCGTTGCGTCACGCGGCTCCGCGAGTGTACCGGCGTGTCTGTTCGTATGTACGTCCGCAGCCTCAGTGATTCGTAGTACTAAAAAACTGAAATTTTGTAGGAGCATGTGTATTTATCAAGTCAAAAACGTGGTTGAGCCGGCGAGCATCTCTGCTGGTAGATAATTTATAACAATATTATAATAATAAGCGGCACTTTCGGAAATAAAATTGTATACTATTTTATTAAGCATACCTGGGCGATTCTCCGAGCCGAGCTGTTTTGCGTGACTTCGGTGGAACAATTTTTTTTTTACTTTTTTAATGTGAAACATGAAATTCTAGATTCAGGCTTAAATTTAAAAAATATTGCCGGGAAAGGCCCCCTTGTAACCTTAACGGTTTTTAAGATATTTTAGTTTTTTAAATCACCGAAATCAAGTCCACCCACCGAAATCAATATTCATAAAAAAGTTCAAAATTGGTTTTAAAATCACTTTAAAAGTGTTTATTTCTAAGTTTTTATCAAAAAATACTTGTCCATATAAAGTTTTCTTATTAAATTCAGAAAAATCTTGCATTGGAAACTCATTAACTATAAAGTATATACTTAGTTTCATATTTTCAGCCCAACGAGCTGATTTTAGCAAGCAAACTAGTCAATTCGGAAGAATCGCAGCCTAACTCTCTTGCATTTTGTCGGCGATGTCACGCACGCCCAGGCTTCCTCGCACGTACTCGTTGCAGATTTTACCGAGCCTGGTAACGCCGCACATCCACCTCAGCATCTTCATTTCAGCAACTTAGATGGTACGCAGGTGCTTCTGCGTCACCGCCCACGTCTCGCTGCCATAGGTTAAAACTGGTCTAACCATGGTCTTATAGATCAGCCCCTTTAGTTTGACCGGCATTTTTTGTCGCAGGTCACACCTGTCACCAGTCACTCTCGCCATTTTTGGCATGTAGCGGCTATTCGGTGATGATTGTTGCATTCCATTCGATGTCTCCGGACATGTGCATTATACCACCCAGGAATTTGGACTAATTGCCCATCGCTGGGTATCGGACTGTCGTCACGTGGATCTGGTTCGTTCAGGGACATGAATTGTGTTTTGACAACACTCAACACCAGGCCCCCGGATTGCAACTGGTGCTTCCATGAAGCGAGCGCTTTCTGCAGCTCGGTACGGTTTTCAGTGCATATGGCTACATCGTCAGCGTATATAAATGTCCACTTTGCCAAATCTTGTGCTTCTTTAGTAATCGAGTCCAAAAAGAAGCAAAACAGGAAGGGCTCAGTACTGAGCCATGACGAACACCTTTTTTGACCGCTATTGCTTTGGTCTCACCCACCGATGTCCGGACCACTGATCGTGCATCCTTATACATGTCAGCAATGGTCTTGACATATTGCTCTGGGACATTTTTCTTTCGAAGGTTCCACCAAATAGTATCCCTTGGAGCACGGTCAAATGCCTTTTCCATGTCCAGGAACGCAACGAACAGCGGTTTTTTCTTCGAGCGATATTCTTCGGCAATTGTGGACAGAGCAAACATATTAGGATCTGTAGTTGATAAACCAGGTACGAAGCCATAATAATGTCTAGATAGTGAGTACTCTGACCTTATTCGGTTGTCGATTACTCTTTCGTAAAGCTTCATAGTATGGCTTAACAGCTTGATGCCTCGGTAGTTGTTGCACTCGTACTTGCTTCCCTTTCCCTTGTAAATCGGAACGATAGTGCGCAATCTCCATGCCTCTGGCATTTTGGAAGAGAGCAACACCTGACTGAAGAGATTAGAAAGTAGCAACACACCAGTTTCTTGCAGGCATTTCCAAGCTTCCACTTGGATACCTACGGGGCCTATTTTTGCAGCGCTTTCTTAACCTCATGTGGCTGTATCGGAGGTATGAGACCTACCATTTGACCATTTGCTGCCATTTCCGGAAGCTGTGTAGCAGCAAGCGTAGGGTTTAGAAGTTGTTTATAGTAGTGATGCCAGGCCGCAATGACAGCTTTATCCTTAAAGAAACAGCTTATTTGTACTTAATATATCGCTGGCCGAGCACCCGCATCCGCAACACAAGCCTTCTGGAGCTTTTATATGCAAGATGGGTGCCGAGAATGCGCACACCGACGCATCGAGGAGCTTTTTGTAGCGGTGTGGTGAACACAGCATATCAATTTTGAAGAAGATGAAACCCGGGCTTATAATTTTGAACCAGAGCCTAAACATCATTGAATACAAAATGGCTTGAAAGTTGATGGCCAAATTTTTCTGGGATTGTATTTTGAAGATTAACTAAAAAGAAAGAGGGTTTCATTATCATGTGTCTTTAAACTAGTATGCTTTTAGCTAGTGTGAACTTTAAACTTCATAATTTAAGCAGTAATTTAGGACCCAAAATTTCATCAGACGGAACTATAAAGACTTGAAAGAATAGAGAGTCGGCTCCACGATTCTTGATGACCTTAAGCGTCTATTATAGGCCCAGAAGGAGAATCTTTATTAGAAGGCACTGAACTTGATAGATATAGGTGAACGGTAATCATAACTGATTAAATAGGAAAAATATCCGCAGATAGCATAACCAAATTTTTTTTAAAGTTGCGATTAAATATACGAGTATGCTAACAACGTTGGTGTTAACATTAACAACATATTCATCTGTTTTGAATACAATTATAACATACAAATGATTTAAAAACAAACAATTAACCTGTTTTTATAGTCAATATTGATCACGGTGGCACCTTTTTTTGATTTCGGTGGCCTAAAACCCCACCGAATCCACGGAAATCACACCCACTGAATTCAAATTTTATCATTATTGAACAATTACACAAAAAATAACCATTGTATTGAAAAGACTCACTGGTAACCAAATCACATACTTCTTGGCATGGCTTAGGCACTGTTGCACTAAGAAAAGCACAAACACTGAACGAAAAATTTTGTTCACCGAATTCAAGAAAACACGAAACCAAACCCACCGAATGATGAAGATACCTTTGCGAATTCTGCTATTACACTATGAGCCTACGTCCGCTCTCGTCGGTAAACGCGGCGCAACTGAAGCTACCTGTGGACGCGGCATTGAGTTCCTGGTATATTGCTTTGTGCGATACCGCCAAGTTTTGTAAACTCCAGTGAAATCAAGCGTTGGCGCGGGACATGGCGAAAATATGTTTTATTTAATAATGGTAATTCAGATATTATGTTCAGTGAAATTATAGTAGAAATAAACTAATTAAGAATATGTGAACCAATATTAAAAATTAATACAACATCCCCAACTTGAATTATAATTTTTTGTTTCAACAAATTTGGGTGCGGGACACGCCCACTGTACGTCAATTTCTGCACTTTTTATTTTTTTTATAATATTGAATATGGTGTTATGGAATATTTTATTAATTGTCGAGATATAACAGACGCTGAAATATGTATATGAATTTTTTCAAAAACATTGGGCCAAAAATTCACGCAAATATAGCCTCGGACACGTAAAAACGCCACCTCTGAGAACTGCCCACCTACGTCCGGTTTTTTATCCAATATCCCAGTAGCTAGACTATCCTTTCCACCCAATAGCCTAGTACATTCTAGATTCCATAAAACTCAATAGTCCTTTCACCATGGCGGGTGCTGTCTATTTGCGCGTCTCATGACACGGATAAGGGCAACATCCGCCTAGTGTACACCTTACATATCATTAAATTGTCGAAAGGGCCCGCGCGCACGTTGGCTTGATCCGGCTCCGCATGGTAAGGGTACCTACTTGGTCATAACCACCTTACTCCCGAAATGTGATTAGTTTGCTATTATGACTGTATGACGAGCTAATTGCAATCGCAGAATTGGTTAGAGCCTTGCACAAACATATAAGAATAGCAGTATATACAACAAATTTATCATAGCACAGTTATTATGTTATACTTAATTAAGATAGGGTAGATCTTCATCTGGCAAAAAAACAGAATGCCAGAATTCATCATTCATAAGTACCTAATTCATTATTTCGCAGAATGTGTTGATTTCTGAAACTTGTTTTTTTTTGAAGATTTTTTAAGATTTCACTTGTTAAATATATTAGGTTAGATTAGGTTTGTGTTATTATTACTTATTATAATCCTAAAATGTGTACAGTTTCAGTAAAAAAAAAACCACATTATGAATTATACCAAATGATAATTTACGTCAATAAAATTTCTGCACGACAATATTTGGTGAATCGTCACAGGCGTCTATTGATGCTTCTGTTTTGTTTGAAATTGAAACACATGGTTGACCACTTCGTCCCATTCATGATACATTCGGCTCCCGTGCATCATACTCGTAATTGTGACGGTGAAATGCGTCCAAGGTGAAGCATCAAGATCAGGATAAGACGTTTATATGGAACGTACACTGCTATATCATCTTGCCTTTGACATGGCGCCGATGATATTTATTTAAGAAGTGCGATGTTATGAAGTACACTTTGTACATAATATTATTCTGTGCTTGTGTCCTCAGTAATTGATGTTTTGCCTTTTGTTGCCTTCGGGGTAACATTTATTAGTCTGAATTCTTTTAAAAGTTCTGAAGCTATCTCTGCTGCTACGGGGTCTTTGTTAATGTACTTTGAAGTCTTTTTGTGTAAAATATCTGGAAAACAAGAATATAATATGTATTAACAAATAATAGATTACTTCTAAAACATATAAAGGAACTATATACATGTATTCGTTAAGAGTAACTAGGCGATTATTCCGTAAATATAACATCAGATAAACTTTAAATGATAATTATCGAATCAGTTTGAAGTTTTCTGATATTTCTACACTTAACCATTATACTCTGTGTATACTCGTACTGCCTAAAACATACAACTTTATTTATAAAAAAATGCCTTGTAACAATAAACAGTTAACTATCACGACTCTCTCTTTTAAATGATGTCTAAATGTTTGGGAAAAAATACTGAGATATGGCAAAACGTTTAACTGCATTCGGACATGTACAAATTGTACAATATAACCTAATATTATGTTACGAGGTGCAAAACGAGAATTTAACTAGGACTTACATGGCATTTTGTAGGTACCTACTAGGCCATTAAATACTAAGCATTAAATAAAAAAAACCCGCATAAATAAAACGTACGGTACGTATATATAAACAAAAACAATATGAATGTTTATAACATGTTTTGTTTCCTCCTAGTGGTATAATAAAATCTTGCCATTCTGGTTGCAATTGTACATATTTAACGTTAATTAACAATTTGTTATAGTTACGACAATATTGATAAACAATTGTCTTACGCTTAGAATTCCGCCGCGTCGTGTTAGTTGCTAAAGGGCGGCTTTTAGTGAGTAGGGATTTTGAAGTGGTACTGGAAAGTATGATGCGTTTAGTATTTGTAGGACGTTTTCTAGGACCCCCTGTTATTGCCGTCGAGTAAACTGCAGTCGTAGTTGTGGGTGCTTGAGTTCTCAAACGCTTGTTTGTTGCTATTAATGATAAGAAAATAAAATTAACTGAAAAGTCATATTTATATATGCTATATACGTGATGTTCTTAAACTTTATACTGTAAATAAGTAGGAGGCACTTACGAAGATTGTGATAATATCGACGCGGTCGAACATCTGAAAAATTACTGGTATCGTTTATACACAGATATATGTAGGTATATATAAACTCATATACCTACTAACATATTGTCAGGTTGAATTATTATCACGTGACAGTTTTGTGTAAGCTGTGCGGTATCCGTAACATAGGTAAGTAGGTATATACTGACCGTATAAATAATAATCAGGAAAGTATCTTCTCCAAGGCCTCAGCCGTGGACGTAGACGTTGCTGTGGTAGCCTTCTTGTATCGTAAAAAGGTATCGCCCCATTGTATACCCTCATAGTCTTCTGGTCTGACCACCGTGGTGGGAACAAGGGCCGGACGTGAACTGTAGGAGAATTCCAAGAACCTTCGCTTTTATTGAATAAATGAGCTTTGTAGTCATCACGAAATGCCATAGCTGCGGAAAGAACACTTGGGATTAGGTTTAGAGTTGCAAGTATCATGGAAGTACTCCCACGCTCTGTTGCAAATTGTATTTAACTCGTAATTTATTGCTGAACTAACAGTTTTCAAGGGACACAATAAGGCATTAGTTTTAGCTTTTTTTTAATTTTGGGTTTTGATGTGGCATCTAACAAGAGTAATAAAATTAGTCGGAGGCGATTGTTGAGGTTTGATAAATAAACTTATATTGTTAAACTTATATAATTATTTTTCTTCACATTATCTTACCCAGAAAACATACATGTTTTAAAGTTATTGTTTCTATTAAAGGCCACCCCCAGTATATAGAATTAAATAGGTAGGTACAAAAATAGAACAATTTTTATTTTTGTCTATTTTATTTCTTCTCTTAGCATCGCATTAAATACCAACTTATTATCAAAACCGAAGTGATTAATAATACCAGAGTTAATAATACCTATTTACAAAAGTTACAAAGCTATTATACTAACTTGTAGCCAAAGTCCCAATGGTTTTATTATGCGCCCGTTTAGAACTAGACATTTCGTTACTCAGACCAGTAGTCGCTGCGAAACTAGGTTGCTCGACTACGGTGATATTCTCGGCTGCTTGTTGTAATACTTGAAGGCGATCTACAAAGGACTAATATGAGTATGTAAGATTTTATTATGTTGGTACCCAATTTTCTCGTAACTGGCAATATTGATGTACGAAACATTTACCTGATTTCAGAATGTCTATTAGGAGCAAAGCTTGGTTCAATTCGCCGTCTTCGTCAGACTTTATTATATCGTCCTTATTATTAGCATCGTAAAGTAGTCTTTCTTCGGATAACGTTATTAAATTTATAAAAATAAGCGCATAAATCATAACGGTAACATTTCTTTCCGTCACTGCCCGAGCGTAGGTATGCTATATTTCTACTTATATTATAGGTACCTATGGCACGTATGAATTTAAATTTTATGTTCTTAAACCATATAAAATAGTCTGATAAAGGATTACGCACATAGTACTTTGTTATTATTTATACTTACCTACTGTAGAATCGCAAATCGTATTTACTGAGGCTCTAGAGTAAGTTTCTTTTGACGTATAAAAACGTTTACGAACGCGTAAGTGATGTTATTTATATAATATAGGGAACGCAAACGCGTTCGTAGCGTAAAGTTACGTTAAAAACTTACACTCAGGGTCTCTGGTGTTGCAAGACAGTCAACGTGGTACAAGGTATACAAATAAGTAGATACATCGATTTATAGTCTTAAGTTCATTAAATACCTAATACATACTCAATGTAGATAGTAGATATTTAATAAGCAACATACAGAAAGAGGTATTTAGCAGAGAGTAAAGGATAGTTACTACACGCACTAATTAGGTTGGCGCTCCGTAATGTTATGTTTAACCCGGGGAGGATGATGTAAAAAAATTACGGGAAAATATACCTTGTCATTATTGACATAAGAGACTGATATATGGGGTATGAGATACCCTGCTTCATGCTCGCCGGGTTAAGGTTCCGTACCTCGTAAGGAAAAAAACGCAACCTTAATTTACATGGCTTCGCCTGTCTGTTAAGGCCCAAACCAGAAACTAACTAAACCGCCTAGCAATTAATTCAACAATTGTATGTACTGCCAGATCATGTAAATGACAAAGTTCAGATAAGGAAGCATATTAAAGTATGTCTATTTTGTGAAGTCGAATTTGTTTATACATTATTATTTTTACTTTTATATTTTAGTATTTTCATATCTTGTAATAAACTGTTTGATATGTTTTCTTATCGGACTACGCATAATTATGTAAGTACTTAAGATTTGATGTATCACTGTATTGAAAAAATAAGTCCTGCCGTGGTTTCTTGCCGGTATCTTCACGGGTCAGAGGTATAGGGTTTGAACCGGTGTAGATTTTTTCTTTGACGTTCATAAGTGCATGTAATGTGCCTAATTTGAAAAATAAAGATCTTTTATCTTTTTTTTTATCTTTTAAGGCCTTTATCTCGTAAACGCGTGGAGGCAACGAGTTGAAATGAAAACTACACAGGTCTTCTGTACCTAGCAGCTGTGAAAAATTCAAACTTCTGAGGAGAAACGTAAATAAAAGATACAGCTTCCTATATATGTATTTAGTATGTATGTATTTATATAGTTTATGTATACAGGGTGCATTTTATAACATGTATATTTTTCCAACTCCATATGTAAAACATTTTTTTAATGTTTATACATTTTCTTTTTGTATTTTTTTACTTGTAACGGATATTATGATATTCATACAGCTTTTAAAAAATATTTAAAATGTAAATTTATATAAATTAATTTTCAAACTGGCATGAATCACAAAAAAAATATTCATGTAATTTTGGTAATGTTATGACAATATTTGCAATTATTGAATTTTGAAGTATGTTGAGATATTTACTTAGTAATGATGTTTTATATTTTGTTTGACGATCCTTATTGGGAGATTCATATATCCATTACTGTACAAAATTATATCACTAAGTATTTTATTTTTGAATTGATAATGTGACGATCATGACTGAAGTTCTTATAAATTTGTAAATAAGACAAACTTATAGTGTAATTATCTTTCATGAAATAAAATAAACTAAACTAAACTAAACTAAACTAAATATGTTATTGACAGTTATCATTCAAACAGTCCATTCAAATTACTAATTTAAATAGCCTAATAAGCCGTTATAATATCCAGAAACAGCTGTTAAAAAGTAAAATTTATTACAAAAAATAAAAATAAAGTATTAAAATATTTTGTCTGATTTCAGCGAGAGTATTAAGGAGCTTTCAATTGCAAGTTGTTTATGGAGTTAGAAAAACGTATTTTGTATCATGTAAAAAATTACACTCTGTATAGGCTGTTGTCGGCCTGTGGCTGTGTGTTGTTTTACGACATTCTTCCCGTGGGTATCGTAAAAGGCGACTTTAACTTTGTCGAGACCTGGGCTGTTCTGGAGTCCTTACTGCGATGCCAAATAGACTATCGTTATATCGAGGTGCTGATGAGATATATGGCTTTACGTAGCCGCTACCATGAGTGTCTAACTACCGGGTCAGCAGTCTATTCACCGATCCAATTGCGCAGAGGAGTCAGACAGGGGGATGTTTATAACTTTATATCCCCGAAACTGTTCACCGGAGCGTCGGCGAATATGTTTAACGACTCTGAACTGGAAAGGTAAGGTTTTATTTATAAAGCCTTACCTTTTATTTATAAATGGCGACTACATTTCACACCTACGATTTGCAAACAGTCATACCTAATAAAATATAATTTTGAACTTTCATCAATTTTTTTTGGAACTGATTTAGGCTCTATAAACTGTATGGCATGTTAGAGCGAACGGACTGTGCGGGGGGAAGATAGCCCGGGGAAAATCCACCAGAACCCTTCCGAACCAGACTTGACTTGTATGACTGGAATTAGGAGTATTCCAGTGCTGCGTTTACGCTACGTGAGATTTGTTGAGGCAGTTTCAACCGAATCTGAGTGGTGTCGAGCTAATGGGAGTTTTATTGCTGGTTCGCTAAGCCTAGCCCGCAGAAAAGACTCCAGCAAGAAATTCAGCTAGGCCCGACCGTTGTCGCAGAGATTCAATCCGGTACGCGGCGGTACCGGGCTGATAAGGGAAATGTAATTTAAAGGGAGTCAAGACCTTGCACCTGAAATATGAAATTAGGCAAGTCATATAATTTTATAAAATAAGATAAAGCACATAATCTGCGGGTTTCCTTATTAATTTTAATTAGTATAGATTTATACATCGATTGACACGATCTACAAGACGGAATAAAAACTCTTTTTTTCGAGGATTTCCGTTTTAAAAAATATATTCATAATAAAACTAAACATGTAACTTAATACTGAATATCATAATGTACCTTGAATGTCTTGGGGAAATACTAGTATGACATTTTTGTGCTTAGAGACCAGATAGGTACAGCAATGAGTTTTAGGACAAGACTTCGTATGACCTTAATGACTGAAAGTGGCGATCTGTGGGTATACCTACGAAATAAGCCTACCCAATGATTGAAATGGAAATCATCAGGGGGTTGCGCCCCCCAAGAGGCGTTCCTCGGCGGATCACCTGGCCCCGCCCGCAGGCATTCATTGCGTATAACCTAGGCCCCCTATACCTATTGTTGGAAGTACCTAACAAGTTAATTCCATCAGTAACGTTCATTCAGAAGAAAAAATCAAAAGGTTCAATGGTAGAAAGTTTCGCTTTTATTCTTTTGGTTTGTATGAGAATCAAAATAAGTTAGAAAGGAGTGATTTACTATAAAAATCCAATCACCTTTTAAGACCTGTAAAGACTAAAATATCAAATATGTCATTATAAAAAATAATTTTGGTCAAGGTGTAGTTTGTGAAGTTAGGTCTTGTAGAGTTATTTAGCGCGTGTAGATTAACCTCTAGCGTTAGAACCTCTAACTTAACACTATTAGAAAAATATGTTATGCACAAAATAACTTTCAGATAGGGTGACGGTGCCAGTAATGGACAAAGGAACCAATCATGAATATCAGTGCTTATTTCAAAGGAGTCAGTGTTGTGCAATATTTACCAATAAGTGTTGGGTTAGTTTTGTTGGTAAATATTCAATTTATAACGTTATGGTTTTTGAATTAAGAACTAAATATTCATCCTTGGCGCCTATCAGCTTAAAGTGTCCAACATCAGTGCCATCCGGCCCGTTATAGAACTCACGACAGTGAACAAAATTATAAAAAATCCTAAAAGCTATAAATTATAAAATTTGTGAATATGTATAATAATAGTCCAGGAACTTTATACTTCGGCAGTATGCGTTAAATCCGTTAGTTCTGATTTTTTTCAGACTTGTTTATGATGTTGGCCTAATGAATAATCCAAGTTTGTGACCTCGAGCGCCGAATGCAACTTTGTCAAAAATCGTAAAAAGAGTAGTTTTGCCGGTCCGTCATATATTTACTCAATAGGTGGTATTTCACAGTATATTTAACGGCACTTAGTCTTTATTCCTGTGTCTCTTACAATTAAGTACAACATTTTATACGATAATTACGCTATGGCTTAACCGATATCCTTTCATACAGTTTTCATTAAAACTGCCTCATGTCCACGATTTGTTTTCCAATTTTTTGAACCCACGGTTCTAAAGTTAGAGGAGAGGGACACCTATTTTTTTTTCTGTGCAATATTTACGAAACTATAGTTTCGGATATAACGAATTAAATTCATAATATTTTTACTTCTTATTTTACCACTTTTTCAATATTCTAGTACTACGGATCACTGAGGCTGCGGACGGACAGACGGACAGACGTACAGACAGACGGACATGGCGAAACTATAGGGGTTACAAGTTGACTACAGAACCCTAAAAATTGTATGCTGACATTGTTACCTATATATCCTTTATTCAGCGTAAATCTTAAGGCAGGCTTTTCTATAATATGAAAATATGAAAGTATGTTTATGTAATATGGTCCTATTATTTCTTTATACTAATGGGTCCTTGTCCATTATAGGTGCCGTTACCTTAACTGACAAAGACACTAATCTAACCGCATCAGCTTGTAGACGTAAATTCATCAAATTTACGTCGTGTTTAGTGTTTATGGAAGTTTGAGGCATGGAGTTGAAGTTTAAAATTGTATCGATTAATCATTGAAATTATATAAAAGAATCAGCACACTGCCTGACAAAGATATTACCTATTTCTCGGACCTTATAAAAGTTGTAGATTTTAAGGTAATTAAATTATCTAACTTACTTGCGGTATAGAGTTTTACAATCGCCCGAGTAATCCATAATTATTATTCATAAAATATAACTAGGTATACCTACTTTGTTTATTTTCTAAGTGTTTTTAATAGTTGAATCCGGCCTCTACTTTTTTCCTTGCAGCATAATAAAATTGTCATAACGTACAAAACCTTTTTTTTATCGCACCAGTTTTCGGTGAATTAATGTGTCTCTTAGGCCCCTTACACACTGCGATTTTTAGCAGCGATGCAGTCGCGCGTTTCTGAAACGCGCGACTGCATCGCGACACCAGCAATTTTGCATCGATGCTGTCGCGCGTTAGTATCGATACAGTTGCGCGTTAGCATCGATACACACGCGCGACAGTATGGCGACATCATCAATGAAAAATTGTTTGCATCGATGCTGTCGCGCGTTAGTATCGATACAGTAGCGCGTTAGCATCGATACACACGCGCGACAGTATCGATACAGACGCGCGTTAGCATCGATGCAGAATTGCAGACGCGGGGTAGTGGGCAGTTTGTTAAATCTACTGATAAAGCATTTCTAAAAGCAGCTATCTGATTTTAGACCTAGCTACTGACATATGATACATAATGACCACTTCTTAATCCTTCAATTCTTTTTTGTTTTTTTTTTATGACAAAGGTGGCAAACGAGCAGACGGATTGCCTGATGATAAGAAATTACAGTCGCCCATAGGCACCCTTAACACCAGGGGAGTCACAAGCGCGTTGCCGACCTTTAAGGGGGGTTGGAGCTCTGGGAACCTTACTCACCATCAGGAAGACAACACTACATACCTGAAAGGTAGCAGTTCTATTATGGCTGTGGTCTTCTGTAAGGAGGAGGTACTTCCCCAGTTGGGCTGCCCCAGATTCAAGCGTGATGGTCATCGCTGTACGTCCCTACCTGCCTCTCATTGTTGGACGTAGTTTAAGGACATACCCGGGTCTTAAATGGGTGGACCAAATACTTCCTCTGTTTGCGTTTACGTTTTATTTTTAAAGTAATAATACAGAGAGCGTGATTAAAACAGTTTCAATCGAACTCATCGCGCTGTGGCAGTCAATGAATGACTGATAAAATACGTTTCGCGTCGAGGCTCACGTTAGCATCGATACAGTCGCGATGCTAACGCGATACAGTAGCGATGCTGCATCGCGATTGCATCGATGCTGCATCGCGATTGCATCGATACTGCATCGCTACAGTTCAATGGCCAGCTTCTGCATCGCGACAGTATCGCGACTGTATCGATGCTTAAAGTAGCGCAAGTGTGTAAAGGTGGACCATTTGCGACTGCATCGATGCTGCATCGCGACAGCATCGCTGCTAAAAGTCGCAGTGTGTAAGGGGCCTTAACTTAAACAGCATTTTAGTTTAGTCATAACAAAATACGCAACATTTTGTTTTTAACATGAAAGGTTTGTTTTTTGTATTTAGTATTCGAATTAGTAATAAAAATATCCTATATTGAATGTATTATAATATTATATTAATATTCAATAAGTTAGTATTCAGTAATGTTCAAGTGGAGAACTAATAGGAACATAGGTACCATATTGTGACCCTAGAGTGTAAACGTGTCACTTTCCACCAGCTTCGTAGATAAACAATGTCCCACATGTTCCAAGCATGAGAAATTAAAGCTTTTTCATAAAACAAACTTTGGACTTAGGCAAGTTTCCTTTTAGTATTTCAAAAAAT
The DNA here is from genome assembly GCA_022674325.2 of Grapholita molesta. NCBI lineage: Eukaryota > Metazoa > Arthropoda > Insecta > Lepidoptera > Tortricidae > Grapholita > Grapholita molesta. The sequence goes on along the minus strand of CP053120.2, from coordinate 24,628,127 downwards.
ATTTTTTTTTTTCTATGGTGTTATTTTCTTCCTATCGAGTATTACAAGTTTGACAAAAGCACTCTACATGTCTCGGCGTAAAAAGGGGTTGTCGGCTTTGTTCGTGTCGGTCTCCGGCCGGTAATGTACCTACTGCCTATTATTGAAGTCTCAGCCTTCACTAGTAAACTTTACGGCCTGGCCACGACAATGCGCGACTTGCGGCGCGGCGAGCGTTTTATGTGTTCGTTGCGCGGTCAAGGCGCGCAATGCATTGCGGTTAGTTGGGATCACACGCAATGAACAGATAAAACGCTTGCCACGCCGCAATTCGCAATGTCGTGGCCGGGCCGTTAGTTGGTTTGTTATGGCTTCAAACACAGATGTGGAAAGATATAATATATGGAGGCAGTGAATTGGCCCGTAGACAGCGGGCCTACCGTCTGCCATCATACTCTGCAGGCACTTTTGTCTACTTACTCTACTTATCTACATTAGCATACCTACTCAATTTTAAGTACCTATCGTATCTAGGTGCTTTATAATATGCTTTCAATGTTCCTTACTCCTAGAGCGAGATTTGTTTGTTCCATGGTCATGATAAGTATACATTTAATTTCAGTATATCTACATTTCGCTTCTGAAATGTCTGGATCACTTTAGTTTTATCCCCTGGAGTGACATATAAATATCATCATCATCATTTCAGCCGTAAGTCGTCTACTGGTGGGCAGACGCCTCCCTTGTTTCATCTTGGGGACAGTCCCCACGCTTGGCAGGCAGCTGTAGATTAAGTTTCGACTGACTGCTGCCCATCCGCTTTGTCGCCTCTTTACGAGATCCGCGGGATTAAATAAATACGTAATTATAAATTTCTATAAATGATGTGTAATAAAATAAAATTATATAATACTCGTACATTTCAATCAAAAATGATATGCTGTAGTCTATATCCTAGATTACGCAGTTACAAATTAAAGCTACTATTACCAACACATTCGCAACCAAGAACCCGCCTGTCGGGCACACCGCCCGTAGGCCCGTAGCCGATTACATGGGCCTCCCCGTATGTAGCGAAAATGGGTGCGTAGAGCCCGGTTTCGAAAGTGTTAAATTCAAAGTCCTTAACTAATACCTAAGTAAAAGTAACCAGCGTTGGATCGTTGTGCTATCCGTGGGGGTGACGAGGAGTGTGGTGGGACTCGCGAGTGACGTGCGGGCAGGGCGAGCGCAGGCACGGGCGCCGCTGCTCCTCGCGCTCGCCGCGCGCGCACGGCCCGCCCACGCACGCGCGCTGCCGAGCCATGTAGCCCGGCCCGCAGCTTACAGAACACGAGCCCCATTTGCTCCAGCGACTCCATGTTTTGCGGTTTTTTAACATCACGTAGTCATCGTTGCTTTCTTCTGTAATGTAACTGTTATCAACCCTCTGAAATTACTCAATTACTACATATTATTTTTAATTATTCTATGTAAGCGCTCTAAACGATGTACATTTTCCGGTTATGTTTATAGCTTTTATGTTAACATCACTATTTTCGTCTATCTTAGAACGCCTAATATTTTTGTATATATTCTAGTATGCAAAACGAATATTTGCATTGAATAGATTTAAATACTGACCCATTTTATTGTTGGACACTAGAAATAAATCATCACTATCAGTACTTGTGACTATATCCTTATGATTGTTGCATGGTTTAGATTTTTTAAGTTCTGACTTTATTCGCTCTTGTAACACGAGACCAGCCAACTCTGCAGGTTTTAATACAACTTTATGTTCAATAATATCATTACCATCACCAGCTAAAGTAAATAATAAAAAACCAAAGAGATAAAATACTGTCAATAAAGCCATGTCACAGAGTAGCACAGACTAATAAGAGAAATAACTAAAAGTACTAACCACAGAACTAAGGTCTCATAATAGTGACACATACAAGTTGCGACGCTACCGCGAAGAACGATATTCGTAAATTACGCCTTCATTGGAGTAAAAGAGAAAAATGCCCGAAATTTACGAATATCGTTTTTGGCGGTAGCGCCTTTGTACGTAAGAGCGGTACCGCAAACATCGAAGTTTGTATATTTCGGGCATCTTTCTCTTTTACTTCAATTAAAGTGTCATGAGAGTGACAGAGACAATCGTCCAAAATTTACGAATATCGTTGTTTGCGATGTTGTTTCACAATGATGTGTCCAGATTTGTCATCGTTTTTCGCTAAGCGCCGCTGTTATTTCTATGAGGCGCGGCGCCAAGTCATTGGATTTATTTTATTGTATGTATAGGTCAGGGATCGTTACCGGTATTCTTAATACCGCTTAAAAATTAGGTATAACCGGTTATAGTTGCATTTCGCTATTTATATCGATAAAGCTCAGATTAGCGGTTTAATCAAAACCGATATTCAAATATATTAGCGGTTTTGCCAATTGACAGCAATACCTCTTCTTCTTCTTTTAAAAAAATATGGCTTCCATCAATAAATCAATCGATGATTTCGCCAATGTCAAGTAAAATAACATATAAGTTTGCCCTTAGAGCATGACGTTGTTCGGTAGTAGGCCTTGCGTTTTGTAAAGTGGTAGCTGGACTTTACAGAAAGCTAAGAGGCGGCCGTGACCCCCGGATTGCCGGGTGATGACCAAAATAGTGGTGAAACACGTTTTGAAATCAATTCTTCATTAACTGCACAATTCTGCGTTAGATCACTGTATAATACGCTATCAATATTACACACTAAACTACGTTTGAACAAAAAGCAAAAAATATATTTTCAAGCCGACTTCGCCATTTTGAGGTTCAACCGTCAGTTCAGCAATACCTCTATTTAGCACTTTACCCCTAAAAACTATTACCGGTAATAGCCGTCAGTGTCAATATACTCGAGTCGTATGACAAACTAATTTACTTATACAGTATTTAGTTGACACTTCAGCCAGCCATGCACATTGTCAGCGGGACCCATAGGGGTGGCGAACCTAAACCCAATTAAAACAAATATAGATTTATCCTATTCAAAACATAATTGAAAAAAATATTTGTAGTACTTAGTAATAGTAATAAAAAATACTATGTATGTATATTCCTTGGCTGAACAGGGGTGTTGACACATATTTAATTAATAACAAAATTAAGTAAAATGGACAAATAATTACAAACATAATCAAGGCAAACGCGTAAAAATAATTAAAAATATATGTTGACGTGATTCAGAGGTCACAATTTAAAAAGTATAAAATTCAGATTGTATGTGTAACCTTGGTACCATTCGATTTCTCACGTTTTACTGAAAAATAAAATGCAATGCAACTATATAACATAAACACAAAATCTCTCGGACTCAATAGCAAGGAAGCAGAATTAACATCTTTATTTCCCGAAGTCCTTACCTGGTAATGGGTAAAATAAATAAAAAACCTTACTTATTGGTTGCCCAAAAACGAAATAAGGAACTAACCAAAACATTTTCAAAGAAATACGGCTGTAGCATTTTTAGGTATATATACTTTCGTGGGAATCAGATGTTTAAAGAACCAACGTTTAATATAATTCCTATTTATTTAACATAAAAGTAATAAATCAAGTAAGTATAGGTACAAATACTTCTTAAGTGTAGTGACAATTTGACAACCCTGTTCCGACACTCATAGTTCTGTCATAAAATTATACATGAAATGGCGGCGCTACCGCGAACAACGATATTCGTAAATTTCGGACGATTGTCTCTGTCTTAAGCCTTAATTGGAGTAAAAGAGAGATGCTCGACATATACGAACTTCGATGTTCGTGGTACCGGGCCTAAAGTGATGAAGTATGTCTTGTCATTCAATAGAGATTTTGACAGCCATATCTTAGGGAAATCTTAACAATTTGTAAGAAACTATCGCCTTAACGACTTTAGTGCTGGAATAATATAAAGTACCTATTTTGCTCGCAATAAAGCGTAAGATGTATGAAATCCTGCGGCGCTTCCGTCTTTCTCGAGCGAAAGCAAAGACCATTTTACCAAAAACGCGTAAGATGTATGCAATCCTGCGGCGCTTACTGTTTTTTCGAGTTGACAAAGTTTGTATTAGAGATATCTTCGATTTTTAGTATATTACTTCTTTTTTTTCATATTTTTTTACCGTTTAAACCTTCCCTGAGCTACTACAAATATTTCGAGACCAAAATTAGCTAAATCGATAAAGACGTTCTGAAGTTATAGCGTGACCAAGAGAAATAGGGGTTCATTTTTATATACATATAGATAGATAGATGACAGATATAGTGAGAAATTGTTTCCTTCAGAAAAACTCGTATTTCGATCAAAATAAGACGGCATCCGTACTATCAATTAATGATTGTATTATATCATATAATACAATCATTAATTGATACATATCGGTACATATCATTAAATGTCATGCATATAATTTATATGCATGACATTTTCATGTCCATTAATATGAAACTTTATTGTTTAATGCCAAATATAATTTTTCAGTTTGACGTATAATACTAAACAATAAAGTTCCATATTATGAAAATGTCACTTATTTAATACGATCATTCTTGGCAGTTCGGAGGTCATCGTATTCTGATAAAGATCCGAGTCTTCCCGAAAGAAAATAATCTCTATAGTAACCATTTAGTAGTAATGTTTTATTGACATCTTATCTTTCAAGTGCAATGAATACCGGTATTTAATACAGGTATTTAATATCGTAAATAGTCTAGCCATAAAGGTATGCATAAAAGCGAAATGACAACAATACCTCTAATTAGAATACAGGTATTCTTTTATTAGCGGTAATAGTCTGTCAAATGTATACAGGTATTTAATAAAACCGGTTTTACAATCCCTGGTATAGGTATTCTGTCTCAAAGCACGAGAGGGGAACACACTTTGCTACCGCATGACACACATAATTTTTCACCTCACTGCCGCGAGGAAACAATTATTCTAATATAAAAAAATATATTAAAAATTATTCGCATCCAACATTCACCATTCAAAATCATTAAAAAAACATCCGACCAGATAATATAAAAAAAAACGCTCGATTAGTAATAAATAATTTGCTTGAAATTACTTTGCACTCTTGTGAATAAAATGCAACTTTGCTATCTGTTTTTAAAGAAGAAAACAGTTCTTTCGTAGCTAATGAGGTGAAAAATAACAAGTTAACTCCTCTGATCTAACAAATGGATAGATTTAGCAGGGTTTAAAATAAAAATCCTTTACATACTTTCCAAACATTTTATTAAACAGCGTGATATTATTTTGTAATTTGTAAACATTTGTAGCAATGTTGCTAGAGGAGTAGGTTTGAAAAATGTCAAGGCCATAAATTATACACTGATACTGTACATTATTAAATATCCACAATATCTTGAATATAGGTAGGTTCTGTCTATTCCAATACACACTGTTATAATTAATTATTTTAACGTCGATTTATTGCTGTGGAATAAGCAAGTACCTATAGAGAAACACTACGGGCCCACTGCGTCGCAGGCACATGACATGGCAGTTTTTAAATAGATAACAAGTCCTTGGTATTAAAATTACGATCGTCCGTCCCGCAAGAGAGGTTTACTATCGCTATTGTGGTCGTACGCTGCAGTTGGTTTCCGCCTAAATTCTATGATTGTATTTAATTTGACCAACTAGGGTGAACGCTCCAGTGAATGAACACTTAAGAAATTTTTCACTTTTGAAAAATCATTTTTCAAAATGTATTAATAATTGTGATAATGTAATGTAATTTAATAAATGTTCATTTAATAAACAATAATATAATTTCTGTGATTTTTTGTTACTTTAATAGTTTTTGAGTTATACGAGAATTTATCAAAATATACCCAAAAAACTAGTAAATGAACAAAAAAATCTAATGAATGAACACAGTAAAACCCAGTGAATGAACATTGTTTAGAAATATTTAGGTAGTCGGTATTAAAAATCATTTTTGAACATAATACCTACACAGAGTTTTTCTTCAGAAATTATTACTTATATAAAAAAATGAGGTAGGTACAGTATTCTACTCACCTCAGTCACACCTCTACCACTCAGCCACTCAATTCAGGCCATTTTGGCCCTTACGCCTACTAAAAACGCCTTACTAAACTTACTTACGCGTTTATTTGCATTAAAAAAACACGCTATCAATAATTTCTGGGAAAACCAAGTTTTGCTTTGTTGATTATCCATTGAACCAATTTTGCTTCTTCATATTGACCTAAAGTAGAACAAATGGAATAAACAATAGCATGAATGTTATTTCCAATAACACAAAAACTTAATGAATAAAATAAAGAAAAACAAATGATTTTGTGTGTGAGTGGAACTTACACATTGTATGAAAATACATTCGTCGTTACGTTGTTCATATATAGAATTAGTTGAAATCTAGTAAATGAACACTGCCTGATTTCCATAGTCCATCTACTAAATGTTTCATGCCTATGTATGAATACCTGTGTTCCAATACTGGCTCAAGGTATCAGAATCGTTTTCTGAGCAGTATTTCAAAAAACCAGCTTAATACTATTACGTTAACATTTAAATATAGTCAAAAAAATAAATTGAGCCAACACCAGTAAATGAACACATTGTTCATTTACTGGTTTTAGAACATTTGATAAGTCAGTAATGGAACACGAAAAAATAATAACTTAATCGCAGAATAAACGACTAAAGTGTTCATTTATAAAAAGTTTTACACTTATTTCAACCAAATAACAAAAGTTTTAACTGATAAGTATCAAATAATCATTTTAAATGTTGCTCCAAACATGCACTGTTCTTACCTGGGATTTAACCTCTCCATACAAAACTTCAAAATTAGATACACGTGAATTTCAAACGCCGGTCATATTAAAACCGGTCGAAAATAAATTTACCAAGTGCTGCCATTGTATAGAAAACAAAGTTGACAATAAGAAAAAAAATACGACAAGTGGTAGAAATAGTTGTATTTCTTATTCTAGCCAAAAAACGAGATTTTGTTCATTCACTGGGGGGGGTTCATTCACTGGAGCGTCCACCCTACTTAGGTAGTCAAAGAATATCAACGTTCGTGACTGTAGTGAAACTTGCTAATTGTAACCAAATAAAGTAGCTGAGCCTGAAAGCGTATTATGAGGCTTGCACGATTGCATCATGCCTGAGAAAATAATTCATGATTAATAACGACACAGGACCACTAGGACTTAAGGTGGGTTGTTAGATTGCTAGTTATTAATGTGTGTAATACGTAAGGTGCGTTGGGATAAGATGGATTGGGTGTCGATAAGTTGACGTTGACGAGTGTATTATATTATAAATGTGTCATTTTCAATGAAAAGGGACCTTATTGTCGATGGCACTTACGTCGAACCGCGTTGCGTTTGTATCGCGTTTTCTTTAACAACGACATAAGCGCCATCGACAATAAGGTCCCTTTTCATAGATAATGACACAAATTAAAAATATTAGGTATTGTAAAAAATACTAAACATTAGCTACTTCCATAAACTACTCAATGCGGAATGAAACAATCAATGTATTTTTATAATACGATGACTACAGTATAGTCGCCATCAGATATATCGGAGCTGGAGCTGGTCATAAATATCGGAACAACGTCTCTATTGTCAAGGCACTAAAGCGCATGTTCCTATATTTATGACCACCTCCACAGCTCCGATATATCTGATGGCGTCTGTATCTGGTGCCAATTAGTAAAAATAACCTCTTGGCTACCTTATCAAAGTTCCAAAATTTCATCTGCTACAAATTAGATTGTAACACACGCATTCTCACTTAAAGCGAGAGGACTGTACGGCGGCGACGGCGACCAACAACATGGCAGACGGAACAATGTTAACAGTACCCTTACCATGAGTTGTTACATTGAGGTTTTCGATAACGAGTATCGAGTTTACTATCTGTGCATCTCGCTTGTACTATGATATAGATGCACAGAAAGTAAATTCGATACTCGTTATCGAAAACGTCAATGTCACAACTCATGGTAAGGGCACTGCATTCAACATTTTACACTTGATTCGGCATTAATTACAGACGACTTTTTGTCTGATTCCGTTTTTAGTCTTACCCAACGCACCTTATCCTTGATATGGGTAATTAACAATTATAAGTATCTACTCCTATATGTGGAAAGGAATATTTCGATTAAGATACTGGAAGGATATATAGTGTTTCTTGTCATTCCAGTCGTGGTTTTTACAATCTGTGTAATTGTACATCAACTATCTAATAATAGCAAGTAAGGGTAACGGCAACGAAGTAGAATTTTTAAAATACTGTGTACATAAACACAACCGCTTCATTGCGATGTAGTTTAATTATTAAATGATACATTTATCTTTGAGTAAATTGAGGCTCATTATTTTACTTAAAGATCTTGATTATGAAGTTGTGGTTTTCCTTTTAATTTGATTATACTGCGATTTAATACACCTAAATTAGGCCTCGCTAATCGTTTATTTGCAAGGAATGCATTGTGATGACACATAAGTTGACTGAGCAATGAAGGCGCAGCATACGAGCCCCAATGCAAAATAGCTCGTCTAGTCGCAATTCTGCATACGTATTTTTTTTCAAAAACTAGTATTTCTACCCGAATCGACTTTGATGATTAATGGAATACACTAGACGCAATGTCACTAAAGCTAGCTTAGTTTTGAGTTGTACAAAGTGTACATCTCGTTATTTATTTTAAAATAATTTAATTATAAATATTACATCTCACACGCAAATAATTACGTCTGCTTCATATTTAAGGCAAAATAGGTCGTCTATTTAAAATAAAACCTGTTTACCAGGGTTCGTAATATAAAATATTATTTTCAAATTGAATACGGAATATTCTCTGTCATGTAAAATGAGTAAATGACAAACCACTATATAAAAGGGCAAATTCAGCCTATTTTTTTATTACTCCAAATCGTTTTTCTATCGAGATGGCACGAGGTAAGCCAGTGACTGAAGAAGTGCGGAAAATTATAATCTCCAGTAACAATAGAGCCAAATCTACGTACCAAATTGCCAAGGACCTTTCTATGCCAAGGTCTACAATCCAAACTATCATCGAGCATCATCGAAAACACGACAAAATTTCTTGTTTAAAGAAATCCGGCCGCCCACGAATTACTACTAAAGCAGAAAACAGGATTCTGAGGAAGATCATCAAGAAAAATAGTCGTGCAAGAGCTGCAGAACTTACGGTACTATGGCGTGGCGCAATTAAAAAAAACATTTCAGTGGATACTTGCCTTGAAGAGAGTGATGAAGAGGATGGGCTACGGTTTTTACACTGCTAAAGAGAAACCGTTACTTACACAACGGCAGAAAACTAACAGGTTGAAATTCGCCAAAAAGTACAGAAATTGGACCGTCGATCAGTGGTGTAAAATTATATGGAGTGACGAATCTAAATTTGAAGTCACAGTAGGCGATGAACGAAGTAAAGTCATTCGCGAAAAAGGAGAGGCATTTCAAAAAGATTGTCTTAAGCGTAAGGTAAAGTTTCCAGCTTCCTTAATGATTTGGGGCTGCATGTCGGCACAGGGTGTCGGCTGTCTGCAATTTATAGATGGAACCGTCAATGCCGAAAAATACAAAAGCATCTTACAAGAGAGTTTGCTGCCGTCTATACGTAAGTTAAAGTATAAAAATGCGTATACTTTTCAACAAGATGGTGCCTCATGCCATACCGCTAAAGCAACGATGGCGTAGCTGAAAAAGAAAAAAATACCTACCATGTCGTGGCCATCCAGCAGCCCGGACTTGTCTCCCATAGAAACGTTGTGGTGGAACATGAAGAAGTTGCGAAAGGACCCGTCCAGATCAAAAGCTGATCTTAAAGAGAACCTTACCTGTGTTTGGAATGAAACAACCCCGGAAGAGTGTCGACAGCTGGTAGATACAATGCCGCTCAGAATTAAAGTTTTAGATGCAAAAGGAGACGCCACCAAGTGGTAGACGTTCTAATCTGCGTCGGTAACACTAAAGACGAACTTTTTTGCATTTTAGTACAATTGGTGAAACAATGTTTTTTTTTATTATCAAGGAAAGTTCGTTTTTTTTTCATTGAATAAATAAAATACGATTTATAACTTATACTGTTTTTATATTGCTAATTCTTCCAAACACCTTCGTCCCCCAGAATTTTTAGGTTAACGTTAGTTTAGTACATTTTTTTCCTACCAGACGTACTCATTTGCATTGGGGCTCGTAGAATAATAATTATTATGTTCATGATTTTATCTAATAATTATATGAGGGATGGCATTGTACTTTATTTATATGTAGGCTTTACATAATACAGATGTTAAATCGAAATGCAATAATCTATGAGCATTTAAGTTGTATAGGTACTCTGTTCCTATATATTCAAATGGAATGCTTTAAAAGCATGCAAAGATAAATATTTATTATCATAAATGTATATTTTGAATCTAATTCTATGTATATTTAAAAGTATTTATTTACATAGGATATCTTAATCCCATTGTGTATATTCAGACTTTTAAACAATGTCTTCATTGGGTCTATCACTAATTATTCCTTCACTTCAACATAAATAATAATTTCGTCTATTCACATCGATTATTGATATCCGATTGCGGTGGATTTATATTATACAATACATCACGAGGAAGTATATATTCGTTAGGATACTGGTGTGCCGAAATGTTTTACAAACTGCAAACAAAACCACTTGTATGATATGACATTTCTTGCGATATAGTATAGGAATGGGAAATTTCCTTGTTTACATTTTGCATAAATAAGTTTCCAACGGTTTAAAACTTTCCTCAAAATGCACATTTGAACAAGGATCCGTAGGTAAGGTTACTAATAGTTGACACCGAACGGAGTGTGTGACAATTATAAGTTGATAACCTAATATTATTGTAATGTTGTTAAAATTGTTGATAACCTAATGGATTGTCCGCATTGTCACCTTCGCCTTCACGTGTCCGAAATGAAGGTGCACTTATGCCAAGACTTTTGACTAGTTACGTAAGAAGTGAAATTCCTAGAGGGAATCGCGCTCCATCTACCGGATAGTATTTGAAGTTCACCAAATTTATTAGCTAGGTCGTTAGGTAACGTATTACTGACTTGTTATTTTCGGTGCTTATTCGAAACGTTTTCTATCATCATGATCCAGGGCAAACCCCTCAAAAATTAGTTATAAAAGTATAAGTAGGTACAATGTGTTTGGACAGCTATATAGAAGTCGTTAACCACGTACTCATATGATTTAAATCGACAAATCATTTCACACGTGGTCGTCCGATATTAGGATAATGGTCATTTTGCCATGTGCACCGAGTTATAAGTCATCCAACATCTGCGTGGCGTGAGGGTAACCGAAAAATGGTTGAGAAACAAATAGTCACGAATGTGATTTGTCGATAGAAATCTCCGTACTATACCCGTCTCGTTAATGGCCCCAACATAACCGTAGAAACTCATTGTATAGTTACGTATTACGAGAGTCTAGTTACATATCTTATTACTTAGTAATCCTCATATAAAAAAACTGATGTCTGATGAAAAATATAATTAGTGAGGGCTTACGAAATTTCGGCTCCTCTACGCAGGAGTCTGTTGCAGGTTTAACATGTCGATAAAAACATTTTTCAACATTTTGTAAATTTAAATGGCAGTAGGCAGTAATAATCACCAACAAAAAAAAATACAATTACTTAAAGTAGACAATTAGTCCACACAAAGTTTTCTAAGTAAAATTACAACTACATAAAGATTTCATCCTAAAGTAAAATGATAAATACTATAAATAGCAACAAGTCAGCTGCGCTGGAGCTACATATAAAGTGGCTTCATGTTGCACGCATGCCTGATAGCCTCATCCAGAGGGATTAAGCTACCAAAAAACAGTACAAACACGTAGAACATACAAAATAAGTACAATTAATCAATAGTGTCATGAGAACAATGATTAGATGATTACACCCACCTCCATCGAGATTGTACGGAAATATCTGATTCTCGTCTATTTAAGTGAAATATCTGATTCTCGTCTATTTAAGTGAAATATCTGATTCTCGTCTATTTAAGTAAGAACCAACGAACTATGTCGTGTACCCGTCGGCGTGGTCTCCACTTCACATCATAAACAAATATGAATCTGTTACAATTACTGCCTGTTGGATTGCTTCTGTATTGTCATTTATTGATGTTTCGGATCAATTAAGTAATTTTGGAATCTCTACAATTCACATTAAACCTATAACTACTCAGGTCACAGTGGTAACATGACAACTTTGGTATAGTAAAAATAATATAATAAATTTTAAGACACCGACCTAAATCTATATTAACTCTATTAAAGGGGTTTATAAAAGGTAATTACATATTCTATTATAGAGTATTATTACCATTAAGAAAGTATGTCCCGCAGATCTTAAATCTACGGCTGGACAAGAGTTTTATTAGATTGTCTTACTGTTTAATATGAATAATATGATCATACTTTCTGAGGGTGTTCGGTAAGTACGTAGGGTCCTAAATGTCCTAATCTATGACTTGATTTCAGATGTATACTTATCATATAACAAGCGATGTTCGTGATCAACAATTCTAGAAAATACTATAGGAATCTAAAAGATCAGAGTTCGGTGATGGCACAGATTAAGGTTGCACACAGTAACAAATACAGTCGATCCGGCACACATAACAAGGCAAAGCATTCGGGCACAGTTATAAATTATGAACACATGTAGTTAACTTATTAAAATACAGTTCATCTAAAAAATCAAGTATTAAAAGTATTAGGAGCTAACTTATAAATACGTAAGAGTATAAGTCTTGTTATGATACTGAAATGGTTATATTCGAAAATAGTACAATGAAAGCTGATATAAGTCTTGGTTTACTTTTACCATGTCACTACAAGACGCATTTACTTATAGGATTTAGTTTCATTTCATTTCTCTTTAACTGAATTTTTTTATTCCCAGTTATACTTTATCATACCTGTACCTAAATGCTGGTTGTTGGATACGTGACGGCAAAATTTACAAAGTCGGCTGGAAAGATGCAAACCAACATCTGGAACAGAACTGCAAAGCCACAATTTATGTATACTTTCATTAATTGTAACGAATTTTCTGAATCTAATAGTAAAAAACATATCGAAGTATAAATGGTACCGCAGTATGCCTAATACTTTTATAGACTTAAACTAGTGAGAATTATGTTACATAGAAAAATATTTCTCACTGACTGTGTTAAAAGAGTTTGATAGCAAAAAAATAATAATGAAGGAGAACCACGTACAATTTGTTTATATACAATTACTATTTTAAAATATTCTAATACTGCTATTTATTACGGCGACCTGTTTATCATGAATGAACGGGTGAGACATTGATGAATATTTTGAATGCTTTCCTAGAAAGGTACTATAAAATTTTGTCCACTGACATACTGACAGGCTATCAGGGAACAAGATTTATGAAATTAATGTAAAGTGCAATAGTTACGAGCACCGCCACACAGTGCAATAGAGGCACATGAGTATCAATAGACGCACAGAGACTAAGCTTCGTACAACCGCCTGCGCTGCCATAAGTGAACTAACTACAAGCACGGTGCGCGTGTGTGGCACGAACTGCTTTTCACGTACGGTACGCTGAGAAACCGGTCTCTACTGGCTCACTTCGTATTCAACCACAGGGTTGTTGTTCTGTGTGTATGTAGGTACACTAATGGAATAAATAACTCAACTAGGTAAACTAAGACTCAATTAGGTAAGTTACATCTTCATTACCAATAGAATTACCTAGTACCTCTAATTTTAACAACCAACCTAAGATTGATGCACCGAATCACTACAGAGGTTTTTGAAAGGTCCGCGCTCAGCGCCGCGACGTTTCGGACCCCTCACGCCAGACCCTGACCAACCGGCAACTAGTTAACCTTATTGAACAACCCTGGCTTTTTTCCATTTTATATATATTGACGCATATTTATATTCTTTGGTAGTAGCTTACAATGTGGGAATAGGATATTAAGCCGACGAATTATCAAACTGTCTTCACTAGTTCTTTACTTTGTTTTTCGGTAAATTTGGAACAATGCAACCGAAGTAGTCGGCCGAATACGAACATTGAAAAACGTGCCAAATATGCCGAGTATTCAGCCCATTTCTATACTCAAGTATCAATTCGCCAAATCGAAATATGTACAGTTTATGAAGGGTCTAGCCGATACAGTTGTGTCGCTTAAACTCCATTTAAGTCTTTAAACCAGTTTGGTAAGTCATTTGTAAGTAAATCCACATTAAAAATCGTGTTTATTTCGCTTTTTCCACTTGTGCCAACCCTACCCGTTTAGGTGTAAATTCTGCGCGCCCTTTAGAACCTTAGTCTCTGTTAGTATTTTTTTACCGATGTGATAGAGGATCGGTCTATAATCAGAATTAACATAAATTCAAAAATCTATATTATGCTTTAGTCGTCTAAGGCCAACAGTACAAAAAATGCCAGTTAAATCTGTTAATGCCAGTCAAAAGCAAGTCAGTTTTGTTTAAAAAACAAACGAAACAAAAGAAGTGCAACTATGTTCCAATTGCAAAAGTATCATATTCCATTAAAGCAATTGGTACTAAAGCCGGCCCGTGGGCCTTAGTAGGAGATCAAACTTTGGTCATTCATACCATATTCGATTTGGAATTTCTTTGTAAGTATTTTTGGCGAGGCCGGTGTGGCGACCGGGTGGTTACTGCACCCACGAGGCCGGCACCCACAGCGGCTCGGACTGCACGCGCCACGCCGCCTTGAGCAGCTGCGCGAGCGCGCCCGCTAGCTCGTCGTTCACGATCTCCTCGTCGAACATGTAGCCGTACAGGAAGTTGATGCGGTTCGATGACCGGATGATGTCCGCGAACTCCTCCTCCTGGAAGTACAGCAGCGTTATATTAGTTAAATATCGAATTCGCGTCGTCTGACGTGGGAGTGGGGCCCTTAAAATATATACCTATTAGTCATGTCATGTCATGGCGTCGAGGACATAGACTAGTATTACTAAGTCCTTTCATCTGCCTGGTCGGGAAGTTTAAGTCGGCCGGCCGGTGGAATATTTTTACCAATTCGATTACAGTCTATAGCCCAAATAATATAATAGCTGAAGTGCCCTTTGTACAGTCGCCATTAGATATATCGCAGCTGTGGAGGTGGTCGTTGACAACAGAGGCGTTGTTTAGATATTTGAGACCACCTCCACAGCTCCGACATATATCATGGCGTCTGTACAGACTCTTACATTTGTCTATAGCGCCCTTATGTTGTGTCACTGAATCCTCTAGGTACCAAGTTTAATACTTTCATCTAACTGAAGAAACCGCGCCTCCAGTATTACGAGCTTTATTTTTGACAAGTATTTTACAAATGATGTCAATCATGTGATAATTATTTCTGTTTTTTGAGAGGATCGAATTTCTGTATTAGATCAATCTTATAAAAGTAATTCCTGCCAATCTATCGAAACGCTTCTAACTAAATGATACAATAACAATATGACGTTACAATACTAATATTCTCCTGTCCTAATACTTCTAATGTATAGAAAATTTGTATGGTTTACTTTGTATGTGGCTGTTTGTTTTCTGAATAAATTAAAAAAAAAAAAAAAAAAAAAATCAAGCAAATAGTCCTTTTTTGAAGAAGTAACATGGTCTAAATTTTACATGATATTTTTAAAACTTTCGTATACTTAGCATCAGATTTGAGCCCTGAGCCCTGAGTGTAAGTTTTTAACGTAACTTTACGTCACGAACGCGTTTGCGTTTTCTATATAAATAACATTATCACTTACGCATTCGTAAACATTTTTTACGTCAAAAGAAACTTACACTAGAGCCTCAGATCCATATAGACATTCGAAGAGAGCGTGGTCGCGCTAAGGTTAATTATAAACAAGTGGTACCGTTTATTTTCACCTATATAAGTATAAGTAAAAAGTATATTGTCGTCTTGTAGTTTTATAATTTAAATGTTGCATTTTAATTTTCAGTCATTTATGATAATGATACACGACTGTTTCTGTATGTATTTTATCACGTGTAAAGTATTCAATGGTTACCGTGAAGGCGCGTGAGCTCTCCTTGTCGAAGGTGGAGCGCGCGTGGAGCGCGGCGCGCGTGGCGGCGAGGCGCTCCGGCGGCGGCGGGCGCACAAACACGATGTAGGGCCGCAGCCGCGCCGTGCGCAGCATCTTCAGCGCCTGCCAGTGCGGGCTGAGCACGCACACGCGACCTGCGGCATCGCGGTCCAACTCTTAGGGGTTTATCGGCAACCGAACAATAGTTATTTGTTATACAAGGGAGCAAAGTTATTGTTTACCTTCTCGTTGAGACCCGAGCTAGCGAGAGATTTCATAATTGAAGCACTTCAAAGAGTGAAATCTGGAGCATTGGGAGGGTCTCAAGGCACGAACGGGTAACTAAGTTTGCTACCGAGTGTAACACACAATTTTTCACCTCATTACCCCGAGGAAAAAATAACTCCAAAACATTAAAAATGTAATCGAAATTATTGAAATCCATGAAATTATCATTCAAAAACATTAAATAAAAGGACATCCAACCAGCTAAGCTAAAAAAAACGCTTCGTTAGTAGTAAACAATTTGTATGAGATTACTTTGCACTCTTGTGAATAAAATGCAACTTTGCTATCTATTTTTAATGAATTAACGTTACTTTAAATTGGTATTGTTAAAAGTTCACGAGCTTTATAATGAGGGTCACGCTAAAAGTCGGCTTCGTATTAACTGGATTGCGGTACTCCGTTTTTAGGTCATAGTTAAAACAATGTACCTACCGTCGACGGCAAAGATATGTTTACACTTTTGCACCTTAATACAAAGGATTACGCTGAAGAAGTAAACATATATTTGACGTCGACTGTACATGGTTCCAGGACTCCAATGAGAAGGGAAACCGAATTACTGATTAGCGTTTTTATAAACATAGTTATCTAAGCGAAATCTCTATAATTGTTACCAAATCGATTATCAAGGGAACGGGTTAGGCTGCCACCATGCTGTACCTGAGTTGATAATAGTTTCGACGCTCTCCGCGGTGGTGCCATACAGGTTGCCCTTGTACTCGCCGTGTTCGATGAACTTGCCGTCCGCTATATCCTTCTCCATGGCTTCTCGAGTCACAAACATATACTCTTTGCCGTTCTGTTCGCTCGGCTTCGGCGCTCTTGATGTGTCTGTATAGTTGAAAGTAATTTTATATCAGAGAACTAATCTATACTATGTCTGTAACGGCCGCGAGTAAGGTTGGTACAGTACCCTTACCATGAATTGTGACTTTGGGGTTTTCGATAACGAGTATCGAGTTTACTATCTGTGCATCTCGTTCGCCCTAAAATAGTACAAGCGAGATGCACAGCTAGTAAACTCAATACTCGTTATCGAAAACCTCAATGTCACAATTCATGGTAAGGGTACAGACTACAGGTATTGAGGCACTCACACGGCACGGGCGTGACGAACTTGTCGGGGTCGGTGGCGATGAGCCGGCGGCGCAGCTCGTTGCGGCCGACGCCGGGCGCGCCCACCAGCACCAGCGGCCGCACCAGCCCCGGCCGCGGGTACAGTCGCGCCACCTCCTCGTACGTCGGTATCACCTATTCAAATATTTATTTTACGAGCAGGCCCTTCAATTAAGAAACATTCCACGGAACCGAATTATAGGCCGTTGTTTTATTTCAAAGTATTTTACCATTTAAACCAACATGGTCACTAACAATACCACTACGGAGTAACTGAGGTTGCGGCGATTTTATTTGTGGTCTACCTCAAAATCACATATATAATATCATATATATGTATCAGTAGCGGCGCGTCAATTCTTTCTTAGGCAACACGGAGCCGATATGTCTTAGCCTTTTTTTCATGAGCCCAAGGAAAACCGTTGAACTGTAGTAAAGTTAGTCAAGCTGGCGGGAATCGGCTTGTATAAACGCGCCGCGACTGATATGTATGTATGATTTATAATACCATATACCGTTTTTGGGTGCATCAACTATTACCCGTTGTTATTATGTCCCACAAGCCTAGGGAAACCTGGGGCATAGTTTGTTGGAATAAATGGGGCGCCGTGTTCTATTAATACGTTTGGTGGATGACCCATTCTGGAATCGACATATAGTTACCACAAAAAAAGTATGTTTGTCTTTATATACATTAAAACGGTGGTATTAAGAGTGAAGAGGTAACAGATAGACAGCTCTCTGTCTGACTTTGGCACATATAATATTAAATATGGATTACATCCATCATATCCCCTTTTAACCTTTAGAACGCTAAAGACGGCAAGTCACGTGCGAGCCATGTTGCAGGTGCCTTATGGTGGCACTTTACATTGTCACACTAATAAAGTTTCAGTTTTTCGTCGTCTAAGAATAAAGTATGTAGGTACCTCGCGGTCGAAATCGTCGTTCTCCGTGATATCGTAGATGACCTTGCGCACTTTGGGCACGGACTTGCAGGGCAGGAGCGCCGTGGCGGTCGGCGAGGGCGAGCACGGCGTCTGCGGCGCGCAGTCCGCGGCGCCGCCCGTCGGGCTGCACAGTGCCGGCTTGCCTGCTCACAACCATGGCTAATGAGCATCACTTTGGAAAATTGTTTAGGAACAGCACATGAGACCTTTTACAGATTTGAAATTATTTAAGTGTGCAGCGCCTGAAAGCATTGCGATAATGAAAACTTTGACGAAAACTGTTGCGTAAACATCGCAAAACTTGAGGTTTTGCTCACAACTGTTTATATCCGGAGGCTGATTGCGCCAAAAATCAGGGATGTAACATTTAGTTTATCAAGCTCTGGTACATGCCTGATCCAAATTATGTAATAAAAATTGCTACTGCTTGGCTAAAAAAGTAGATTATATTAGTGCTACATAATGGAAGGCATAATACGGGGTTGGTTTTATGAGTTTGGTTTAGTTACATAACTTACATACAATGCTATATCTACACACATATTATAAGCTCTCAATAATAATTTCTGGAACAACATATGAAAAGTCACGAAATGTTAATGGCGGCGAATGAAACCTTAAAACTTTTTTTTTTGTCGTGTATAAGTGAATTGGATTTGGAGTAACATTTGTATAGTTTGGTCTGCAAACAGCATGGACGGATCGAATTACAAGTACACTATCATTACTTGTTTTAATGCTATCTATCTCTTCCTCTTTAGTTCCTTTGGCAATATCTTGTATCATTCCTGTTGCTCGTTTAAAAAAACGGCATGGTTAACGTGATATCTAGAGAAAATAAGGAATAACAAAAAGAACCCTACTTCGATTTTTTTTATCTAATCTTTATTAGATACTAAAATTCATACATAGTCAACAATATAGCCCATTCGAACGCTGAAGACACTGGAGCGCTTGAAAAAGTGCATTACTTTTGAACCATAATAATTGAGTCAGGATTTTTTTTTTAATTACAAGCTATAGGGTCACAGATAAAGAAACCTAGGAAGTACTCCGTGTATAGGGTAGTAAAATAGTAACTTTAAATATATAAAACAATTTTCTAAAAAAAAAAAAACACTATGGCTATGAATATCATAATCATACAAGCTAAATCTAAAGTTCGCAAATAGCCAATATTTAAAAAAGCGCATCAACAGTCACATTAAGCAAGCAGTTCAATATACCCGAAATACATTGATGTATAATAAACGTAGATTCACAATCAGCCCCAAAAAAATGACTCTAAAAAACAGCTCCTCGAACAATTTGGGCGGCACAATTAGTTACTCTTCTTTGAACCGCTGTCAGTGCAAGTGTCAACAATCACTGAAAAGTTATTACTTTATCAATAGTGAAGTTTGATACTTCAAAAATAGAAGACTGACCTCTTTATTATTGGTTTATATTATCTAAAAGAAGATTATAAATTAGCATTATTAGCATAAACTGGAACGTGATAGAAATGTCATTTAGTGTCATATTTTTGTACACAATTTGTTCGCGTGTAGGTGTCTAGTTCTTTATGTCAGTGCCGAAATAATCAAGTTGCCTAATCTTACAGATACCATCAGTGCGTATAAGTACGGGAACCATTAGGTCGCTCTAAGCTTAATGTGAACATGCCCCAATAGAAGACGCGAACGCGCGACAGCTTGCTCTAAGGAACGTGACACTCGCATTGCTTTAAAGTAGTCCTCGGCGTGACTATGCATTGCCTTATAATATTACTAGCATGTGTTAAATGTACCTTCCATTGCCTGCGGGTCGGTTTGTCTTTCGTGGATGATACGACCTTCCTGTAAGGCCCTCGATGGAATCAGCCCGGCCCTCATTACTCGCTCCCCTTCGCGACGCGCTTGCCACCTATAACATAAGCACGTTAAGAGGACACAGTGCCATAAAACCTTTGTGTAAAATAAATATAACAATGAAATATTGCCTATACATAAATAAGTAAAAACTTAGTGACAGTGGAAAATCAAGAATTGATTTTAAAGTTATGAATAAACTACCAAGATTTTATGAAGAAAAAAAACTGAAGTACAGTCGCCTTCAGATATATCGGAGCTGTGGAGGTGGTCACAAATATCTGAACATGCACTTTACCGCCTTGACAATAGAGGCGTTGTTCGGATATTTGTGACCACCTCCACAGCTTCGATAATAAATTGAATAAACTAACAAGTTAGTTATTTTTTTGTTCGAAACATATACTAAAAATGTATTAATAAAACGTATACACCAGAAATATATATAGAGTTAGGGAGAATATTATATCTAACGAACAGAGGTGAGTCTAAACCACTAAAATATGATAAGTCAGTTATACTCACCAGTACGCATCGTCCTGAGATACAATGTGTAAAACGTCACCTTTCTTGAAGTTAAGCCCAGCTTCCTTGCAAGGGATATAGGGGTCTTCGGCCGAACTGTAATTGAACAAGGCCCGCACTCTGACTTTGCTCTCGCGCGACCCTCCCTTGCCGAAAGACGGCACCAGTTTGAAAGTTATCGTGCCTTCTGAACTTTGCTGCAAACAAATAATGTAGTGAGGTGTGTTGCGAACGATTTATTGGTAACCTGAGCCCTGGATATTAAAAAAATCGTTTCCGCAATGTCTACATAAGATGTGTGTAAAAAAAAGATTCAATACAACTTTTAAGTTTCATTCAATGCCAAATTAAACGTCTTCGAAATTCAAGGGAGATACCAATTCTACTGTATACGAGTCGCTTCCGATATTATAATTTTATTGAAAACGGGTACTTATTATGTGGTCGTATAAAAGTTTGATCGAACATCGGTACAGTAATGTTTGGTTTTCCTTCATTTTGCGTATTTACTCATATGAAGTCGTAACACTATGAGAAGATGGCTGATTTGATGATGATGATGAACGTCAGTTGGGTTTACAGAAAAACCCTCACCCCGTCTTTGCGAAGTATATATCAGTCTATGGGTGACAGGGTTGCTTTAAAGGGCATTATGTACCAGAATGGCGAGCACGTCAGCGGGTGTCTTGTTCTCGACGGTGATGCCGTTGACCTCGATGACCTCGTCGCCGGCGTGGATGAGCCCCGAGCGGTCCGCGGCGCCGCCGTGCATCACGCGCGCTATCACGATCTTGCCCGTCTCCTCGTCCGTCTTGATCGTCGCCCCCTACACATACGAGAGTACTCGCTAAACGACAGAATTACGAGTTCAATACATGACTACTTATACGCGGAACCTTTGCTTAATCTGTATGTTTAATACCTACGAGTACAAACACCAACATTTATTTATCCTTGGCAATATCTACAGTGAAATATTATTTATTTTGAGATTGTGACCAAGGTATTAAGAAAATCCAGCGCCTAAAGACGCTTTTGCAATGTCAGAACTTAGGCGCCCATTGCGCCTAAGCTTGCAGGTTGCCGCATATTATTTACATGGACACGACTTGGCATCACTTTGCTAAGGTGGGGCTTTGAGTTTTGTGTTGGTGCAAATTATGGACCTCCTACAAGTAGAATATATGTATAATGCAGCAGATCCAGACACTGGGCAAAGTCAGCAAATCAAACATGTACTAATGTCCATCTAACCTCCTGTTAATAACTTCTCCTGCTAATGCTACCTATGGACAGTAAGTAAAATTCTACTTCATATGGATGATTGTAATGTTTCATACAAGGCAAATAACTCATGGTCAAAACTAAAGTCACGTATGACAAACCTAATGTCAGATATGATATAATAACATTATAAATTGCATAGACATCTAGAGATAGCAGCTAATAAGTATTGAAAATATCGACAAGTGGAGAGCAAGGGTTGGCAAGGGGACACACAGTCAAGCAGTCCGATTTATGAACCATAATTTTTACTATGACAACATAGTAAAAATTCATATGAAAGTTCTGAGGTCATGAGGTACTTCACATAATTGTCTTCACGTAGTTGTGACAAAGTCCCAAGTAGCCCTCAAATTAAAAAGCTTGACTGTGCAAGGAATACAACGACCAGACAAACAAAATTAAAGTGTGTGTGTATGAAGTACAATCCACAAGCCAGGAATAAGTGAACAGAAAGCATCCAAATAAATAGCAGCTAAGAATTGGAATGAACTTACCACAATTGGCTCAGCACTCTGGGCTCCACCCTTGATAGAAAACATTTCTTTTCAATGTTTACCCTCCTAGTTACTATTTACAAAATAATATCAACCGAATCACTAAGATATTCAGGAACTTTCTTTGCTAATTAATTTTAAATTGGGCATTACATATTTGCACTTACAATTACCTACCTACATAACTAGGTTTATATTTATTTTAGTTATTTAACTTTTGTTTAGTGATATAGCTGCTATTTCTAAATGAAAATAAATCTGTGTACATGTTACATATAATACAAAACTTAACACCTCAGAATGAAGCTACTGCAATATTTTGAAGCAGATTTAATAAATACTATTACTATCCCCTAGTTGTTCCTGAAATCCCTTTCAGTATGTTTAAAAGAGGTATCCCAGTAAATCTCACCTAGGTAACCTTATAAGTCCTAAACAAATGATCTTCTTCTTGAATTATAATAAATATTAAGTCAACTTGATTTGACTTTTGAAGATAGGTATATTAACTCCATTGCTAAATTTATAAAAATATTGCATACCAGAGGTTCATCACTCTTCACCAGTTGAACTATTTTGACTGTTTCTTCTTCTTCATCTGCATCTGATGGCACATCGGGCAGGTGTGGGTAGTAATCTTTCTGTGCCACTGCATCATGTGTACAAAGAATTGCCTGAACAGAATAAGTATATTTGAATTTATTAACTTTTATTTGTGGGTACTTTAATATACTATAAATATATTTATGACATAAATATAATTAATTTGATGATTTGATACCTGGAAGTGTGGTTTCTGTAATAGACTTAGAAGTTCTTGATATTCATTTGAGACTGATACCACATTGCCTAATAAATCCAAAACTTCGAGTGTGACTTGCATTGCATTTGACAATAACGGGAAGAATTTGTCATCCTTTCCTTTTGCTGCAATCTTGTTGTGAACTTGGACTAATGCATGAAGCTGCTTTGACTGCAGAAGTTCACTCAAAAATGCTACATCTTCACCGCCTGATTGGACTTCTTTTAGTGAGCTCAACAAACGGGTTAGTGCTTAAAAATCAAAATAAATAAGTAGGTTTTAGTTTAGGAAAATCTTAATAAACTATAATTATGTTATTATAATTTACAAGTTTATTTTTTTAAATATTACCTGGATCCCAGTTCTCAGAAGGTGTATCCATATTTACATAATTATAAGTAGGTATATTTATTCTAACGAAATTATTGAACAATATTTAAAAAGGCATAACTTTTATTATAAAGCGTAAACTTCAGAGTGATACTGATAACAAGTAAATTCAGGCAAGATTAACCTTATAAAATTACATTCTGGAAACCGTAGGTCTATATTTCTGATACACCTAAAGCACATATTTTTAACTTTTAAGTAACATTGTATCTTTTTAAGAGATTAGTATGAATCACTGAAAGCTGAAGCTGTTCTACAATAACTTCGACGACAGTATAGCTTTTAAATTAACTACTTTTTCACGAAAACTACATATTTCGAGTAACAACCTGTCATCGACAGTTGGGTGGTAGACTCGAAAGCGACTGGCACTGGCGCGAGAGAAAATTGAAATTAAAAATCAATACAAATTGGAGCGTTTCGTTTTACGTGTACTTGACATCCAGCTTTTGTATTATATTTTATTAACGAAACGTTTTTAGAGATATAAATTTTAACATAAAATATTGTCTACTAAATATAATTTCATGCCACTAAAAAATTTAATATATTTTTAGAAGGCACTCTCTATATAGAAGACCTAGTTCTCTCTACTTTTAAAATCACTCTATATAGTCTATCTATAATGTCACGACAGCATTGTAAAATTATCGATCGAGTAGTCTTGAAAAGCCGATTGTTTATTATCTCTTGTGAATATTAAATAAAGTATATTCAACTAATAATTTTGTAAATTATTGGAATCTTAGCGGTAAGTACGATGTATTATCTAAGTGTATATAGGCGATGTGTTTAGTACATGTAAATGAAAAAAATCTTATTAAGTGGAACAAATGAAATTCGCAGGAATATCTTTGCGAATTTGTAAAATAATAAACAGCACAGCATTCGTTTTTAATGTTTCATGACATTCAGTGACAAAACAATAGCGCGCTGTCTATTCTATGTGTGTTTAACCTTGTCAAGACTCAAGTGTTTGTTTAATACTGGATGGGAACACAACACTAATTATTTGTTTTCTATAATTACAGAAATTTGTGTGACTTTTCACTTTAGGTTTATATTTTTAATTGCACAAATATATAATTGTTCCTCCTGGCAATTTTTTTGTAGTTCCTTGATCTTGGGTTAATTATTGTAACTAATAAGAATTGTTGTGTTAGTGTCACTTATTATATTATCCAAGTCTAATACAGCAAAGCAAAGTTAAAGAACTTAAATTATATGCAGCTGAGCACTTTCTGTATTAATTGCTTTTAACACTTATGCTGTGACAACTCGTCACATTGAAGCATATTTGCATGGGGCTGTAGCAGCCACATGCCTCACTGAAGCCTGTGGCCCCATGCCCTCCAAATGCGTAAGTAAAGGCCTGCCTTTGTATGTTCCACGGGAAGAATTATGGATGGCTAGACCTACCTATAAGATTACTTAGCTTTGTTGTATAAAATTTTATTAAATTACTTTATCATGTAATTAATTATTATTTTTGTACATTTATTGTACATGTAATAACCAGATTCATACTAGAACTGACATCTTATATCAATTATCATACTGGTTATGTAGCATCACTCCTAAATTTATGTAGAAGTGTGGCTCTTTTTATCTGACTAATAACATGATATAATAGGAATGGTTGTATATTAGCTTAGATGTATACTATGTTCTATACATTTGTTTTATCTTAGTGGTGTAAAAGCTACTTTAATAAACAAGTTATCAATCAATTATAATATTGGCCTGAGCAACATTAGCAATTCAAATTCCATGTGAAAAAAAAGCAAGTTGCTGTTTTTTTTTTTTATGGAATGAAACAATGTAATCATACTTGCATAGCATCAGACATCACTTGAATCTATGAAATTCAATATTGAAAATGAATTCTAAAATTATCTGCTTTCATATACTATTATTTTACAATACATCCCAGTCAATAACAAAATTGATTGTGCAAATGCCATCAAAGAATCCTAAAACCGTGTCACATATACATGAATATCTAATCTAAGGAAGCTTAATTACAAAATGTAACAATTGGTATTAAATTCATTATTACAATGAAGAATATTTAACTTGAACCCTTGCTTACTAAATGTGATAAGCAAGGCAATACAATTACTAGGCATAAGTCTACTCTTATTTGGCAAAAATAATTTCAATAGCTTTAAATGCTAAAACAAAATGTATGAATTTTACTAAACAATACTGAATTTAATTTAAAATAATAAAGACTTGTTTGCTTAACAACATTTCCTAAGGTAATTAGTTCAATAGGCTCAAACTTTATTTATATAATAGCCATAATAGTACTATACTACAAATTATACTCATCCCCACCACTCTTGTGTATTTAGGTACAAGTTCCAAAACTCTTTCAAATGACTTGTATAAAATCAAATCAAATCAGTTTTTTTGCTATATATTTTTTATGGACTGGGATGGACTAACTTTGTGAGAAGAAGAGTGCTAACAAATGTAGTTCTAATTTTAATTTTATTTAAAGTTTACTGATGCTAGCGGTTGCCAAAGACGTTGTTCGGTAAATTATAAGTAGAGGTAGGCTTATTTTGTATGTGCATAATTATTTTATCTGATTTTAAGAACATTTTATTATTGTTACTTTTAATATCTTCACATAATATAGGTATATAAATTAGCTTTATGAATTATTTGGCTAGCCCCTTTTACCTACTAAGTATGAGCAAGATTGAAATGGATTTTATACAGACGCATTTATATTGTTCAACATAGGAAGTACTAGATAGGTACATAAGACTTCGGTACTTTAAAACGACTTCATACAATCTTAAACATTTGACTTTTTTTTTGCAATTTCGTTACGATTACGACAATCACTGTAAAGTATAAAAGGGTAAACCTATAAATACTCATCGCATTTTACGGGCAGGTAATATCTGTGTCAATTAATCTTTTTAGAAGCATAAATACAGGTTTTATTGTCGTGAATAGATCGCAGTGCGTAACATGAATAAGGCGTGATATAAATGTTGCTGCCACTACCATATGATGTCATTCGCGCCCGACAGTACCTAGGCGTGATTAGCATACCAAATTAATACAATACTGATTGAGCACTTACCCATTTTATAATTTATAACGAGTGATTTGTATCTTACACTTAGGTACATTTCATTTACGTGAAGCACGTATTGCGTAGGATACAAAATAATTAATAAATAAAAATACAAAATAATGTTGTTAAGGGGGCTCAATGAAATGATCAAGAAGAAAAAAAAAATGAATAGTAATTAATGTATTTTAGCATTATTTTCATTCAACCGGTCATTGATGTAGCATTAGGGTAAAGGTCTCGGCTTCTGGTTGTTCAAACTTTTGTGTAATAAATCTTTAATTTTAAGAAATGAAAAAAAAAACACTCGGACAAAGACAATGGGCCATCATCAACTCAACGTTTTCCTGGTCCAAAAAAAAAAAAATATATATATATATATATATATATTGCACAAATATCATCGTGATCATGAATGCATGTAACAAACAAGGTTAAATTGCAACTCGGCCAAAATTACTTGTATTAAATTAAGCTACTTATGAATCGGAAGCAATTTAAACACATTGTAAACTGGTCTTGTTAGGACTCTTTGTAATTGACAATTTGCCATGATTTGCATGTACAGTCAGCAGCAAAAGTTGCTACCGTTTGAAGTGTTCAAAATGACCTACACGCGCTCTTATTCTCTTGACAATAGAGACGTGTTGACCTCATTTTGAACACCTCAAATGCTTAGCTACTTCTGCTGCTGACTGTACCACATAATTCATTATTTCAATTGGATTAAGTGCAACATCGGATGAAGATGATGGCGTACTTACCTCCTTTAGTTTTGTGATGTATTTTCATTTTTAGTTAAAAGTTATAACCAATCAAATCATAATTACTTTACATTGGAGTAACTATTGTGCTGTTTATGGTAAACTTATATATATGCAGTCTATGCGTGGTCACCTGGCGTCAATAAATCTACATTACCGATGTTTAATGTATTATTCCGCCTTCACATTAGTTCCTTATGTTGTGTTTACGTTACAATTACACGAACATTCATTACAAAATTGTTGATATTGATGCTCGGCTGTGTTTATCGCGATTTCCATAAAACTTTCTTGATTTTGATGGTTACTATGTTATACACATGTGTACGATATGTATAATAATTAATAAAATAAAATTATTGTCATGATGGTCGCTCCTATCCTTAAGAACATCAGGTTTAACAATACCTTAAGTATGACAGTAACAAACTAGTTCTTAGTTTATTGTCATGCTTAAATGTCGTTTGTGATCTAGCGTATAATATTGGCAGCTATTAAGGATTTAAAATATATCATTATGACACCTAAAACATTTTTATGAATTGATTATAACTGATGTAGAGTTTAAACGACTAAAGAAAATTGGTTGAAATAAATAAAAACTTGTCATTTACATATATTGATAAGGTTGTTTCGGAAGAAAACTGCATCACTATCGATTGTTGTCGATATGATATAAAGATTAGATAGCCAGTACTTCAAAGATACGTCGCTAACAGAAGCTGAAGATTTGCGGCGTTGCCAAAAACACAATTATAGCTTGTATCTACCTTTTCTTATGTACATTTACAGTCATCATCAATCGAATTCGAAGAATACTACATAGATTTATCACAAATAAATAAGCTTTGTTTTACAGGTTCGTTTAGCATTATTAGTATTGTATGAAACAATGCACCAAAAGTATCTGCAGTTTCGTTCATATTTTTTACAAATAAAGATATTTTTCTACAGTAGTGCTTACAAGTTTTTGTCACTGTATGTTTACACATACATTTCATTTGTTAAGCTCCCAGATATGTTTCTTTATGTAAAGCCGTTTCATACGCTACTATTAACAATGCTTATTTATCTGGGATAAATCTATGTAAAATTCTTCGAATTGCTGAGCAAATATAAACAATATGCAAGTTATCTAAATGTCCCGACGTTATTTTTTACTTAATCTTGAAAAAGCACTAATAGTTTTATGCCACAATGCGTAAACGATGCGCATCCCCGATGAACAGAGTTCGTGCCAGTGCCAACAGCGGCCCGCGCATGATACCCGACAGACTGTATTGTACATACTTGAACCTCTGCTGTCAGCTTCATAGTCAATAGCTAGCATATTACTCTGTAACTAACAATGATCCTTGTTGGTGGTAATAAATGAATTTATTATTATGGATATAAAACGGATATCACTACGCTTAATTATTTATGTTAATGATATTTGTTAAATTTGTTTAGAAGCAATATGCTAAGAAAAATTTGGGTATCTCGTACAATAATAACGTGTAACACTTGTGTTTGTGCCCATACCGCAGAGATATATTTCAGCAAACTATTTGCAGGTGTAAGAGATGCTTGATGCCGGGGACGCGCACGAGGGTTAAGCCGGTGTCGGCAGCCGAGCCCTCAGCCTCGGACGAAGCCTCGCTGCTAGAGATCCATCTCCAAAGACAATTGGAGGAAGACATAGCTAGGCATGTATCTCCTACTTACATGGAACATATTGGTACTGTAATGTCCAATGCTTGGGATCAGGTGCAAATCATTCACAAACGTGTATCGGATCAAATGATTTTAAGACAAATCATTTTTAAAATTCCCTCCACATCACCTAACGTTATGTTATGAAGTAATAGAAGTGCAAGACTTACAAATATGACTGAATGCCTACTTACTTTAGTATTGTTTAGTGTGCGTTGCGTCTTCAGCGTGTGTGTGTTATTCCATCGATGTTTATGTATTGGTTACACATAAAGTAGTTCGTTTTGTTCTAGATTACATTTTCTGTTGGATCCGTATTTCCCTCCGATAACCTACATAGGTATTAAGCGACTGATTTACTAATCTTTTTTTATATTTATTATTATTAACGTATATTTCTGTATAATTTGAATATTTAATAACCTGTCATGTACATTTTGGCGCTATACCTACTGTGTGCAATTTTCACGTCACGAATTTAATTTTAACAATATTTGATGGGGTATGCACAAAGCATGACTTGGTCTACGACAGTAAATGTGTTTTCATTTCATGTTATAATCTTGCATTAACCATGTTTGCTTACCTTTTTCCGCTACCTTGTTGCAGAATATTTGATGAGTCTATATATTCCGACCTTGAGGTGGTTTGTGGTAAACTAAAAATCCTTACTCACTCATGTATACTAAAAGCACGCACGAACGAATTTTACCATAAGCTTCAAACCATTTTGCATGTAAATATTGGGCGCAGTACCTTCGATGAAATTTACTCCTTCGTCAGGTGAGTGACACTAAAGAAAATAAATGAGCCCTTAAGTTGCGCCCACACCGCTGCTTAAAAAACGGCGCCGTTACCGAATCTCAGTGACGCGTTGTATCCACGCTGATCACTGCGATTCCGTACCGTTTGCGTATTTTGAGCAGCGGTGTGGGGACCGTGCGGTTAAAACGGCGTGGAAACTTGCGTCGCTGCGATTCCGTACCATCGCCGTTTTATAAGCAGCGGTGTGATCGCACCTTTATTTGACTCGAGAAAGTGACAAGTACCTAATGTTTTTCTTTAACATGGTCACCTAGTCGCTAATTTTACGGTGACGTTAGCCACGGGCAAAGTTATACAAGATGCTGCAATACGAAGCCATAGTAGCAGCAAACGAAGGTACTTTAACGTACAACTCATTTCTTTCAGTTCGACCGTGTACACACCCAAACAACTAAAGTTGCTATAGTTATGAACACTTATTAATAAAAGTAGGGATAACTACGATTATGCCATATATATCATCATCTTTTGGCACTTTCTAGAATTAAGTTAGGGCCCTTAAATATTACGCGGGTGTCGATATAAAGTATTCAAGATTCATATTCATAATTTCCTTGCAGCCAGTATACAAGTGTAGTTTTTATTCCGATACTTGGGAAATTTATATACTTACATCAGTAGAGTAAAGAAAAAAGTATTTAAACTGCAATTTTAGAAACATGTAAATAAATAAAATACTACCAGTGTAAAGATTCGTCATGGTCATTACGTCAATGGTGTATCTAATAACTACGTATTTTAAATTAACAAATTAGTTTGAACTGGTATTTTAAAGCTAGTAAAATTGTATAACTTCGCAGTTACTTGTGGTGTGGCACGGGCCAGTTTAGTGCCACATACACTTAGGTATAAAATATATAGACTGTACTCAATTTAAATATATTGAAAATGTATGAATAATTCAAATATATTTCTTTCAGCGATGTGTACACTGAATGCAATATCAGAAATCAGGAGAAGGAAATACTGGCATACCTGAACGAAACGTTTAAAGTTATAAAAGTCGTTCCGAACAACAAAGAAGATCCCGACGAAGCTGAGGTTTTTTTAACCCCAAAGTGCTTAAGTCCCTATATTGAAAAGGCCCAGAAAACTATAAGCTCTAGTCCAAGCACAGAAATAACAAAAGAATATTACGCTTTGGTACCGATCGAAGGTAACTTATTAGATAAGGAACTAATAGAACAGGATGTTCTGTCAAATGCATTTCACTCTATTATAAGGACTCAGTCTGAAGATTTAAAGAAAGCAAAATCTTCTCAGTGCGGCAAGAAACCCACGTCGCTATCTCTTAGTTCTAGTCATACCTCCAAAATAGTCAAACATTCCAACAGTTGTGATATTTTATTTAAATGTCACGTGAAAGACAATATCGGGTCTGAAGTAATAAAAGGTAATGATACAAGCATAGTGAGCAACGGCGTGTTGAGTGTAAGTTTCAGCAGTCAGACGAGGTCGTGCGACGACAAGGGCGCGGAGCCTGCGTACTCGCCGGACAGCCTGATCACCGACGAGCCCAGCTCCTCCTCGGACTACCTCTCTGCCGCCTACACGTTCTCACCCGGCGCCAGTTGTTCCGCCAACCTACCGCCGTTAAATGTTGGGGAAAATATCACCAAAATGGAGAACATATTCACTTCATCGGATTCCGGCTTGGAGAACACCGGGCTTATGGAAAGCCTTAGCAGTCATAAAGACGTTACGTTAACTGATTTGTCTCTAACGGAGAGCACTTTGCACGATTTAACTATTGATGACACCCACTACTCCACGTCCAGTCCTGTTATAGATAATCACCCGAGTCGCAGAGTGAAAGCCGTGACTTCGAGTAATGCGTCATCCGTGGGTACGCACTCGCACGCAGAGACCAACGGCCAAAAAATGAGCCAATCGAACTTACACAAAGAAGCAGCATGCTGCAAATCATCCAAGGAAGAGAAACAGCGCCAAAATGAAGAAATATTTATCATGGAGTCGTCGTCGTTATCCTCAGAGACCGGCTCGTGGGAATCAGTATTTCCACCGAAACTAGCCGAAAGAGAACTTTGTGAAAGGTTCTTAAAAAAGGAACGCCAGCATACATTTGCAGATGAAGTTAAAGGTATTTATTTTTGTCTCAATGGATCTTTAAAAATATGAACAATAGTATTTATATGAAATGCAAACAAGGTGAACAATATTTATCTTATTAAATAGAATTTTAATAATATTTGTTCAATAAAACCAGACCATACAATTTTAACGAATAAAAAAGTTACAGTGGTTTTTACATTTCAAAAACAAATTGTTTTGAATTAAATGTAAAAGTTACTAAAAATATGTAGCTATGTGTACTGTACGCTACGCGTAATGTGTCGCTGGGAATTAAAAAGAATAACATTTTTTTTTCCATATTTTAAAGAGGGCTACTACCTAGATGTGACGTCACAGTTAGCTTTTTATCATTTTGTAAGTGCAAATGTCGGACTTTAACGCTTGTTTCTGACTTGTATACAACGAAACGATTAATACAATAAATAAGAAAAGCGCCGCGCCGTGTACACATATATACACACAAGCTCATGGTAAATCTCAATACAAGCTAAATTTTTGCGTCAAAGACTTTAAAGCTTCATGTCCCTAAGCAACGCGACTATTATAAATGTGTATGTTTCATGTATGTCGCAGAATATTTATTTTCAAGTAATTAACAACAGGTGTATTTAAGTATATAAACATAATCAGAAAGGACATAATAAAAAGTATTAAACTTAATAAACGACAAAAACTAAGCAATTGTTATTTTATTAGGATAGTAGACTCTAAGGTATTTATTAACAATCTTTGTTCTTTCAGAGGACCTATGCCCCAGTTTAGTTCAAAAATCGCCTTTTAAGTCTACATCATGCTTCATTGATGCCGCGAGCTTAGCAGACGAAGAAGATGATACTATCAGAATACAAGTTAACCCCATGGAACCAACAAAATCATTAAACTCGCATATTCTGCCAACTCCTAGTCAACCAGTCCCCTGCACCAACGCCAAGCATGACATGAGTCCAAACGATTGGTCCGAGAGCAATGATAACGAAGACTCTTTGGAGCAACCTGATAACAAGGACCCAGACTCAGTGCATAAAGACCTGTCTCCTACTATTTTTGAAATGACCCCCATAACTGAAGATTCTCTGTGCGTGAACGACGAGCCAGCCTTACCTGCAAAAGAAAGCAATGCGGCTGCCGTCAACGAGGACACGTCACATCAGTCCCAAGACAAGAACACGCCCCTACCCAGTACCATATTCGTAACTAGTACACCGCATAATTCTATTATGTCATTAAATGTCTGCACGGTGAAGCAGTACAACTCGGAAGAAAGCAGAATAGACTCTTCAACGTCCGGATATGAAAGTTTAGGAAATTTAAAGAAACTTCAAAAATTCAATGAATCATCACCTATAGTTTCTGGAGGAGCATCAATAGAAGATTATTTACCATTATCCAGTAGCCATTCTGATAGCCCCATGCCTAGAAGAAGGATAGAAAATATTCCGATTGTGTCTGGCGCTTATGTGCCCCCAGTAGAAGAAGATACTTACAGAAAGTCGCCAAAACCCTCTTCATTCGCTTCTGCGTGGGTCGTGGATATGTCGATGAGCCCGAAATCGGATGGTGAAAAAAGCTCGACCAATTCTCAGTTCATTGCAAAAAAACCCGGCGATAGGGCGTGTGAATCCTTAAAAAATGAATGTAGCAGCATTAATGAAAATCTCAATAAGAGTAGAAGTTCCCTTGATTCTGATAGCAGTGAAAGGTCAAGCCACAAGTTCTATATAGACTTATCGAGCTTGCCGGATCCTATACCGCCAAAAAATGACCATGACGTTGAAAGTTCTAGTGAAAAAAAGAATATATTTTCAATGTATATCGATCTAGGCGAAAAGTCAACTTTAAAGGAGATGCCAGCTAGGCTTTCTTGCTCTTTAAATACGAAAAAGCATACTACCACTGAAGCAAAGCCTAAAACAGTTGTGACGAAGGCCATCAAAAGTTGTTCTGACAATTCTGTGCCGCCCGCTCCAAACAACAAGGAGTCAAACAGCCCTGGTACTTTCGAAAAATATGAATCGCTCTGTAATGATTTAAATATCAGTATATCTGAGATAATACGCTGTCCAGCAGCGGAAAAGAAAATTAGCGCTACAGATATTAACAATAGCATCACTCCCGATCCTGTTAAAAAGGAACGACCATCTCGAGTTTCAGGCGTAGACAAATCCTCGTTTCAGTGCGACGTGGTCATCCACGAAGAGCCAACCGGGATCGACCAGTCCGGGGATCTTTTCGTTAAATTGTCAGATCTAGACAAGCCAGCGCCAAAGAGCGATGCAGCAATTATCACCACGATGTATGAAGAATCAGTTACCAACGTTAGAATGACTAGGTCTATTCCCGATAACAACTGGGGCAATCAAAGTTCTAGCATGACGCGGCCGATGGATGTTATAAGTTCGTTTCATTCAGAGAACGCTTTGAGTTTGAATAGACTGTTTCCCCACTTAAAGAACGAGTTCAGTAAGAGCATGCCGGGTTCGCTGCCGAGTAAGGGGAGGGGTCGCGTGTCGGGCCGCGAGACGGACGAGCCCGCGTCGGACGTGTCGGAACTCAGCAGCGTGCAGAGCAGCATGTGCCGCTCCGTCGTTGGTAAGTCAGTTCAAACTCATTGTCATTAACATACTCATTTCAAAGTTCCAACCTAAAGGATAAACGGGACTCTATTACTAAGACTCCACTGTCTGCCACCAGGCTGTATCCCATAAATCATGATAGCTAGAGCAATAAGGTATTTCTGATGCCGCTCTTACAAGTAATACTAAAAAACAGATTAAAGTAGTGCGCTGGAATTGGTAGCTATCTATCAATTACATTTCGAGGCGTATAAATCGACCATTGATATACAGGGCGATTTTGTGGTTGTGGAGCAAGGAAAAAAGGCATGACGTATAATTCATAGGTGAAGCTAGTTATGTTAAACATTCATTTTTATCACCAATAAATATAATTATTTTTCAAATGGTAAGATGAAAAAATATATAGCTTTCAATTTCGTCACCAATGGTTTGGCTACCATGATTTGGATTGTTTAAAATTATTTTAATCGATAATATAAATTTAAAAAAAGATGATTTACTTTATTTTGATTAAATACTACAATAAATAATATTGAACAGTGACTGGGTTACAAAAACTGGTTCTGGGTCACAACCCAGAAATCAACCAGTGTATTTTTTATTCAGTACTGAGGTAGTTGTTATTAGTCATTTTACGAATATAATCTTGGCCACCTGATAACAGACCTTTGTTAATAGATGTAGCTTAGCTAAAAATTATGTTTTTTGTTCGTAGAAAACAGTACAACAGAAGAAACGACCAGTCAGACATCCAGTCTAATAGGGTTCTGCCAGTCGCGTCTCGGCCAGGATCTGTTGCGAATGTTCCTTGAAGAAATTACCCCTGATGTTATTGTGGAGGTGTCTGGGAGACGGATCAAGGCTCACAAGTGTATATTGTCGTCTAGGTAAATAATGGTTAAAATTAATAGACCGGACACACTGATAACATTGCATTTTTCTGTAAGTTTGGCCAATATTTGGGGGATACAGCTGGCTTAATCAATAATTAGACACTCATTTCTACATATCATTGACCGATTGTTATTATTTATTTAAGGAGTACCAACAGCTATTACATAAACAATTTGATATCAATACTAATTTAAGGGAATCAATGGGAATGATGCCATTGCATTAAATTTAGTTGGTTAGTTTATTATGTTATTAGGCAGCACTTGTTACTTTTGTCCGAACTTTAGTCTGTAGTTCGCTTTTAACACTTTCGAAACCGGGCTCCACGCGGCGCTACATTTTTGCTACATACGGGGAAACCCATGTAATCGGCTACGCGCCTACGAGCGGTGTGCCCGTCAGGCGGGTTCTTGGTTGCGAAAGTGTTAATAATGTATTTTGCTCTACCTATAATATCTACCTACTTTATTATCAAGTTAAAACACTGTAATCTCTTCTAAAAATGTGTGCTTGCGAATTAACTTAAGATTAAAATAAATACGATATGGACCAGGTTCGAGCTACTTGTGACATGTCTCATTTGGTCGCAATTTTTATTTTGGGGTATTTGAAGAGCCACAGCTGAGCCTTGAACCGCCGGCAGCCACCCGCGGTTTGCCCTGATCTGCCTTAATCTTTTCGCCGCCAAAATATGTTCTTAAAAGTATAATGTTTTAGGTGCCAGTACTTCGCCAGGATATTAAGCGGCGGCTGGGTCGAGAGCGCGGGCAATGTGATTGTTTTGCCGCCGTAAGTTTTTCCATTACTATTAGTACGCTTAAATGATTTTGTAGGTACGTACTGTGTACCTGGAAATCTTTATTTTTTAATTTAGGCTTTTTACATTGCACTTACAGTCAAGTGCAAAAATATGTACCGAAAAAATCCTTTCATAAATACGTCCTACAACCTGATTTACTGTATAATAGAGTTGCTCGGTACATATTTTTGAAACTTTGGCAGTGAACGAATTATTACCCTTGACTGTACTATAAATGTCTTTAAAAATACTTCTTATTCTAATAAATTTATAGGAATAGCGAGGTCTTTTTGTTTTGCAAAATTAGTAAGTGTAGCTCGACTATTATACAGCAAGGATTACTAAGAAACTATCCGATTCGATTTTGAATTTTAAGGCCAGTAAGATTTCTAAGCTTGCTTTGCAGCTTATTCACTGTGAGAGTTTGTGGCCAGGGTTTATTGATGAAAGGTCGAAATTAACTGAACTGTATCTATTATGATGAGTTTCTTTGTGCAGGTTTTCATACAACGTGGTGCATTTTGCGCTGTGTCACATTTACTCGGGCGTGTCCCGGATCCCGGACGCGATCAGCATTGTGGAGCTGGCGACGCTCGCCGACATGCTCGGGCTTGAGGGGCTCAAGGAGGCAATCATGTTCACGCTGAAGGCCAAGTACTGCCACCACTTCCACAGGGTGAGTTATTGGATTGTGCAGGTTCTCAAGCAACGCCATAGGTTGCTACATCCACTCAGGTCCGTCTCGAACGCCGAAAAAAAAGGTGTCGAATGAAATGTTTAAATAATATATCCCAATAGCTTTTAAGTAAACGAAAACATTGGCATATCGCTAATCCGCATCTGATTATGGGAATAAATTTCATCTATGACAGGAAACCTGTGCACAGTGAAGTAGCGAGTATGCCATCAATAGTACGATCTGCAAAGCTTTACACAGTCATGTGT
This sequence comes from Grapholita molesta, assembly GCA_022674325.2. Taxonomy (NCBI): domain Eukaryota; kingdom Metazoa; phylum Arthropoda; class Insecta; order Lepidoptera; family Tortricidae; genus Grapholita; species Grapholita molesta. The sequence goes on along the minus strand of CP053120.2, from coordinate 24,590,627 downwards.
CAACAACGCTGTGTTACATGACTTTCCCTATAAGTATTCATAGGTAACGAAACATGCCAAATAATCTGATCTGACCGTCATATAGTTAGTTGCTGCCTTTTCTCCCTCTTTGCAATTTGTGAGGATGCCATGGAATCGCGAACGTTCTACCATGGATATTTGGCCATACTGACTGTAACTATATATGATCGACGCTGATTGTTCGACTTTCTCCCAGTTGCTAGTGCCAAAATTTGTAAGGGTTTTGGGCTATCCGCTGATTCGGGGCGAGTCTTTTACAGCTAGCTCCTGTTAGTGGATATTTTCATTTTTATTCGTTATTGTTATTACTTATTAAATAAGATATGCGTGTGTACTTACTATAGTATATTACGTACCCAGGGCGGTAAAACAAAGATTGTCTTAGATCGCGGGTATTTATGGCCCGAAACGGAGGTGAGGGCCATAAACAAGCGATCTGAGGCCTTCTTTAATACCGCCCGTGGTGCGTACATAGTTTTACGTCGTTATCCGGGTGTAAAGTGAGATTTTTCGCGCGCCCTAGGGCGGTAAATCGCTCTTAACGCGCGGTTTGACGTAAAATATATTACTAACGCAAAGTTACTTACCTACCGTCCTTGACCATCAGTGGGGCACAACATACGGACAAATAAAGGGTTAAAAAGCGGGTCGCACACATTATAATATGATATAATTATGTAGTGTATACTGTAGTAATGTAGTCGATTAGGGCAGGCCAGGATCAATAAATAAATGTACGTAGAGGAGGTTCATATTAATATTTGCAAATCCATTAATGTAAGTACACACGGATGACGTGACGATGTTGTTGACCTGTGTGAGAATGGTTACCAAGCTCTTTTGTCAGTATGAGTCCACGTGTTGTTACCAATTTTCATGTATGTTTCACCGTCTGTTTGTTAGCCGTGCGCCGTGTGCACAGCCGGCGTGCTAGAATGCTTCCCGCTGTCCTCGGTGTACAGCCTAGATGACCTTTATCGGAAGTGCCTCAAGTGGATTACCAAGTACTTCTCCAAGGTGTGGCCCACCAAGGCCTTCGCCACGCTGCCGAAGGAGCTGCTTGACAAATGCTACCAACAACACATAATCAACCTTACCACTGACAATCTAGTGGACACTGTGTATGGATGTGCTATAACTGGTAAGTAATACTGCTATAACATTGATAAAACTCCTGGTTCCTCTACGCTACCTACTTGACTGTGCTGTTGTGAAACATTTTCTTTCTCATTTATAATCCTAAAGCTTTATAAACATGTGCAGCTAACCGAAGCCGCCTGTACGACTAACATGGTTTAGGATTAGGACATGCATCTTACTAAAAACATCAATCTGTATTTGTTACTTCTCACAATGGAATTTATTATTGCAGTGGAATCCCTGCAGAACAGCCGGTGGGCAGAATGCGTGGCACGCATGTGTAGGCGGTTGGTAAACGCGGCAGCACACTTCGCTGCGCCGAGGCTGGTGGCCGTGCTGCGCGGCGTTCGGGCCGCCGCGCCCGCGCCGGCGCCGCCAGCCGCCTCGCAGGCGCTGCACGACTGTGTCGCTGCGGCGATCGAGTGGGCGCCCTCCGACGAGACTGCGCGCGCCTACGCGTTTCTCTCCGCTCTCCCGGCCGAAGTGGCGGCTAGCGCGGCCTTGCATCGCGCGCGCCCCGACCTCATCGCGGACGGCACTCGTCACCCGCCACCGCCGCCTGCCGGCGACCTGCTGCAAGCGCACGCCGCCAGCTGGCGGCTGCAGTGCGAGGGTGCGCTCGTTCGCGCCGCTCCTCGCGCAGTTCTGACGCAGGCCTTCAAGGAGTTACCGCCAGACCTAAGGAAAAGGCTGCGCGAGCTCGGGTGCATCATGTACGGCCCGCAGGTGGTCCCCGCCGCTTCGCCATTACACGATCGTAAGAGCCGCAGCGCATACCATGCCCGGCCCGGCAGGGGCCCCACCGCGCTCACCACGCGTAGCCTGGATATAGACCACGTGCGCGAGTCATTCGTGCCGTATGCACCGCGGCCCTCTGCAAACCTCGGCTCCGTTGACACCCTGAAGAGCAACGGTGACCTGCGAGATAGGAAGCCACAGAAGATGATGCCGCCAAAAATCAGAACAACAAAAGCGCAGGAAGAACGGGCCAAGTTTAACATGGCAAAAACAAACCAATCACAAGACCGGCTGGCCGGCAAAGGGGGCCGACCAGTTCAGTTATTCGAAAACACCAAGCCGAGGTACTTAGAGCCGCGAATGTACAAAGAGAACGAAAAGAAATCACCCGCTGCTAAAAAGCTGATGAATAAAATGATATCGTCGAGCGAGTCTTCTCGAAACTCCAGTCCGATCCAAGCGCGCGTGGTGCGCGCGTCGCGCGTGCGCTCGCGCGAGCCGGCGCTGTCGCAGGACAGCCTGGCCAGCGCGTCGCGCCCGCGCACCGCCGAGCCCTCCACCGACTCCCTCAGCGAGTCCCAGAACAGCAACAAGTACGCTACCTACACTAAAAGGAAATACACCACTAAAGGCTCTGTAGAATGTAAGTAATAGACGCGCCTATCACACTATTTACTACTACTTAAATCTCTTCCGCTGCGATGATGAGCGAGGCGGAATTGTAAGCGTGCTAATATTTTATTTCATACGAAATGTAGAATGTATTATTTGTGGATAAAAGCCACGCTCAAAATTGTCGGCTAGTCTCTTCGATGTTTTTGGTATTGATAAAGATAAGAGGATTTGGTAACTTAAAATCAGTTGGACAATTTGGTCTGAAGGTACATTATTCCAAAAATCTGTAACCTGTATATTCTTCTGGTAAAAACAATGAAGCAAGAGGTTTGTTTTCAAAATTACAAATCGTCACTGCTTTGAAAAAAACTCTGTTAATCAAAAGAAAAATGTTACTGAGTATGGGATGCATACAGCTACTAATCTCTGCAAAAAAATAACACCATAGCATCGTGAGATACGAGGTTAATTTTAAAGTAATGCCGCATTTCGTAACTAGAAAATATCTAGATACATAAGTGACTAATTGGATTTTCCGTGATTGGGTGTTCCGTTGGTCAGAATTTGACTATTTATTTAATTAAGTTAATTTGTTACAGCGATCCAGTCATCAAAATTTCAAAACGCTTTAAACAGTAAGATGAAAACTAAAATACCCGTATACCTTAATCAAAACACTAAGTCTCAACCGCCCAAACAATTCCTGCCTAGTAATATTGAGCCCCAGAGGAGAGTAAACCAGCAGACCAAAGCGGCTAGCACCCAGTCCAACACGCAACGAAATAGAGCACCAGTCGAACGCAAGGTCCCCGGTTCTCTCATGAACGCGACAAAGTCCAGCCAGGCTAAGATGGTTACAAAGACGGCGAAGGAGAAACCGACGAAAACTAATACCAGGAGCAACAAGTCGACTAAGCACACGAGCCGGCAGGGACAGCACGAGCCGCCCGAGATCCCCGTCATGCAGCGCTCCGGGACCTTCCTGAAGGACGAGCCCACTTTCGGAGACATCACCACCAACATCGACGTAGACCAGTGAACGCTAAGTGAATCGGCAACGTTACTAACTAGGCTTGCAAGAGGTGAGAAGATGGGGTAATAGACTTGATTTTACAATACAAGCAAACATTGTCACTACTAATATTAACGGGGTATTTACCTCGTCTTTTTGTGAATAGACGATACAAGGTACTGCGCCGAAATATCGGGAACCCAATTCACATGGTAAATACTGAGTTTAAGTAGTTAGCAGTGGATTTGGTAATGTTTTTACTGTAATAATTCACACAATGTTTTTTCACTCTCTTTGGGATGGGCTATGACACTACGGGTAGAAATGATGAAACGGCATTCACTCTGCTGACGTTCATTCATGCTTAGAAAGGGCAATCAACTAAACTGTTTTTTGAAGGATTGCCGATTGGTTAGAAGTCATGGCTCGTTATAGCCGTCCACTTGCACCGCCAATTTGTGCATGACTATTGGAGAGTTTTAATATATGTCACATTAAATATATGTCATATAAAACATTTAGGGCAGGCCGTCGTATTAGGCAATTTTTGTCGTTGATCTGCATGCCATAACATAGGGTTATTACTTATTTAACCCTGAAACTTCGCCATATAATGTTAATATTAATTAACTTAATGTTAATTAAAATGGCTCGCAAGAAATTAAGAAACGATTCCACATTACGAATCCACAAACATTTTAAGTAATTTTTTGGGAATCCCATATTTTATTTTAAATACATATCCAGCCTAGTGTTAGGAAACGGATGCTGTAGAACTGATGCGCAGGGAATTTGGCTTATGCCTGTAGGCATTTTTATTTCTATGTCGTTTTATATTGATATGAAGTATTTTACCTTGTTAATGTCCAATCATCGTCATATAATATGCAGGAATCAAGACCACCAAATAGTTACTCACATCGAAAACAGTCCTGAACATTTTGTCAGCCGATTCGATATAAATTCAAGGCCATACATCATTCACAAATATACCGAAGCACACAACGCCAACTACTTCAGTACATTCAACCCGCCGCTCGGGCTGTAGCAAACACACCTCCGCTGGTTTCAACAAAGTATTCAAAAATATGTAATCAAACGAAGCTCTATTTTTAATGTTATATAGTTTAATAGTCATGATAAAACACATCAGACTAGTAAATGGACTTTGTTACATGGTTTATACAGTTCATATGATATACTTGTGAACGATGGATTGGTGGCCTGAACTATTTGACTTATACAGTCAGCGTCATATAGTTAGTTACAGTCAGTATGGCCAAATATATCGATACACATCCTTACTTCTATATAAATAAAAATCTGTGTCGATATATTTGGCCATTCTGACTAACTAACTATATGACGCTGACTGTACAACCAATATACACAAAATATATTTTGAATGACGAAGGTACTTCTTCATAATAATAAAAATGTTCTCAAATTCGCGTATTTACAAATGTGCAACTAAATAATAGGGTACTACTGGGGATATTGAATATACGTACTTACTAGTTTTCTATTTGAAATAGATACCTATTCTAAATAACTTGGTAATATCCTAGTTAATTTTGATTTACCCTACATACTCGTTCTATGATAAGCGAAGAAATATAACGCATTAGAGACGGTATAATATGTATTAAGGATGACTGGTTAATCAACTATTAAATTAATGAACTGATTCAGTTGCTCCTGTTTTTTATATGTCGGTTGAGCCAAATCGTCTGAATGCCGTACTAGATATGCCGTCGAATAGGAATATGTATAATATACCTATAGTTGATAGGAAGCATAATAATTGGTAGGAAACATAGTAATTGGCACTGGTCCCACCGCCAGCTAGTAAGCTATGAGCTATCAGCTATTTCAAGGGACAAAAGATAATCGCTCCTAGCCCATAGCTTACTAGCTCGCGGTGGGACCAGTGCTATTGATAGGCAGTTAGTTGATGAAATTGATTTCAATTTATAGTAAGTTGGTATGCTTAATAAATATTTGCATCGGATCCACCGTTATTGACGACCATGTTAAGCACACGCTGATTCGTCGACGTCGCCGGCAAACTGACTACTTTATACAAACTATACTTTTAACATACCTATAACTTATTACACAGATTTATTATTGCTTGTTTTAATGTCTATATAAAATTACTAGAAAAAGCAGAGGGCACAAGTATAAAATGTAAAGTAAAGGAGCGATGTTTATAACGAGTATTTATTAAGGACAACATATTTTAAAGTCGTTACAAACGTTTTAGCCAATTGCAACGCTTGTATGAGTTATGTGCAAAATAAATATAAAATATGTATTTTGTACACTATAAGAATCTCAATGTATGTGTAATATGTGTAATTATAATTATATTTAAACATTTATTTTAGTTAATAAACTACTAATGTAAATCTGCTGAGCCTATAAAACAATTCTTGCATGGTACATGTGTTATTATGTATTTTGGAATCTATGCTTATGTAGTATTGTATGATGTTAACATCTATTCAGAGGAAGTAAATGTACCATGTAGCATTTCCTTTATCTACGTTTATGGCCTGGATTCAGTGATGTGCAAATAAGACAACTATTTATTTGTAATTTTAAGCTATAGTAAACAGCGAGGCGTATATTATGATTAATATGAATTATTTTAGATTAATATAAACAAATTCGATCATAACTTGTAATTTATAGCAAATACGGATAGACTTAGTTTCATACACTTAATGCTTTCATAATTGTCATCCGTGTTTGATTTATCTTAATTTACGAAAAAATATATGTTAGCTAAGTTAAGTTTCGGAATGATCTCAGTGATGCACAGTATTCGATGTATTTTATTCCTGGTCTGCATCAGCCATTGTTGTAAGTAAGAGTAATAAATATTAGGCCATGTGTCATTTATAAACATTTCTTTGTATTAGATTAAGACACATTAGCAAATATTATCGTAATTTTGTAGCAACCATTATTAGTTATCGGCACAATATATTTTAGCCTATAGGCTAATTGGAAGCCACACCTTTCACTTGCTATTTATTCACTTTAAAATATAAAGTAGTGTATATATAAATTAATTTACATACTAAAGAAATACCTATAGCTTTTACTTTTGGTAGTAAATAACTTCATTATCTCTTCTTCTGTCTTCGGCCAGCACCGCTGATTAATTAGTTGTGTGTGGCTGCCTAGAACGTCAAGGGTAAACATAAATAAATAAAAAGTTGCCCGTTCGTTATCGCTATATGTGTCGTTATTTATGTCGTTACTTTCGCTAACTTGTAAAATACCTACCTACTAATATTTGCTGTAATCACAGTAGCAATTAAGATACGGAATGGTGCGAATAAATGTCGGGGATTAAGAAGGATTTATCGAATTTGTACTTTGTTAATGTTGATCTGCCCAGTATTCTTATAAAAATCCGATATGCAACTTTCCTGTTTTTCCTTTCTGTGCCGTGTGGGTATTACGTTCATAACAGTTGGGTGATTTGTCAGTTTTATCATTATCACTGTCGCCGCATTCGTTTGCAGGCGGCGGAGTACGCAGGGGACAGCGCTAAACACATTATAGTGTTCGTATAGTTTGGTATGCTGGGGGTCAATCGTCTATGGAACTGATCCAATTGGCCTAATTGCAGCAGTTTACACTCTTGTCCGTCCGATTATTTAAAATGTCGTCTCCTCTTTAGATCGCTTGTATTATGTTATAAGTGCATACCTATTTGGAATTGTTACCCCGGCACACGCGTGTTGTTAGATGACATTATTGTAGTTCAAATGAAACTTGATGTTAAATATATTTACAAATTGGTTAAATGATTTAATGAATTCTAAAAATATTCTACGACTGAGACCTTCTACGCATAGATACCCTAATATTTCTATTAAAACCTGTTTTGTTATATATACATAGAGATACTTTCAGTCTTAAAAGCGTTATTGGTCAGGCGCCCAGTTAACCTACAAGGCTACGATGCTTTTATTTTTTTAATATTTCATGAAAGAGCGTGCCTAATTCTTATTACATTAACACATTCACTGCCACCCCCTCCAAAAATGTATGGAAATGAACACACATGTGCGTCGGTAGCAGTGAATGCGTTAAGTAAATACCAAGGTATTTGCAGTTTTTTGCATTTTTATTGACTATCGTGTTATGTACCTATTCGTATATATCTACAAATTATTTAAACTTTTTACACGTGAGCAGTATGGATTAGAAACAGTCCAACGATATGGGATGTCCCATAGTGGATTATTTTACACGTAGTACACAAGCCTAATCTAACAAATGCCCCATGGACGAAAAAAACTGGCCTAATAGATTTTTTTTTTGTAAACTTCTATGTACTTGGTGGAAAAAGTTTCAATCGTTTCGTTTTGATATTATTTTATTATCGGAAATAATAATACTTGCTTTGTTAAATACATTTCGAAATACGCAAAAATTTCGGCTTTACTATCGGTTACATAAATTTATTGGAAAGTTGAAAAACGTGTTACTATATTAACGCCAATAAATTACCTATTATTGTAAAATCAACCAACAAAAAAAAAATAGTAACTCGCATATCTACAATCCAAATTGAAACGCTCACTCTAGTAATAGGGTAGTTGACTTTTTATTTTTATTCTATCAATCAATTCCTTTCGTTTTAGTAATGAAATGATGTATGGGCGTAATGGTCTTAAAACTACACAAAAGCCAGAAATGAGCGTCAGTCTGACATTCGTATTTTCCGCGAAAACGCTTTTTACAAAATGATGAGAAATTATGACTTATGACGTCACTTATGATTAAAAATATCGCGTTTATGTATATAGTTGCCTTAAAGTTTATTTTGCAGTAAACCGCGAGAAGTTGATTGATACCACGTTTTTTTTTTTAAATTTCGCAAATTATAAATGCTGTTGTTTTTAAATTTTGTAATCGTGATATCTTTAAATCAAATGAGCATTTTTATTCATTATATTCGTCATTGTGAACTCATTTTACTAAATTTTGTTGCAAAATGTAATATGTGTCAACATTCCTATTGTCGAGTACCTAAACATATATGCATAATAGGTAGAAATAATAGGTATACTTACTCCAGAATACGTACCTACTATTGATAGTAGAGCAAAATTAAATACAGATCGTGACTCATAACTGACTGACTGACTTCAAAAAAGAAGCAGATTGTCCTTTTTTTCTCATGTGCGTTACCCCAGAACTCCGCCATTTATGAAAATTATGAACTGTTCTTTCCTTGTTTGAAAGCATATGGTCCTGTTGTTACCAGATTCCGGTTCTGATGATGCGATTTATGAGAATTGTTGGGAACTCCTCAAATATTCAATATGAAGGTATGAATATTTGGACTTAATGCGAGTAGGTATAACGAGTGAAAGCTCTTTCATGAAGTAATTAAAGTGGAAAAATATTTACTTACATTATAGCTAGTCAAGTTAACAGGATGCTTGGAACACGAACGCTTTTCGTATACATTTTAATCAAATGCTGTTGATTAAATACTGTAGTGAATAGTGACGTAATTATAATTTACTTATTTCAATAAAGGCAGATGTGTTAATATGTTCGGATTTTTGATTACCGCTGATTTGTCAGTGACCAACATTATTAACTCCTGGTCAGTCTGCCAGACTGTTAAATACACACATGAAGCTAGATTACAGAATACGTAGCTGTACATCATGCTCCGATATTTAAATCGAAAGAAAAATAGAAAAATTTGACTCGCAGCGGGACTGGAACCCACAACCACTGGATCACTAGCCCAGTGCACTTCCAATTGTGCTATACGAGTACCGCAGTGAGACTTGTCAAATTTTTCTATCTATCCCTCGTCGTATACGTCATCATGGGTGACGTGTAAACACATCTACCGCCACGCCAGCGTATTGAACACTAAACGGCATCGAAGTCTCAATTCATATTGAGAATTCATCGATAACAATGTGCTACCCCTTTCTAAATTTTTTTTTATTATGCAGAAACGTCTGCTAGCGAATATCTTAGATATTTAAATCGAAAGAAAAATAGAAAAATTTGACTCGCAGCGGGACTCGAACCCACAACCACTGGATCACTAGCCCAGTGCACTTCCAATTGTGCCATACGAGTACCGCTGAGACATCATGCTACCGTTTGCTATTTAACGGAATGCCTTAGGGCAACAGAGTGCTCCGACATTTGTACTCTGCATCAACAAGAAAAGAACAACGTAAAATTAATCATTTTAATCAAATTAAAAACATACATGAAATTGCCGTAGTCAAGTGGGTATTTTTTTGTAATTCAATTAATTCTTGAAATTTTACTCAATCATTTTACGTTGCTACTTTCTTTTAAAATACAACAATACTTAAGCAAAGTTATTATTTTTGAGCTATTCTTTCGATTGGCATCATAAAAGTAAGGTAATTTTTTTTGGCATTTAAGTCGGTTGGATTCCCACACGAAGCAAGTATTTTTTAGAAAATCTATGAATTCAGAATTACTAACTTCTAAAAATAGCATAGTTTTCTTTCAGCAAAATACACTATCTACGATATTTAAGGTACTTCCTTTTCATGTCCCATAAGTTTGGAACGCCTTAATAATTTGGCATTGTCGAGCAGGTGGTGCGAAAAAAATATAATGTTATGGTATCACCAAATCAATAAAATTACATTATCCAGTAATATATAGTAGGTAAACTTAGTAGATTATAATTAAGTAAATAATCCATACAATTCAGAAATATGAATTTTGAATTTGGCGTTATAAAAATTACATTCAAAGTGGCCTCTAAAAAAGATAGGCAAATAAATACTCAACAGAAGGTCATAACATAAGTTTTTAAATAATAGCAAAATTACTTATTTTCTATAACACATAGTCTTACATTTGTAATACGAGCGAAAATCCTAAATTCGCGAGCAGTCCGTCCATTCTGACCTGAGCCGCCATGAGCATTGAATATCGGGTAGAATGAGTCCGAATGTAGAAATTAAGTACCGACACCCACATATATACTGTCCACTGCATTGGTAACGTACCGACGTCACCTTCCCGAAGTGGTTGAGGAATATCTAGTTCTGAAGTGCGATGGATCTGTTGCTGGTCTGCTTTTGGGACCTGTTATTGTAAAGGTAATTTCTGATTCATCCTGGAATCTTAAGTGCTGTCTTGTTGAACTTACTCATATAATAAGACCATGTTTCTTTAGTTGGACTTTATTAACCCCGATTAGTTATTTTTCAAAAGTCCGCAGGTCTTTGCACGTTCTTAGAAAACACTTAGATCAACATTTCGTGAGGACGCTCTTTTTACATTCCCAAAACTTGGTTATGACTTGGTGCCGTAATTGTCAGTCAAATCGAATAGGAAATCTATAGAGTTTATTTAGTAACTGATTTTACGGCCACTACACCGTCAGATTAATATTTCTGGGTTATACAGTTTATGATATGAAACATCATAGGACATGTTGTGTGCGTGATCTCAACTCTCGTGATACCTTTCCATTGTACGAACAAAAATTGTAACCTTTCAGTACCTTGGTAAATCTTACTTGTTAACCGGTGCTAGGAAAATGAAAAGAGTGACAAATAATAAATATCGTAAATTAAGTATTTTATTTCAGAAAACGATACAATATAGCATAATAGTATAACAACAATACCATACGGATATTTTAATTAAACTATAGTCTCCGTTAAATTAAAAAAAAAAACAAATGACATTAAAATAACCTTTTCCCAATGAATTTAATCATCTCTCAAAATAATAGGAGGCAAAGCTCTAACAGTGGATTTTTATAATATGGGTAGTATATTAATTAGTAATGAATCAGACATTAAAAAAGTTAGGGGCACAAACAGACCGCCGAGTAAAACGCTCGAGCGTAAATGTGCAGACCAGTCGAACAATACCACCACGCTTACCGAACATGAGTGGACGGCAGGGCGCCAGTCGGCAGTCTGTGTGGCCCGCGCGGGCTCGGCTGTTCGCCCGGGTCGATGTAAACAATTATGCAATCGGTAATTACACTACATTACATATTATTAAGTAGTAACACAATCACTTACACCAAAAGATCAAAACGCTTAACAAGCCGAGTACTGCCTGCTTGACCACCAGCATTGCCGGAGATCATTGCTTTCACTAAACAGCTCCAACTTGTAGCATACACAGTTCCTTCACACAGGAGGATGTGGTAACAAGTTATTCGTTAACCTATTTAAATGAAAGATTCTAGTTTGTCTTTTTAGTTAAAGTGCTTAACTTATTAATTCTATTTTTGCAATGTCCACATCTAATTTCAGTTAGGTATACAAAAGCTTAAAAAAGACGATGAAGTCTTCGTATGTCAGAGTAAAAAAAAAACATTATTTTATTTACGCTGGATAACCAAATATAAAAATGCAGTATGAAAACAAGAGAGATTTCTTCCTAAATATAGTGACACAAATCTACAATCAAAGGCTTTGAAACATGACATTTTCGAATCTTAGGATTAGGTAAAAATTAGGTGGCGTTACAACACAAACAATTTTAGAAACTTAGACGACACCAAGTGACATATCCGACCGTGGTATCGGGTATAGCAATTCATTACTCACCATTCCGACAGATTGACCTGCACTCTAGTCATTTTGACCCGAAACCTTGATTCCAAATTATGACCGTTAAAGGCTTTGACCAAAATAAATAACATTAAATATTAACGATAAGCCCGGACACTGACCGGTCGCTTTTAAGTCTAATAGCTTTTTAAAGCAAGTAAGAATTCTCACTGCCTGTCTCTTCCCCCGTTTCGAAACGAGGACTCCGTTCACCAAATTGTCAAGGCAAATATTCACTGGTATTCTGCGACGTAAACAATCGTTCAGTAAAATACGAGGTGTGACATGAGTACGTCGTAGTTTAATACTGTGTTACGTAAAATTCGTTGTAATTTTTAAAATAAAGACTAGAGCAATTGTTGGGAGAATACTGCGTGACTCCGCGTTGACAAAGTCAACGGATAATGTAACAATTAACATTTTCATGTTGTTGCTAGTGACTGTACGATATTTGCAGCGTTGCGATCACTGTTGCCTTGGAACATGGTTGTAATGACATGGAGCGGTGGCGACAAGGTTTTATCCTATTTAAGTCATTACGTACAATGTTTTGATATTACTTGCGAGCCACTGACATTAACAACTAAAATTCCAGTCATTAAGCCGCATTACTGTGATAAACACAATTTATAATAGGTATGTCCGTATGTCTAATACAAATAACTAAATTAGGATTAAACTTCAGTATTCATTAAAATTATCGGATGTAGTGAAATCTAACATACAGCCGCCGTCTTACAGATGGATTAGAGCGAGCGAACGACTATTGCCAACGCGGTAGGTACTTGTTAGTAGTAAATACGTTTGAGGAGTCTCGACAGGGTCCGCAGACTGTTTACATACATATGCTAAAGCTTGTATAAAATTCGGGCAAGTTTTTATAAAAATGATGAAATAAATACTATTAGTACACGAAACGTCACGTCACGGCAGGGGTGCCACGAGACTTATACACCGTGATATCTATTTTTCCGCTAACTTTGTCTTGAGAACAAGCAGGGAACAATTGTCAGGCAACAGTTTATTATAGAAAAATAAGTGCTAAGTCGCCTTTTCTAATATAAGTTATATGTGATAAATAAAGGACACTAGTTTTTAGGGGTCCATATTAATCATCGTTATATCTAGACATATAAAGAATGTAACAAAATAAAATCTGATGTAAGGGCATAAAGGCCAATCAGTAAAGTTTACTAATTAGAAAAAAGTTGGGTAAAAGAAATATTTACGCGATATTATTTTGTTTGGAGGCATGGCCATTTTATACCGGATAACAGTAATTTCAGGAATCGTTATACCTTAAATAAATATTATAAAATAAGTTACACAGTTATAAACCAAGTTGAAATATTGCTTTAAAACGTTTAGAACGATTTTTCATAAATTTAAAACGTCATTAATTGGTCTACAATTTAAAAGATTTGTTGTGAAATTCTTGTTTACATTAAGAAATCAATTTAATTGTAGAAGAACTAAGGCTTAGTTAAGGTTTTGTTAGTTACTTAAAAGTTAGCGGAATGAGAACAAAAATCACAGCGTTTTAAATCTCTAGTTTGCTCATGGGTAACATGCCCATTCAGTAGGTTCTGTAATTCAGATTGGATCTCTTTTCACACATTCGTAAGTTTTTAAGAGGTTTTTTGACAACTGCCAGCCTTATTCATAAAATGGTAAGCCGCGTGTGAATCATTACCACTTAATACTCTTCAACAAGAACTTAATGAGTCGTCATTTACTTCTAAAAGTTTTAAAATGCGTATCTCTAAAAAGAGTCAATATTTTTTTTTTAACAATCAACATACACCAAAACGTAACCCAAACGTTTATACCATAATGCTCTCTATTATAATTATGAATAAGGCCGTAATTTGAATACTTTATGTACCAAGCAAACCCTCTGCAACCCCCTTTGGAAATACTTGGTGTCCGCTAGTTAACGAATAATTCAATTTATAATTGCCCTACTTTATACAGTATACTATGAATGCTATAAAACCTCTACGTATTTATTAACTATTCGAATATGAAAGCGGAATTACTCAAGAGTGTACATTATATTAACTCTAAGTTTTAATAATGCTTCAATGTAATACGATTCCTAAATGTACAGCGACGATGTCACACTCATCCACGACATATCGATTTCTAAATATTCAAGTCTTTACAGATATCTCTCTATCTCAAACAATTGTGACACAAGTATACATAAAGAGAAGCTATCAATTAAATCTTTTTACAATCACTTACTATTTATACGGTTGATTTACAAAAATGATTACTTTACATGCTTTTGGTAGCAAATGCTTAAGTTACATCCAAAATTAAATCTAGTAACCAATGAAAAAATGCTGAGGAAATTTATAAACCAAGATCCAGGAAATAGGGGGTTTGATGCCGGAGGCAAAAAATAGCGAAAAACATACGGATCGTGAATGTTTCATGGAAGGGGACAGTTAACCATAGTCACACAGCTCCCGACAGGAGCTCATCTCGAGTGAAGCATGGCCAGAGGGGCGTTAAATGAAGGTGAAGCTGCCTTGTGCGAGGAAGAGGCTTTGGGAGTGGTGTAACAGCGGTGAGTGTGGGGCGTCCGGTCACCGCGGCGGCGACGATACCGTTCACATGAGGAACTTGCCGATGATGATGCCCAGCAGGGCCATGGCGACGGCAGTGGCCAGCCACGGCATCATGGCGGCCTGCGCCTGCTTCTCCGGCCCGTACGAGTGACGTCGCGCCGCGCCGCGCGCCTCCCCGCCCGCCTGGCGCAAGCGAAGCAGCTCTTCCTGTCACGAACAACATTCCACATTTTATCCATCTTATTATACATATAAGAACGCGCGTCACTATATAATTACCATTCGCTTAGCCTTATTGAGATAAAAATACTTTGAGCCGATTAGATTGCTTTTTGATTAAGTTAGTTAATAACGAAACTCGCCTTTTAGCATAGCGTCATGGATAAATTTATAAGTAAAAAAACACATACATAAATATATTTTCTATAGTTAACTATAGAAATTTAGTCTTCCAGGTTCCGAAGGACCTAGTCGGATTATTTTTAAGGCCTCATAATAAACAGGTAGGGTGATGGCCCCAATGTTGGACACTAAGCTGACAGGCACTAATGATGGACGCTTAGTTCTTGAATATGTGCCAATAAATGCACAAAACTTGACTCCTTTGAAATAAACACTTATGTTCATGATTGGTTCCTTGTCCATTACTGGTGCCGTCACCCTAGTGGTTGTCGCCAAGTGGATGGTGCGTTTGGATTCTTGCTGATTGGAATAATCTTTTGATAACGGCGATTTTAGCGACGGGGAACTGTTAATAAACTGCGAACTGTGCTTCAAGATTTTCAAATACAGCTCTTAGTATAGCCGCAACGTGATTTATCAATCACTTCAGGTGAATTGATATTTATTGTAAGTCACAGTTTGAGACCTTTACTTTTTAACAACACATTTTTATAGTCATTGGCTCGCAATAAAAATGTTAAGTTTTTAACATGTTTACACGAAGCTCTAGTTAAAACCGATTTTCTCAGACATTTACAAGATGCCGGGAAATGGATATAATTATTATGTGCATAATGTATTAGATGAAAAATAGTACGAGTACCCATGAGGAACTTGCCGGGTACTCGATACTCGGATAGCACAATTGGTAGTGCACTGGGCTAGTGATCCAGTGGTTGTGTGTTCAAGTCCTACGAGTCAAATTTTTATATTTTTCTTTCGATTTAAATATCGAAGTTATATTTAACATAAATAGTAATTTATAATTTGTTGGTACATTAAGTACTAAATATTAACACCGGCACAGCAACTAGAAGTGTTCATCTCACATGCTTTGCTCACACATTTACACGTTTTGCACGCCTAGCACTTAAAGTTCAAGTTTTATTGTATGCACACAAATATATTTTTTTAACTTTAATTTATACGTTTTTAGTCGAAACTGTCTAACGGAAAATTATAATTATCGACGCAAGACACCACTTTCTATGTCATTGCAGAAAGATAATATTCAATAATGCCACTATCACTATCAAATATATCGAGGTGGTCACAAATATGTGAACAGCGCCTCTATTGTCAAGGCAATAATGTGAATGTGACCCAGATACGTGTGACCACCACCACAGCTCCGATATATCTGATGGCGACTGTACATAGAGAAACATTGGACACACATGACACATTTTGACTCTTAATTGAACATATGAAGACCAAACACACAAGCTCAGAATTAAGTATCCAAATGTGACTGTTCACTTGAGTGACTATTGAAAAAAAATAAGATTCGTGAAACCCAAAAGTTCATAATAGCGTTACCTCCAGTTCAATACGTTAAACAGAAATTAGAAAAATGAAAGTTAGTTTCCAGATTTCCTAAACACTTTCTAGATTTGTAACAGACCAACAACAAGCAGTATATACGTAGACATGGGGACAACGCCAATGACCTTTGATACTCTTGCAACGGTCGTAATTGAATCAAATTATATCAGTATAAACCTCTAATACACGATGCAATAGTCTATAAAATGGATGAAGATAAGAAAGGTTATAAATAAAATATTACTATAATAACTTACTTTTTATTTTGAAAGCATACAAAAACTGCAATACTTTAGTAGTAAAAACGATTCGCTAAAGTCCATGTTAATTAATAGCATTATATAGATCAGTTCTCATTTCGCATTGCATGAACAATATTACGATTAGTTGTTTTGCATTTAGCAACATAATTATATCATCTCAAAATACTTAACATGATCTGTACTAGTAATATAAAGATTTTCGTCACAATAGTGTGTGTGCAGATTCTGATTTTATCATGAACACATCGTATGATTAGAATTACCCTGCGATAGCTCCGCATATAAAATAAATATTTAAACCAGTAATATCAAATTAAACAGAAACTAGTCGCGGGAAACTAAACGAAGATGACGTTGCCCGCCACCACGGTGCAGCCGCGAACATGAAGGCCACAGAAGTTCAGAAACGTCGAAAGCGACAATCTAGGTAACATAACTTTAGTTTTAACCTCTAGCCGCCCGGAGACCTATAAAAAGGTCTCCCGTTGAATGCCATTTTGAATTTTAATTATGACAAGCTATAGTTGCATTTGGCCTGGCAAGTTTTGTGGTCTGGGCGGCTAGAGGTGAACGTGATTAAGTCCCGTCTCATTTGTCATTATACATGAAAAACGTGAGATTATAATTCAGTATATAAGTAGTTAAACCAATTCCCTAAATTTTGAATTAAACAATATGCAGAGATCGCACAGATTGGCGTCATTGCTCTAAAAAAGGTGGACATGGCTCAACGAATAAGTTAATCAATAATTAATTTAATATTGTATTCGGTTGCCGCGATAATTATTCATGAAAACCGATGACATAGCGTTTACTAATTATAATATCATTCCCGACGTTTGGAATCCTTTAGCAGCTTTCGTGGTCATTCGGCTCGAAACGTCAGGATGAAATTTAAATGAGTTTAAGCCATATAATCCGTATTCAGTGGTTTCAATAATTAATTCTTGAAATTAAATTTAAATTTCCGGTAATGGCAAATTACACATGCATAAAATGATTATCAATCTGTAAAACTGATCACAGTGTAGTAGGTTTAAGGTTAGAATTGCGACTATTACAAAACCGAAATGTTACTAGAAAATTAGGTTAGGTTAGGTTAGAACTGCGACCCTCACAGATCCGAAATGCAACCATAATGTAGTAGGTTAGGCTAGCTTAGCACTGCGATCATCACAAAACCAAAATGCTACTAGAAAAGTAGGTCAGGTTAGATTAGAACTGCGACCTTTACAAAACCTAACGGTACCAGAAAAGTATGTTGAATTATTTGCTGCAAAGAAATATGTACAATCGACACTTTATTACTTTAATACGTTTTAAATAATATGTAGTAATTGCTAATTGAATATTTGCCGAATGATTTTCTGGAAAATGATACATTTGCGCAGTAATATGTTTTGACAATACATCATTTGATGCCTCTTTTCTTGTAAATATTAGTGAAAAGTCGTGTTTGGTTTACGATTGAATTGACTGCCATCTTAGAGATATACCTAATTGATATCGTTTTTTGTTATTCATTTACTCTTGTTTTTTTATTTTATTATCCTCCTAATTTGTTGCAGATTTTTTCACAGTGCAATCAATAATGGTTTACTTTATTTATCCTCCTAAGACCAGGGTATTTAAAATAACACTAGTTAGAAAAACCGTACCAGCGTTATATAAAAATCAACCATTGTTAAATCCTGACAATTCGAAAATAGGTAGTTCGGTGATCACTATCACACGTTTTACACACACAAGTCCATCGTAAACATCACATTAAGTACATGTTAATCTAATTTGTTCTTTTATAAGTGTGTCTGTGGCAAGAAATATAATAATATGAATTATGTCATTTACGAGCAAGTTCATTTTTTGCTAAAGGCAAAAAGGCGTACATGTGACTGAATAAATTTCGTTACAATTATTTAAACCTTTAATTTCTGCAATGTTATCCTGATTCTATAAAATAAAGATGTTGTTTCGTGCAAATAACTAGTACAGACTAAGCCCGATTCGGCTTTATAAAGAACAAAATAATGGAAAGACACACTTTTAAAAGTGTAGGTCAATACCATGTACAATGTTACAGTGAAGAACAATCTTCGTTGTAGCGAGAATTGATTTTACTCTTTTTAAATATCTAGGACTCAAAGACAACTCCATTTTGTTCCTTTAAAGGGTCCTTGGGGCTTCGGAGTATAAAGAAAATAAATAATAAAAATAACAATAGAAAAAATAGTCGATAGTTAAACGTTAGTGTGCAAATAATGTAGGTCTGTCAACCGTATACTTTGCATTCGAAATCCTATTAAACAGACACATTTATTCGTATCCGGTAGCTACCACACGTGCAAGTATTGATTGGACGCCGAAAAACGTTCGCAATGCAACATTTCTCTTACTTAAATACAATAATAATAAAATACCAAATCCATTTAGAGAAAAAATAAAACAATAAAAAACAAACGAGCACGCTAAACTCACTTTTAACTGTAGATTTTCGTGTCTTAACTTGCTCTCCTCCTCCCTCAAAAGAATCACCTCTGACGTCGCTTTTTGCAAGTCGCTTTCAGCATTCTCCGATTTGGGGAAAGACAAAGTCTGGAATAGTACAAAAAAGAAATAAAAAAAAATGATAACCTTCTAACGCAAACCCAGACAATGCAAATAAAAATTAAACACATGCATTTTAGTTTTTGATAAAAGGTAACATTGTTTTTTTTTGGATAACTTTACTTATTTAGTTAGGTTATACAACTTTTTCACGCAAAGCTGAAGGATTCCTTAAAAGTATAAAAACATACAAATTTATTAGCGATTGAATAAATAGTGCATTATTCAAATATGACTCAAAGGTCATTCTCAAAGGTGCTAAGTGCAGAAACTTGTCTCAATGGACTTGGAATGTTGCAATGAGAAGTGCAGTGCAGTTGTGGGTGTGGGCAACAGGGCACCATGAAGCGATTGTAAACAATTAAAAAAAGCAATGACTGTTCAAGGTGGTGTTTTACTGTAGTAACTGAGATGTTAAATAATGAATATGAACTAAACAATTGTTGTCTTGTTTTAGACTATGTATTTAGCTATCGTTAATTTCCGGTTTTGAGGTTTAATGAGAGTAATGTTTAGAATTTTATACAAAGCATCTTCAGTCAGTAGTTCTGTAAAAGCTTTGCACTTCCAGGGTGAACGACGAAACCCTATTTACGTTAAAGCTGACTTGACACAATTTAAATTATGTGAAAAGTACTCGTGCCTCCCATATGAGTTTTCATTGAGCAATTCTAAATTTGCCTGGCATTGCCGGGGATAGCTAAACGTGCCTTACAACCAACGCAGACATATTGGACACTTCTTGTAGGCTATCAACGTGTCGACCCCACGGTTACTGTAACGTATGCGGAGTGAAATTTGGACAAAGTGCAATATTGTTTTAAATAAAAAAAACACCATGATTTTTTTAAATAGTTATGTTTTTATAATAAAGTACCTAATAATGATTAATGTAAAATTAAGTTTACTCCCATGCGAGATGCTTTACGGCAGTTCTGAGGAACTTTGTCCATCGCTGTCGAAAACATAGATGTGGGCATTTTATTCAACTCCAATTTTATTTTACGAATCAAGTTTTGCACATTTATGGACCGAAAATTATTGCAATATACTCGCCTCTTCAGATTTGCCCAAAAATCTTCAATAGGGCGAAGTTGCGGAACATTAAGTGGATTTGATGTCTTCGGTACATATGGAATGTTTAGCTCCGCCATTTTGCTAAGTGTTTTTTTGGAATAATGGCTTGAGGCTAAGTCTGGCCAAAACACAACATTTTCTCCTCTATGACTCGTATTTATGAAATCTCGCACTAATGGCAAACAACGCTCTATGTAGCGATCGGCGTTCACAGCTAAACCTGATTCAAAGAACACCGCCTTGGACATTCCGCGTTCCTGATGGCAAGCCATAGCAAAACTTTTTTAGGAAACTTGGTATGCTCAATATATTTCACGTTCTCATCAGTTGGACCATTGGTCTTCTCAAAATAGTAATTACCTTGCCACTCGGTTCCATCGAACGTGAAATATGACTTGTCATCCATGACGCAAGTCACATTGTTTTTGGCGTAAAATATTTCTTTGACCAATTTACGCAGCCGTATTTTCTGAGTGGATTTTTGATTTTCGGAGACGGTGGATTTAACTTTTCTACACCGGTTATCGATGCCCATGTCTTCAAGATATTTTTTGACAGTTTTTCCGTCACATTAAAATTTTCTTCCGAGCTCTCTGTAAGATTTAGCAACACGGCCGGCGGTAATTTTCTTTAGTCGAGCTCTCTCAGAAAACTTGCTCAAGCTGGGATAATTTCCAGAACCAGGCTTTCTAGCAGTGGTTGTTTTTAAGGTAAAAGACGCTAAAATATTATAAATGGTGCTTCGACTCTCACCCATTTGTACAAGATGTTCCACCACCTTCGATTTCCGCCATAGGGGATGTATACTGTAGAAATTACATACAGTTTTACGACGGCGTTCTTGGTTATTTACCATAATTACAAAATCCAACATCCAATCCTTATGAAACTTACCAGATTGATTGACAGATATATAGACTTGATATTGACATACACACATATTTTTTTTAGATTTTTGTTTTTTACATTTTATATATTCAAACTTTGTCCAAATTTCACTCCGCATACGTTAGTAACCACGGTATCAATGATCTGCCTATTCCTAACTCCCGAAATTGTGGAAATAATAAAAGCACATAACATTTATAACCTGACTTGTGTACCGATAAGCAAAAGTAGTCAAGTGACTGCGATTTGTGAGTGAAAAAAATCAAATAGGTAGGTTTGTAGTATCTGTGTACAAACGGTAATCAAAATTTCTTAATGATAAGAAATAAATAGAAAATAATGGTACCGTAGAAACCGCATTTTCACTTAATGGTCCAGATGTGTGCTCACCATCCTTGATCTTAGGCGCGTTTTGAATTAGGCCTTCTACGGTGTCCTGTAATACAATTTGAACAATGCCAAGCATGGGACTACTCATACCGATTCTCGAATGTCTTCTCTCTCCGATACGACAAAGATTGGTAATGAAATGATTCACGATTACGAACAGTAATGTCACACAG
This sequence comes from Grapholita molesta, assembly GCA_022674325.2. NCBI lineage: Eukaryota > Metazoa > Arthropoda > Insecta > Lepidoptera > Tortricidae > Grapholita > Grapholita molesta. Next base: position 24,568,742 of record CP053120.2, on the reverse strand, counting down.
TCGCCATCAATAATGAGTGCTTGTAGTCTTGAATACGTTACAAATGAAGAATGGATAAAAAGGCCAAATAAAACGATAAAAAGCTCACAAACACTATAAAACACATCAACCTTTAAAATATGATATGAGTTTTGTTTCATGCAGGGGTTTGTCACGGCGTACATGAAAATCTTCAGAAGGACAGAGTTAAGTGTTCGTCAAGAAAACGTAAGCACTACCTTTGAAGGAGCCTTCGCGTCATCTGCTACGGCAACACGTTTCTTGGAGACTTCGTTTTGTGCCGGGACGTCACCGGCGTCCTGCGGAAAAGTTAGCATAAAATAATAAACTTCAAATTATAACAATGTATTAGCGTGGTTTTTAGGTGACTTACGTTGAGATTAGTCCCGCGAGGAGTTTCAAATACACATTTTAGCTTGTAATCCATGAGCTGGTCAGGGCTGGTTTCCTTCCACTGTAACAAAAACTCAAATCTATAGACAAAGAAAAGTAAAGTGCACATGAGTTGAACCAAACATTAAAAGCAATGAAACATACCACTTGGTCTATGTTTGTCTTGCCCTCCGGAGCAATAACACTCTGGACCATGAACTTGTGTTTGTGTTTATCATTGGGATCCACAAAGACTGGTTGTGGCGTGACTGGAAAAAAACACTGAGTTAGTACGCACGTACAGGAATAAATACTTTAAAAATTTCATTTAATATCCAAGTACCCGGGTTATTTGACTAAAAAAAAAGGAAAAAGGTGTCTGGAACGGCCTTAGGTGTTAGCTATTGCAACTCAACAAACTATAAGACTCATAAGTTAGATACCTAATATATTAGATACATAATATATGTAGTTAAGACCTGTACTGAAAAGTTTTTTACAAAGTTTTAATATTAGTAAAATATATTGTCTGACAATGTTATATTTTCTGAGTATCATTTTCAGTTTATGTCATTTTGACCTATCGATTGTCATTTTTTATTTAGGTTCGGTGTAGTTTTTGTTAAAAATTCAAGACGATAAAATAACTCGGAGAGAAAATGTTTTGCGAATGTGTCTGGAAAATCCTGATTCTACTTTTGCGGCGGTCAGATAGATGGTGAATGTAAGGCGTGCAAGGGAACAAAATATAGTTAATCGATACTTCAATGAATACAGCATTCAAGACAAGGTTTGAAGTGGACGCCCGACAGGTCCGCCAATTAATGTTTAGAAAATAAAATAATGAATGCCAAAACACTTATTGTTATAAGACAAAATGTATTTTATCCGTGCAGGATGTGGCAAAAAAATTTAAAGTAGGGTATCTATGGTTCAGAGAGCAAAAGTACGTCAAAATTTAAAGACCTTTAAAAAAGTAAAAGCCCCAAAACATTCGATAACACAATTGAACACTTTCGTTACAAAGTCGAGAAAATTGTACAATTTACTTTGCGATATGAACGGAGCACATGAATTCTCATGGACGATGAGACGTATGTAAAAAAAGATGTTTCGTCCTTGCTAGGTGATAAGTGATTAGAATAAATATATTTTTATGGAGAAGTTAGAAGAAAAATATTTGATATGGCAAACACTTACGACAGCGAAAATACTTACTGGCAATGTCCACCTTCGAGTTGGGTTCGAGCACGCCCGAGTTGGGGCGAACGCAGTATTTCTTAGGCGCGGTGGTCTTTATCTTGAACAGGACTGTATCGGTGGTCGGGTTTATCAGCCGCATGTACGTCGTGTAGCCTTGCTCAAAGAGCCCTGAAAAGTCAACTAAAAAATTCACTAATAATGACTATACTTTTAAGGGCCAAAGGCGATTGCAATATTGTAGTAATGGTGAAACATGTGACTAAATATTTAGCCATTAAACAATATATAAGGTACCATTTGTATTTGGATCTGTAAATATATCTGTTTCTTAATATCAATCAGTAGATTCTTACAAGCTATAGCCTAGTAGGTGCTCAATAAAGATCAGATATAAATCATAAACCCCAGCAGTATATTTATGTGATTAATGTATAAGCAAGTTATTTTCGGTCCAATATTTAAGCAGAGTGGTTGGTAGGGTACAGTCAGCAGCAAAACTTGCTAAGCGTTTGAAGTGTTTAAAATGACCTACACGCGCTCTTATTCTCTTGACAATAGACGTGTTGACCTCATTTTGAACACCTCAAATGCTTAGCTACTTCTGCTGCTGACTGTACACATTTATTTGTCTTTGGCGGTTAAACCTGCATTAGGCAGTTTTAAGAAAAAATCTGGCCTCAATTAGCCTGACTTGTGGAAAAGTTAACAATGTCAGCTTTGTGACGATAATTAAGTATTAAATGTCTGTAAATACTTAAATTTGGTGCTTCTGACATTAATTTTAACTAGTAATACAACTGAAAATAGATAACATATGTTTAAGGAAAACCAAAGAGGACCTCTGGTGTTCGAGGAGGGACTTATACACAAAGCAAATCAAAAAAATATTTAATAAAAAATAAAGTTGCAGTAATACAGTGCAAAAAAAGGCAAATTATGTAATTTTGATACAGAGTTCATGCATAATTATCAATACAAAACTGACATAATATAACATATATCCACATCACATTAATCGGGGACACTTTTTTTTAAACTCCCATTTGCACACTATTACTTATAGAGTAACACACACAAAGTTCATTGATTCAGTAGGCTATAATAGTATATAATATAAATACTTTAAAATAGTCAGCCACTGGAAATTGGAGATCTTGAAACTGAGATCAAAATAATGTAAAACTAATAAAATAGAACAGAAACAAAAAAAGACACACTCAAACTGTCATATTATTCACATATTTTTTTGTACTGTATTTAAACAAAATATGGTAGGCAAATTGCCATAAAAGTAATTCTTTGTTTAGTTTTAATTATGTGCATTGTTTTATATTAGACACTAACATAAGAACTACAATAAAATAAATCTAATTTTAGTTTACTTCTTAACACTTTGGCGGACAGTACGCCTATAGGCGTCGCGTATGTTTTTGTTTCCTATGGCCTGTGACAGATGACGTCATTTACTGTCCACCAACGCGTTAAGGAACTGTATTGTGTTAATACATATTTCTACTTCCAGGTATTTGTTTTTAATTTAGTACTTGAACTAAAGTCGGGCCACATAAGAGTAGTGGTGTATGTAGCTTAAGATAACATTTCCGAATGTTTCTTCTGTTTAATGAAACTGGTTTAGTGAATCTATTCAGTGTGTTTCACATGACAGATGAGTCATCAATGTTTTTAATGTGCGGCATTTGACACAAGAGGAGTGTGATCCCATTTTATGGCATCATGAAATAATTATTCACTGCCACAGACATAACTTTGTGAAAATGGAAGATGCAACAAAATGGTATATGAATGTCAACAACTACCAAAACTCATTTTAAAACCTTAAAGTGACATTATGTAAAGTAATGCACAAATATAAGATAAAAAATAAAGAAAAATATTCAATTATTTTAATATTTCGGTACTTTTACAATACGTTAATAACATAAGTGTTACTTAAAGATAAACAACACTTAACTGCTGCACAGCAAAAGTGTTAATGAAAGACAAGATGTAAATGAGCAAAACTATGCAAGTGTGAATGAAACTGCAATGCAATGCAAATGTAAACAATAATTGAATGTTGTTAAATATAACTTTATACTTATCAACACCAAATTCTCATTTGCATTGTATGCTTTAAAAATAAAAATTCAAAAACAATAAAGTGAATGTAATGTTCACTTTCATTACTATTACAAAGGTGGATTTACCCAAACACCCACCAATATATTAAAAAATAGTAATAGTAGCAATTTAACTATGCTAATTGAATACATAATTTTTAATAAGTCATCTGTTTGTAATTTCAAGGTCACTACAAGAAAAACCCAGATGGTAATAATATTTGGAGGTACAATAAAATAATATTTGGAGGTATAATAAAATAAAACAAGGCTCATCATATTTGCCTTCCTAGTACATTGTTTAAACTTTGTCATAATATGTGTAATCACAAATCACTATAATTAGGAGTCTTTATTAAGCATTAACATTATGGTAAATTTTATAGAGCAAGGCTGGAATTTGACTAGCAGTTGCAATTTGTTATGACATGTCTAACTAAGAAGGTACTGGTTCTCTATTAAGATTCAATTGGTAATGGTGACTGGATATGAATTAAACAGCTAAAGGTATTTATTATGTTACTCAGTTTAACATTAATAATTATTTCAAGTGAGTTAGGCTTTATTTCCATATATTCATAGCAAGTGATGAGAGTGCCACTTATAAACATTGGTACCAATACTAACTATTCATATGGCAGATAGTAAGCCCGAGCCCGGAACAGGCAATGCCTATCCTACTCCATATCAAGGATTAATCCTATGTACTTATCTGAAATTTGACCACTTATTTTAGCTGACTCATAGTGAAATAAGAAATTATCAGCGGATTTAGTTGGAGAAAACAGAAAAACCGCACCCTGACAATACGCCGATATCTGGAAATAGACACTCCATTTGTCAGCAGTTAGCTCCCGACCTATGTATGATGCCCAAGTTTCAATGCGACGATTTTGTTGCTTACGCGTCACAAAACATAAAACACTCACCTTTAAACTTGAGTTCATTTTGCGGCTCTATAGTTAACACCTGGTTTGGCATTTTCTATAATTAGTAATGCGGTAATTCGTTGGAAAAATTAACTGATTTTAGAAAATGACGGTTTCGTGATGTCGGCCACAGCGAACGATGAATGACGAATCCGACATGCGCATGCGTAGTGTGCGTTAGTGTAGTTGTACCACAATATATGATGTAATGTTTGACCAACTGGCTTTATCGCCAATATGGCTAGAAATGTAAAAAAAAAACATTAGCGTGGAGGAGGCATATTGTTTTGAGCATCTTTTGAAATGATTCATAATATAAACATATGTATTGTGATATGTATATTTTTTATTATATTTAATTTCAAAGGGCTCTACAGACAGACGTAACCGAAGGATAGATGGTTAATTTAATTATTGCACAACCATAATGCTACCGCCACACATTCGCACGAGTAGCGAGGCGAATAACGAGGTGAAAAACGAGCACGCATGGGTACGCGGACGTCTCGCTATTCATCTCGTCCCTCGCTTCGCGTTTTTGTATAGGCAAAATTTTGCCGAACGTTTCGACGAATAGCGAGGCGAGTGACGAGCCAGCATATCTAATAGCGGAGTAATGTAGTTGTACAGACCTATGTCGTAAAACAAGCTTCTAAATAAAATCAGTTGTGTGTTGTGTCAATAACAAATTAAAGCAATAGTAACGATATGGTCTGTGTAACTGTATAGCAAGCTGGTCATATAACGCGTTCGAGAATCCATTTGCAGAGTCATTCCTGCCATATTTTCATGAATCAATTCAATATGCAACAATCCCTCACTTGAGACTGAAATATATTAATAGTCTGTTTAAGATAACAAGCGTCTGCCTACAAGTTTATAGGTACTTTAGGGCCCATGATGTAACAACATAATTTACATTGGATTTACAGGGATAGGGATAAACAGTTTGTCCCGGGTGAATTCAGGAAATTTCTCATTTTGAGTACAGAGTCATCCTTTGCAAACCTTGGCCTTTACATCAAATATTTATGGACTCGCTACATCAGCGTACACTTTTTAAATAGGCAACACTATTATGTATTATTATATTTTTACTTGGCTTAAAGGTCATGTAACCAGGCCATAAAGTGCACAAAAAAATATATTGTTACTTATTGTGCAAGGAGGAATAATGACATAGTATGTTTATGTTATTGTATCTCTGAAATAGCATGTCTATGTTCTTGTGTCATAGATTTAGTATTAAATAAGATTAACAGATTGGTTCTAGGAGGAATTATAACTGGTATGTGACATATCGTATGTCTATGGGATGGGATGGTCTTATTAAATTTTCATTAAGTATGACAGAGAGTGAAGGGAGGAGAGGAGTACTTAAATGCTATTAGCTAACAACGTCTTAGTGGCACATAGACATACCATTTATATTATTGCAAACTTATTGTCATTATTCCTCCTAGTAGTGGCATAATATATCGCATTTGAAACTGCAGTAATCTTAAGATGAGAAAAAAAAAGCATATTATACGCTGGTAACACTTGTATTGTATGTCAGATAAGATAATAAAAAAATTGTGTAGACATTTTTTTCAAAACTTACTTTTCATTTTTAAATAATGTAATTTGATAATAAAATCCTAAAACGTGCTTTGTTAAGTTCAAATACATAATTAATAAAATTGATAGTCGCTCTATAATACATGATTATCCAAAAAGTGATTGCATAACATGCCCGGTTAACCCCAAATAAAAATATAATATGAATACCTTGCATGTAAATATAGTTCTAAGAACTTGTCTACGATTGGATAGGTTGTTAAGGCAGGAGTTCATCAACGTATTGTGTAGGAATACGAAATTTGAATGCCGTAGTCTTGGTAAATCTTCAGATTCACCTTTGACCAGAAACTTATATACGACGCCAGGAGAAGGAAAAATTCAAAAGGATGGAATGACTGTATTACCTTCGCCGCAAGAGGTAGGACTTAATTTTAAGTTCTGGTAAAAATATCACCTAACACAATTTTGCCTCATTATCTTTTTTTTTAAACCATTATTCTCAGTACCAATAGATGATATGCCAAAAATCTGTAGTTTCGCCGCTTGACCTGAAATATTAAAATTTTGATTAATATGAGATTTGAGAACTTATAGTTAGATGATAATGCACCAGAGGCAGACCTACCTGTCTCTCTATGCTTGAGTTAATTGCTACAGCAAGTTATAGGTCTTGTTTCAGTTTGTCATGTAGTCCCAGCAATCATAAAATTTTACTTTTTGTACTAAGTAACCTCTTTCTGTGGAATCTGAAGTAATATCAAAATAGTTTCCAGGAAGAAGCAATTGCAACTAAACAGTCAGTATGCGAATGATCTGCCTAGATCAAACTTCTTTAGAATTTAAGGTTTAAATAATATAAATCATCTTCCTCGCATTTTGCCATGGCTCATGGGAATCTGGTATCCGCTTGGCAACTAGTCCCAGGATTTGGTATCGGTACTAGCTTTATGAAAGCAACTGCCATCTGACCTTCCATGCCAGAGGGTAAACTAGGCCTTATTGGGTAGAGTCTGGTTTCCTCACAATATTTGCCTTCACCAAAAAGTAACTGGTACATATCAAATGATATTTTGTACATAACTTCTGAAAAACTCATTGGTATAACCCAGAATTTGAACCTGCACCCTCTGGATTGCAAGTTGCACGGGCCACCAGCCCTTCATCTAAATAATTGAAAAGATTAAAGAAGAATCTCTATAAATAATGAATTTAAAATTATATATTTTTATTATTTAATCTTTATAGCCCATCAGAAATACTAAATTTAACTTTTCAAAATAGGTCCCTGAACGGTCAGCAGCTAAAGTGGCTCAGCATGTAAAGTGTTCAAAATGACCTACACACACTCTTATTCTCTTGACAATAAAGTTTTGTTGACCTCATTTTGAACACCTCAAGCGCTTGACCACTTCTGCTGCTGACTGTACTCATGTAGAACCAGAACCTAAAATATGAAGATTGGTTGATTGTTGTATGGATACATAGAACAACAAACAATCTCTATAAGCTTAAAAAGAGCTGCTGAAAATCATCTTCCATTACTTGTCTCATAAATGTGATATTTCGTCGATATGTGTGATTCTTTGCAATATTGTGACTCTCCCACGCCTTTCATTTATGGTCAAATTGTAAGATAATTAAATTGTGTGTTAAAATGATTACAGTATGACAACTTACATTGAAACTTTGTTCACTCTTGACAGTGTATAAGTAATTAGACATTTGCTTTTAGGTTTTTAGAATCAGTCAACTAAATTAATTTAGAAGGGTTGCCTTTTCTTTTTAGGTAACAGTGATATTAAGAAAAAATGAGTTTAGTAAAGAATTCACAACAGGAGCTATCAAGTCTTATGATTCCAATCAGTTGGCTTCAAATAGTCCAATCGAAGATACAAGAAGTGAGGCACAGTGCAAGATGATACCAGGTAGATATTATTTAAACTGTCAGCCAACTGAATCACTGTACATAAAGACTGTATCGTTTGTAATAAATACAACTTTACTCTAACCATAATTTCTTTGTATTATATTTCATCTAAAAAGCACAAATGTGTTCAATTAGTGCTTTAATTAGGTACAATTTTCATCCACGGATCTTGACGTAAAGCATGAAGTTTAGACAAAATTGACCCAGTCCTCCAGAGTAATAATAATGATTAAGGACAAATATCTCAAAAAAATTAACAGTTTGCGAGCAAAACATTACTGTTGTGAAAAAAAAAAAACAAAAGTCCTACTAAGTCATTACAGCAATTACACACGATTCGTAAAGTGAAACATCTGGGCATAGTCTAATCGTTTCTTTTCTTCGAATAAATACTTTGGGTTCTGTAATTGGTGGCCTTATAATAATAGTAATATGGCATGTGCCTTACGGCTACTCCGACTGTGACTTCCAGTATGACTATCATGGGGCGATTGTTTGTAGCAAACAAACCGCTTTAACGATTGTAATCTTCGTCAGGCTTTGGTTTTTAGCATTGATAAGGAAAGAGGCCAAATGTGAAAAAAAAAATTTGTAATAATAAATATCCACGATTTTTATTCCCCAGAAGATTAATTGGTCAATTATGAATTGGAGACTTAGACATCATGTTTTGGTGGCGTATTTTCTACTTTTTTTTATTAAATCATGCCAAGGAGGTGAAATACTATTTAATTAAGCTGAATATACGTTTGACCGAAAATATTTTCTACACGATATTAAAAACATCATAAAGTCCGTAAAATAAAAAAAAGTAAACCTTTCTTACATTAGGTATGGCTTGAAAATACCATCAGGAATCAGGATATACCCAAAAAATACAGCAATACAACATAATACGTAAGTCAACAGTTAGACCAACTTTTATTTGTATTTATAATGAACGTTACAGTCTTTAATATAAAGAGCTTGTTGTTGTTAACAAGTTAAGCTGACTTGCTCTTAATAGAGCTACTATAGAAGTCTTATGCAAATGCTACATCTAGAATGTGATTTATTTATGTCATAAGTACTTTTTATTTTAACGATGATGATATGTTTTTAATGAAATGTGTTGTTAATGTAGATAAACATAGTACCTACGGAAGCATGTCCTGATATGAACTACATTACTTGCAATACTGGGCCGTAACCAACCATAAAGGCATAAAGTTATTAATAGGTTATTGTCGTCATTGATACATTAGGTTATTACGTACTTATAATGGAATGAATATGTGGTTTGTTCATGTTTCTTTACAGTGTCATGTCATTGGAATTAATTTCCATTCTATTGAGTTCACATAATAACTGTAATGGGTTTAATCAAACGTATCCTGAGCACACTTAAAATATAATTGGCATACTTCGTGTAAATAATAATGTGATTGTATCAATATTTTAGGCTTACTATTGGGAGTGTTTGATGGGCACGGCGGGCCTGCTTGCGCTCAAGTTATCTCCAAGCGACTGTTCAACTATATAACCGCAGCACTCCTACCTGAAGACCTGTTAACAAAAGTTCTAGAAGACCAACCTCAGGAGACTTTGTTGGAAACTTATAACGACAGAGTAGGTATCTTACTTTTATTTAATTATTACTTACATAACCAAAACAGGAGATAGAAGCTGACCAACTGGGTTTATTTGCAGGTTGAAATTGTTCAAGACCTCAAATTGACATATGAAAATAATTTTAGGAATTATCTAACAGAATTAGCTAAAACATCTACAGGCAATGTTGACGTCGGCGTGGCGTTAGAAAAAGCAATAATGAGATTAGATAGTGATATATCAAGAGAGGCCATAGAACCGTATGAAAAAACGGGGAAAATAAATCCTAAGACATTATCTGTAGCTTTGTCAGGCGCTGTAACTTGTGTATCCCACATAAATGGCCCCCACATGCATGTAGCGAATGTTGGAGATTGTAATGCTGTGATAGGGACCAAGACCGAAGATGATGAATGGGTAGCTAAAAAAATTACAAAGGAGCACAATTCCGAAAATTTTGATGAATTGAAAAGGATTTGGAGTGAACATCCAGAGGATGAGAAAAAAACAGTAATCAGAAGAGATCGACTTCTAGGCGAGCTGGCGCCTCTTCGGAGCATGGGCGATTGTAGGTACAAATGGTCGGTCGAAACACTCACAGCAGTAGCGGTTCCGATATATGGTGAAAGGGCAATACCTGCGTACTACCATACTCCACCTTACTTGACAGCCAAGCCCGACATATATTATCACAGACTGACACCTAAAGATAAGTTCTTAATTATAGCTTCTGATGGGTTGTGGGATATGATGACTCCGTTGCAGGCGGTAAAGCTAGTCGGCGAGCACATGAAGGGAAAAGTTTTCTTCAATCCACTCAAGTTGCCGCGCAAAAATATACAGTTAGGAGATATAAATGAGTTGCTACTTCACAGGAAGCAAAGTCTGAAAAGTAAGCCTAAAGACAGGAATGCCGCTACGCATCTGATAAGGCACGCCATCGGGGGCACGGAGTACGGCGTGGACCACTCGCGGCTGGCTCATCTGCTCAGTCTGGCGCCTGACGTGTGCCGCATGTTTCGGGACGACATCACCGTCACTGTCGTTTATTTCGATACAGAGTTCCTAAGACAGTGCCCCGCTTAGCCCACTTTAGATCTGATTTGCTCAGTTTTCTTAGGCATATCCAATATTTTTAGTCACTTAATTTTGGCTCACTCCTTTCTTTGCAAGCTTCGTATGAACTTAGTTCGCTAGTTGAGTGACCAAATGCAAATTACACTAGACGGTTACGACACTGACGCTGCCACCGGAAGCGGCGACGTGGTGCAAGCGAGACATCAGTGCCCTATACCACAAACTTACAATTACAATTTTACAAGTGTTAAGTCATAAATTAGTCATAATACAAGTGTTCTTACCACAAAATTTACAAGTTACATCTAACTTACTATTTATCGTATCACAAAATTTTACTTACGGTACATATACTATCCGGAAAACGTACAAATTGTAGGTATCAGACAATTGTTTTGTGATACATTAAATTGTAGTAATATACATGTGTAGAATTGTATGTTAGGTACAAGTTAACAATTATCTAAACCTTTGTCACACCCTGTTACAACTATGAGAACACTACTTAGTCATTGCAGTCTAATTCAATTATAATAATTGATCATATTTAGCGACCAACCCATTGTACCACTTGTTCTCCATTTCTGCCAGGCAGTGTCCCTTAAGTAATTTCATTCTTTATCCATTATTCCCAAATGATTTAAATGTTGCGTTATCTCGTTCCATTTATTTATTATTAAATATCGTGCGTCAATTTATCATTAAATTGTCCGAAAAGGATTTCATTGTTTTCGTTTGAGGCCTAAAATAGTTATTTTGGTTTGCAAGTCCATGTAATGTCAGTTAGTATGTAGATACGTAGGTAATGCCCGTAGATCAATTATACTATTTCACTATGTATAATGAAAATTAATGTAATTCTTGCACATTGCATATAAAGTGGAACTACCTTCAATATTGAAAAAGTTAAATAAATTGTGACATATTTGTAGTTGTAATATTACAATATTTCACCTGTATATTTATAAATCAATTGTGTAGCTGTCGTGACATAACTTTATTCTTTGTGATACGCTTTCAAAAAAGTGACATATGTAAAGTGAAAACTTGTAACGAATACATATTTATAACTATTGTGATTTGTGATACATTTTCCGGTTTACAATTTAACTATTTTGTAGAATTGTGCACTTGTAAAGTTTTGTGGTATAGTGCACAGACTAGCATCATACGGAAACCGAAAAGTCCAAAAAGTTTCAGCCTGATAATGTGTATGTGTCGAAAAGCTCCACGCAGATATTAATGTACGTGGAGGAAGAGAATATTTTGCTGGAAAATTATTGTAACATGAAATAATACCCAAGTATTGAGTGTATAATGAATTGATGGTTAATTCGTAGTTAGGGCATTTTATCTGTTTTATAATTATAATTATTTATTAAAGTATTTAATACACTTTTAATGATTTATATTAATTATTCCTGTGTTTGGGCAATTTCACTTTCAGGGACACCCAATTACCTTAATTGTCAAATAAAAGTTAAATTAGTGGTCAGTTTAGTGACGACAATTAAGCTTTAAATTTCAATATAATCTACTGTTTTATGTTTAATCCATAAATAATACGTGTTATTGTAATAGAAAAATGCGAATAAAGATGATTTACATAAATATTTCAAGCTTAATTGTCGCCACTAAACTGACCACTGATTTAACTTTTATTTGACAATTAAGGTAATTGGGTGTCCCTGAAAGTGAAATTGCCCGTTTACGTGTGCATTGTGTACTACAGTAGGTTGTACATGTACGTATGGTCAACCAACGTTAATAACTAAGAGATCTTTTGCGTTTTTCATCTAGATTTTTAAACCATTACTGCGTAGCGAGGCGAGAGTTTCTCAAGTTGTACTGGAGACTATTTGCGTTGCGCCCGTTCGCGGAAATACAGAATCAACTTTCTACATAATGATGGTTACCTTATCAAAAGTTAGGTACTTGCTGGACTGCTACTTCGAGGAGCCTTCACGAGGTTCTCATCAAATGGGACGGTGATGTCGACGAGCATTCCATCGATCACGAGTCACAACGATATTAGTCTTATTGGCTACAAAATCTACAATATATAGTACTGTTAGTGATAACACCTTATATGTATGCGGGTCAAAAATTGTACCTGAATTTTAAAGTAGTAGTATCCTCAAGCGATTGAATTAAAATTATCCACGCTTATGTACAGTCAAGTGCAAAAATACGAACCGAAAGAATTGTTTAATAAATACGTCCTACAACTTTATTTACTGTACAATAGATTTGCTCGGTACATATTTTTGAAACTTTGGCAGTGAACGAATTTTTACACTTGACTGTACAGTCAGCTGCAGAGAAAAGGTAGGTACCCCCTCTGTCGTACATGCTGGCACATAGGGGGGGTTATTTTTTTCTACAGCTACGTTCGGTGACAATGCAATATTACGGTAATACTCATCTGATCTGATGCTGGAGCCAGAAGGTACTAGGTAAAACTCCTTAAAGACTAACGATATAGCCGTCGTGTTTAGGCTCGTTACAATTCTGTCGATGTAGACAATCCGTTGATGATAGTGCAAAAAGTAAAGTCGGCAATTGGCAACTTATAGGTACCGGAAATGTCAATTTTCACAGTTTTGCATACCGTGAAACGGGGTAAGTTGGTCCAATCTTCACTTTCAACTGTAATTTTAACCTTATTCCGTAATTCATAGGGTACTTTTAAGTTACTACATAAGGATGACTGGTTAGCTCTTTTATGTGCTTAGTAGCCTTAGATTTCCAAATTATTGCCACATTTTGAGAAATTCCAACAAAATCTATTGGGATTCCTATTAGGTTAGGTTATTCAGGTTTTACTTGAATGAAATTCCCTTTGATTTATACATTTTAAGTTTTGCCAACCCTATTTTAGCAATGTCAATTTATCCCATTAATCAACCGAATACATACATACGTACATTTAAGCCGTATGCAGTCCTCTGCTGGACATAGGCCTGCCACAAAAATGACTTGTATCATCTTGGCGGTAGTTGCCATAGTCGCCACCCTTGGCAGGCGGGCCGACGACCGTAGTAGCTGTAGATTGAATTTCGACGGACGCTGCTGCCCGTCCGTAGGATTTTTCCCTTTGTCGTCTCTTACGACACCCGCGGGAGGAGATGGGGTGGTGCTATTCTAGTCAGTCGGCATCACACGACAAAATACACCTAACAACTCCCGCTTTGTTCCAATTATACCTGTTGACATGCCAATTTCTCCCTTCGGCGTTCCTATTATCTCCGAAACTACTTACCTAAAAACAAGTGGTTATCTAAAATTAAATTTATTTACGTACATATAATAAGTGCTCTAAAATGCGTCCAGAAACCGTAGGCAATGACCAGCATTACCAACCATCAGAAATCAATGGAGATGTAATGTTAACCTTACCTACTGAAATCCGTAGGTTATGAGTTTAAAGGACCCCGGGCCTAAAGTATGGAAAATGTGGTTTCAGTTAAATGGGCTGGAATTTCGATATTCTGTAGACGTCAGTACTCTGAACAAAAGTCTCTATGGGTGCTACCACGGTTTCCGAGACCCGTTCAAAGTTACGACTGATTTTATACCCTCCTACGAGTTGAGAAAACAAAAACAATGAAATGTAAAATTAAGGGTAAAATAAAAGAAAACCCGCGTCAGAGTAAGTAATCAGTCTATATGCAATACAATATTCTTTATCTACGTACATATCATAAGTGCTCTAAAATGCGTCCAGAAACCGTAGGCAATGACCAGCATTACAGCATTATTTGCACACCTATAAAAGAAAAATATCTATCAAAAATCTATATTTAAATTTTTTTAATCTTACAGTTTTAACTTGTTATGTCTTATGTTATTCATTGATATTCGCACAGTCCAGAATGTAGTTCAATAGGGCTGTACTCGGGTATTTAACATCTTGTTGATGTCGTGCATAACCCAGGTACCATACGACGCTGGCGACATGAGCACAACAACCTATAGTTCTAGCCCCAGTTTTGCACATACAATAATATGCTAAAATAGGTTCATCCTCCTGCGTTTCGTTTTGAAACGCTATCTGGTGTTTCACTGCGTTTCGGAAACGCGAGCGTATTCTTAAACGGATTAGACTATGCTTATTTAGTACATCGAACTCAAAAACGTCATTATTATTTTATCTTTGTTTGACGGCCAGTTTATCGCAAAATAGGTTTGAAATAACATGTCAATTGTTTTAAATACGGGGATTAAATCTTATCAACGCCTAGAACTTTGTTATCTGGCACAAAATCAGTCGTAACTTTGAAAGGGTCTCGGAAACCGTGGTAGCACCCATAGAGACTTTTGTTCAGAGTACTGACGTCTACAGAATATCAAAATTCCAGCCGATTTAACTGAAACCACATTTTCCATACTTTAGGCCCGGGGTCCTTTGGAACAGCTGGCAAATTCAAGTGGGGTGTCTATTCTAGTATCTACAGATATTAAAACAGTCATTGATACGAAACGCCAATTCGTTATGTTTTTTTAATGTAAATCGAACGACAATTGAACTCGAGTGACAATAGAATAGCTAGTTCATTCGCTTAATTGTCTATGGTTTAAAATAATATTTGACTGAGATACGAAATACGAAACGCAGCCATTCCATGCAGTCATTTGTTTTGTTCGTTGACTTTTCAATGTTTACAAGTAACACTAGTACTAATGCAGTTCATTTCCCTACGGTTCCTGAACCCATCTTAAAACACTTATGATATGTGTGTAGATAAAGTAGTATATGCAACTATACATAATTAGGCATTACAACAATCGTGTGATATTATTATGAAAGTCGCCTTCGGCTCGTTTCATAAACCCACACTCTTGTTGTAATGCCCTTCATTATGCACAGATACATAAACTACTATTCTAATACAATATTGCAATAGTTTATTTACTTTTTCATTTCTTTAAATCGCAATCCACTATATCGATATTACACCAATTTTAAGTTTTTTCCCTATATAACTCCTCTGAAACTTGAAATCAATAGTTACGTTAAACACGACGACCTCACTTTCGTAGGGGAGCCCAAGAGGGGATTTCGGGATTTACTAAAGCGCGACAGATTAATATGTACAGGGGGATACCTTGTACCCGGTTAAGTACCTCCACCAAATATGAACCTATATGAGGTTCAGGATAAAAAAAATATCATCAGAAATCCTCGAGCGCGTCAGATTAAGATAGGGTGAGTTAATTACTTGCTAAAAAGTGTAGGATTCCACTAATCTGACAATT
Source organism: Grapholita molesta (assembly GCA_022674325.2). NCBI lineage: Eukaryota > Metazoa > Arthropoda > Insecta > Lepidoptera > Tortricidae > Grapholita > Grapholita molesta. The sequence goes on along the minus strand of CP053120.2, from coordinate 24,552,702 downwards.
CGAAAGTGACGTAAGTAACGAAAGGGTCCCCTTTCTAAAAAGTTGTAAAAAAAACGTCATCTCGACATTCTCGAGCGTGGTTAAATTCTTTTTCAACTCACTCGCTCGGAAAACCTTAGTTTATAGCGCGACATCTGCGTGGAAAAGTCTATTTTATCCGCTAGCGTGCAAAAGTCATTCGAATTTCGAAGCCGATGATTGTAATACTCTGTGGTGCATGTAACTTTTTTTTTAGTATAAAACTCCTTCAACGCGTGACTGGGGCGCTACCGCGAAAAACGATATTCGTAAATTTCGGACGATTGTCCCTGCCACTCTCATTGGAGTAAAAGAGAAAGATGCTCGCAATATACGAACTTCGATGTTCGCAGTCCCGCGGTGAGTTCGTAATAACCATAGATAATCAGAAAATTTTTGATTCAGATTTGTAACTTTTTTATTTTTACCTACTTACACTTTATGTCAAATAGGTTTTATTATATATACTAATAGTATTTCAGTTTTATTTACATATTTTGACCAATTAATCCATTAAATAAAACACGATTTCAATGTTTACTTGATAAAGAAATTGAAATATAGGTTTGCTTAATATTGTAACTTCTGAACGCAGCCGAAATTTTTTTTTTAAGTTTTACGTTATCACAATTCCCGTAAAGTCGGATTTGTTCTAGCCCGATACCACGAATTTCGGGCATCTTTCTCTTTTACTCCAATTAAGGCGTCATGAGAGTGACAGAGACAATCGTCCGAAATTTACGCATATCGTTTTTCGCGGTAGCGCCGCTGTGCTAAGCACTTACTCAACGTGTGAACTATAAAAATGTAAATTCTAGTAGCGATGCCGATACGATTTCCCTGAAAAATCGCGCGTTAATCAGAATCAGACACATTTATTCGTCAAACATAGGTATCATACAAGAATACATTGCAGAAGATGGAAACAAAATAATAGCATCACTATGTTGATAAGTTTTGTTTTATTGTTTTTCTTGCCGCTCGAATTTTCCTCGCAGTAGTGAGGTGAAAAGTGGTGTGTTCCGCATGGCTGCAAAATTATTTGGCGTCTCGTGTCTTGAAAGCCTCGCTACGCTCAGGAATCTATCTTTGAACCATGAGCTTCCTTCGCTTGCTCAGCTTTCAATTTCAACACAAGCGCCAAATAACCACTTTGCAGCCTTGCATAACAAATAACTATTTATTTTGAAGGAAATAATTCAAGGATAACGAAAAATATATAATCTGACGATTTCCACAAGCCGAAATAACAAAAATTCGTTGATAAAGTTTAATGCGTGCAGCTACGTAATGCCTATATTCCCCTCTCCACATTTTCTTACAAATACAAGTATTCTACTTAAAAACATACAAGGTCAATGTAGGTAAGACCGTCTATCTAGAAAGACCGTCTACCAACCAATTTCCTGCATTATCCCATAGGTATTTAGTGTCATATGACGGACTTCCCTTAAAAATATAGTATGCCAGTCTTACCCACATTGACCTCACTTTTTTATTTGCATGGTATTTCCTGAGCTTTACAATTAATTAAGTTCAATGATTAAAAAAAAAAAAAGCAATATTTTTTTTGTCAGATTAGGCGTATTCCTCTAGATAATCGTCAGTTTATGAGACAGCAAGTCTAGGATATAAAGACGAACCACATACAGTATGTGTCTACAACCCTGGCTTTTTAAAGGAGGTTAATATAACGTATAATTATGATGTAACGATGATATTAATTTAATTTATGAACTAAATTTCAGACTTTGTTAATTTTCTAACAAAATTTTAATTGCCAGCAATGTAAAGCACAGTTATAATTTGACGTACTTGTCAAAGTGGTAACTAGGCGTAAATATCAGTCAACAGATACTTTGATTATTATGAAGAGTACCTATTTCAAGAGTTAGCGATACAAGTATAACTGCACTTAAGATAACTACGGCAAAGAAATAGCACTTGTACACGTTTGATAAAAACTTTATTATCTACAAATTCAATCAAACTTAAATACGAACATATCATTTACGTTTAATTCAGCTAAACTCTGGTTATTCTGTGTTCAATGTGTCGGCCACCCTGATTACGACATAATTCATAACGTCTTGTAATTGAATTATGAATTGGTTGAAAGTCGATACTTTCTTGCAGTTTCTGAAAAGCTGCTGTTATTTTGTCTTTCATAATGTCTACAGTTTCACTGTCGGTAGCAAAACACTTCATTTTTGACAGCACCCCACAAAAAAAAATCCAAAGGGGTTAGATCAGGGCTCCTGGGCGGCCAGTGCCTGTGTCCAAAGCGTCCGATCCAACGTTGGCCAAAAACCTCGTTCAACATTTCCCGCACAACAGAACTATGGTTGAATGTGCAGGAGCACCGTCCAGCTGATACCACGTTTCATTACGATTCTCTTCGGGAAGAGTATTTAAATAGTCTAAGAGTGGACCATTTATCAAATCTAAGAACCTCCGCGTGTTTAGAGTCCCACAATAAAAATAGGCCCGATGATCCTGTTGTTATGAATAGCTGCCCACACGTTAACTGTCCACCGGTACTGATGATAAGTCTCTCGGAACACATGGGGATTATTTTCTTTATCTTCCCAGTAATGTGTGTTTCTGCGGTTCCACATTCCGTTTCGAGAAAAAGTACTTTCGTCGGACCATATTATTTTTTGTTGAAAGTCATTTTCATCGACACATTTTTGTAAAAACCAATCGCAGTAATGTTGCCTTATTGGCAAATCCCTAGGGAGTAATTTTTGTACCTTTAAAAAGTTGAAAGGATGTTTGCGGTTCCTTTTTAAAACCCTGTGCACAGTTTTGTTGCCCTTACCGAACATTCGGCCCGCGACACGAGCACTTGACGTTGGGACTTGCCTAAAGTGCCTGAGAATCCTTTCTTCAAGTTACACTGGCACAATTGTGTTCATAGCCCCTTCAGGCTGACCAGGGACTATCGGCTTATTATCACGCACTCGCTGTAGAGCCGCTGTTATCACTTGAGGATTGTGTGGATGTTGTCTGTTTGGGAAGCGTTCGCGATAAAGTCTTAAGGCGTGAGCTGCATTTCCGCGTGTTTTGCCGTAAATTAGAAGCATGTCGGCCAATTCCCGTGAATCGTAAACCATTTTGCAGAAAAACGAATATCAAATTTGACATAATTTACTTTTGTAGCCATAACACAAAGATTGACTGATTGTAGTTTGACAATCCGACGAAAAGAGTTTTGAAATTGTTGTGTCAATAATTAATAAAAAAAACTGGTCAACTAATTTAAAACCTCCATACATAAACGCATTGAAAAGGACGACAATACGTTCTACGCTAGCTATCACAGTTTTTCACCCCCGTACCACGACATGCCTTGTACCAAGTGAATAAACGACATGAATTACGACAATTACACAGTACATCTACTACATTTAAGTTGCGGATTTAGAAAATTTAATTGTGGCGTTAATTAACATAATTATGATTCACTAATACGTGCAAAAGAAAGTTAACGAAGCATATTATCATCAGTCTTTATAAAAGCCCGGGTCGTAGACACACACGGTATATCTTAATCTGACGAGTATTTCAAAATGGCGGTTTTTTTTTTCACATTTTAATATAGGTCGGGAGTTTGCATCATATCGAAATCGTCAGATTATTGCATGAGTTTTTTTTTTTAGGTTCACTTTACACCCCCTAAGAAACTGACGCGCTCGAGTATGTCCATTAAACAGTATTTTTTTACATATTTGAAAATTTATAGCCGCTCACCACCAATGAAAAAATATACAATATATAATATTTTTTTCTTCTTATCATATAAGCTTTGCAACCCAATGGGTCTCTATGACACTCGAGTAAATCCCCATTTAGCATCGTGGGCTTCCTCCCATTACTACAACGAGTTTTTCTTAAATTGCTCATTGTACGCAGGAGCTGAAATACTTCGCTCGTTCAGAAATTAACAAGAATTTTCGGTCTGTTAGAAATGGGGCTGATAGACATAGTTTTGTTCCTATTTACGCCGCCATTCCTATTTTCCTCGTTTTACGGTATTGAGATTTCTCGTCTTGTGACTGTCATTGAATAATGTAACAGTTTATAACATTTTTTATTTAGCACCGCATTATAGCACTGAGAAGAAGGGACTGAAATGAAATCACAAACACAATTTTAATATTCTTTATTTATTTACCAATCATTGATATTAAAAGTGAATATTTCCGTTTAATCTAGTAATAGTAGGCGAATAATAATTAAGAATTTTATTACTACTTATATACACATAAAAGATAGACATTAGGTAGGTTTTATAGAAAATATCTATATTTAGTGCTTTGCACCCAACTTAACAGCAACATATTGGTAAGCAGGGTAATGAACTAAATCAATGAATGTGTGCTTGTACTCAATTTGGGCCAGTGAAATGAATACCTTTACATACAATATTTTCATATTAATAGCATAATTTCACAAAAACAACCTAACAAGTTACAAAATATATTTTAATGTACATACTACAGTAAGAGTGTACCTACCTTCAAAAGTTAGAAACGTCCCTAAGGCAACATTAAACCAATTCCTCATTAATTATATTATAACGAATAGCCACTGTGAAAGCGTTTTACGTGTTCATGGCTCGTTTTTATATGCTTGATCGGAGGTACCATTCTGTTACAAAACACATATAAAAAAATCAGAAATGTCACATTGATAAAACTTAACTTTAAATTCAAATAAAATTATTTGCTGTCTTTTTATATTTATTTGTATGGCTTTCTGGTACAGGGGTTGGGGTATAGGAAAAGTGGTAAAACTTGGGCATGGGCCGGGTCTATCATGGGCACTATTAAACAGTTAAATATTATTACAATTGAAGATTCTCTCGAAAACCTAGGTGCTAATATATGATATCTATGTACGATATCTGCCACTGCTAATTGTTCTCCTGCTTTTAATACAATAAGCGTTGGAATATGGCCACTATCCTTGTCTGTTGGTGCCTAATAAATTATGTGTAGTGTAAATCATTTAGTACATTTGTATGTTCCGTTCATTAGATGTATTTTTGTATTACAGCATATTACGATTTTGGCATGTATGGTAGATATGTACAAGCATAGTGCCCATTTTCTAACGAGTGATGTCATTATCAATCAATTAAATTGAGCATGTTTAAAAAAAATAAGGTTTATAAACCAATGTTATTCATATATCCATACAGTCTGCTACTTTTTCTAGTCCAAAGTAAGAAGCAATGAAATGTTAATATTAACTGTACATAATTTCTTTTACCAATAGTAGGCACCTCATTTTGCAAAACATTGATATATTAAATAAACCTAGTTGTTTTATTGTGCAGCCGGGTACCTTAATGTTACACAAGCAAAGGGATGGAAGCAAGCTTGGCGTGTGCAGTGTTACATTACCTATTACAAGGTGTTGTAGATAGATCATTGTTAACATTTACCTCGTAGGCTACTTTTATCCTATTCGAAATGCACAGCCCGCAACAATGTTCCTACTCTAGTTCGTTAACTTCTTTACGCCTATAAAAATGTCTAATGACATAAATTGACTCACAGTCCGAAGCAAATACAAGTAAGTTTATTTGAAACTCCGAATAATCGGACGATGCAATATAGAAATGAGAATGTATATTCTAGACGGGCTTCTTAGTGCAGTGACCATCACATCATTTCTTAATCAAATCTCGGCCTATAATATGTATTTAAATGCGTATTCGGGTTCGGATAGGCTTTGTAGATAAATAAATACGAACGCACGTATACTAATTATAATTCCTATGAAATATACTAGGCCCAGTCATAATATATATTTTTCTTTATACACCTGTATTTTAAGACATCGAAACTTTTTATTATTATTTGTATTTTAGTATACTCGTAGGTATTCACATTCACTGTAATACATTTTAGTTTATGAATAAATAAATTATTCTACTGTGACAAACTTATCATTATCACTCAAATTTTCCAATGTTCCGTTTACGCCGATTAGGCATAGGTACTTCGTTTAATTTCAGCATAAATCACGCATGTTATTTGTCGTTATATTTTTTGTACAAAATACTATTCTGGAAATGAGTAATATGAACTAAAGTTCTAGTAATTATAATGGAATCCTAGTAATCTTACGGTAATTCGAAGTGTGCTCGAATGACAACAGACTGTGGCCCCAGAGTGCCGGATGGAAGCCTTCCAACTTCAACTAAAAAGTTGAAAAAATGAATAATAAATAAATAAATGAGATTTATTTCAGGCACGCACCCATATACAAAACCAAAGAAATAAACATTTATGTGTTTTATGACTACTTACGATTTCCGTCCGGTGCAGAGATAGCCATAGCTCAAAAATTGGGATGCTTTATCATTTATTGAGTTTTTAGACCTGCGCAACCTAATCTAAAAGGCTGTTACTCTGGACCTAATGACGGCAAAGAAGTCGGGGAATTTCAAAAATATCCAAGTAGAGACAGTATATAGGTTTGACTCTAGGTCACTGCACAGATATCACCCAATATTAAGGCTTACAATTAACATTTTTTATAGATTAGTATAAATATCATAAGAGAATTTACAAGCGAAAGATAACACTGTTATCGTATAAAGCTGCAGATGAATAGATTACCTTAAGTTATAAATCCTTACATCGATACTAGGTTAGAGTGAGAGTCGCTAACGGAAATATCCAAAAGTCCTCCAAAAAATATGTATTCAGAATTCACCGAAAAGGATGGAGAGATGTTAAGTAGGTAAGTATTCAAAGAGTTATTTGTACATAGACTACATTTGGCAAAGACGTAACAGTGAGTGCTCCTCGGGGCGGCGCTCGGCCGGCCGCGGTGCGCGAACGTGTGCTAGATGAAAAGTACTCGTAATCGTAATACACAATCTAATTTACATCACTACGAATCTAATACATTCATAAGTTTCAATTTTAATCAACAAAGAAGGTACATTACTAATATGAACTTATTTGTCTGTTTTTTGTTTATACTCGACTAGTAAGTGAGTGAATGCGAACCCTAATAACTTTACCAGTTCGCGGTTATCAATTTTCGAACTGTTACACTGGTAAATAATAAACATGGAAATTCTGGGGCAGCCTTTTTTAAGGCTTTAGAATTCAATCAAGGCATTCTCTCAATATCGTTAGGGGCTTTAAATCTAATTTTACATAATTTCATTGACCAGTGGGTTGCCATAGAAAATGTTGTCATCGATGCGATTGGTAGTCGGGAGTAAAGACCGGTGAAATAGCTGCAGGCAGCATGTTTGAATGCTGCGGCTGATGAAGGCACAGGGCTCGCCTCACTCATTAATCCCTACCTTACATTACTTGACTAACTCACCTCACACTCGGATGGTAAGTACCTACGCCTTTATCACTAACGAATTGCTTTCAAATTTCAACAACGATTTGTCGTTTATCAACACTTGCCTCTTAAATTTTAAGTTTAAATTACTCGTCATAAGTTCACAAATTTTACACGCCGTTTAATTTAATGTAGGTACTGTTTAAAAATTGTACACGTGCAAAAACTGTAAAAAAAAAAACTCTTCTAATTGTGGCCTTGCCACGCGTTATTTACTTATTATTTCGATTAACTTTAATATATATTGGGGCTGTAAAAACCCAAAACGCGTAATATATGTGCCAAAAATTTTACATTGTCCCATAATGCAAATTTAACGTTAATGGGGCGCAACTCTTAAAAACCTAACAATTATCGATCAACAATAACAGTAAACTTTTTCCTGTCGAGATGATTAAAAAACTTCACAAATACGCTGTATTTAGTTGTACAGAGAATAAATGGTAGATATAGTTTGCAGGAGTATCCCATTTATTAAACCGCTCTTTTAACAGTCGCAATTCATTCCGTCGGATGTTAGGTTTATGTAACAAGAAAGAACGCTGACTGTCGACTGCGTTGTTGGACTATTAACAAACTCTAAAGTTAAATCCTGATGAATTTATCAGTGCCTTTCTGTACTTGATAATCATAATGTGACCATGTGGCCATAGACACTACAACACAAATATACCTACAGTAAGATCGAAGTTATGTATACCTAATAAGTAAAGAATATATGCAACAGCAATATGACTTAGAAAGTACATAGTCTACAAATAAATTATTAAATTATTATGCAATACCTTTGAAAAAAGTCGGCTGACAAGCCTTGTTTCATCGCTCTCGCACGGATAAAGCGGGTATGGTAAACTCAAGGTAGCTATATAGCAATGCGCTATGACGACGCCAATAAATAATTAGGTACCAGTCTATTTGAAATTACTACTTCGCTGTCAGAACAGTCTTGACGGAAAAATAATGGCAAGGTACTTTATCATCATTTACTTTTTAAGAGCTTGTAATTTGCCAACACGAATTAGATGTCGAGGAGATAATATTCATGGTTTTTTTTTCATTTCAACTGTTAAATATTATATATTATATGTTCAAATAATAATAAAGTATTGATTTCTTGTGCATAATTATGCAAAGAATCAGACAAAAACATAAACATATAGGAGTCCTAATCTGGTAGCATTATACAATCGAAAGACGCAAGCTGCAACCGCTCGCACACGGTTGCCCTAACACCAAACTACAAACCTTCGGTAGTAAATAATATCAAAATATAATCTCACACATTATTATTTTAAATACAATACAATGTTGTTATTATTCTGCTCAGTGTCCAGTACACTATATTATAGATTTTTACATAACTATGTTGAGCAGAATATATTGATATCACAATTTAAACCGAAATTAAAATTTAAAAAATAACGCCTCGCTCATTGCCTGTTGTTCATATTGGCAAATACTATTTCTAATGAACGTCCGCCGTATATTATGGGATTTTTTTTTATATTAAACAGATTAGCAGTAATTTGAAGTAACTTCATAAACATGAATGGATAAGTATGTGGATGTTTTCGATTAAAGTTTTTCTGGATGGTGATACTGGAGTAGGGGAAAGGCCAAGGTACCCAACGACACGGCGGAGTTGCGTTGGTTGCTCTAAGTAAATGTGAAGTCCGGCGAGAGGATGACCGTGGATTAATCGCCCCCTAGCGACAGCGCCTGCACGATGCGCGGGTCGGCTTTGCTGCCTTCGCGGAACTCCTCGAGCGTCAGCCGGTCGTCGTGGTTCTTGTCCATTTGATCGAAGATCTTGTCGACGCGCTTCTGCGGCGTGTTCTCGTCCTCCGGCTGAGGCGTCTGGCCCTGCGCATGTAATGAAATTAGTTTCAAAGCCGATATTACATTAATTTCGATTTTCTATCTGTAACCTATCATAAACGCCGTAAACACCGTCATCTGTACCCTTACCATGAGTTGTGACTTTGAGGTTTTCGATAATGAGTATCGAGTTTACTATCTTTGCATCTCGTTTGCACTAAAATAGAACAAGCGAGAAGCACAGATAGTAAAGGGTAAGGGTACTGCCGACTAAAATCTTTTCCGGCTTACAACGTATCCTGCTATATGTTTATGTACTATATAGTTACTTAAATAGTATATCAAATTTTAAAAGATAGCAATTATTTATTTTGTAGGTATAGAACGCAGTCAATTACAGTACCTATACTAGGTAGCTAGGGTAATAAGTAGCAGAGTTGTTCATGTAAAATTTTGAGTTGCTGGGTATTTATATATTTTGACTTAGTATGTAAGATTCGGCGTGTATCAAAGATATTATTGATAAGCTATATCAAGTATAGACAATTTATCGATGGTTTCTGGAACTCTAGGATCATATGGGTCAGTAATATAGTAACTTAGTGCACGTACCACCATCTGGTAAATCGCGTCGACTATGTTATACATTTCATCTCGCGTAATGTACCCGTCGTTGTCAACGTCGTATAGACGGAAGGCCCCTGAATAAAAAAGTGTACAATTAGTTTAACCATTAAGGCCAACATGCACCATCCAGGGCGGGCCAAATAACCCAAGGTTAACCGGATAAATCCACATATTTTTAACACTTAACTCTGGGTTTACTTCTGACCACGGATGGCGCAAGTTGCGTTTAGTAATTAACCATAAGGTTTAGTGCCACGTGTATACCAGCCAGCCATAAAAACAAGCCTGTATTTTTCCTTGCCGATGGATGCGGCTTGCAGTTAGAAAATAATATTATTTATATCTAAATCTAATTAACTACTTAATTATCCTGGCTGGCCTCATGACCGCACTTAATTATCTTACGGTACCCTAACTGCATATGTAAGTTATAAAGTACTACTAAGTAATTTGAAAGGACCTTTCAATTTGGCAATTTAGCGCTTATATCTACAGATGAAACTAAATTAAGATTTTTTATTTTTTGACGACGTAATGTAATTATTTCACAAACAATATTAATTAACGATATGAAGTATTGACATTACTAACAAACACAATACACATCTTATTGTTGCAACTAACCACGATACCCGTGTGCCATAACCATGACATTATGCGATCCCCTGTGCCAATCTTTGTCTCCATGTACTGAATATAATTGTAGGTGCAGAGTAGTAATGAGGCAGTAAATATTCATAAATACTGATGAAGGTTAGTGTAGCAAGGAACTTACAGTGTAATTTTTCGTCTAGATTTCCACGTGACGTCACCGATAACGCTCTTATAAATTCCTCAAACTCGATTGAGCCATCCTGAAACAAAAAACTAAAGTTAAAACTAAGGCTTTAATTTAAGCAACTTTGTACTATACAGAAAGATGACGATCGTGATAAGATTTGTAGCAATTATAACTTACTAATTAAATCAAGGAACATAAATTTATTTGCGACCAAGTTGTAAATTCCATAAATAACTAATTTAAGCTTTGGCGGATGACAAAGACAAGGGATTAAGATTCAGTTGCGAGTTTATATCTCAACTCACATAATACTTGTCTTAATTAAAGGGCGACAGACATTAATATTTTGTTAGTAATATACAGGCCGGGTTGAAGGGTTGGAATCAAGCTCTCTGACGGATAGAGTAGATAAATTTTCCTAACCAGCCAGTTCAAATATCAACGACTTTTTGTTCAAAAGAATATCTTGTGATATTTTTTCTTTGTTCCTAATTTCACGCTCTAATTATTGATACAGACCGTTAATAGTTTCTCAGATGTTGAAATTAAATAGAATATTAATCATATACACGTCGTTGGTTATTCACTGCAGCTGCTGCTAGCCTAAGTTGGTCGGGTTTTTGTCATCTGTCTCTGTCACCATAGCTGTCACGTTCTAATAAGTATATACCTCACTATACAGGCAATAAAATTGCTTTAAAAATATATATGTGTAAGTAGCAAGTAGGTAGTAAATCATAGAACATAGAAAATTGCAAAATAGGGGGTCCAACCACGACATAATAGATGTGGGCAATCATCCTGATTTCAGAATGACTGCCCACTTTATTTAATAAATTTATTTTTAAATTTCGGGTAGCAAATGTGTCAACATATATGTAGAAGATAAATAGTAGCAGAGGGGTAGTAAATGCTGGTGGTACTCTTACATTGATCTGCCAGTCAGGTCAATCATTCACCAGTAGACGTAACAGTAGTACCTAACTTTTCGCCTAGTTTTCGCTCGGAAATGTTAGTCTTATGAATTGATTTTTGTCCTGAAACACTCTTTTACGACCAGAACCTTTTCTTTCAATAGTCAACCACTCTTTGAAGCATCGTAAAACCTTTCCGACAGAAGGTCTAAGCAGATTTAAATGTTTTAAACTTTAACCTGACTCTAACTGGGATTTTGAAGGTGCATGTACAATATGAGTTTACAACGACTAATTTCAAACAACGACATTATTGTATGTAACTAACAATCATTATTGTATTCAAATATCACAAAAATTTTGTACCAAAAATGTATTCTTGTGTTACCGATATTCATTTGCGTCGGGAGCGGCCCGGGGCGGGCTTTTAGAATAAGTTATTTTTATTACTAATTATATTTGCGTATTTGTTTCTCTTTTAGTTGTAAGTTTAGTTTATTTTACATTTAAGTTTTAGTTCCTTATAATATTGAGTATTTAATAAAATTATTTACTAATTTACAACGAGATTAAATTACCAATCTTTTGTTTTATAATGTTATCTTTTTTATGAAAAGTTTGTGTATCTACATTTTTTCCGAACCACTCTTTATAAACACAACTACGAGTATTCACAAACGCATGTGCTCGTATATATTCTTAAATGAGTAAAAATTACTGAAGTAGATTGTCATGTAAAGTGGCTATGGATTCTTATATGTTTGTGAATGATGAGATTAATGGGAGTTTTAGAGCCTATTTCTGAATGCAAACTGGTTCTATACTATAAGTCACATGTTACGGGAAAGATGTTATCATGCCGATGTAATCTGAATTTAAAACAGATTTTTAAGCCCATCTGATCCGACTACTTTCCAATTCCGTCAAACAAGTTTAAAAGGTAATAGTTATGTAATTATTAGTAGCAATATTTTATAACCAAATAGGCCTAAATAGAAGCAAAACGGCAGGTACGCACTTATTTATTATACAATTAGTCGTAAATACTCTCGAGGACGAGTGATCGAAACTAGGAGTAAAACGACAATAATAGTTTCTTAATAAATCTTACTAAAATCTAACCATCACCGTATTAATTTAAGTAAGTAAGGGTCAGTGTTCAAGGTAGATAAGGTATTTAAACTCCATAGGCAGTACTGCCCGTGGTATCTATTTTAAAATCTTGAGTACTTAATTCGATTCATGAAATAAAACTGTTTCAGTTGTTTTCTTACTTCTAATCAATAAACAGCTCTTTTTAATAATTCAGAGTAATTTACTATAAAGTAGGAACTGAACGCGATATTAAATGCAATTTTTTTATGTTTCGCCTTTATATGTTATTTAAATTTCGAATTAGATGTTCAAAAATAAGCCAGTATGTCATCAGTGTTGAAGTTCCCTTCTTGATATAAAACAACTTTTAATTACTTGCAAAGTACCTAAGAATAGAAAGTCCGCTTACATTGTTTTCGTCGAACACTCGGAATACTAGCGAAGCAAATTTGCTCGGGTCACCTTGAGGGAAGAACTGCTTATAGATCTTGATGAACCCCTGAAAGTGTGTTAAATTAACATTAGATTCATTATACAATGCATAGTAAGTAAATGTTTTTGGACAAACTTACAGTAAGCTCAAAAAGAATGGTGTTGTAGGTACAGTCACCATCAGATATATCTGAGCTATGAAGGTGATCACAAATATCTGAACGTGCACTTTATCTATTTGACGATTGTTCAGATATTTGTGACCACCTGTACAGCTCCGATATATCCGATGTCCATTGTACTAGACGACGACTATATGATAAAATAGATAGATGTATATAAATATTTAAATCCATAGGTAAGATCCATAACCAAAAAATAATAATTGTAACAAATACAGCAGTAAGTAACACCGGAGGGTATAAAAGTCGTGTAACAACAGATCGGACGTGATGATAGACCAAGCCAAATAGAAGAGCTCCCAGCGATTTATATCACTATGTGGTATTCGATGCTTAGTAGTTAGTACCACTGGTTCACGCATGGCAATGCACGTTTGCCAATGAGACCGACGTAAAGCCCCATTTAGACCAGGCAAGAACTTGTATACGATTTTAATTACATTGCGGGCTATGGGCGTACGACGAACTCGGTCGCTTTATATAACCCCGCAATGTAATGAAAATCGTATACAAGTGCTTGCATGGTCTAAATAGGGCTTTAGGCTCTCCTTGACTGCCATGCCGCCGCATATGGGATTTGCTGTTGCATTCTAGCCGCTCTGGTTCGGTTAGTTTGCTTTGTTATTACTCGTGAATAATTGGATCGAACAGAAGCACTTCACTTTTAATAACCTTACCTACCTACTCAATATACTCTGTCTGTTTAGGTAGATAAAAAAGGTAAACAATCTGACTTGACGTGTCTTTTTATTGAAAAACGCTTTTTAAAATTCAGTGACTATTACTGACGAAAGCAAAATAAAGTAAATAACCATATGTGATACATAATTGTCACATACTTGTCATGATTTATTTTTCAACACTGATTTTCAATAAAAAGACATGTCAAGATTGTTTACCTTTTTTAAACTACCTAAACAGACAGTATGATTGACGGTTGAACCTCAAAATGGCGAAGTCGTCTTGAAAATACATTTTTTGTTTTTTGTTCAAACGTAGTTTAATGTGTAATATTGATAGCGTATTATGCAGTAATCTAACGCAGAATTGTGCAGCTAATGAAGAATTGATTTCAAAACGTGTTTCACCGCTATTTTGGACATCACCCGGCAGTCCCGGGGTCACAGCCGCCTCTAAGCTATCTGTAAAGTCCAGCTACCACTTTACAAAATGTAAGGCCTACTACCGAACAACGTCATGCTCTAAGGGCAAACTTATATGTTATTTTACTTGACATTGGCGAAATCATCGATTGATTTATTGATGGAAGCCATTTTTTTTTAAAGAAGAAGAACAGACAGTATAACCTACTGTCACAGTATCCACAGTAGGTATACAGTAGAAAACGACTCTACTGTCGTTATCTTGGTAGTGAAGAGTTCGCTTTATCGTGACTAGGCCTAGGGTAGATTGTATTAGCGAAGATTATTATTAATTGCCTTCATGCCTGTCCGGAGTTTTCAGAAAAAAGTGGCCCCAATTAGAGTGACTTTTAGGAAAGTTAATTCTGTCAGTTTTGCGACGAGAATTAAGTAATCAATTTCCATAAATAATTAGATTTGTTGCTTGTTACATAAACTTTAAGCAGTATAACAATGCGATAATAAATGAGTTTCCATACAGAGTTTATGCTTAATTATCGTCACAAAACTGACATAATTTAACGATTTTCATGTCACGTTAATCGGGGGCACATTTTTTTTAAACTCCCCTACAGCTTATAACCAAGTGACATATTGTAATTTTAATGTTAATTCTCTTATCAAGACAAGACAATAATAAAAACTGAGAGGGATATCTGTGAAATACAAACCTGCTCGGTCAGCAACCCGTTCGGACAATCTTTCAGGAATCCTTTGTGCCTGGAATATCAATGTTTTATCTTTAATGACATTTGTTTTCAAGTATAGGCGCATTTATAGGTACTCTAATGTTTAGCAGTCTTTTTTTACTTTCTCTTTAGTCTCTAGACTTCTCAGTTACCATTGATTTTAGTTTTTGGGGATCTGGTAGTTATTGGCAGACGCCAAAGGTTGCTGGGTAGCGTCAGTAATTAGCTACAATTGAAAATGTGTATCACATTACAGCAATCTTCTAATACCTAAGTGGACGTGTTTGTGCTCTTTTTTTTCCTCTGTCTGTTATATTATTTTATCTTTGTAACTACTGTTACATTGCTACCTAACTACCTTTCTTTTAAACGATTACATTTTCTATTCATTAATGAATAAAATAAAATAATCAAACGTTATACATCAATTCACGTTATAGATCAATTTAATAGACTAAATTTCACTATTTCAAGATTCTCGTTTTTTCTTGCCGTGAATTAGACCAATTAATTCATAATTTTAAGTCGTTGCCCGCTAATAGGTAAATCGTTAGTTGATTACATTTTGACACATTTGTGTGCGCTCTGCAGATAAGTTTGGGATGTGGCTTTTAACTAATTCTCAATAATGATACCGACCCGATTATTAGAAAGAGATGTCAATCGTCTATGTAAACTATCGCACGGGAATAATGTAATCTACGCAGTCTGCCGGATACCTAGATCCAGTAAGTAATAAGAATAATATTACAATACATTTACTAGTGCGTAGCATTCAAAATACTGCGTCTGTAATTCCGTAAATAAAATAAAACCTTTATACACGTCTCGTCGTCGTATCTTGACAATAATGATAATTTTGGTTATCTTTCGAATAGACTGAGTTTTGTAGCTTTTGTCGTAAGCAATCTTGTTTACTCCATGAGTTCACTTTTAATTTATTTTAGTTATTTTCATTATATTATGTCCTATTCCTATGGTACTTTGCTATGGGGCAGTGCTACGGAGATCAATACAACTTTGATTTTGCAGAAGAGGGCTATTCGGGGGATAAGTTAAAGGAAATTAGTATAATGACCATGCATTGTTAATATATCTATGAGAATATTGTGTATGTACAGTCGACGTCAAAGATATGTTTACAATTTTGCACCTCATTATAAAGGATTAAGGTGTACATATTATATATAATAATACATAATATTATAGAATCAAAATACAGCAGGTAAGCAGGAAACCGTGACTTTATCCTTAGTTACACTTGAAGAACAATAATAAATATATCTTTACCGAATAGTAAATCTGAAAATTAAAGGTCACTCACCAAAGCCGGATCTCCTTCTCCGTAACTGTAACAAAACATACGCATGTATTAAAATAAAGCTGATGGTAGTTAAAACAGTTACGGCTACTTTTTAATATAAATAATAATTTTACCTATTTTATTTTAGTTTTATAAACATAGTTTAAATTTAGTTTTACATATAACTTAATCTCCTTTATTTATTTAAAAATATAGTAATTACTGATTGTATTTAATTATATTATGTATTTTCCGTACACGGAACAATGGTGTTCCGGACATTTGGGAGGCATACGCGGAGCCAGATCGAGCCAACGCGCAGAGGCCCTTTCGACAATTTAATGAAATGTGAGGGGTACACAAATGTATATTATGTTATTATTATACCATGTATGCTTTCACGATATGGTTACTAGTGTGTGAGTAGAATATGCGTTTTGAAAAAGAAGAAGAATAGTACATTGTGCAACGAGGATGGTAAGTAAGGTATAGTAAACGCGAGTCTATTAGAAGCCCGACGACGAAGTCGGAGGGCTTTTAATGACTCAAGTTTGTTATACACTTACCACCCGTGGTACACACAATGTTTTTCATCACATTTGCGAGGAAATAAAATAAATTCGTTGGTAAAATATTAGTTAGTACTTATGTAGGCTTAAAATCAAAATACACTTTGAAAACTACAGTCAGACCTCATCCACTAAAAAAGATTGTCAACAATGTCAACTTTTTCAATGTCTTTCACAGATAATGTTAACAACTGCGTTTTGTTTTCGAATTTGACAGATCATCCTGCCAAATAGTATCAATTATCAAAATCAAATATAAAACAATTATTTGTAATAAATACTAAACATTAAATTGCAGTCAAATTGAATATAAAGATATGTTTTATACATATTAAAAGTTGGTTGTAGCAAACTTTTGAAGATATGAAATACACCTTGGCTGTTTGGAAACATCCTCAGTCCGAAGTGAAGTATGAGTTCTATATATTTTTAAAACTAAACTTAACAGCCCGTGTGAACTAAATCGGCTATAACTGCTGTGTACTCTCGCAAGTAACAACGCAATTGACGAGCAAGTGTGATGAAAATTATTTATTTGGTGTAATAAAAACTAAAAAAAAAAAAACTTTATAAGATGTAGAACACGAAAAACATGTAGCGACGTTGATTTTCAGTAAACCCCAAAAAACAAGTAAAATTTATTAAATAATATACATAGTTAAAACTACTTCTACTAGTTATAGAATTAAAAACTAAACATCATACTCATTTCAACTAATACATCTTACTCGTAGACTATAAAACGACACTGAAATAAATGTGACTAACTGAATAGAAAAGAAAGGTAATTAGGTAGCGATGTAACAAACAGTAATAATGAAATAAAATAATATAACATACAGAGGAAAAAAAATTGAGCACAAACACGTCCACTAAGGTATTAGAAGATTGCTGCAATGTTAAATACTTTTTAAGATTTTTCTTAAAAGAGACTATGGACTTCCAGTTTCTGTTTGGTGGTGGTATGTTGTTCCAACATTTCGTAGCAGCATATTGAAAGCTGCAACGAAAAGTGGACGTACGGTTTGTGTGCCTAAGGTCTAAGGCACCTCGTACTAAACACTTTGAGAACCTAAGTTCAGCAAATAAGTATGACGGTTCTTGTTTATTGATCCCTCCAAATAGAAGAGAGGCAAAGTGCGTCTTACGTCTGGTGGCCATATTCAACAACTTATGGTAATTTAGAAACGGAGTGATGTGAGAGCGTCGGGGAACAGTGAAGCAAAAACGTGAGCAAGCGTTTTGAACAAATATTATCTGAGTATGGTTAGGCCTGATCATGCCTCCTGAATCAGCCTGTATATATGTGTATCGGGAAATATGTGTATGTAATTGTAAATAAATCAAATACCTATCTCAGTCATTATATAGATGATCCGAAGAGAGCAGCTTAGCCTAATGTAGTGGTCTTAGGAAAACAATATACTTTATTTCTTTTGGCAGTTTTTATATCATAAGCAACAATTAGCAGAATTTTCCTTAACACATTTCTGTACGATCAAATATAAATAAGCAAGTGTAAGATCAAAGTATATAAATATATATCTTAAATATTTATTCAAATAAAAATTTGGCTAACTTCTAAGTTACAGACAACTTGGGTGGTGTAATAAAATAACATCAAGTATAGTTTCGTGTACGTTCAACTAAGTTAATAAATATATGTATACTATTATAATACTCATAATTTCAACGAATTAAGGTAAAAATATGTACATAGATTAATGAAGCTTGACTACTCGTGGAAGTCTTAAATATATTGCCATAGGAGTAACAGATCAGTTATTTGCCAAATTAAGCCTGCTATGTCTTCGTGACATTTATAGCCTTATCAATATTCCGCTGCCTCATTGACAGCGGAAGTAAATTCGAGTTCCGAACGAATTCTTTATGCAAAACCTTTGAACACCTGGTGATATTTTACCATAAGTCACAGAGAAAGTCTTTATATATACCCACTTGGCGCTACTGGAAGACGATTCACTTTGTGGCAGACGTTATGGCGATCAAGATATCCACAGCATTTATTGTTTTGGTTAGTTGTCTTCCTATTAATTCTTGAATCAATTTGATGAGAATGTTAAACTCCTGTAGCTTGCGACAAGTATACGGGCATTAGTATTGCTATCAGAGCAAACGGTGATTCGCGTGATAGGATTGGAAATGAAACATACCTAAGTGCTGTATTTGATGCAACTAGCATATGTTAAGTTATGTAAAAGCAGTTGATTATTTAATTACTTTTTTATAATTAGATATGCATGTTGATATCTATTTTCTTTTCAGGTCTGGCCAGTCACATTGGCTGAAAATGGGTACATCGGTTACAACTATCGTGCGCCGGTGTTTCCACTTGAAATGACGACTAATCTGAGGCCTAATATTCAACAACAGTACTTCAATAATGGACCTGAACTACAACACGGGTTTGTTCCATCTCCGGCGTATAACCAATACAGCGGTGATTTACACAGGAACCAACAAGCTCAACATAAATTCCATCATAACAACCAGGCATATCAAACTCAGCCGTCTCATTACAATGGGAACTACAATGGCTTAACTTCAAGTGTTGGCAATGTAAACATAATAAGAGCTCAGAATCACCAGGAATACTCTACTCGTAGTCTCTACACTAACACGCAGCCCCAACAACCAGTCATTACGAAGCATATCTACTTCCACCTTCCGCCAGATGACACTAACGATGTGGCGCCTGTGACCTCGGCACCTCCTAAAAAGACCTACAATATCATATTTATCAAGTTGCCATCACAAAAATCTGCGAATGCAGCACGAATACAACAGATAATTCATCAACAAGCAGCCGAAAGCAAGACTCTTATTTATGTGTTGGTGAAGAAACCCGAGACGCAACATATCCAAACTGTGACTTCTAAGCCCGAAGTGTTTTTTGTCAAGTACAAAGAGCCCAGAAATGTCCCTCAACCTATTGAAAACGGATTAGTGCAAATGCCGCAGAGCATCCCTGGACTTCTACCTGGGCAAATAAATGGACACGGAGTTCAGTAGCTGTCTATTATATATTTATCTAGTGATAATCTAATTTATAATATTTTTGTGTGTAAACGTAACTTTCAACCAAACAAACTGGCAGAGGAGGCTCAGAGGTGCTAACAGGTAACTTCAGTTATATCACTTATTACTTCAGTAATACCTAGATACTTTAACGCGATCGCCTTTGATGTTCTTAATACGAACAACTCTATAATTAAAATAACGATAATGTACTCGTATGATTAGATAATGCTGTGCATAAGGAAAATATATATGGCAAAGTACGTAGTAAGAAAACATAGGTATGTCGACGGATAGGAAATCGACGAATGTTGCGTTTCTAAGTTTATTTTAAGTCTTAAATTATTAAATTTTGTGAATACGAGTGAAAAAAATAAAACATTCTTCTGTGTTTCTCCTCATACATTTATGGTGTGTGATGTGCCTCTTCTTTCACATAGTTAATGCAAATTAAAATAGTCAGATCTCCGATTATAACTTCTGCAGCCCGGGTCCCGCAAGTTACTGAACAATGCTGCTCTTAATTGAAGTTTTTGCTATTCTGAATTTCCGCAACAGCCTAAGCGAAATCTATTTTTTACACGTTAACTAAAACTATTATTCTTGCCCGAAATAGTTCTACATTAAACCATGCTCTACATTTTTGACTTGAAATTAAGTGACAGTCGAGTAAATATAAAAAAAAATATATAACAAATGATCAATTGGCAAATCATTTAATTTTATGAACACTGTTTACCTTTAAACATTTTTTTGATATGATTATTGATAAATTAAGATAGACGTATTTATACTCATATATACGCTGTAGGTAAGTAAATTAACATATTAATTTATAAAAAGACAAAATGTGCAAGGGAGTTATATATGACAGTAAAATACCAATCGAATACAAATCAAAAATATTTCTGGTACTTACATTTGCTAATAAATGTAAGGCCACTCGGAAGAGATCCGACCAAGGGATAATCGATTTTATATATACTTAGTAAAGTCCTTTTCATACCTACGTACCATTGTTTTATGCTATTAAATGTTGCAACAAACATATTCTCCACTGAGATTAAATAATACCACTAGACGATATGTTCATTATACCTCAAATGTACATGCCAGAGGTGATGCCGACCTTGAGACGCTCTGGAGTACACAGTTATAATACCTACCTATAATTATGTCTATAATATAGTAGGTAATCTTGATTATACATCATGATTTCGGGGTCGTCGAATCATAATTATTTCGCAGATGGTAGGTAGAAAAAAATTAGTCACCTTACTCAATGTGTCTTGTCGTTCTTGTCTTTCCCATACTGCGTCTGTCAAAAGGGGCAGGGTTACCATGATTTTGTTACTTTAGGATAATTTTAATTAAAAAAATTCAAAGTTGATTTGATCAAATATTGACCAGTCACTGATTTTTCTAACTCATTCTAACTGATTCTAGATCACGACCCAGAAATCAGCCAGTATTTTAAGAAAGTTCTATTGCCTCTACATACCTCTCTTATGCATATGCGTTTACAAATAAATTGCTATTATTTTATTGTATGTGTTTAAATTCAAGTCTTATCAGGTGAAAAATAACAGTACATTTATCTGTAAAAAAAGTGTCGTTTTACTATTATAAGCTTACAAGAAATTGAATACTAGTAAAGGTACTCACAATTGCAAACAACTTAGTAGATTGTATATTTAATATTAACTACAGAATTCAGAGCTGCTGCATTTTTTTTTCTGTGGGTAGGTAATTCATTATCAAACATGGGTACCTTTATTAGTAAATACATACATATAAGTACACATATTGTTTTAAATAATCTTTGAACGTAGAATAGAAACCTTATATTGTTGTTAACTAACAGCATTATTTTCCGACAAGATTATATTGCATATACAGGTAGCTACGTACGTTTGGTATAATACGTTCTTTGAATGCCACCAAAGATATACAACAGATATTCCGGTATGCTAGTCGGGCGTATCGGATGAAATTACCTCACTGAGAAGAATATTGAATATCATATGAAGCCTTTGTGTTAGCTTCCTCACTTATGCTTTAGATGTCATTTTGTAGTCGTTTTACTAGGTACTAGAAGAAAAAAAAGTAGCTAATTTAAATATTTATAGTATGTAATCATATATTGTATACTAGTAATATAATTCTTTCTGTTCTTGTCTGAGTTATATACTTACGAATCAAATACGTTTGTGACCTCGTAGTGGAAATGAAGTCCATTTTGATAAAACACTGCTCACCATGACAAAGACCGTAAAGGTGATGCATAATGCATAGCCTTGTTTTCGTCGCCAACGAGTGTAAGCGTCAAGAGTAGCCAGTATATGCAACGTCGTGTCAAGAAGCAACGATTATCTGTTTGAAGATCACACGTAAACCGGATGGAGTGAAGCGAATGCTAGGTAAGTTACAATTCTAATAGCACAGGCTGAGACTGAATAGTAGGGAATCTGGACATAAGGACGTAGCTAAAAATATATATTTTCTTATAAATAGTTGGGGGCGTAAGCTGCTTTACAATAGCTAGCTCCTAGTTCGTTGTGTAGGTCGTTGGGGTAAATAATTATGAGAAAATTCAAGTGAGTAGGCTGGCATTTTATGATATGATTTTGGTTTTATGATAGTTGCATAATAGGGTTGATAAAAATGATATGTCCAAATATATCGTAACACGTTTATATATTGCTACACAAAAAATGTCTGTACCAGTATATTTGACTAATTTGGCTTAAACTAAATATTTAACGCTGATTGTACCATTATCTTGACACGAACAGGGCAGCATCCGCTTAGCGTACCCATTACATTTAAATAAAAGTCCTAGGTGCGTGTATGAGGCAGTGGACAACAGTCTTTTGTCAACCCAGGTAGATACCTGTCAGCCAACACCCGGTGAGTGTTGCTAAGTCTATGTAGATACATAGACCTGGCTCACGAGGTAACCGCCATGTGGAAGGTTGATTCGGCAATAGATAGCGTTATACCGATAGTTCCGCGAACGGTCTCATAGCGAATAGTCTCGACACTCTTGACCAACATCTTGAGAGACTACGTGGTTATGTTTGGGTTGGATCAAGGGTACAATTCAGAAGGTGGTAATCGTGGAAACGGCGCAAATTTTCCGGCATTTCCTCTCCCTGCAGCCCTAATCACCGACAGCTTGGGACCTGCTCCGTTGCCGGCGGTACTCTAGGTTAGGTTTAGGTGATGTGTCATTATCAATGAAAAGGGACCTTATTGTCGATGGCGCTTATGCTTTTGTTAATAAAGGCGCAGTACAAATCCAGTTCGGTTCGACGTAAGCGCCATCGACAATAAGGCCCCCTTTCATAGATAATGCCACATATTTTGTTTTGTACGTATGTTGTATTTTACTTTTACACTTACTCATATTGTAAAAAACCTATCCTAAAGAAGAGAAAACAATACCAAGAGTATCAGTTTGTTTCTGCTTAACGGCTGAAAATAAATGTTATTAATGTGAAATGTGAATGAAGGATGTTTACATCGGTTAGTTCGATATTTCCTATGTTGTTCTTCATTATGCTACCTTCGAGGTTTGTATTTGCATTTTTCAACAAAAAAAATACATCACAACTATATACATATTTAAGTGCATTTGACATTTATTGAATATTATATGATTATATGTATGTATAGTACGGCAAGTTGCAATACGATAATTATATATATTTTTTTAATATTTATTGAAAAAAGAATGACGTGCATACTAAGACGAGTAAATTTATAAATAAATAATAAATAGGTAAATATTTCGGGACCTTTCCAATACAAATCGGCCTAGTCCTACGGTACGCTCAGTAACGCTTGTGTTGTAGGAACTAGACGACGCTATATATAATAGATAGATACATATAAATACTTAAATACATAAAAAACACCACAGTAATAAATGCTCTGAGATTTGAACCCAGGACCATCAATTCACAGGCCAGACCGGTCGTCAAAAGTCAGAGTACATATTTACATACATATTTACGTACATATTTCATGTCTATACAGGGTGTAATTGTTAAGTGTGGGCAGGTCATAATTCCATAAATATAACAGATATGAAAAAAGTTCTAACTGATATCGAAAGTGCGTTACCCAATGAGTAAAATTACAGTAAATTTTTTTTTTTAGATAAAAGCAGAAATATCCCAAATATTAACTTCAAACCATTCCATACATTTAGTAGGTAAGCCGTTCATTCAAAGAGTTCACAGCCTAGAAGAGCTAAATAATCACGTGCGCCGTGCCATTGCTCTAATTACTCTGCAAATGGTAACAAAAGTGCGTTTAGAAACACTTAAGAGGGCCCGTGTATCTATCGCACAAGAAGGACGTCACATCGAGCAACTGTTCTAAATAAAATATTTTTTCATTTAAAAATAAATGTTAGATTAATTATTTCGTAAACGGTACTTTTTATTATTTTTTTACAATGTATTCGTACAAATAACGAATCTCAAACAGTTTTATCTCTTACGACACCCGACATTCTTTGAGGCTGTAAGTCGACATACTAAATGTATGAGAGTGTTTTAACTTAGTATTTATAATATTATTTCATCTATTTCAAAAAAAGTTGTTAATGTTATTTTACTCATTGGGTCACGCACTTTTGATATCAGTTGGAAGTTTTCTGATATCTTTTATATTTACGGTCTGGCCACACTTAAGGAGTACACCCTGTATGTCGTTAATTTTTATTATACATGTGAAATTGTTATAAAAATTAGTAAAACCACTTCCAACCCGCGTTGGTAACACTGCACCTCATAAACATCCTGCAACACTCTTGTTTTGGTTTTTCATTACTATCAATGAACGCGAAGTGACCAGTCAGTAACGGAGTGCAAGTAGCGCATGAGCAATTGGACAACAGAAAGGTTACACATTCCAATAGTAAAAGCTAACATAGTTTCCATGGAAACCGTAAGTAACTTGCTTATTATAATAGTGTTGGTTTTATGTGGAGTAATCTAAATCATAAGTTTTTAAGAGACTTTACTTGCCTATTTTTTTATAAATAATTATATGTGGCATAACATAATCAATTTAATATTTGGCTTAGACATTATTGACTTAGTGCAAAAAGTGTTACTACACATAGCAGTATACTTAGTCAAGGTTATGTGGTATTTTGAATCGTTCGAACATTGTTTGTACATAAAGAGGATACAGAGCATCAGAATATTAGGACATAAATTTAATAAGCATTAATTTGGACAGTATATGGTATTTGTTTCGGTTCAATGTAACATAACCCACGTTCTACTAGCAGTGCATCTGCACTAAATAATAAAACACTGTATCTGATGGGATGCCTGAATAATTATATTGTTCGACTAATAATATTCGAAATGTTATAAATATCTGCAAGCATTTTGGACAGTAAAAGCTATGCCAAGAAATTTATAGGCGCACCCCTACTAATTAGATATTATAAAATGTTTGTATAGCATAGCGCAATAAAATTATAAATGAAAAACTTTGAATTCGATATTTTTTATATATTTATAAAAGGTTTATTAGTTTTCGGGCATCTAAAATGTGATTCAGCGTTATTTTATGGCAGCGTTATTATACAATGGGCGCAAATTAATATTATAGCAACAACAAATTCGTGTGAGCTGAAAACATACGGCATTATACTATTGAAAACAGGCAGTGAAATCTAGTGGAACTAAAAATTTACATAGAACTTTAAATTATACAGGGCCACCCCAAATTAAATCTTAATAAAAAATATAAATCAGTTACTTGTTTTATACCTAATAAATCATAGGTAGTGTGCCAGTTTCACATTTATTACAGTTACCCAAAGACATTTAAAGGGATGTTTACAAAAACAACAATTACATCGGACATCGGACACTATAAATGTTACCTCGTAAAGTTACATATCTTAGGAAGAATATGTGTACAAAAACGAATGTATAGCTATATAAATTTGTATTTGTATACATATTCTAAAACTTCTACAAATATGTATAAGTTTACTTCTTTAAATAGGGACCGTTGGTTATTGATAAAGAGAAAAAAAGTATGCCAGTAAAGGCGTCTTTGTAAAATTGCAAGTTATGTTGGTTTTACTTAGTGGAAATGTAACCTATTTGCCTTTTATCAACTTTATACTTTCAATCTTGTTTTAAGGTAAACTATTGCAAGATTTAATGACTTTCTATGATCCACATATCAAAGCCTTACAGTCGACTTTTCACCTTTTCACTGGTTAAAAAAATTCTTCAATATTCCCCAACCATAACTTATTTAATACAAACTTTCATTTTCATGTGTATTTACTGATTTTGTTTATACTTTCACCGTCGAACTTCCCCACTTAATTATAATTGGATGACTCTTAAATATATTGCTTATGTATGTATATATTTGTAATGACTGTATGTGACAAAATAAAAAGATAAAATAAATATTATGGTAATATTTGGAAAAAGCCGTCTGTTGCCGTTGCCAAGCGTGGCGACTATGGCAAGATGATACAAGTCATATTTGTGGGAGGCCTATGTCCAGCAGTGGACTGCATATGGCTGTAATGTATGTATGTATGTATTTGGAAAAACGGTGTAGTTTTTGGACAAAGTCTCCTACAGACTCAGTTTAAGTGTAGGAGGCTGATTGCTGCTGTTTTATGTTTGTCCGTTTGTGTATAAATTAATGTTTTCTTTGACGTATGGTGTGGTTTCCAATCAAAGGTGACTCTTAAACATAAAAATTGTAAAATGTTAATAATATTTAACAAATATATTACATATTAAATTTCAGATTCGGGTGTTAATCGTAGGGGTTGTGTCTTTCATGTACGTAATGCAGATTACACCACTTACTACGACGAGAGATGCCACCAAAGTGAACTATTTTAGCAAAGGTCATGCGCTGGAATCGATGAGCGCCTTTTTTAAACTTATTCCAGACCGCTTCACAAAAACTGACCAAAAGCGGGTGGACGCGTCACGTCAGCCCCGCAAGGCTCTGAAATCCGATGCAGCAATCAAATCGGCTAAACCCATGATACATGAATTATCAAGCTGTAAACATGTTGACTATTTGAAAAAGTTTTCGTACTTCATCAACGTGCCCGTTATGCATCCTTTTGAAAAATATAAGATTATCGTGGTCCCTGCCCCGCCGTACATCAAATTTGGCGCGGGCGGCACCGAGCCACTGGTGGTGTATATGATTTTTAATGACGACACGACAGAGGGATCGAAGACACCCAGCATGCCCGAAGTGTATTTTATTACTCAGCAAAAAGGACGGGTTGACCTTCAGATGAAATCAAGTAATGATCAGATTTGGGTTATAAACAGCAATCGTACAGTAACTGGGTTAAAGAGTAAAAACGTTGCAAAGTTCGTGGACTTCAGAACAAAGCTGCGACAACCATGGGCGCGCTCAATGGGTCGTAAATAATACTTGACTACTACTATAGTCAACTAATTTGATTTCTAGGCCACTTCGAACCTTGTCACAGTGACGAAAATAAATCTTTTGCGTCTTTCATATAGATTCTCACTGTGACAAGTGGCCTATAAATCAAATTGGTTGACTGTACGTACGTATCTTAGGCTTAAAAACTGGGAACTGGACCGTATCAAATAAAAAAAAAACTATCTAAGGGTTTTATTTAAATTCCTATTCCTTTCAGGTACCTACTAATTTTATATTTTATTTTATTTGGGATACTTACAGCCCATATTACACATAGGTTTGTAAACTTAATAACTAGGTGCAAATTACAAGCTTACTACTAAGCAAGCTTAATACTAGTAAATGGCTTTGATGCAGACTTAATCCATGGGATCGTACTAATCAAAATGGATTTACTTAAGCAGGTAGGTCGAATCATCAAACATGATGTTTTGCTAATAAAATATATTCTAATCCGAAAATAAACTGTGTTGTCTGCGTTCATATTGTCGTTCCCAGCTTTAAAATATGCTACGTACCATATAATATAACATACCAGTACCATATCATGTACTCACACTCTTTTTCGACCAAGACAATTTATCCATTTAGAGTGGGTTGTATCTCAGGTGTGCTTATGGTATTTATTTTGCTACAATACGGCTTTTTCGCCCGAAGTTTAGACGATACTCCAACGTCGGTTCTCAGATAGGTTTCAATAGATGGCGCGCGCTGTTTCATAATTATAACAGGGTTTCTAGAACTTTGCCTTGTAGACAAATAACAAATTTTAAATTGTTATATTCACATAATATTATAACATTATTGTTGCCTACTGACACTAGAAATAACATTAAAATTGAACAAACAATATACTTAAGGAGTACCTTCAAATGTAGTAGTTCAAAAAAGTTTTTTTTTTTCATATTTTCATGATTATTGGTAATCATTAAAATCTACAGTCTTAGCAAGTTAGCTTCTTGGCGATCATAAAATAACTATGCATCCATACAAATAGGTACAGGTTATTATCTCATAGTGACATGATTATGTCGGAATTTTTAACTAATTAAGGTACTAATTTAATTTTTTTCATAGGAGCCTACTCAATATTAATTTTCAGACAGTATTACGAGTAGGAGTTGTTTCTGGAGTTATCATAATTTTATGAACGCTAGTGCCATCTAGGGATTGTTCGGTAAAGCTTAGTAGCCGTGAAGCAATGTAAAGCAAGCAGGTACTCGTATCAGCATACACGTCAGTGTGGTGCTGTGGTGTAATCGTTAGTTCATATCATTCGGTACAGAGGGCAGTAAGCATCAAAAATGCTTATAAGTTATGTTATGATTAACCCTTCGTATGCTTAGGCACGGATCCGTCCCAAGCATTTGAATTCTACAGAATTAACTTCAAGGTCGATTTTTCATTAGAGAATTTTGACATCCGCATATCTACGAGAAGTTAATAATGGCCCACCTGAGCTATATGTCCCCATGTTCGATAAACAGTGCTATTGATTGTTGGTTTTTACAGTCGTATAAGTACAGTTAATCTCCCTACGATACGCCTAATGGATCGGGAACAACTCACCGTAGGGTGCTGGTTAGATGTTAGAAATCCAGAATATTTCCATCATCTTTGGCCCCCCTTTATACGGACTCGCTGTATTGATGGATGTGCCGTGCCGCGTGGGTGGAACAATAAGAGTAGTCTTAGCCATCCATCACCGTTGGAACGATCTTAATCTAGGAATTATTTAAATCAAATAATTATCTAATATTATCCAGAACTTCAAGGAAATTATGTGTTTTTGAACAGTTAAATTTGGTAGGATCCGGCTGTCTATGTCTACACTCAGTCATTTATTTGTTTTTTAATCGACAAAAAAAAGGTAGGAGGTTGTCAAGTCGACGCTTATATATTTCTTTTAACGCAATTTTTTTATTACTTATGCTAATACTATTGTTCATCTATATATGGCTAACGAGCTATCGACGCTTACTAAACCCTCGGTGAATCTTTCCATTACTTGTTTGGGCAGCGATGGGAGACTCGTAGTGGAAATATTTGTCGAGAGTAGCATCAATAGCTCACTGAACAAGTGAGCTATTGAGGCTTCTCTGCCATTGTTCGGAATTGTTTTTTCCTTTTCCTTTGAATATAATTAACCTAGAAATGTTACTCTACATGGGATCGGTGTGAATTCCTAACCCTTACTACCGATAATAAAGCCAGCTCATTAAATGTCCTGGCTCAAGTCCCTAGTTTTTCATTAATGTGGCCTTTCTGTTGATATTGGGGTTCTATCGCTAAGTAAACTAAATCGAAAGGTTAGAGTGTTTTCGTAGCTTAATAGGTATGTTAATCTTTAGGTTTTATTTTTAAGACTTGAACCTTGTCTGGGCTCAAGAAATCATTGATTAGATTAGGGTATGTATTGACTATTCTCACGATAAATTATTAAATTATGTATACTATAAATATTGAGAGAAAATATTAAGTTAAAACGGATACATTCACGTGTAACCGTTTATATTGCACTAGGCCGACATGTTTCACATAAGCTCTTACATACAATGTCACCTAGTGCGCTTAGTGTGTTTCAACTTAAAACATATTAGTAGAATGACTAATTTTAGTTTTGAGCGTTTGTGACTTATTTTTCTTTTTTCCTCTACAATAAAGGCTCGAATGAGACCATGGCATAACAGTGACCCGTAGTTTATCGCTCTTTGTTGTAAAGTCCTGCATCCCGACTATAGTGAGCTATCGAAACCACTGATGTATTTAATGGGTCTAAATTTAGCGCGAATCCTCTGAATGTTTGCTTTAGCTCTTCCCAGTTAACGTTCACAAAGCTTTTCCGGTGCGTTAGTGATTGACTGGATTAAGAAGCAACATTCCGAATTACAGATTCAGTCTAAATTGTCTAAAACATTCAGTCTGTATCGATTTGGTAGCAGCAAAGTGTGTGGAGTCGAAATTCTACTCAATAAAGTCCTGTGATAACACTGTGGCGTGGGCCGCCCATTTCTGCGGCAACTTAGTAAAAAAATATAATTAATTGTATAAAAGCGGGTAACTCACGTTTTATAAGTCGAATATTGCTCGACATGTTTCACTCCGTAACGAGGAGCATAATCATGAGCCATTCGCGTTGGCTAACCGACAGTATATACTGCGTCGGTAGTATATGTTTCAATCTCACGATAGTTTTGTGTTTAAAAATATAATTACTTACAAATAATACTTATTCCAAATAATGGCGAGCAAAATATTCTTTGTTGCAATGATATTTACCCTGTGTGCATCTCCTAAACTTTGACCTTTGATAAGCCGAAATATCAAATAAATATTTTACTGAATACATACTGTAGTCTAAGTAATTAGTCTAGGCAATAAAAGCAAAATTTCAAAACATTTTCAAGTTTATTGAGAAAATGAACTTTACAAATAAGTATTATAACTATAATAAATAATAATATTATAGGTGTGTGATATTCTAAGTTAGCGGTTTTACCGCTAACTTTATACCATTGACGTTTACTCTTCCGGTTTATATATTTTGCTAATTTTTTCAATGCACAACAGAAAAAATACATTTTATTTGTGTTCTTCAAGCGTTTATCCCCGATTGTAAATAATATTTACCTAGTGATATGGAGTATGTTAAACTAAGCGCGTTGTATTAATACTAGATTTTCTCACAAGGGAGCAAAATTGAATTCCGCACGGGAAATATCTGGTGTCCTACGGAAGATGTCGCGTGGCAAGTCACCTGGTCATGACGGTCTCAGCGTTGAGCACCTGAAGTACGCGGGTTCTCATTTGCCGAGGGTTCTAGCAATGTTCTTTGCTCTATCCATCGGACATTCTTTTCTACCTGACGACTTCGTGAAAACAATTGTGGTCCCAGTGGTAAAGAACAAAGCAGCGGATGCATCAGAGCTAAATAATTACAGACCAATCTCCTTAGCAACTGTGACTGCAAAAGTGCTGGATAGTCTGCTTGATCAACAGTTATGTTTACACATGAAGCTAAATGACGCTCAGTTCGGTTTTCGGGCTGGGTTGTCGACTGAGTCAGCTATCTACTCTCTCAAGCACACTGTCCAGTACTACGCAAAGGAACGAACTCCTGTTTATGCTTGTTTTTTGGATCTCTCTATGGCCTTCAACCTAGTGGCTTATGATATTCTGTGGTCAAAATTATCCGAAGACACAAGCATGCCCAGGGAGCTTATATCAATATTTAAATATTGGTATAGGCATCAAACAAATGTAGTGAGGTGGTCTGGCTGTATGTCGGATGTATACAGGTTGAATTGCGGAGTGAGACAGGGTGGATTGACGTCTCCTAAGCTTTTCAACCTGTATATGAACCGACTGATCGAGGAGCTTAGTAACATGCCAGTCGGTTGCTCCGTTGGTGGGAAAGTCATTAATAACATCAGCTACGCGGACGACATTGTGTTGTTGAGCCCTTCGATCAGTGCTCTGAGAAAAATGTTGGCTGTATGTCAGCGTTACGCTGCTGCCCATGGCCTCAAGTACAACGCGACAAAGAGCGAGCTCTTGGTGTTTAAAGCGGGCAACAAAACCTATGACATTGTCCCACCAGTTTTGCTTGATGGTTCCCCTTTGAAAAAAGTGTCACGGTTTAAGTACTTGGGGCACTGGGTTGAGGAGACCTTATGTGACGACTTTGATGTTGAAAGGGAGCGCCGGGCAATGGCGGTTGGGTGTAATATGCTGGCTAGACGGTTTGCGCGTTGTAGTAAGGGTGTCAAGATTACCTTATTTAAGGCGTTTTGTCAATCCTTCTACTCGTGCGCACTTTGGGTTAGGTATACGCAACGGGCCGTTAATGTCTTAAGGGTGCAGTATAAAAACGCATTCAGGGTGCTGATGGGCCTGCCTCGCTATTGCAGCGCGTCCGGCATGTTCGCGGCGGCGGGCGTGCCGGGGTTTCACGCAATAATGCGCAGCAGAATCGCGTCACTTATGCGTAGAGTGCAGGGCAGTACTAACAGCATCCTGAGTACGCTTGCTGAACGGGTAGACTGCCCGATAATCCGGCATTGGGATAATGCACACGCTCCAGTGCGTGCTCCGGCCCGCTGTCATTAATTAAGTTATTAAATATTTATGTATAGCCTTAGAATAGTTAGTTGTAATTCTTTTCCGTACACGGAACAATGGTGTTCCGGACATTTGGGAGGCATACGCGGAGCCAGATCCAGCCAACGCGCAGAGGCCCTTTCGACAATTTAATGAAATGTAAGGGGTACACTAAGCGGATGTTGCCCCTGTCCGTATCATGGGACGCGCACAGAGACAACACCCGCCATGGTGTAAGGACTATTGAGTTTAAATGGAATCTAGAATGTACCAAGCTATTGGGTGGAAAGGATGGACTAGCTACTGGGCTATTGGATAAAAAACCGGACGTCTGCCTAATAAAATGGTATCCAATTTAATTTCCGGCAGACGGTGACTCGCCCTGTGCGAGATGGGCCCCCACAAAAAAGCGACATCAAAGATGGCTCAAGGGCAACACCGGTGCAGAGGGCTAAGGGTAGAGAGGTGTCACTGGACTTTAATTATTATTAACTTTATGGATCTCAGAGTCTGAAATAAATGAATTTTAATTTAATTTAATTTAAAATTACATATCTACAGCGAAAGCGTATATTGAATCCTAAACGAAGGGAAGGCGTCTACGATTGTATCCCGAGCGCAGCAAGGAGTGAAGGATTCAAGTGTTAAAACTGGCAGGTAGAATAAATTTTACCACCGTGTGACACATACTGCTATTCACGCCACCAGTGAGGAAATAAAATAAATCGGACACCGTGTTTTGTAACTTGTTTTAATTGTATTTATAGTGAATATATCATAAGTGGGAGCAAAACAATGTATCGAAACTTATTTTCTATTATATTTTCAAACTTTTGTCAATTATGAACCTTGTTCAAATAAAATAAATATATATTGCGATTGATCAACCTATTCGTCTCTATTTAACACACAATTAATTTAGTAGTATGTCAAAAACAAAAAAAAAAACGTACGTAAAAAGTTTCGTATCGATTAGGTTCATACATTTCTAAGCCGCATTGGCTAGAAAAAGAGCAAATGTCCCAGAACAGAAAGGTGCCACTTTGTTCCCTCCTAGCGGAGAAAAAATATACAAGCTGGTGGTCTGAAAATATTTTATTGTGTTACGGCACTCTCGAATTGAATTCTACCTAATAAAAAATGCAAATATCATAGGGTAAAAATACAACAAAGTGATAATAGAGAGCGCCGGCATACCGTACATGTCAAAGATTTGCTGCGCAAGTCTCTAGTGGTTGAGCTTATTATTTGAAAGCGGCATCTCGAGCCCTAAGTGTAATGTAATTTAGCGAGACTTTAGCTGGCAACCGCGTTGTCTATGGGTCTAGTTTATTGCGCAATGGTGGGATTAATGGAACCGGGCGGACACGGAACGTTTTCCTGTGATACAAGGCTAATCGGAGATAAAAGCCACTTTTATTGGCATGTCTCCGAACTGGAACAATGGAGCAAAGAGTTTCGGCGTTGGGTTTGTAATTTTTACCCCAAGTGACAAAAATACACACAAATATGAATATACCAGGTCTATTATTAACTAAATAATTCAACTAATTAACTTTCTTATTTCATAGGACATAAAAAGTTGAAACAGGCTATGCATTCTAACTACCTTACAATGTTAATTGACAGGAGCGGTACCGCGACCATCGAAGTTCGTATATTTCGGGCATGTTTCTCTTTTACTCCAATAAGGGTGTCATGAGGGTGACAGAGACCATCGTCCAAAATTTATTTAAATTTATAATTTTTTATAAAATGTTTGTAGCATTTAAACATACCTATATATGTACAGGTTGTTCCATACATTACATTAAATTCATGAGAACTAGAGATTCAATAATACCTAGAATATAACAATAGCGTGAAATGTTGTTAATTAAAATACATTACTGTCGTAAAATACATATCGAACTGGTTTAAGCAGTATTTGACAATCTAATCTCCAAAATATTTATTTAAAATGTTGTTATGCAACATAGTTTAAATTTATTAATCTGCATATGGAACGATGTGCTAATCGGAATGACCCATGGCGTTGACCATCGTTTTGGTGTGTAACGCACGCATCAAATATTAAATAGTAACGCAAGGTCAGGGACGCAAGCGGGGCTCAGACGCATCCATGTAGCGTGTCATCTTATATTTCTCCTTATAATTAATTACCAGAGGTGCGTACGTCTCGACACTAGTTTAACAAGCTGACACTACTTTAAGAATTAGTTAACAGAAAGTGTGTTAATTTCGTAAGATAAGAAATTGTCTTCTATTTTTCTGATTCATTGCTTGCTAGAACGAAATCGATTCAATACTATCATGCCGAAGTTACACGTCGTTAACAACTTTTTAAGTTTGGCTATTGATGCTGTTATAACTGTTTAGCATAATACAGTCCGGTTTCATCACGATTTTCCTTCACCGAACAGCGACTGGTAAATATCAAATAATATTTTATACATAAGTTTCAAAAAGCTCCTTGATACGAGTCGGGGTTGAACCTGAAACCTCCAGATGGAAAGTCGCATTGCATTGGCAGTTGCAAAGTAAAAAAAATAAGAGTGTGGAAATATTTAAAATAATCTGGTTATTTAAAGAAGGGAATCATCGTTTAGGTACTGAGTATCTTTTAGGTTTCTAAGTATTTATAACTTTCAACCTTTTTGACACTTTCCTCTTCAATTAAAATTAATTATTTTATTTTAAAGCATGAAACATTTCATGGAAAAGTTTAATTGGCAACTTATTTGATAACTTGAAAGTTCGGCGAGTACTCGACTAACTGTGGTCGAATCTGAGGACACAAGTTGGTTGAACATTGAATATACATGTGTGTAACATACTTATATCCAACTTTAATATTATGTATCGTCCCGTTATATGTTTATTGCCCACATGTAGGCCGAGTTGTGATTTCCGTGCAGGCATAAAATAAATTAGATACGTTTCAGAAATCGCATTTCAAGGATCGACCGTAGTCGCCTTCGTATTATAAGTCTTACCATTTCGTTTTGTAGCAGTAACCATTAACCTTTTTTTATGTCCCCACCGCGACGAAAATACTATGGACAATACCACTTACCTTTTATAATAATATAATTTACTTATATATAGGATGGGACAAGCCTCTCTGTCGCATAAATTTATTCCGGGTGAATCGCAAGTGTACGTTAAAGAAAAATGAAATGTCTTTAACATTAAAAACAAACTGTAAAAATGCATTAATTATGATTATTAATGTAGAGGTCCAAAAAAAAACTAACGTTCTATTTAGGGAATAGCTCTTCTAAGTATTCACATATCGCACTAGTAAAGTTTGATAACGGACATAAAATAGCTTTCAAGGTATTAGAG
Organism: Grapholita molesta; assembly: GCA_022674325.2. NCBI lineage: Eukaryota > Metazoa > Arthropoda > Insecta > Lepidoptera > Tortricidae > Grapholita > Grapholita molesta. The sequence continues at coordinate 24,516,786 of CP053120.2, read as the reverse complement.
CTGACAGTAACATCTCTTGATTGGCGAGACAGTCACAGTGATCTGGCAGACTTGTAATAAATTTCGATATAAAAATGTCTAAGTACAAATTACAATGATTGGTATATTGATTTACGATTTTCACACATATTTACAAATTAAAGGAGTTTATGGTCGCGTTAATACTAAAGATATTGTTACCTAGATTTTTGTCGACAAATGAAAATATACATTTGTATCATCATAAATATATTTAACTAGTATAGAATATATACATGCGTAAATATTTTATTTGGACATCTAGTTGTTTCTGTTACCAATTTATTCACTTTAACCTTTTAATGCACCGCGTATCGTCCTCTCTGCTTTGTCCAATGGTGGACTGGTAGAGAATGCCTTTAAGTCCGTCTTTTGTACATTAAGTTTATCGTTAGGCATTCTCAATGGTTGAAAATGGAGATCTCTATGAAACATATCTCGAGAGTGACTAAATAAAGGTGAGTAAAGCCGTCATTTCTTACTCTCACGTTTCGTCAATGTTTATATCCAAAATGCATGACCAAATAAATAAATAAATTTAATTTTTTGTTAAATATAAAACTGCACATGCCTGTGTAAAAAAACTAATAAATAACAATCTGTAATAAATAATCAAAATAATTCAGTACCTTAAAGCACTCATCTACACTAATATTATAAAGGCGAAAGTTTGTGAGTGTGTATGTTTGTTACTTCTTCACGTCTAGGCAGGACCGATTTAAATAAAATTTGGTATGGAGTCAGCTGACACCCAGGATTAACACATAAGCTACGCGCTACGTTTTTTCACTAATAAACCGTGGGTAATACCGCGGGGCACAGCTATTAAATCATAAATCCATCATGAAGGCCCTGCGTCATTTTATACAAACCTAAAGCGTTTGGGCGTGGTCGCATAACAGATAAATGCGAATATAAAATGCACGCCCGACAAAAAATATGACTTCACTCTGTTTATGAGAATGTTTTGCTGTGATATTACGATATAGGTACTTAGATGTCGGTAAAAAGATGTCAAAGAATTGCGGACACATCAATCCATTCCTTTATATTCTATTATATTCTGGTTCATCTGGTTTTATTTGATCTATAACATAAATAATTTTTATCCCTCATTTATATATAGTTCGTACCTAGATGTATTAACATATATTATTAACTAACTTTTAGAACATCAATTAGGTAAGCATCTATAGATAGTACTACGGTCGACTGGATAGTACTACTATTCGGGTGCACACAGCCGAACTGTCCTACGAGTACTGTGGTTGTTATATTCGATGTTTTTTTTTAAATATTACTATGTCATGCTATATGACTTCCCACCACTTATTAACAAGAATTGCGAGTAATTTTATATAAATAGTTTTAAATACCTTTAACACGTTCACAGTCCAGTGCCCCACGCATGGGGGTCACGACGAACTATCTTCACAATTCCGTCCCCACACGTGGGTCACTAGAACCGACTAGGTATGCACTGAAATCAAATCACTTCCAACTGCATTCAATCGCGCTCATAATATAAAGACAATTCTGATTTCTCTATTAAGTTACGAGTAGATTGACAACATAATTCAGTAATGTATATTGTAGTAATTCGAGTATATAACTGGGCGTTACTTAGTGACCCATACGTGGAGCACGGAAGTGCGATAGAAGTAATTTGCTTGGACGTATGAGGAAATCAATACATTTTGTATGGGGACTGTGAACGTGTTAATAACATTAGACCTTTCACAAGCTAATGAAAGTAGCATGAAAACGACATTTAATCTTAGGTAGCTTGAATTGCTAGCCGTGAATGGATAAAATATGCTGAATTACTGATCCAAAGATTTCGAACTGGAAAAGTAAGTGAAAGGTATGAATACAATCGATCAGAGTGCGGAGGCGACATCGGTTACAATTTACGTGTAATGATGTGTGCCGATTAAGAATGCTTATGGTGATGGTTTAGGTATCGATTCTAGAATTATCTTGTTTCTTATTATTAAATTGATCAAACAAATGTTTTTGTTAAAATAATTAGATTTCGATTTTTAGCTAATCAATTCGGTACGGTCGACTGGATATATGTATTGTTCGGGTGCACCCAACCCCTCTATTTTTTTGTAGAGTATATTTACTGTATTTAATGAAACAATTTTTATCCCAATATTTCACTATAGCTATCCCAATAACAAGCGAGAGCGATAGTCAATTACTTAGTAAATTTTCAAATCACGATATTCTCGATAAGCTCTCTAGAAATACAACCTTAACTACAATCACTATTGGCCACTTGAATTTTAAAATTCGTATGTTATTACTTATATAGTTATTATTGCGTATTTTCTTGTTACTGTAAAAATATAGTTATTATTGTGATGTAGGGGAGGTAGGGGCGCATTGGGCAGTCGGGAGGCTTTTGGGCACCACTTTATAAATGTCTCGATATTCGTTATTTACGTTTATTTATTAGATAATTAGTTATGACAACACCCTGAATTTACTACATTCTCTAATAAATAAACGCAAATAGCGAATATCGAGACATTTATAAAGTGGTGCCCAAAAGCCTCCCGACTGCCCAATGTACCCCTGCCTTCCCTATATCACTAAATATAGACGAAGCATCTTAAGTCTTCGCGAACCGGCATCGCAACTTCATTTTTTTTATATCACAAAAGGTGGAAAACAAGAATACGGCCCGCTTGATGGTAGGCGGTCACCGCAGCCTATGGACGTTTACAATACCGAGGCATCATTCACGTAATAAATAATAATATTCTATCTAGATAAATGTTTCGTTTTGTATCTGCTATTAATATCCACAATGCAAAACTTAATACTATTTATTTCCTACGATGAAGTGGTCTTCATCTTCGAGGTACCTAGTCCTCGATGAAGTAAATCGTACAGAGAGGGAGAGTAACTAGGAGGGGCACGGGCGGGCAGAGAGGCGTTGCTGTTCAGGAAGCCATTTCTTCGAAACAACCTTTGAGAAGCCAGTACTTGCGTAGATTACTACTCTCTTAAGACGAACTTCGACACACTTTCGTTTTTAAAATGAGGCATAATGTATTTTTATTGATACTGTTGTCTATAAAAATACAATTTCTTCACATTCATAATGCTACGTGGCCGTGGGCCTTATGAATGTTAAGAATTTTGTGTAGAAGCACATAGTAGATTACGATTATAAAGTCTTCTCGCTTCTAGTATTGTTTCCTGTTTGACAGGAGGGGAAGGAATAACGTAAACTTGATTATTAGGTAGAAGAAAATAATGCGAGGAAATGATACTAACGTTAAGTTATACGTGATATAACGTTAGAGCAACTTATAATATAGCTTTGATTAGAAGGTCAACTGAACTTGCTAACTGGTCGCATAACCACTTGGTTCCTTTCAAAAGTGCTTCCGGAAGTGGTTAAGATTAAAAGCGGCATAATAATTTTAATTTGATATATATAATTTGGGATAATATTTACCGATGTAAAGTACAAAACTCGCCATCAATGTCAATGCGATGCTAAGTGATGTTAAATGTAAACAGGCGCGTAAGCTTGATAATAAATCAATACGTGAATAGGTAACGATCAATCATAAACATTCAAGTTCATCGGCTGTATGAAGAGGCTCTCCACATCGAGATAGAATCCGAGTAACGCAACTGACCAAGCAAGGTTAAGTTCCTATCAAAACATTTTTCTAAAGCCTATGCAAACAAGGTATTAACTGCATCATTCATTTTACGTTTATTAAACTGTAATGCTAGCGCAATATAACACTTTACGAGTAGGTAAGCACACTTTCATGGTTGTAAATAAGGATTATTTCCATTTGTCATTACAAAAAATGTTTGAGTAATATTTTATTTAAGTACCTAAATAATCTAGAGGTCTGGCGGTTGTGTAATACAGAATGCAGTGGTCACAAGATCATTATGAGAATTAGTTTTATTAAGTGTTCCAAATTGAAGTCTTTTAAAATAATGTGGCGTGATTCAGCAGTAGAGAGTAGTCACCTTGTGCCAGTGGTCATTAATCAAAGAGCTTCAAAAACGTGACATAACGACCTAGGTACTAAGTTATGATTCACAAGTGCGTAGTTTCATCGTATGTATTTATGAGGTGATATACATAAGAGTCTTACGTGTTTGTGTAAATATAACTACATACATACATAACATAGTCTGACACTTATAATTGATTCCAAAGTTGATTATATTTAAATTGAGTATATGTATGCTTCTTATCTATAAAATTAACGATCAAAAATGTATGAAAATATTTAGAAAATTAATTTCCTAACGCAAGCATTGGTTGGCCTACTACTCATCATCATCATCATCATATCAGCACTTTATCGCCCACTGCTAAGCATAGGCCTCTCTTCTAGTACGCCACTTGTCCCAGTCCTGAGCTAATCTCATCCAGAAGTGACCCGCAATCTTCCGAATGTCGTCGACCCAACGTGCCAACGTGGCCTACTACTAACGGCATGTTAAAGCGAACACCAATTATTATACAACGCTACCAACTCGATTACCAGCATCGAAAATTAACAGGTGCCATCGATTTTATAGCTCACATTTCCCAATTCCGTGATCTATGCAGTGTCACCAAATTACCAAGTATCACCGATAAGCCAAGGTTTATAAATTGAAAAGTAATTAAAACCGATCCCACTGTGTAAATAAGCATCGTTTCCTCTTTAAGAGATGGCGGTCAAAGTCTGCTTCAAATACTTCAGTTCAGAGGAACGTACATATTATAATCATCTGATATGTACCAGTGCCTTTAGTTAAATTATTCAAAGTAGTGAAATCTTTGCAGTTTGTTGTCGTGCCTGGTCCTTAATTAAACTTGATAACTTCGTAGGCACGTTCGCCCGTGCAAAAGTCAACAAACTTATTGATCAATGGTAGATTTCATGCCGTGGCAACGAGGTTTATGAATGGATGGGTCACTGTATTAGAACGGATAGAATGGTTTCCATGCAATAGTCTATCGCGCTATCAGTCACTTTCGCACTCAATTGTTGGAGCATGACAGATATTATGACAAATGATAAAAATCCGACCATAGTATTAGACTAGCAGAATGTGTAAGTATGTAGGTACATACGCCAGTGTAAAAGTCACGTACCGTCATTAACACATTCGCTGCCACCCCCTAAAAAATGTATGGATATGAACGCACTTATGCGTCGGTGGCAGTGAATGCGTTAATGACATTAATGTATTATTTTGTAGAATACTTAATTAATACTTAAGCCATACTAATATTATAAATGCGAAAGTAACTCTCTCTATGTCTGTCTGTCTATTACCTATTCACGCTTAAACCGCTGAACTAATTCGGATGAAATTTGGTATGGAGACAGTTTAAGCTACGAAAAAGGACATAGGATATTTTTTATACCGCAACCATACTTTGAAGACGGGCATGGCTGGCCGACGAAGTCGCGAGGAAAACCTAGTTGTATATAAATTGATCTACTGTCAGGAATGAACTTGATTAGCACTAATATCAGACTTATTTTGTGTATTGTACATCGTTTGTATACCTAATCTTATACTTTAAATACATATGTGTACCTATGTACATGTTGTAATGACTCTCAATTTGGACTAGGTTAAGTATCAGATTATCTTCGTTAAACTAAGCAAACAAAGAGCTAGAATCCCATTTAAAGTTAGTTTAAGAGGGGCTCGGCCGCCTTGTAGCTCGAGCCGCGGCTGTGTAAAGATGCTCGAGCTGGTACAGCTTTGTTAGCGCATAATGCGATCGTGCCAAAGCTGACAGACGGTTTTGCGAACTTCTACACGCAAACCTGTTGAGTGTTAAGACCCATAAAAAATAATTGAATATTCGTTACGTGTTCTCCGCTTGTATCTTCACTTTAAAATTGAAAGTTTAACATCGCAATAAAATAACAGGATTTTTTCGTGATTTCAGCATCATAACTGTAATTCTCCACTAGCTTAAAGATCTCTTTTAAGGCTTTTACCAATGGACCGCATTGTTAGTCAACGACTAAAAAATAATTTGTAACCTGGCTGATACTGATAAAAAATTTCTTTGATTTGTCCGTCAACAAGAAGGCGATTGATAAAACAATGTATAATGCCATCAGTGAAGCACGGCGGAGGATCAGTTGTGGTGTGAGGATGCTTTACGGACTGATGAAGTTGGTGATCCAGCATAATCCATAATGGATAAGAAAATGTAACATAACATTTTGCAACGTCACGTTTTTCCATTTGGAAAACGGATTGTGGGCAGAGGTTTTGTTTTTCAACAAGACAACGATCCTAAACACACTTCGAAATTGTTTAAGAACTATATAGGTCATCGAAAGAAAAACAGAAATAATTAAAATATATGGAATGGCGCCCTCATTCACACGAACTCAACCCGATTGAGCTATTATGCGACGAACTGGACAGGAGTGTAAGAGAAATGCGGCCAACTAATAAAGAGCAACTAATAAGGAACACCTGCACATTTGTTGGTATACAATTTCGGCACCAACACTGCAAAATTGCCGAATGTGTATACGCCAGTGTTAAAAGCAAAATACGGTTATTTCAAAGAGACTAAAATTGGTAAAACCAGTTTTTTTTTATCTATTTGTTGTTGTAAATTTGAATATTAGCTTTGTTTTTGTACAAAAGAGAATGTTCTTAAATAATTTCATTTCGTAATTACGCAGAGTGAACTTAAACTTTTGACCAGTACTGTATAAAGAACTTTAGCCGAATGATTTTGCTCTTAATATACTTTAACGTAGCCATCATTCGCAGGATCCCGATATGAAAGTGTTTGGTTCCTTATCAAGCGTTTGATCTTCGGCTCGCGCGCAGCGGCCGACGAGGAAATTGCTGTGCGACTTACTTCTGTCACTCTGATCCGTGTCACGGGCTATGTTACATAACTCTGTATATTCCTCACCAATTACTCATTTTGCGAACCTCATTTAAAACTAATGTGACGTTTGATGGTTACACGGCTACATTTTATGTAATTGATAGCACTTAAAATTAATTAAGTGAATACAGCTAAAATAATGAATGTGCGTACGAATTTTATCTTCGTAGGTATGTACTTTAAGTATTCCAAATTAGTTTTTGACGTAGTATGCTAAATTATTTAATAATATTAAAAGTTTATTAAATTGAGTCAGGCGGTTCTATCGAAACTGAGCAGGTATTTAATATGTAGACTGCTCTCAGCCGTGGCACCTACTAACGATATCGTGATGCTTGTCAGTGATATTGATACGATACATTTATATGTGGAGATTGTGGATCCACATTCAGATTTTCAATATCAAGTTTATATATTGACATTCTGATATATATTTTAATTTTATCATATAAATAACAATAGATATACGAAGCGTTACTTATTTTAAAAATAATATTTTCTGTTTATCCATTATTTTGTCTTAATATAGCTTTTCATTCGGTAATCAATAAATTTAGTTACGCGAGCGCTGTTTATGTCCAAGTAGTAATGTTGTATTGAGAAACCGAATCACATCACTTATCTGCCCAGCTCGGGTTCGGTCAATACGAGAGAGAAATTCCGCACGTCTGCCAAAGTAAAATAAAATGTTTATAGGCTAAAGTAATGCTCACAATTTTATGTTTGATGTGTAATGGAAATACAGCTGATACATTAAATGGAATGGTCGCTCTGTTAAGCGATTAAACAATATATTAATTACAGATATGTACTCGCAATACAACGGTTCGCTTTAAATTATCTTTAATCCACTACATTTCAAATAGGAGCATAAAAAGAAATTACTGATTTGTGATTATTGTGAAATAAATTCGACATTATTGATTTACAACAAATTTATTTTACATCGAGATTATGTTGAGATACCATGAATGTTGTTTTGACATTTGAAAAGTAATGTAAAATGGGGTGAGTAGGGATTGAGACGGTAATTGGGGTATGAATGGGGAGAGTACGGATGACACAGGGGTGAGGAGGTTTCTATGGTTACTGCTACCTAAATATGGCTGACTAATTAGACACATAAAAAAGATTATAATAGAAGTTCGTTTGCACTAATTACGTGTAGGTAATTATGCATACCTATTTGAACTAAACAAGAATGTAAGTCACATTTATGTGCAGACAATTGCATTTAAACCACGTTTGTTATTTTAAATTGCTTATTTGGGAAGCTATAAAGGTAAATGGGTTTGTTTACATTATTTTCGTTTTCTATTGACCCCGAATATAACAATCTAAAAGTGTCGATCCAACAATTTCCCCATAGAACCTGTGTATCAAATACCCCAACTAAGGGATGAGGTGGGATGTCCTAGGTACTATTCTGTATTTATGAAATGAAACTACCTAAAATAAAAAAAATAAAAAAAAATTTGCCTTTTGTATAAAATGCTAACTATTTGCATATATAAACTCGACATGACACGAGCGAGCAATTTACCCCGGCCACTTTGTCGGTCATGGTATGATTGATGGCCATGGCTAAAAATCCATGCCAACGGCCAAGCCAAGCCAACGCTTTTATGCAGCTTATGCACCGTTTATTGGAATATTGTCTTGTGGGTACCACGGGATCGTATAAATTATATTGTAATACTGTAATAACGTCCATAACAAATATACGTAAATGCAAAGACAAGAAAGATTTACTATTATGGCAACAAGTATCTCGGGTTATAAGAGCCTCGTTACAAGCAGATGTGTGATGAAAATTGTGCTTGAAAAATGGTCTGTATGTTTGTCACAGCGCGCCATATTGCAAGACCTCGAATGTAATTATTAATTAGTTTGTGTAAGTAAATTGCAATTTAAGTAATATGGTTACATCCTTCCTCATGTTTACTATTATGTTACTGAAAACTACCTACATACCTGTTTTTAAGATAAAATATGTCCTATTTTATTTAATTTGTTACGCAACAATTGATGGAGTGAGGAATATGTTTTACAGGAAGATATTACTGGGAGTTGAATTTTAAATGTAAATGATAGAGATAAAAAACGTGTACGAAACTAAAAAAAAAGTCAATTCCCACATACGCGTACGCTACTAAAATAGGGTATTTCGGGCCATTACTTCTCAAATGAAACAAATAATTACTGCACTCCGTCCCTACAATTAACAAACTGTTAAATTGATGTAGAATACCCGAAACTTTCGTATTAGAGTATTAGATAAAAAAATCATACAAGAAAATTTCGAATAAGTATAACGATAATGTCAAAGACGATTTGGTGCAACCGGCCCTAAGTGTTATAAGTAGGTATACAGCTATGCTATACAGCTTCGCGGGGTTTCATCACAAGACAATCAGCTTATTTTAGTACTTCTCAATAAAATCGAAAGTAACTATAAACATTAAATAAGAGGATTTTATATTTCACGTTTTATTAAATCATTTTTTTTCTAATAGAGCTGAAAACCACAAGTTTATTAAAAAACAAACATATTTATGTATTTATACCTATTAATTTAACCGGATAATAAATATGACGTCACATTATTCAGACGACAATTTTAAAGGTTTCAAAATACGAGTAGAGCAACATACTTACATCTTCGTGGATTACAACATATATGACCAACATATAACATATATGACCTATTAATTTAACCGGATAATAAATATGACGTCACATTATTCAGACGACAATTTTAAAGGTTTCAAAATACGAGTAGAGCAACATACTTACATCTTCGTGGATTACAATTTAACTAACTCTCCGAACTTATGAAAATTGAAAGAGAAAACTGCAGTTCATTATTATTAACACTAACAATTTGAGTTTGCAAAAAAACCGCAGTAATACGCAACAACCTATATTATTAGTTGATCGATGGACGCGAGTAAGACATGTAATGTTAACCAATAGGGTAAGTGCGGTCATTTGGTCTGAGAGTGAAAGTAGAGTTGCCGCATGCTGTCAGTTTTTGGTCCGGAACGACGCGCAGCATCAGGTTAATGACGACTTCTGTTTGGTATAGATTATCTGTCAGATAAATGGCCACGCTACTTTTAAAAGCTGTTATCGAGAAGAAGTGAGCGTGCATAGACGCGTAGTTTGAGTAGCCAAGGCATTGAATAAGACACAATATTTTATAAAGTTTTCAATATTGTACGCATAACCATATTGCTAGCCTAAAAACAATTATGCCCAAGTGAGAAAGAACAATAATTAAGCGATCCAGGCCACCGGTATCCGGAGCTGGATTTCAAAAAAAAAAAAATGTATGCTGTATAGGTACATCGTAGTTAAATAATATATCATTTCAAAATATATCTCGCAAAAGTGTATTTATGCATATACCGTAATTTGAAAACCAAACCTGGTCAAATGTTACCTTTTGTGATTATAAATATACCATTCACCATAAGTATGTCTGTTTAGAGGCAAATATTTATTCAAATAAATTCAACAAAATAAAACATACCGAAGACATAAAATTAAATTAAATCTACCTATAAATGTAACTAACCTCCAAAATAAACAGGCATCCAAACGTACTAATATATAAATTAAAATAATTATCTACTTGATTGACTTTAGTCTACGAAGCCAAAAATTATTAAATAAATCAGTGTTAGTGGCCAATATCGCACATTCAATTCAATACCAACATGAGGAAGTAATAATATGGAATATGTATGTTTGGACCAGGTAATTATATACAAATACTTCTAGATACTTTTTACATTGAAAATACTGACTGATCTAAAACATATCTTCGTATACCCCAGCTTTGCAACATTATGACCAGCATAAAATAAACAAAAAACCCTATCTTTGTAGGACAAACTAAATTAATTTAATGACTAATAAGTTAACGGAGAAATAAATAAAAATTAGGATAGCTACTATTTAGACAGTTTGATATAGTAATAGCAATGCTTATCGTGTACAAAACCTAAGCATGCTTATCCATATGAGCTGTTTTGTGATTGGTCGTCAGTTCTCATAGTGTAAGTATTTGCAAAATGAATAAAGAAATAAAAAAAAATATCGGCTACCATATAACAGCGAACACGTAGGTTCACTGTTATCACATTCTGTGTATACAAGTACGGATTTCTAGTTGCGTTTTGAATTTTTTTTTGTCATTTTATAACACATAATTAATCCCAACACTAAGTTGATATTACTGTTGCTAACGGCAAAATAAAAAATATGTAAACTAAGTCAGTGTGTAAACGGTAAATTTACCGAAATCCATATTAATTCATACTTATACTAATAATATAAATGTGAAAGTAACTCTCTTTGCCTGTCCGTCAGTCTGTCTGTTACCACTTCACGCTTGAACCGCTGAACCAATTGGAATGAAATATAGTATGGAGAGTTAGAGGTATGAGAAAGGATATAGGTTTACTTTTATCCCGGAACCATACTTAAAAGACGGGCATGGCTAGCCGACGAAGTATAAATAAACTTGTACAAACATGTGAAACACATAGTTAATATTTAATGCAGAAAGATACCCACCGACATACTTTCTAGCTGTCCCTTATGTCCCTAAACAAGCCTGACGAAATATTTTACTGGCTGTTTTACGATTGCGGCACTGGCAGTAACTGTGGAGAACAACAACTATTCGCATTTAAACTGCGCAGTCGACCCAACTCTTGAGTTTTAAACAAGCTTTTTAAGGTTTCCTGCAGACTGTAAATATATTTTTCATGAACTAACTTCGATTAGGTGAGCAGCTACTTTATTACTCACCTTTCATGTCGCGGGTAACGTCTGCTGAACTCCCACGAATCTAGGGCACGAGCCCGTTTGCTTGGCCGAACTCGCTCAACTTATGTGTGCAGAGATCTAACATCTTATACCTAATACACAGATACATGGAAAAAATGCGGCGTCGAGCAGGATACAAACTACCTTTCGGAACATCGGTCAAAGTACCCTGACCAACTAAGCTATTTATTTGCTACGGCAATACATTCAAAATATAAAATAGAATACTAACACTCAACAGAAATCTAAACAAACAAATTGAAAATGTATAAGTACCTACACATAAAAAAGCGTATTCAAACTAAAGTTAACGACGTAGAAAAAGAAATCTAAAAATACTGAAATATCTTGAAGTTTGGAAAGTTATTTATGCATCTTTTGAGAAATTTTAAAAGTCTTGGCAAGTTACACATCTGTGCATATATTTTTTTTTGCTTTTAATAGTTATTTTTTTACAAGAGACCAAAGTTAATGTTTTTAACACACACACTTTGCTGCCAAGTGACATACAATATTTTTCACCTCACTACCGCGAGGAAAATACTAACTGTTCAACTTAATAATTTTGGACCAAGTAATGGTAATTATATCATTTATAATTGAACAGTATTTCCATTCCACCAAAAAGTCCATTCAACCATTTAACCTAAAAAAAAACGCTCATTCATAATTCAAAATTTCTACTAACTAAATCACTTTATACTATTGCGAATAAAACGCTACTTTGCTATCCGTTTATAAAGAGTAAAGAAGAACTTTCAGGGCTACTGAGGTGAAAATGTTGTGTACACTTTAAAGGTTTACAAAAAATGTTAACAACGCTAAAATTTACTATATTTTTATTTAACAAAAGTCTAGTACGACCAAAAATTCCAATGTAAACAGGTATTTATAATTTTAAATCCTCTCCAAATAAACTTTCTAACCCATTTTCATCATCTTAGGGGTTGTTTTCAAAACCACTTCTTATAAATCATACGAGTAGATATAGCCTAATCCGGCAATCAGTCACACGGCCAGGCCTTGGCCTATATATAAATATGACTGCCATATAGGTATATACAATTATATACACATGTAATTACCTAAAATAATTTGAATACAATTACCATTTAAAAATCATGCAATGCTGGGTAGACTGGACGTACTTACACACAATAATTAACGCTGTTAATGCCTACTTAATGACAATAAGCCCTTATTTGTAAGGGAATTTAATTTGTCGCATTATATTGGCGACCATGACCAGGGGCTTATTGCGTTTATTAATAATAAAATTATGTCAACTAAACTTATCAATAAAAGTCTAAAAGGAATTAGAACGAAACTTGAGTCAATCGCACGTCGCAAAGGTAAAGTTGCCGAAATAAGTCAGTGCATTTTCGATTAAGGGAGCAAGTGAACGGTAAAATCCTTAGAGACTTCATTCTCATAAAGTTATTTTGAATTAAATGCATACAAACAAACATAGATTTTCAATAGTATCAAATACACTCGTACGCTACAATACTAAGTAATCTAGGAATACGTATAGTTACTAAGCAAGCTGACTACAAACGTGAAACACGTGAAAGGTCAATGATATTCCGTGCATGTAATAATTTGCGATGCCATTGTTGCTACGAATTTGATTGGCAGAATATGATCTAAGCTTCTAATTTAATGGTATTACTATTAGTTAATACGAGTGATATGTGCTCACATCTACTAATTGTATTACACAATTAGTAGAGGTTAGCAAATATCACTTTACAATCAATGTACCAACGTACGGTACAATGTACCAACATAGACCATAATTAGACTAAAGGTTACATTTGTTAAGCTTTTTTGGTAAGTAGGTATGTACTAAATGCAGAGTACAAGTTGATTACAGGGGCAAGTAATGACGCGAATCTTGTGCCTCGGCTAATGTACTCTTTGCGGAGAACCCGCCAGTGATAGGAGCTTCCAGAGTATTCCCACTGGATGGATTAATTTTTAGGACGTAGCATATATATACATACAGACGACCGGTCTGGCCTAGTGGGTAGTGACCCTGCCTATGAAGCCGATGGTTCTGGGTTCGAATCCCAGTCAGGGCATTTATTTGTGTGATGAGCACAGATATGTGTTCCTGAGTCATGGGTGTTTTCTATGTATTTAAGTATGTATGTATCTATCTATTATATATATCGTCGTCTAGTACCTACAACACAAGCCTTACTGAGCTTACCGTAGGGCTAGGTCGATTTGTGTAAGATTGTCCCGAAATATTTATTATAATGATTTATATTATTTCTTTTTTTTCATTTAGCTTTTACTAACGGACAGAAATTAAAAATAGGGTTGACATATGTTGTGTAGTAAGAGAATGAGCCTCCTTTTATCGAAACTTTTATAGAGCTGTTTTTATTGATATTTAGTGTTAGTTCAGTAATATACGTAACTCTACTTATGCATACTCACATGTTAACTAACCGGTGACGACGACGTAACCGAACAAGAAACCAAATCCGAAAAAGGAAGTGAATGGACTGAAAATTGTTGTTAATCTAGCACCAATAAACAGTAAGTTGCTGCAACTGCAACCGTGTGACTGAATAGGCTAGTTGACTGTTTCTTTTATTCTATCAACCAATTCCGTTCTAGGGATCAAATGTCTGTATGGGAGAACTACACAAAACTACACAAAACCTCAAAACTACACAAAAGCCAGAAATGAGCATCATAGTCTGACATTAGTATTTCCCGCGAAAATTCACCTCACAAAATGATGAGAACACTTATGACGTCACTTATTCCTAGCCGCGCTCTCTAAAGTATGGAAAAATAATTAACTTGCTATTTATACCGCGAAATATTGTGTTTATGTATATAGTTGCCTTATAATTTATTTTGCAGTACCTAAACCGCGAGAATTCTTATTGATAACACGGTTTTTTGAAATTTCGCAAATTAGTAATGCTGTTCTTTTTCAATTTTGTAAACGTGATATCTTTAAATCAAATGAGAATTTGTATTCAATTTTATTTTTAATTGATTATATTCGTCATTGTGAACCAATTTCACTTAATTTTGTTGTAAAATGTAATATGTGTACTATTTTTGGTGTATCCCTATTTTTAGTAACTTGATAGTCAGCCAGCCCTCTCAATCGGCCTTTGCTTTGGTGAGATATAAGAAGTTGGTGGTGCAAGGCTGTCTGTTACTTTTCATTTACTTTTGTTCTGTAGGAAGTTCGCAACGCGTGTTATAATCAGTATGTACCAATGGTTGAATCGTGAAGAAATTCAAATATGATTGATCCAATTTCAAACCCCCTCTTTATATTGTTAGTTTTATTTTACTGTAATCCATATTCTCGTAACAAATTATGTAAGTAATTGCCACTTTTTAAAGTTTTGTTATTTTACGTAAATTTTTATTTAAATTTTTATAATTAAGTAATAATATTGTTTTCAAGTTTTTTTCCTATTTTGTTACCATGTTCCATATATTTTGTATGGCGGTAACAAAAGAGGATAAGTATTTTAAAAATCTATGTAATTTTTTGAGACAATTTTTTGGCTATTGGAATGGAAAGAGCTCATGATTCTGAGTGGCAATAAAATAATAAAATATTTTTTAATATATATAAATCATTTGTTTAAACTGACATTTTTTCTAATATTCTGTTAGGTCACAAACTGAAAAAAAAACATTTTAAAGGTTACTATTTTAAGGTAAATTTGACATACTTTTGGATTTGGAATGATTAATGAACTTAATATTATATATCGTAAAGGTCATTACCGCACGGCACGTGTGAACTTTTTATTACAAACTCCACGAGGCCCTGTTCTACCTTTCCCCTTTTACTCTGTCCAGTTGAGTTATTTTGTAATATCTTGGGATGGGCGATTAAAAATGTTCCTGCGCTTAAATAAAATATCGATTTTCAATTCGGAAGAAGATTAGGCACCAAAAGGAAGAATGATTGATGTAGATTTATGCTAACGACTACAGACCGTTTTATGAATCGTAAAAATCAAAAAATATTTACAGGTATACATAATCGCAGACCAGCAAATTGTTGTGTGCAGGGAGAGATAAGCTGAAGACCCTATCTGTGTAAATTTTGTAATCAATAAATATTATCATGATATTCATACAATGTTTTTTCATCATTTCATTTATTGCCAGGGTTAAGGTCTAACTATATCGCGATTGTAATCCACAGCCCTTGACCGTCGTCTCGATGAATTGCATCATGCAAATTCGTGCAACTTGCAGTCCAGACATGGTCAATAATTAATTCGTGTTTGGTCTCTCTGACTCTTATACTACATTACACATTTTTGAGTAAACGGAAAGAGTTACTTTATTTTTTTAGGTATATTCATTAAGGTCTGTAGTAGGTGAATGTTTAGGAAAGGTCACACCAAGGTTTGCCGCTTCTAAACTGTATACATCTTGATTGGGTAACGACGACCTCCAAGCGATAACGAGAAGCTTGCGAGGGAAAATTATCTTATTAATTCAGTTACGTATCTAAATCACTTCAGATTACCATAAGGTCCGCACTCCAGTGAGGCAATAAAGAAAACTAGCGAATATTTTGACACGAACAATTTCATTTAGGACTGAAGCAGATGAAGTTATAACCGAATCTGATAAGACTAATGAACTCAACGCACCCGCTTTTGAAGTACAATCAATTTAAATTAAAGGTGGAAGTGAATACACAAGCAAAACTCATTCAATGCATCAATGTCAGAAGGAATTAAATTAAATTGATATACTCGTATATATAAACATAACTAAATATCGTCTCGTTCAAATATATGTTGACCGTATATTACATATAAATAAAAGTAAAATTAGAAATAAAATCGATTTATTTCAGACCAAAAAATGTAATTAGCTATATAGTGAAAAAACTAAGGTTTACTGCAGCTATTTGCCGCAGTTTGAACGCATAGGTAAATATAGCCTTTAATCAGGTTAGATAGGTAATTGAGCAAAGTCAAAGTGATTAGTGGTGCTATTTTTGAATTAAAGTTAACTTCAACTTACCTACCTAACTTACCTACGTAACCTAAAAAAGTTCAAAAGTTAAAAATGTCATAGTTTTAATATACCTGGACTTAGTGCCCCACTAAGACGTTGTTTGTGAATGGCATTTAGTAATGTGGTACAACTTTAACCTCGCCGCATGTCAACGTAGTATTAAATTCTCAGCAACGCCAAACAGCAACGACGTATACTAGCCGTTGAACATAAGAGATCCTAAAGTCCATTTTTAGAAGTAAATTTTGAAAGAGAGAAGTATTAATAGTAAGTATCATAACATAACACCCAAAAGACAGATTCTATTTTCCACATTTACGTACCAAAATTTTGCAGATTGCGGAAATAATATATAGGTCAAGACTTAATACTTAAAACTTCATTCAACACAGCTATTCAATTGTTATATTAGTAGGAGAACAAGGGAGACGTAGAAATTACATGTAACTAGTGTAGGGCCCGGCCGGATTCCGGCAGAAATTACTCATTGATCGAAGTTCGTAAAGCACTACTGCAATTCTGTCTATTTAGTATTATAGTAATTTAGGACCTAAATAAAATAATATTTTTAAAACACATCATGTTAAAATATGCAATCCGCCTGTTTTACTTCGTCCGAGCATTTATTTTTCTAAGAACAAGGTGAACATTATAGATTTATCCGTTTTTTTTTAAATTAATGGTTTTAAATAATATTGCTTAAACGGTTAGGCCAGAGAGACATCTATCATTATACCATTTTTCAATAGCAGTTACGCAAAGAAATATTTTACTAATGTGCAATTTGCCCTCGACCCGCGTAGGGTTGGTTACTGGTATCGTCTGGTGAATCCGGTGGATGTTAAACGAAGGCGTGTCATTACACCTAGTCCAATACTTGTATGTCATGTCATTACAACTAAACAAACTGAGGTAACTTTAAGCTAACTTTCCATCGAGGCAAAATCAAACAGTAATCACGTTTTTCGATTAGATGATATGATAGGTCACCAAATGGATTCTCAACTTTCGTGTTAATTAGTGATTATGTTATAAACGCACGGCATAGCTTACGAACCTAAACAAATATAAAATGTAGTGCAGGACTATTGGGACTAGTAGGTTTAGTAGGTAAAGCTTAGGCGAGTAGTAAGAAAATTACATGTTTTTAGCCGATGTGTATTTTGTATTCTACCCCGTAGTGGCGACCACCAATTGTAAAATTACGTTACTAATATGACATCTCATCTAAATAAACAACAATAGTTTAAAGTAAACCGTTTTTATGACGTACGAAATAATAATTTTCATGAAATTAGCATTAGATGAATTCTTTAAAAATGTAGGTACTATGGTATGTATCATAACAATTCATATTACAGTTCGAGTTAGTTTTTAACCATTAGTTGAGAGCTTGGTTTTGTGTACCTCGTGTCAACTGCTGATATACCTATATATTAATAATTCATAAGTTTTAAACCTTATTGATTCATTGAAAATATAGGGGCACAGATGGGTCACTGTAATCCCCTCGCGACACCTACAAATTTAGTATGGAACCTCAAACTTTTGCGTCGCAGTAAATACGAAGGTTTAAAACAAACTTCCTAGGGTGGTTTGATGAGTATATTGAGGTGCCTATAGTTAGATAGTTAGACTTAATCCGTTTCCAAGGTTTCATTTTAAACTAATTGGTATTACAACTATTATGAGTTTAACGCGAAATGCGACTGGTCTGGCCTAGTGGTTAGTGTCCCTGCCTATGACCGACGGTCCTGGGTTCAAATCCTAGTGAGGGCATTTATTTGTGTGATGAGCTTATATTTAATCCTGAGTTATGAGTGTTTTCTATGTATTTATGTATTTGTATATTATTTACATTGTTGGCTGAATACCCACAACAGAAGCTTTCTACAGCTTATACCGTAAGGCTCAGTCAATTTGTATTAGAATATTCTATAACATTTATTTTAAAAGTTATGGTTTTTGATAAAGTGAATATTTTCGGTAATAATAGCACTGGGAATTAAAAAAATGTTTAATTTACCCTGTAACTTTTGAACTCTAAGTCTAAAAAATACTAAAACAATCATTTAAGTTTCGAGGAACCGTTTTTGAGTTACGGATCGAAAACTACGGACTACGGAGCGTGAGCGTGGCCCGACATGCTCTTGGCATGTTCTTATTTACTTATGTTCAGGGTGATATTTATGGTTGTACAAATCAATGCGCTGATACTAGAGTGTATAATGAGTAAAGGGTTTTTATGAAAAATATTTATTTATTTATTTAATGCGTCATACAACGAAATCCAAAAACATGATTTCCTGTAGCGTGTTCCTCTCACTTCTACTAAAATCAAAATTATAGCTGTTTATCGTATTAATAACACGTAACAACGTTTGTTGGGCGATAAATGTTACGGCTTTTACTTGCATCTGCGAATTTAAATAATGCAAATTGCTATACGTAATGACGTACTAGCTCATGGGTGCACAATTTAGATATATCAATACCTACTTGTAAAATTTTAAATTATCGTTACATATTTTTCGCAATGAATCTTAATGTATTGAACAACACAGTGCCATGTAGTAGTAGGTACTTAACCCACGCCATCAAAGGTAGTTTCCTAATGGACTGCTGTCATCTTAAGACCTCGTATTCAGAGGCCTGTTAGTAAAACCCTTTAATAATAATAATAACCCCAACAATTCATATCAGAATAAAACCATGCAACGAGCTGTCGTTTGTTTTGTTTAACAATTTTAACTTATGTACAGTCAAGACGTCGATTGTAAGTTTGCATTTTTGTGCCTTAATGAACAGGGGTACCCCAGATAAAAAATAAACGTGAGCTATAATATAACGCCGCGTAGGTAAGGGCTCCCTATTAGAATACATGAGCTGTTTTAATATTATTGTTTCATATTGATATCTGTACAATCTACTCGCAGCAATAAAAATATATGATAGATAGCCATAGACGTACGGTTATTATATAATTGTCAAATGAAATGTATCCAGATTTTTAGATTTGACTGTATGTACTGATTCTAATTTTGAATCAACATTTTCTTAAACTATTGTGCTTCCTGCCTAATAAAATCATGGATTTTTGGTAAAAACACATTCTTTTATAATAATACATTCAATTCATTAGTTTAGTCGACTCAATGAATCATCGTGCCTAGCGACATCACCTAATATGAGTCTGTAACCAACATTTGTATATAAAATCAGTATTAGATACACTTGTACATGAATAACAGCCACGTATCTTCCGAGTATACCTAAATCAAGTCGTCTGTAACGTTTACTCGAAAAAATATTCGCAACTAGTTACGAGGCCCACAACCTAATACGTCGACCAATAGAATTTGCCAAATTTTCCATCTATTTATGTAAGATGAGGTCGAAACTTTATTGAGAAGTTAGCTTCACAGAAACAAATGTGTTATTTTTATATTTGACGACAGGTTTAGCCTAGTGGCCGATGGTCCTGGGTTCAAATCCTAGTAAGGGCATTTAATTGTGTGGCGAGCACAGATATTTGTTCCTGACTCATGGGTGTTACATATGTGTATCTAAGTATTTGTATATTATATGAATCGTTGACTGAGTACTCACAACACACATTGCAGTGCAATATTTACGATCTTCATGATTCATTATAATTAACGAAAAGCCAAAACTTGCGACACGTGGATATTCGTATATATCTGCAAATAAATCTAAGTCGCTTGTTATTCATGTCGAATATCAGATATTGCGTTAAATTTATTACGAAGCTGATTCGATTTGAACGTCGCATTCATAGTCCATTAAACGAACATTTCTCAGCCCTTTAAAATTGTTTGATTTGCGACGCGTTCCTATGGAGGGGTTGGTTTAAGAGCACCTGAGCACGCGACGCGACGAGCACGGGTGGTGAATTACTTGTTATATTTGTCGCTCTCGTGCGAATAATACAATTACTTAAACAGCTGAAACCCGACGAGTCCTTATTGTTGCCGGCTACCAGCAGCATGCGTGTGAGCGAGCGTGTGGCTGTAAGGCGGCGTACGGAATGCGCACCGCGCAAGGCGTAGACCTCGGCGAAAAGAAAGGACCGTATATTTGTTAAATAATGACGATAGTTGCACGTTACAGAGTGAAATGTTCGGAGGGATGGAGTATTCCGACGAGATGAGCACCTTGGTATTTAAGAGCGGGTCGGCATGCCGAATGTCATCAGTTAACTCGAGATCACCGCAACGGGAACATCTCCACCAGTGCAGTGTTCCATTTGGACGGTCAGAACTAAGGGTTTTACCTAAAACCTATTGCTTCCCCAAACACAATATGCGCGTTTTTGTGGTAAGTCAAATTACAAATGGGTTTTTGAAATTAGTGCCTTGAACTAATACATTTTAAGTATTGCACACATAATAATTTTGCACTAGCGATTTAACACTATTAACAAAGTAATAAATTAATTATATATCATTTTGACTATGTTGTCGACTTCGAAATAAGTTAAACGGAAGTAGGTATGTAGAATAGGCTTGTATTTTCGGATAAGGAGGTATTCATTGGATATAGTAAAATAACGTATGACAGTTTAGTTATGTAACTATTTCCAGGTGTAGTGGGTTTTTTTTTAGTTCGGGCCCTAAAAATTACGACCTGAATTTTAGTGATAGGAATTGGGTTTTCATATTCCTCCTTAATCTTGAGTTTTTTAATAAGGACAACATTTTAAAAGACTTATTTTGTGCAAGGACAGTACGGACTAACGAAAAGAGATCCGGCTCTAGAAATTTGAAGTTATATATTCGGGTGTTGAAATCTAGATCGAGTAGCGAAAAGCACGCCATCGTTATTCTTGTCGGGTGCCATGTTTTCTCGCTAACCAATGCAATCGGTAAACTCATTTGCTTTTACTAAAATGTTCCATAACTATGCATAAGCAACTAACCGTAAATCTTAATTAAAATATGAAACATTTTATAATTACTTATTCACAAAATGCTTTGCGATTTTTCCATGCCCTGCTGCAGTATTAAACATTTTACATACTTATACATTATGTCATAAATAGTTAATCAACTGCAAACATCGGCCATCACAAGACGTCAAAGTAACGATATTTACAAAATAATTCAGCATTTCTTTCCATTTGTTGTGTTCACTTAATAAAAACTAATAAAGACGGTTGCTTGTTGATCTACTTTGTTGACTGTGACTCACCTAAAATTTTAAGCACATAAATTTAGTGTTTAGTAGGTATTTTATTTTGGCCACATTTACCTTAAGAACTACAATAGGTCCAGGGTCAAGTGGTTGTCGGATCATAAACTATCGAATCGACTTCGCCATGTTGTCAGGATTAAGTTATAATTTACAACTCGTTCAAGTAGTTCCCGATCGCCTCGACTTAATCTGATACAATGTCAAAAAGCGTTTATACTCTTACCTCTAATTACGCAACTTGTGAAAAATGTGACCTAGTTTACGCAACTTGCCAAACTGTTCGTAATGTTAAAGATGTATTTTATTACAGGTACTCGCCTGCGTGGCGTTGGCCTATGGCCGGCCCGAACCACCGGTAGGCTACAGCTACTCGGCACCTGGTCGCGTGCCGTCTGGTAGCTACGGTGCTCCTTCTCTCGGAGGACACTCAAGCGGCGGGATCTCTTTGGGAGGACATTCTAGCGGAATTTCCTTAGGTGGCCATTCGGGTAGTCTGTCGTTCGGCGGTGGACACTCCAGTGGTCTTTCCTTTGGCGGAGGCCACTCATCTGGAGGACTTTCCCTCGGCGGAGGTAGCATCGGCGGCGGTTCATTCGGCGGTGACTCTGGTTTCGGTGGTGGCTACGCCGGCGGTTATTCAGGCGCTCCTCTGGTTCAAAAGCACATCTACGTCCATGTTCCTCCCCCAGAGCCCGTTGAGCATCACGCTCCCAGGATTTCTCCAGTGGCTCCTCCTCAAAAACACTACAAAATCATCTTTATCAAGGCCCCGACTCCCCCTACCCCCACCGCTCCCATAATTCCCGTGCAACCTCAGAACGAAGAGAAGACCCTGGTTTACGTTTTGGTTAAGAAGCCCGAAGACCAGCCTGATATCGTTATCCCCACTCCGGCCCCGACCCAGCCTTCCAAACCAGAAGTTTACTTCATCAAATACCAAACCCAGAAGGAATCTGGTGCTATCGGCGGTGGTGCTATCGGTGGCGGTGCTATTGGCGGCGGAGTCAGCGGTGGTGACTTGGGTGGCATCTCAATCTCCGGAGGAGACGGTGGTATCAGCGGCGGCAGCGCTCATGGTGGAGCTGATATCAGCGCTGACTTTGGCGCTACCGGTGGTGATGACAGCGGGTCCGACGGTGGTCATGGTGGCCAAGGCGGAGCTACCAGTTCTCAATATGGGCCACCCGGTCATGTAGCTGGTCCCCTTCATTAAATATAGATTAAATATGAAATCCGAGTGGCAGTTCTTAACATCTTATTTATTTAAATCAAGTAGGTACAGTGCTACTACTCGTAGTTTAAAAGCAATGGTAATTCAATCAAAGTGAATAATTGTGCCTGCCACTGCTAAACTGGCTGTCGAACGCTTTGTAAATAGTCACCCTAGTGTTCGTGTCAAGATCAGTGCAACGTGATACATAATAGTCTCATTGCCTCTCATCGTCAACTTGTTTTAAATGCACAGTGTTACTGTTATGTTTTGTATGATAACTATAGTATTTTTATTTTTATAATAAAAAATGTGAATGCATATCTCGTTTCATTTTTCAATACTAAAATGGGAATGGTAGTTTGAACAACAATTGCGTAATTGCCGAAAGTGGTCGTGAAAGGTTGCCCTGGCCAGAATGGAGCAGCAACGATGGCGCGCTGGATTCCTTTCTCGTTCTCGACCGGTATGATTAGTCTGAACATTATATATAAATTGTGAACAATCGTATTGGTAAGTATATGAGGAGTTGCGCAACAGAGTTTAACGAAGCAGAGTGGATCTCGTTCGCGCCGCAACGCTAGGCGGTGGCGGCGCGCACGCCGGTTGGTGCGTTGGCGCCCGCGCCTTCGCTCACCGCTCGGTAATGGGCCCCTTAATGGATCATACGTGTAATTACGCTTTCGTTATAATTTAGTAGACGTCGACGGGATTACATAATCTGTATGCATCTTCACACCAGCGATTCATTATTTTTTTATGAGCTCCGGTATTACATTCGATTTCGGATTTATCCGAATGATTTCGACACAGCGGAGACCCATCGTTTCAATAAGTAGTCATTAAGTATGTGTTACGATAATCATATTATGAACATGTTAAGAAGGGCAGGTCTCGTTTCCAGTTTCCAATACAGTATAAGTACCGGTACCGGATCCGGGAATGTTAAGACGACTGGTATTTTGTTTTAAAGACTTATAAAATTAGACTAAATATCCAAAATAAAAACTGGATATTTCTAACTATTACTATTTTGTCAATAACATTCAACACCCTAAGACTTCCGTAACTTGTAAATATTTGAACACATTCCGTAACTTCAATACCTACTAGATACACATAGGTACTAGTATTACACAAATATTATAATATGTAACTACATATTTATAAGAGGCATAGGCGTGTTGGACCAAGCATATTGAAGGGTTCCATAGATGTAATTTCAAAAGATCATATATGTGCTCATAGAATGCACAGTGACGTGTCTTCTTAATTTATTTTTATATGTTTTATAGTTTTATGGTTCATAAGTTAGAGGAGCGTTGGGTTGGGGGAGGATGCACAATACCTTTAAACCAAATAATTTAATATACATCTTTATTTACAATATACGACTAAAAACATGCAACTAAATTTTGCATGTTGTCTATGACATAGATTCTCGTAATTAAAACACAGTGCCATTATAATGCGGAAATAAAAATAAAACTCGGCTTAAACTTGTTTATTAGTCTGATTTAATTAATGAAATGCTCTCATTCAGGCTATAAAAATATTAAAATGTACCTACCCGCATCCCTGGAACTGTTTCATTTATCTATCATTTTACAAATTATATGAAATTTATTATAGGCTCGGAGGCAAATTGTAGACGCAGGTCTTTAATAAAAATATTAAACTAAGTCTGATCTTATTCTACTGCCCATTATGACTGGATAAAATAACTTAATTACCCTGTACATCTCAGTAGAACCTTTTTCTTTAAGAAAAGTCAAGTCTAATATACTGTTTTATCACCTTACGAAATACATATTTAGAGACGTATACGTCACATAGTGTTCGTCAGTAAATTCTTATCTTATCTTACAAGTATCACTACAATGTTTAAAAATGTTCTTTCTTTAACTTTTAATAAAAATAAATAAGGTTACGGTCATTATTCACATGAGTCGTTTTAAGGCAGACGATCAAATCGAATCTTTCACATCTCACATAGCTATGGTCTCGGTAAATATTAGTTTTAACAAAAATAGTATATAGTCACCAGAAAACTCGTGATATGACGATTTTGTATTAAACCTATTTTTTTTCCTTTAATGCAACATCATTTATTCATTACCATCAACCCCAGTTAAAGATATGTTACTTGCAACACGCTCCATTAGCATTATTATAAGACGCGTAATTCAGTCAGCCGATCCATCAATCTTTTGCGGCTATAGACTTGGGGGCAACAGGTAGAAAATATCAAGTGTTAAAAGTATTAAGTGTTATCGATAAGTAAGATACTTTAAGCAGGCCAGTAGTAGTTACGTTCAGAATCATAGTTTTGTGGACGTATCCAATATGTATAATTATACCTATCTACACATTACTATCTACTCTAGTTTTTCACCATTAAAAGGTCCACGTTTAAATCAGTCATTCTTACATACTTTTGTTTATATGTATATTAATTGGTATATAATATAGGTATTTAGCCTTAACCTACTCCTCATTTCTGCAAGAGATGCCATTCGACATTGGCATGGTGCCGAAAAAACTTGCGTTCTGGCATGTTATTGGAGGACGTCGGCCAAGTCGCTCGATACACGTAATCTGGGATGTCTGTTTACTGAGTGCCAGGCTTTGGTTTGGTAAACGTGTTATAATACCGAATATTGCCACGGAGACTCTCTCTTTACACAGTGGACAGAAAATTAATAATCTGTTTGAGTAGTGCAAACACAATACAAATTTTAATAGTACATTACTGCAGAGGCCGTGTAAGGGATCTAAGGACGAGATTGCGGTAGATATATTGCGATAAATTGAGTCCTTTAATCCCTGTTCAGGCCGAAGCCTGTATAGTGCTTTACTCAAACATTTCAAGAAAATAATAAAATTAAAATAACAACAAAGCAATCAAGTAAATAACAGTGAATTGCCGCCATTTTATTTTTTATACAAAAAAAAACAAATTCGACAAAGTACACCTTTTTTAACTGCTTATAAAAATATAACTATCTATGCTTCATATATATTTCGTTCATATTTTAATGAATTGACATTGGAAAAACCTATTCCAGCACCATGTTTAACCGATTATTATAATACCAATTATTATGCTTTCAAAGAGATTGTAACTTGGATGTATGTATTTTTTCCTTCGTCAGTCTAATCTTAGTTGGCAAATTTAAAAAGTTAGAGCTGCGGACAAAAATGTGCTTTTCATACTAACTCCATACATTTATTCACGGCCTAGTCCATAAATGTGCAACTTCTTGGCATCATTTCGTGCCATTAACGCATACATTTCGTAGTATGTTTGAGAAAAATTATTTTCTATACAAGTTGCCTTGTTTTCATTGATCTTAAGTTTTATTTGATCACACAAGTTAAAAATTCACAATGAGACTACCTATTATAAAATTATTATGAAAAACTTATACTGAGGCTTGACACATATGCCAGGTGCCTGATCCGATTACGCGCCTCAGTCATATGTCACAGCCTCACAGCCCGTACTTATACTTAGTAGGTAACCATTACACCTGTCAGAAAAGGCAACAATGCTCGGGTTAAAAGATTACTAAGTATATACTTGGTTGATGGCAAAATTTTGATATTCAGCATCATTTTTTATTTTAAAAATATCATTATAACTTGACAAAATTACCGTTCGTGAATCGGCTTATTTGTCTACTTTAGTAACAAAAGTGGATATGACACCAACGAATGTCAATTCCTTCTATCTATACGACATGCAGTAAAAAGTTGAACTGGTCATAATTAAAAATATTGCAATATGTCAGGTACCTTGTTCTACTTTTACATTGCATTCAAATCATGCAATGTCACTTAAGTATAGCCGTTGTTTATGTAAAAGTAATAAATTTGTGTAAGTGCCTATAATTAAATGTAAGTTATTTTAAAGAGCTTTGTGATTGTTAATAATACTGGTGTAAGTCTAATACTGGCGAAGAATTAAACCAGACATAGGATTTACCAGTATAATCATTAACCAAAAGGTTTTTCTTTAATTATACCTATTATACATATGTAATTAATTTTAGTATAATTTCTGAGCAATAATGTACTGCGAACATTACGCGATATGAGCTTTTGAAACGAACTGTCAGCGAGTGTTTAACTCGAGTGTGTTGCATTACATTGCGGGACGATTTTTTTATATGGATAAAATTTTAAGTGTACTTCTAAGCAACAATTATCTAAATACTATTTCTTACATCCTATTCTACCCTCCGTTAAGAGATTCGCCCGTATAAGAATTACACACTGTATACTGAAATAATCGATTTAAATGAAATAAGAACTAAAGACTAACCTCAATACAATAATTATTATGGGTGTCTAAAATGTTGGCTACGTTCATAAGGATACAAATAACATAAGGATTTGTTATACGAGTATCATACGGATGAATATACCGGTGTCGATTCTTAACCAAAGCACAGTTGATATTCCGTATTCGGGTTTTATACAAAGTATATTTATTTGCAGTCTATTTGTATCACATTGTAGCTGTTAGGTTGTTGTCTTTTAACGATAGCCAAATTATAACTTAAAATCTTAGAACCATTTCTGATGTAGATATTAATTATTAACCCTTTGAGCTCTGATATGGTTAATCTGTTCAATGTTGCTTACTATAACGCACTGATAACTCTCGTTATCGATAGGTTTTTATTACCAATGAAGGATTTTTTTTCACGTCAGTTAATGGTACCTAATTGTAACCATTGGTTAATACAACCCCTTTTCAACACACTTTGGATTAATTTAAAATAGCACTAAATCAAATTTTCTTGTTTTCCAAAAAGTTATCTATCTGATACACGGTGATTACAGACACGTGCTACTGTTCCTGAATAAGCAATCTTTTGCAAAAACATCTTTTAAAGCTCCGTTCTGAGAAGAACTATAAAGGCCTTTGTTCGAGTCCACTTCACCTGGCTATTGTTTCAGCTGGCCCGTGCAACAATGCTTTGGAATTATTAATTAGTTACCTACAGACAAACGATTTCGCAGCCATGCGTGGTATGAGTGAGAGCGAGATACCGTCACTCATTTTATATTTCTGCCCACCGTGGTTGTATCCGGCTGCGGAGCTCTTATTTATTCTCGCTCGACAAAATGAATCGTGTACTTAAATTAAAAAGAGTTGTTGTAATATTGACAAGTTTTCTCTGATACCAGCTACATATTTCTCAAAATTAATATATATTTTATTCTTCCTCTTAAAAGTCATCTACTGCGCAAAAAAATAGGTCGAGTAAGTGCCTCAGTAATAGTAAATAGCCAAATTATTTAGGCGTAGCTTTTTCATATTTTATTTACATATATTCTTAAAACGTTCATGTGGAGTAAACAGATAGTTGATATAAAATCATGTACTCGTATAGGCTGAGTTCTAAAACCGATTGATATTCCTACTCGTAAAACTGTGACGGATCCTCGTTTAGAACCCATTTACGACTCCTTTGCCAAATTAATTTAATTAGGTTAGTAAGGTTTATTTATAACTATCCAACCAGCAATACATTGATGTACATTACGTATAGGTATCTATACTAATAAATCTAATAGTTTATCCAAGTTATTTTAACTGCACTAACTTACTTTAACATTTATACACTTAGCCAAGACTAAGACCAACTAAAGTTTCGTAAAGTTTCATTGAGTTCGTATAAAAAGTTTTATTTCTAGAAAAGCTAGTAGGATAAAAAGTCTTGAATATAGGTAAATTAAAAGTGTGAAAAGAGAAAAAAGGTGGTTAGTAAGGTACACCTTAGTATGTATAACACACTTTTCTCATTGTTTTTATAAAGGCGCGCGCACCTAAGTGAAATTAGAGCTTTAGTTTCCAGAGCCTATAAGCCTACGAGTAGCACATGATTGGCGCGCCAATCGCTTATAAAAAATAGTTTTTTTATGTATCGCACGCGCGCCGGTAGCATTATTATTATTGTTTTCTTTTAATTAAATAAGGAGATTAAGGAGGCACAACGTTTACAGTCTCTTAGTTAACATTTGAATCCTTCTCCATACAAACTTTTAACCCCATATGTGATCCCTTAGGGGATGAATTAAAAAAAAAAACGCTGAAATTACTTTTGTCGTATTCGGATAGGAGTGTTTATATAAAATCTCTCGCTTGTATTTTACACAATCCCCATACAATTTATCAACCCCCTTTTTACCTTCTTAATGGTGGAATTTCTGGTCCTTGCGGTATATAAAAACTACCTATTGTGAAAAATTCAGCTATATAGGTTAATTTTTGTCTTATTTATTTTGCTCAAAAACTTTTAGAGCGATTAGTAGAAGTTAAACGGGCTCAGTGCGGGCCTAAAACATTTAATGCTTTATTATACATTATGGGAGTCTTTACGTTTTAGTTATAAGACTTATAAGTAAATAAGCGTTACATTATAATACGGCACGGCACGTGTTAAATAACTCACTTACCATCCCATAGTCAAATTAAAATAGATTAATATCTCCGAATTAACCGGTATTTCATTTGTTAAAGAAAACAATACCCTCGAAAAACAAACAAAGAGAGAGCCATGACGGATGCTTAGTATATTTCCCCCTTTCTTATAACTCGCACGGTGAGGCACGAAACATAGGTGCGGTATAGTTGGGCCGGGGGTGAGCTAAAGTAGGATTCTCAAGGTTATTTAGGCCGACATGCGCCTTAAACAGATGTATATACCTAATACCTAAATAGTTCATCATCATCATTACCAGTTCTCCCCGTGCTGATGATCGTGTCATGTGGGTCTTCCATATGATTCTATCCTCCGCCAAGCGTATGGCCTCGTGCAGATTTAATTGCGTGGGTGGAGTAATTTGGGCATACCATCTAGCAGGGGCTCTAGTTCACGTTCTTTCAATTTTGCTCGGCATTAATTTATGGTTCTCTCCAAAATATGCGAAGAGCGTCGGGTGGTGAGAGCTGCCAGAAAAAAAGAAAAATGCGGTGCTGGCAAGTCGTTGACGACTGGCGTTTTATACGTAGCTCTTTCAATATTAACTGATTAGTGCGAATCGCCGTCCAAGGTATAATACCACACCACAAAAGCGTCGATACAGTTTTTCAATTCTACCTTGACAGTCTAAGTTTCAGAGGCATATAGAAATATCGGAAATACAAGACAAGAGAGCGTACATTCGTCTTATTCTAGTCTGCCCCTGAATACCGTGACGTTTCCAGACTTTACTTAGACGTGACATAGCTCCCTTTGCTATTTGAATGAGAATGATCCTCGGGATGAGGAATACATATATACTTCGTTAGGCTAACTATTTTTGTTAAAATACTAATATTTGCAAACCTTTGAAACAAGTATTCTGTAACAATCGTTTTCTCAAAATTTTCTTATATTTATTCGGAATTAAGTGCTGTTCATCAACTTAAAATGTAAAGCGAATTGACTGTGCAGTTGATGACGATGTAGACAAACTGTATTCATACCCTTTAAGTATATACGTTGTAAATGTCACTCAAGAAATTAGGCCAAAAGACTGTACTAAAAACTAGTAAATAATCTAAATTAAATAAAGTATTGATACCTATACAGCTCAATTATAAATCGAAGGCCTAATGTTAACGTTAGCTACAACAGATAATAAAATACTGTATAAGTTATGTCCTATACGTACATTCAATTAAACTGCGTATGGTGAATCCAGAGAATAAGTATGTACTCTCGTTTGTAACGACATTCACAATCAAACCCGCGATACGAGTTCAATTTGCATTATTCAATTAGACTCCTTCTAGCTCACGTAAATTACTAAAACATGAAGATTAAGCTTTTTAAATAAAATACTTGTATTTTTGTGTAGGTACAAATATACATAATTCATGTAGTCGTTAGTCGTAGTTATGTAGTAGGTTTGTCACACGACATATTATTGGTGTTTTTATAATTTAAATAACTAATTAGTGTAAATCATATACATAATTTCTTCAAAAACAGATTAACAGCATTCTACTAAACACATAAATAAGGTAAATGGATCCGGAGAATTGTATACTCTTATAAATAAAGTATAAGTTGAATTGTACCTACTAGTCCAGTAAATCAAGAGTGTTACGCGATTTCTCCTAATTCTAGACGTATACATATCAGCATGTAAATAGTAGATGATGAGCCGGGGCGCATGCGCGAAGCGTGCGCGTGCACGACCCGCCGTACGTGCTGGCGCCGCGCGCCGCGATGCACGCAATTCAGACCATACCTATCCAATTCCAATCATTTCATATTAAATGCGTTTACCAGTTCCAGTATGCGTGAAAGAGTGGGTGTTGGTCAATAAATTTAAATTTCATCGCTTGCGCGATTGAGAATAAACAAGAAAGTAAATAGTGCAGATAGGGTGCTTTACTCTCAACGCGATACTTTTAACACCGAAGTTTGTATGAGGAAATAAATGTTTAATATGTATGAATTCATGTTGTACAATGAGGAAATCCATTTCATTGTTTTCGCAATTTAGCCCGCATTAGTGGGTGTGATACCACTTCGGCTAGTTACATTTGCAAACGTAATAGGTAAACGATTACGTAATATAAAAAGGTATTACGTTTTTCGTAAAAGTATTAACTAACTAAATAGATGCATTGTAGTCTAAACATGTATCAACAGGGACCTGATAAAACAAATCAGCAATCTTTACAAGTTGGTAGAATTTAGCGGTGCTTAATTGAATTTTAATTGATATAGTTATACTTACCCATTTACTAATTTGTAGTTGCATATATTTCTTTCAGTCAACTTAAATCAAATTACGAAACTCGTAAAAGGTCGCGTGCGAGCGTGAGCTAACGAAGCTAGCTTAATGACCTATGACCCTACTAATTACACAGCGATTGCCTTCACTACTCTCTAGTTCAATGTAGACAAACAATTTAGGTATGTAATGATAGTAGAAAGAGACTTTGCGAACTTGTTGCTGGCTTTGAACTGGCTCAAAATGACATTTATATTTTGTCGTAAATATCGTTAAATTATGTCAGCTTTGCGACGAAAGTTTATGAAATTATGAAACGAGCACCAAATCTAAGTATATTTACAGAAATTTAATACTTAATTACCGTCCCAAAACTGATATCATTAACTTTTCTATTAGTCACGCCAACTGGAGACATTTTTTTCTGAAAACTCCCAAATCTCATGGTTTTTGCACAAAACGTTATATTTAAGTCTGATGCTACTAACTGGTTTTCTATGATCTGTAATTAGCGTCCGACATTTTGGTTATGAAAGATTTTGGAGGTGTAAGGTCAGCTATTACGCACACCTGACCCTCGACAGCCACTGATGGCCTCTTAAATCACCCTAAGCTACTCTGCTGTCCTTGTAGTAAGTACCTACCGAATTGGGTACATTCTTACGAAATAAGTGTGTTTGGATAGACTGTGCACGCGTATAAATAGGTACATATACATATAATTAAGAATGAAATGTAATGTAACAGCTTCCATTTGTGTAGTCATATGCCGTAACGGTCGTTTGCTTTAATTTAAAATAAAAATTAGCATATTCCCAGCAGTGCGATGTATGCATTTTTTTACATTTTGTTGTTTATTTCTGGCTAGTATAAAATCGCGGATTATTATTAGGACAGGCACCTGTAGGTATTAGGTAGGTTCTTACTACAGTCGCCATCAAATATATCGGAGCTATAAAGGTGGTCAGAAATATCTGAACATGCACTTATCGCCGTAACATTAGAGGCGTTGTTCAGATATCTGTGACCACCTACACAGCTCCAATATATCTGATGACAACTGTACAAGAACTCACGGAGACCGCAGAGGTTAAATTCCTCTCTATAAATCTGATACGTTATAAAAGAATGTTCCAGTGATTTTGCCGTGTGATGCCAGCTGACTAGAATAGCACCACCCCATTTCCTCCCGCGGGTGTCGTAAGAGGCGACAAAGGGAACAATCCTGCGAACAGGCAGGAGTTTCCGTCGAAAGCCAATCTACAGCTACTGCGGTCGCCAACCCACCTGCCAAGCGTGGCGACTGTGGCAACTACCCTCAAGATGATGATTGACCATAAACGTCCATACGTTATCTATGTGTATTTAGTACATACAGGATTTCTGGGTCGAATTTTGAAAGATTGTCCCATAAATATTTACTTATTTATTTAATATTTAGAAATAGTTAGCTGCAGACTACAACACTTTTTCCTCTAGAGGCAAAGTACAAAAAACATCATGAAAACAGAATTCGGGTAGCGTAATAGGTATTGTCTCGGCCAATTCGTTCTTTTAATTAAAACGAAATTACGTAATTGCCGAGCAAGAAATCTTATAAATACTACTGCCACAATTTAGTTTGACGTATTTGCATAAAAACTCTATATGAGAAAAATTGCTATTCAAATGCGACTTTGACTCAGTAAAAACTTAAACTTTAAAAATGCATAATCTATTGCAACGTCTATTGGTGTCGTCTTATACTTCTTAACTACGACTTAATTGTCATTGTTCACCCGAAAGTTATCATTTTGTTTTATTATAATTATTGTATTAAACTAATAGCTGACCCTGCTAACTTTATACCGCCACACATCAATCCAGAATTTACACCCTTGGTCTTAAATGGCCTTTTAAATGTTTGTCTACTTTATGTTCAGACAGTTTTAAAAATTTCAGCAGCAGTTTGGGCTGGGTGTTGATTTCAGGTAGCCAGTCAGGACACTCATGACCATACGTCGCACTCCAGCGGGCAATTTCGTGGCATGTCAAAATGATAGATAAGGTTCACAAATACATCAATTCATTTTCAAATAATCAGAAGTATTTGTACTTAGTACTTGGTACCTAGTATTTATACTGTACATTAATTACGTGTTTATTTTATAGTATTCATTCAATTTTAAATAAAAATACAATTGCAAGTATGCAAAATATTTAATTTACTTAAGCAGCTATGTTATGGGAATATATTATTAATATTTTTTCTAAATTCCCAGCGGTCAACGTTCTTCTTCGGCTTGAAAATATCCATTTTAAATGGGAGAACGTACTTTCAACATCGACTGAAGTAATTGGCAGGTATATAAGTTTGAACGAGAGTCATAATGACACATGTCAGCTATTTATTCGTTTTATAAGTGGCCACTTAAATAGGCCATCAGTTATCACTGCAGTGTATCTATACGTTAAAGACTAATATATTATATTATCTATACGTTAAAAGTAATAATTGATAACCGGTAACTAATTTTAATAAACTGTTACAAATACTAAGTACATTATAATACTTGTGAGTTAAGATTTTTTTGTAAACCTTACCTTGCCACCAAACTGCCCGCTGGAGTGCGACGTATGCTCATGACTTTTATACGTATAATCGCATATTATATATATTACAGGTTATGCGTGTTTTTGGTTTCCGTACTAAGCTACGCCTGTATCGCATGAAACCAGTAACAAGAGAACTGAGAATTTGCTTGTGGCGAATGCAGCATTTGATGAGCGGTTGGAGAGTAAAGATTCCGCGTACTTTAGCGCTCCTGGGGATGCCCTGTTGGATGGGTGCGGCAGGTTCTATCCGGGTGTCCAATGAGTGTTCAAAAGAGATCTTTTGATCACACTTTAGCTGTGTTCAAAAGCTGCGTTTGTTTTAGAGTAGAGTTGTACGTTAGAGAGTAGACGTGAAGATATAGGTGGCAAGCTTAAAGTCCAGTGACACCTTTTTACCCCAGCTCTTTACTGTTTCCCTTAAACCAACTTTGATGACGGTCTTTATGGGGCTCTGCTAGAGATAGAATTGGATACCGTTTAATTATATAGGCGCCCGGCTTTTCATCCTGTAGCCCAGTAATTAGCACATCCGTTGCACCAAAAATATCCTAGTAAGTACATTATAAATTCAATTATGTCCTTAATATGCCATAGGTCCTGCATCTGCATGCGTCCTATTAACACGGGGAGCGGCAAAAAAAGAAAGTAATGACGCTATTTTACTTACGAATGAGGGATGATCGTCCTACTTATGTGTAGCTAAAACTAGGATAACTGTTACTTAAATGTGGGTAATAAGTTAACCACAGCTTTTCACAATAACTATCATTGTCTACAAAGCCCGCTTAAAATATGTCGTTTCTGATAAATCGATGTTGTGCATGTTATTACTGCGGCCCTGGAGCCCGGGCCGCACTGGCGATGGCGTTCACACGCGTAACGATCGATTTACGTGTGTGATGTCAAGCATTGTTGGAACAGATATTTTGGTCGTAGTTATACAACCTTATTCTATCATCTAGTAACATCATAAAATCATAACCTACAAGTCACTTCCAACAAATCGTTAGTAAAACTCATTGTAATAACCGCATTTACCTAAATAGACGAAATTCTTACTAATCATAATCCCAAATTGTCTAGGTTGAAAAAAATAACTAGTAACACAGATTAGATAGCAATATCTGACAGGTATTATTAGGAGAAGGTTAATCAAGACGAATTTTAATATAATTCAAGACGAAAAAACAAGGTTTACTTTGCCATATAGTTATAGTAATAGAAGCGGCAGACGCAGCGGCGTCGGCTGCCGTGGCGAGTGGCGTGAAATCAATGTAGCGTGACGCCACTGGCGAAGTCTGAGGCTTTGTTGTCAAAAATTGTGCCAATGGCACGGCTGTCCCGGTCACGAACAAAATTTCTGATGTACCTTTGCGTATACACTACGGGTAATAGCCTCCCTGTAGGGCCTTGTATTTATTGGCAGTTTCTTTTTTAAGGAATATGATTGCATGATGCACTACGTTATGTTTGTTTGAGATAATTAATTGTGAATGTTAATTTGGAAATTAATTGTGAATGTTAATTTAGAAATTAACATTCACAATTAATTATCTCAAACAAACATAACGTAGTGCATCATGCAATCATATTCCTTAAAAAAGAAACTGCCAATTTAGATTCGTCACTCCATATAATTTTACGCCACTGATCGACGGTCCAATTTCTGTACTTTTTGGCGAATTTCAACCTGTTAGTTTTCTGCCGTTGTGTAAGTAACGGTTTCTCTTTAGCAGTGTAAAAACCGTAGCCCATCCTCTTCATCACTCTCTTGCAAGTATCCACTGAAATGTTTTTTTTAATTGCGTCACGCCATAGTACCGTAAGTTCTCCAGCTCTTGCACGACGATTTTTCTTGATGATCTTCCTCAGAATCCTGTTTTCTGCTTTAGTAGTAATTCGTGGGCGGCCGGATTTCTTTAAACAAGAAATTTTGTCGTGTTTTCGATGATGCTCGATGATAGTTTGGATTGTAGACCTTGGCATAGAAAGGTCCTTGGCAATTTGGT
The DNA here is from genome assembly GCA_022674325.2 of Grapholita molesta. NCBI lineage: Eukaryota > Metazoa > Arthropoda > Insecta > Lepidoptera > Tortricidae > Grapholita > Grapholita molesta. The sequence continues at coordinate 24,480,206 of CP053120.2, read as the reverse complement.
ACGTAGATTTGCCTTTATTGTTACTGGAGATTATAATTTTCCGCACTTCTTCAGTCACTGGCTTACCTCGTGCCATCTCGATAGAAAAACGATTTGGAGTAATAAAAAATTAGGCTGAATTTGCCATTTTATATAGTGGTTTGTCATTTTACATGACAGAGAATATTCCGTATTCAATTTGAAAATAATATTTTATATTACGAACCCTGGTACACAGGTTTTATTTTAAATAGACGACCTATTTTGCCTTAAATATGAAGCAGACGTAATTATTTGCGTGTGAGATGTAATATTTATAATTAAATTATTTTAAAATAAATAACGAGATGTACACTTTGTATAACTCAAAACTAAGCTAACTTTAGTGACATTGCGTCTAGTGTATTCCATTAATCATCAAAGTCGATTCGGGTAGAAATACTAGTTTTTGAAAAAAAATACGCATGCAGAATTAGGTAATAGCCTCCCTGTAGGGCTTTGTATTTATTGGCAGTTTCTTTTTTAAGGAATATGATTGCATGATGCACTACGTTATGTTTGTTTGAGATAATTAATTGTGAATGTTAATTTCCAGTATTAACTAGTTTTAACTAAGGCGTATCGGAAAAACTAGTAGATACTGTGTAAGATAACATAGTATAGTTGGTAGGTTACTAGGTTGTCCTTACGGCGAAACTCTTTAAATAACTGGTCAATACATGTGAACTTAATATTTTTTGAAATATAACATTTGAAATGGTTTAAACGAACCTATACTAAAACGCGGGTTCTAATTATAAGTGATACGTATTATAGGTATATACCTAAATGTATTATAGGTATAGCATGTTTATAGGTATATACCTATAATACATTTAGAAACTAAACATGCTTACGACTACTCATAACAAGCTTGACCGAGCTGATAAAATAATACCTCTTAGACTTTGTTAAATCTCAAACAACGCATGCATGATAATATCTGCCCTTGAAGTTGAGACAATGGGGTTAATAAAATGCGTCTCTCCGCCCAAGATCAGACAGGAACACTGATGTGACTAGACGACTGAACACGAGTTTAATTTTCAACACAAGCAGGTACTTTAAACCGATACAAGACAAGTGACACTGGCGTCCTGTCTGCTCGTTTGAACGGAATGCCAAATGCATAAATAACTTAAGTAAACACCAGCATACTTGCATTTATAAGGTTATCATACTTATCATAAATTAGAATAACAGAATCACACTACTCGCGTAGCGTTTTAAATTTGTAAAATACTTTTTTATATTAAGAAAACCATTTCAACACAAATAAGCCTTAATCAGCTAAATTATTATAAACTGCTTAATAATAAGTATATTTAAATTTTAAATGCGCGACTTCGATATAACACTAAATTATGCAAGTATCCTAACATAGAATAAATCAAAACCACTAAACATTCTAACCTTAAATATTGATTATAAACTCAGTCTCTGCGGCATTTTGCCGAGAGCACTTCGCTGGTTCGCAAAATTTATTAAGTATTCGTCGTGAAAGCTGCCATATGTTTTAATCCCGGTAACGTCGACCAACCCGTTCATCTAACTCCCCAAAAAGGTCCTATGCTGCTGAGTCCCTCCCCTCTCACTAACAGTCGACTACAAAGTATGCACCTAGTCATACTAGTTTAAACAATTGCAAACTAAACCAAAATTAGTGAGTTTTAAAAGTCTATAAAAATTACTCCTTACTTTCACCGAAACTCGCACGAAACAAGGTAATCGGTTAAGTTCCAATTTCGTCCCACCCACTGAATCTATATATAAGACTAATGACGCACGAGAATCTTCAATTCAGTGGGTAGATATTTGCATAAATAGTGTAGGTGTGTGCATAGGCTCATAAAATATAAAGGATTTGGTATATTAGGTTTAATTTAACTTACAATAACAAATCCCGGTACTACAGAAGAGCAGTGACAAACATAAAATCTTTGACAACAGACAACAGGCAAAAAAAATCTATTAATTTGAGGAGTGCTAAATACATCATTATTATAAGCATGCTCTTGGGAGTTCGTTCAGGTAAAAGAAAGTACTGTTTACAATCTAGAGGAGCGAAAATGTCTATTGCCTAATAATATGATCAAAAAGGGCTGAAAGCTTAGCCATTCGTGATATTCTGAAAGTTACGTAAATTAAAAACCGCAGTCCTAGGAACTTCCTAAGAGCTTAACAGAGCGCAGGCGAGGTTTGTGCTTATAAGGTTCCGTGATCAAAACGCATGCTCAGTCCGCTCGAACTCAAATAAACAAGAAATACGTCAACGTTCGTATGGCAAGTAGTAAACGAATTCCCCTAATAATAGTATACCCTAATTGTTTATTCCTTTTGTAATTCTTCTCATTTGTTTTGAATGTGCATTCGAGTATACCTTAATAATAGGTACGTTATTTATAACATGACCTGCATGTTAAACTTAATGGCTCTAAGACCCTAGTATGAAAGACCGAATATGAAAAACGAATCAGCAGAGAAAACACATCCCAAGTTAGTGTGCCTATCCTTATTACTCACGGTGGAGGAATATATAGAAACTAATAAATATTTACAGTTCGTTTTAAGGATGCAAATTATATATAAGTAGTTATGGGTTCGGTGTAGTAAGTATTATATGTAATTTCATTAATTTAGAATTTACTTGTGTTTAGTTTCTAAACTAATTTAACTAAGTTAATTTACTTTTATTACTTTCTTAATTATTGTATCCAATATATGTTAATTTTATAAGATAGTTGTATTTTTTTGACATTTGTATTTTAATCTTTTGTTTAAGTAATAAATAAACATCAATATGAAAAAAAAGGAATTTTGAATATAATAATTTCTGTTTCCGAAATGTTTTTAGATTCGATAATGTAATATAGGTATTTACTACTTGCATACTTGATAAATAAGACAAATTCGGCACTTCTTACGGTTATTTACTCGTATGTGTTCGTGATAGTGGTTGATGTGAGACAGCGGCAGTAGTGATCAATCATCACTACAGTGCAATCCCACATTTTAAAGAATTTTGTGATCATAGTAATCACTCAGTGTATCAAGGAAAATGTCTATATGTGATCTAAATTGTTTTAATTTTTTTAGAGTCGTTATTGTTATTACTTACTCTACTACTCACTAGCAAATTGAAAACTAATAACTAACTAAGCTACGTACAATAGAACGAGACAAAGCAAAGGGATGAATAAACTCTTCCTCACTGAGATAAATTTGGGTTCTCTAAAGGGTACACTTCCTTCGAGATTGAAATGTCTCTAACAAACTTACAATCTATGGCCCATTTATCCCCATCCATTGCCCAGCAACATCTAAAATACGAAAATAGATCAGTCTCTGCACCCCCCGTGAGTAAACGTCCCGTACTAAAAGGCCAGTAACGTGACCGGCAGAACATAGGTACGGTAAACTTTATGTATCAAATAAGTTTATTCATGGTTAAATTAAAAAAAAATCGAGGTACATAGAAGCAATTATAGTAATCAAAAGTTAATAAAATAAATTTATAACGAATATACACGTATTAGACAAGTTTACGCATGAATTATTAAAATAATACAACTTCCTTAAAAAAATAATCTGCACGCATTGTATCGCTACACGATCCTTATGTTTCTTTAATCGAAGACATCACAAGTCAATTGTTAACGCGACGTCTTAAATCTTAATTGTCAAAAGTTATTGAATAAAAAAATATATTCCGGATTATACAGTGTGTAATTCTTATACGGGCGAATCTTTTAACACAGGGTAGAATAGGACATAAGAATTATATTTAGATAACTTTTGCTTAGAAGTACAATTTAAAATTTATCCATATAAAAATCGGCCCGCAATGTAATGCAACACACAGGAGTTAAACACTAGTTGACAGCTAGTTTCAAAAGCTCATATCTCGTAATATTCGCGGTACATTACTGCTCAAAAATTTTACAAAAAATAATTACATATGTATAATAGGTATTATTACAGAAAAACCTTTTGGTTAATGATTATACTGGTAAATCCTATGTCTGGTTTAATTCTTCGCCCGTATTAGACTTACACACAGTATGCCTTAGATTTTCCACATTGTCATGTTCTTTGACATTTTTGTGAGGCTATGTCGATGTCGGATCTTGTCAAAAACCAAAGAAACTCACGCAAACATTGTATGACTTATCTTCGTGTAATAAGTCGATTAGTCTGTGCAGCTCAATCAATATTTACGTCTTTTGTATTGGTACAGGTCCCATGTACGTTCTAAATATCTTCTTTCATATTGTTGTAAACTTGTAATGATGTGAAGTGCAGTTGCCTCTGCAGTTGCAATCCGTTCTAGTATCGATTTTGTACGTAGCTTCTGTAGTTCTGCTATTCCAAGAACGTGCCTTCTACTACTTCCAGCACGGGCGTTGTTTATTTGTCTCTTATGGCTACTGAGTCTTATCCATATGTAGTTTAAATAACAGCATAATATGTTTACGATATAAAAACTCCCATATCAAAATTTTTAAGTAAAATACTTGTGTAATATTTTGATAAAATAATTCCTTATGCATCGTGTCAATTATTGATTATTTATTTACTTTCGTCTTGCAATATACCTACCTCCTAAGTGCATTAAAATAATAGATTTAGGGATAATAATAATAGAAACGTAGAAAAACTCAATAAACATGATATTTTGTATAAATAGCGATTATATAGATAATAAAAGTAGATAAATTCTAACGTCAGTTTTGTACCTAATAGTATTAAAAATGTTATTTGATGGTTAACTAATATATCCAAACAACGGAATAACTTAGTTTATCACTTCTTCTTTTCTGTGTGCGAGTGTCAAATGAGTGTTGATAACACATTGCTGCTCTCGGAGACCACTTGACCTAACTGGCTAAATCAATTCGCAGCAGTTAAACCTTCGTCTGATTTAAGTAATCGTTTATATTAAAAATACACACTGTACATTTATATAAGTGTAACGCGCCGAGTGTGCTCCAAGGGTAACGATTATGAAACCCTTTTGTTTAAGTAGGTCAAAAGGTTTTTTGGGTAGGTCAATTTGGAAGTGTAAAATCATTGTATACTATAAGAACTTAGTTATTCCAATTTGGCAGGCCTTCTGCTATTATATTCATAAAAACTAGATATTCCAACTTTTGGAATATGTTACAATTATCGGAATAAGTATATGACTTTTAACTTGATCATGATCGTCATCATCAGATGAACGACGTCCTATGCTGGACATAGGCCTGCTCTAAGGATCGCCACGACGACGGATTATGTGTTGGTTGCCTCCAATGAGTTTACGCGACCAGGTTGTCGGACTTGTGAATGTATTTCATGTCTATGTCCTTACTGAATCAAAATCGCAGCGCCCTACTTATTTGCTGTTTGTGCCAAATTCTTAAATCGTACAAGGTTAAAAGAGGGTTGAAAATGTGTAGGGTTCATAATTTAAAAGTTGGAGACTTGAAACGTCGTACATTTACTAAAATTTTGTAAACAATAAGAGTTGTTTCAGTGTTTTACGAGATTCAACCCCAAACGGAGAGGGGCTTAAAGTTTGTATCTAGAGTAAATCAACTATTTGTAGTTGTTATTATGTCCCACTAGCCAGGGGACAACTGAAGCATAGTTTCTTACAAGAAATGTGGCCTTGCGTAATGCGTACCACTGACGCGCTTGGTAAGTGATCCATTATGGAAGGCACATATAGCTTCTACAAATATGTTTTTTACCTCAGCAGCTCGAACATGTCTACTTTCCTCACTCCAGGGAGTGAGGAAAGTGCGACTTTCCTCACTTTCAGAGAGTGAGGAAAGTTGCTACTTTCGTCACTCCAGGGAGTGAGACAAAGTAGCTTTTTAATTGACGACCGGTCTGGCCTAGTAGGTAATGACCCTGCCTAAGAAGCCGGTGGTCCCGGGTTCGAATCCCAGTCAGGCCATTTATTTGTGCGATGAGCACAGATATTTGTTCCTAAGTCATGGGTGTTTTCTATGTATTTAAGTATTTATATGTATCTATTTATTATAATAGGACATAATGGGCTCCCTTAACACCACTACCACGTTCGGACCCTCACAAATTAATCAATATTATTTTGAAATGTACATATATTTTCAAAAATGAAAAATATTTAAACAAAATATTAAGTAATGAAGCCAGTGCAGTCGCAGATAAAACACTTAAATGAATGTGGTTAACCTGATGTTAATTTTTTTACAAGATTTATTTTAACTTGATGTAGAGGTATATGTATTTGTATATTTATCCGGATGGAATCTTGCAACTCAATTTTGAAGCAGACATCTTTAACCGATTGAGCTGAAATTTAGCACACTTATGTAATTTCGGTTACAATGCAATATTATGGTACCACTGATCTGATCTGATGCTGGAGTCAGAAGGTAGCAAAAGCAACTCCTAAAATACACAAGATAAACCCGTGGTGTTTTAGGCTCATTAGAATCCTTTCGAAGAGTAGATGACGATTGTTAAAAAAAGTACAGTCGGCAATAAAAGCTTGTACTAAAAATGAAATTTTCGGCAACTTATTTAACCTATAATATGTTCTCACTACTGAGGTGAAAAGTTGTATGTGTCACACTAGAGTAAAGTTATTTTACATCTCGTGTTTTTGAGTGCCTCGCTACGCTCAAGATTCTAACACTAGAATCACTCGCTACGCTCGTGATTCAATTATAGAATCTTTCGCTTACTCGGGACTCAAAATAAACACTCGCAAGAAAAAACAACTTTCCTCTCTTGTTGCACAAATAACTATTGTGTACATAAAATCTTTGACAACAGACAACAGGCAAAAAAAATCTATTAATTTGAGGAGTGCTAAATACATCATTATTATAAGCATGCTCTTGGGAGTTCGTTCAGGTAAAAGAAAGTACTGTTTACAATCTAGAGGAGCGAAAATGTCTATTGCCTAATAATATGATCAAAAAGGGCTGAAAGCTTAGCCATTCGTGATATTCTGAAAGTTACGTAAATTAAAAACCGCAGTCCTAGGAACTTCCTAAGAGCTTAACAGAGCGCAGGCGAGGTTTGTGCTTATAAGGTTCCGTGATCAAAACGCATGCTCAGTCCGCTCGAACTCAAATAAACAAGAAATACGTCAACGTTCGTATGGCAAGTAGTAAACGAATTCCCCTAATAATAGTATACCCTAATTGTTTATTCCTTTTGTAATTCTTCTCATTTGTTTTGAATGTGCATTCGAGTATACCTTAATAATAGGTACGTTATTTATAACATGACCTGCATGTTAAACTTAATGGCTCTAAGACCCTAGTATGAAAGACCGAATATGAAAAACGAATCAGCAGAGAAAACACATCCCAAGTTAGTGTGCCTATCCTTATTACTCACGGTGGAGGAATATATAGAAACTAATAAATATTTACAGTTCGTTTTAAGGATGCAAATTATATATAAGTAGTTATGGGTTCGGTGTAGTAAGTATTATATGTAATTTCATTAATTTAGAATTTACTTGTGTTTAGTTTCTAAACTAATTTAACTAAGTTAATTTACTTTTATTACTTTCTTAATTATTGTATCCAATATATGTTAATTTTATAAGATAGTTGTATTTTTTGACATTTGTATTTTAATCTTTTGTTTAAGTAATAAATAAACATCAATATGAAAAAAAAGGAATTTTGAATATAATAATTTCTGTTTCCGAAATGTTTTTAGATTCGATAATGTAATATAGGTATTTACTACTTGCATACTTGATAAATAAGACAAATTCGGCACTTCTTACGGTTATTTACTCGTATGTGTTCGTGATAGTGGTTGATGTGAGACAGCGGCAGTAGTGATCAATCATCACTACAGTGCAATCCCACATTTTAAAGAATTTTGTGATCATAGTAATCACTCAGTGTATCAAGGAAAATGTCTATATGTGATCTAAATTGTTTTAATTTTTTTAGAGTCGTTATTGTTATTACTTACTCTACTACTCACTAGCAAATTGAAAACTAATAACTAACTAAGCTACGTACAATAGAACGAGACAAAGCAAAGGGATGAATAAACTCTTCCTCACTGAGATAAATTTGGGTTCTCTAAAGGGTACACTTCCTTCGAGATTGAAATGTCTCTAACAAACTTACAATCTATGGCCCATTTATCTCCATCCATTGCCCAGCAACATCTAAAATACGAAAATAGATCAGTCTCTGCACCCCCCGTGAGTAAACGTCCCGTACTAAAAGGCCAGTAACGTGACCGGCAGAACATAGGTACGGTAAACTTTATGTATCAAATAAGTTTATTCATGGTTAAATTAAAAAAAAATCGAGGTACATAGAAGCAATTATAGTAATCAAAAGTTAATAAAATAAATTTATAACGAATATACACGTATTAGACAAGTTTACGCATGAATTATTAAAATAATACAACTTCCTTAAAAAAATAATCTGCACGCATTGTATCGCTACACGATCCTTATGTTTCTTTAATCGAAGACATCACAAGTCAATTGTTAACGCGACGTCTTAAATCTTAATTGTCAAAAGTTATTGAATAAAAAAATATATTCCGGATTATACAGTGTGTAATTCTTATACGGGCGAATCTTTTAACACAGGGTAGAATAGGACATAAGAATTATATTTAGATAACTTTTGCTTAGAAGTACAATTTAAAATTTATCCATATAAAAAAATCGGCCCGCAATGTAATGCAACACACAGGAGTTAAACACTAGTTGACAGCTAGTTTCAAAAGCTCATATCTCGTAATATTCGCGGTACATTACTGCTCAAAAATTTTACAAAAAATAATTACATATGTATAATAGGTATTATTACAGAAAAACCTTTTGGTTAATGATTATACTGGTAAATCCTATGTCTGGTTTAATTCTTCGCCCGTATTAGACTTACACACAGTATGCCTTAGATTTTCCACATTGTCATGTTCTTTGACATTTTTGTGAGGCTATGTCGATGTCGGATCTTGTCAAAAACCAAAGAAACTCACGCAAACATTGTATGACTTATCTTCGTGTAATAAGTCGATTAGTCTGTGCAGCTCAATCAATATTTACGTCTTTTGTATTGGTACAGGTCCCATGTACGTTCTAAATATCTTCTTTCATATTGTTGTAAACTTGTAATGATGTGAAGTGCAGTTGCCTCTGCAGTTGCAATCCGTTCTAGTATCGATTTTGTACGTAGCTTCTGTAGTTCTGCTATTCCAAGAACGTGCCTTCTACTACTTCCAGCACGGGCGTTGTTTATTTGTCTCTTATGGCTACTGAGTCTTATCCATATGTAGTTTAAATAACAGCATAATATGTTTACGATATAAAAACTCCCATATCAAAATTTTTAAGTAAAATACTTGTGTAATATTTTTGATAAAATAATTCCTTATGCATCGTGTCAATTATTGATTATTTATTTACTTTCGTCTTGCAATATACCTACCTCCTAAGTGCATTAAAATAATAGATTTAGGGATAATAATAATAGAAACGTAGAAAAACTCAATAAACATGATATTTTGTATAAATAGCGATTATATAGATAATAAAAGTAGATAAATTCTAACGTCAGTTTTGTACCTAATAGTATTAAAAATGTTATTTGATGGTTAACTAATATATCCAAACAACGGAATAACTTAGTTTATCACTTCTTCTTTTTCTGTGTGCGAGTGTCAAATGAGTGTTGATAACACATTGCTGCTCTCGGAGACCACTTGACCTAACTGGCTAAATCAATTCGCAGCAGTTAAACCTTCGTCTGATTTAAGTAATCGTTTATATTAAAAATACACACTGTACATTTATATAAGTGTAACGCGTCGAGTGTGCTCCAAGGGTAACGATTATGAAACCCTTTTGTTTAAGTAGGTCAAAAGGTTTTTTGGGTAGGTCAATTTGGAAGTGTAAAATCATTGTATACTATAAGAACTTAGTTATTCCAATTTGGCAGGCCTTCTGCTATTATATTCATAAAAACTAGATATTCCAACTTTTGGAATATGTTACAATTATCGGAATAAGTATATGACTTTTAACTTGATCATGATCGTCATCATCAGATGAACGACGTCCTATGCTGGACATAGGCCTGCTCTAAGGATCGCCACGACGACGGATTATGTGTTGGTTGCCTCCAATGAGTTTACGCGACCAGGTTGTCGGACTTGTGAATGTATTTCATGTCTATGTCCTTACTGAATCAAAATCGCAGCGCCCTACTTATTTGCTGTTTGTGCCAAATTCTTAAATCGTACAAGGTTAAAAGAGGGTTGAAAATGTGTAGGGTTCATAATTTAAAAGTTGGAGACTTGAAACGTCGTACATTTACTAAAATTTTGTAAACAATAAGAGTTGTTTCAGTGTTTTACGAGATTCAACCCCAAACGGAGAGGGGCTTAAAGTTTGTATCTAGAGTAAATCAACTATTTGTAGTTGTTATTATGTCCCACTAGCCAGGGGACAACTGAAGCATAGTTTCTTACAAGAAATGTGGCCTTGCGTAATGCGTACCACTGACGCGCTTGGTAAGTGATCCATTATGGAAGGCACATATAGCTTCTACAAATATGTTTTTTACCTCAGCAGCTCGAACATGTCTACTTTCCTCACTCCAGGGAGTGAGGAGTGCGACTTTCCTCACTTTCAGAGAGTGAGGAAAGTTGCTACTTCGTCACTCCAGGAGTGAGACAAAGTAGCTTTTTAATTGACGACCGGTCTGGCCTAGTAGGTAATGACCCTGCCTAAGAAGCCGGTGGTCCCGGGTTCGAATCCCAGTCAGGCCATTTATTTGTGCGATGAGCACAGATATTTGTTCCTAAGTCATGGGTGTTTTCTATGTATTTAAGTATTTATATGTATCTATTTATTATAATAGGACATAATGGGCTCCCTTAACACCACTACCACGTTCGGACCCTCACAAATTAATCAATATTATTTTGAAATGTACATATATTTTCAAAAATGAAAAATATTTAAACAAAATATTAAGTAATGAAGCCAGTGCAGTCGCAGATAAAACACTTAAATGAATGTGGTTAACCTGATGTTAATTTTTTTACAAGATTTATTTTAACTTGATGTAGAGGTATATGTATTTGTATATTTATCCGGATGGAATCTTGCAACTCAATTTTGAAGCAGACATCTTTAACCGATTGAGCTGAAATTTAGCACACTTATGTAATTTCGGTTACAATGCAATATTATGGTACCACTGATCTGATCTGATGCTGGAGTCAGAAGGTAGCAAAAGCAACTCCTAAAATACACAAGATAAACCCGTGGTGTTTTAGGCTCATTAGAATCCTTTCGAAGAGTAGATGACGATTGTTAAAAAAAGTACAGTCGGCAATAAAAGCTTGTACTAAAAATGAAATTTTCGGCAACTTATTTAACCTATAATATGTTCTCACTACTGAGGTGAAAAGTTGTATGTGTCACACTAGAGTAAAGTTATTTTACATCTCGTGTTTTTGAGTGCCTCGCTACGCTCAAGATTCTAACACTAGAATCACTCGCTACGCTCGTGATTCAATTATAGAATCTTTCGCTTACTCGGGACTCAAAATAAACACTCGCAAGAAAAAACAACTTTCCTCTCTTGTTGCACAAATAACTATTGTGTATTTAGATGCAATTAAACTCCGGTTTGAAAAGTGACCCAGGGGAACGTAACCATAGTAACTAGCGATAAATAATAGTTGATTGAGCCATAGAGGATATTAAAAATATAAGGAGATTAGTACTTGAAAGTTTAGATTATTCAATAGAATATAAATAAAGTAATACCAGCATTTTACGGGATGAAAGAAATAAAAGATTACGGAAAACTACGAAAGCTAGAAGCGTATGCAATTTGCTGATCTCATAATAATCATAATGTTAAGATCTAATGAGAAAGCGAGTGATATTATTTATCACAGTATTCCTTTTTTATTTCAAGTGAGTAGTTTCACAATGTAGGGTTCAATGTGCCTCGTGAATGTCGGCAGTGGAATTGTTCAGTAGATTACATTGTCAGACAAGCAGCCGAGCCGGTAATAAAGGTTGGAAATACCTCTTCACCGCGTGCCTCCCGCCTGCCACAGGTTGGCGTCATATACTACCAAGAATATATATGTTCTCCTTTCACTGTGCCAGTATTTTCTTAGATTCAGATGAAAACGGCCAGAAGCTCCGTAGCTTAGCTTTAACTTTACTCATAGTTGGAGAAAAATACGTCTCACTAACAAGAGCAAGAGTAGAGACAAAATTAAGGCAGGTAGAAAAGGAAGTTACTCCTAGCTGTAAGAAATAAATTTAGTTAAATAAATACCATTAGATGTAACATGTATGTTGTCCATATTAATTATAACTGCCTTACGCACTTTCCATCTACCTTGTATGTGCCAGGTTGCTAAAATGGTAAATACCTTAAACACAGGCAACAGCAGGTATTGAAAAACTTTTGATACACCTATTATTTAAAATGACTCTAGTTTTTGTTATAATACGGTTTTCAATCTAATATTTACACAAACATTTGAAAAATATATTTATAGCGGGATAGGCAATAACAGTACAGAATTATATGTGTTAAATGACATATAATTCTGTATACGAGTGTTGACGAGTACTCGCCTCAATGCAGTACCCCTAATTTCCGTTAGCGGATAGTTACTTCAGATATGGAGGACCCGCACGCCGGTCCAGCGAGTAAAGCGGTGCCAGCGGCGAGCCGCCATCGCGTGCGACCCGGCGCTTCCTCCCCTAGGTGTTGGCATTTCCCATTCCCGACACGCGCTGACCCAATGAATGTCGCCGCGCCTCACCTTCACTTACTCACCCGCCTAAAAATACGCTTCACTACACTATATCTTCAAAACGACGCCACAAATTTACTACGTCATTTCCTTTTCAAGCGTTTATTGCCCTAATCTTTTGCTATAAAAGTGATCCTCGCGTTATCGTAAGTACTTACCTATACATAGTTTAATGGTTGTAGACCTTTTCGTTTTATAAATATTAAGTTTATATACGTTGTAAATAAACTCTCTTAACATCTTTCTTTTTGCTATGTCTTGTTTCCAATGAGGTATGCTAAAGGAGAGGAAGCTATTTGGAGAATCAATATTTTTAAGCCAAATCTGAGCATGTTAGGCAGCGTTGAAGTTTAGTTACTAAAACTTAGTTTATATTTGGAAAAAAAAATTATGTTAAAGTAACTCAATCTATTCAATTTAGTTTTATTATCTGATAAAACGACTAGTAAATATCTAACTTTTTTATCTATTTTTGGTCTAAATAATAAACACCGATTCACACTTTCGATTAAAACGATATCCATCAATTTTTTAAACGTTGATTTTCTTTGGACTACGAATATATTAATACTCGTACAAATTCAACTTAAAAAAAAAATACATTTTATCCATTGCAATTTTACCAACAAAAACAAACACTAATAAACAATAATTAAAAATAAATATTAATGTTGATCTTACATAATCAATAAGCTTAATTACATAGATTTTAACGTCCATCACCTAGGTATATGCTTTATAAATGCACAAATGAATAGACAAGACTCGAACCCCGGATCTCCTGCTTCACAGGCAGTGTCAGTACCTAAGCTAGGATGGCGTTTATCTTTTAAATTGATCAAACTAGGTACAGTAGTACTAGTGCGATGTGGCGGAAATAATGTAGAAATAATGACGGTTTCTCCATAATGTAGCCTCCTTTTTAAATGCACTCCAAACGAGAAAGCTGAGTTAGGGATACAGCTCTGAGGAGGATTTCTTTGTGTTTGGTGGCATGCATACGTAGCGAGCACGTCGTGCTGTCTACGAGCTCATTGTTCTGGTGACGTGCGAGTCGATTACATGGGATGAAACGAGACAATAGGGGACTCATCAGCTCCCACCTATCACCCTGACCTGCTATATGGTACAACACTACTACATTATGCAGGAGGAAATGATTGAAAGTTTTGATCAAATAGGTCGACACTACGATCAACTATGATAAGTACGTAGTAACACTAGACTTTATACGGAGCACATTAGCTACTTCTAAGTACTATAACTTTTGTATCGAAAATAGAGAGTGCTTAAGTGTAGTGTTTGGGCGGAAGACAGTCAAGTAAGTGAACTCCCTGTCGGGAATTTCTCGAGAGGTTTCAGTTGGTACGAGGTTTTTCAAAAAAGGAAGGTATAGGTTATTAAAGGGTGGATAACGCACTTGTGAATCCTCTACGATTGTAGGCGTCCATGGGCTACAGTAAATGGTTACCATCAGGCAGACTATATGCTTCATTACCACCACGTAAAGAAATAAAAAAAAGTAAATTCGCTTCTTACAGGCACAACAATATATGTCCCATCAATATCCCGAATAAACTTAATAGAAATATTATTCTAATATTATCAATTTAATTTGAAATGTACACAAAAACGAACTAAGTAGTATAATAAAAGGATTACATTATTGTGTACCTATAAATAAGAAGGTCTATGCATTCTATATTTCTGCGTTAAATACTTCTGTGTCTTCAACAGAGAATTGAGAGAATAAGCTTTCATACCCTCTATTAATAATAATATATATAGTGTAGTAAAATAGTCTTAAAATGTTAAGACATCAATTGATATTTAATAACGTTGCACAACATCTTAACAATAACATCTAAGATGAAGTAACACTTCTCCATCGATCCGGGTAGTTGTTATACGAGTAACTAGTTGTTATCGAGTAGAACAGCTGGACTCCACCCGATGGAATTGTCTTATTCAAGTTCTAAAGCCACACTATGAAACTAACTGCAGAGCTGATATGCCTTCATTCACATTTTATGTCTACTCTAACTGATACCAATCACACTTGAGTGCTTTCTACCAGAGCGGGAACTAGTAAACATTCTTAGCTACCTAATTACTTTTTCAATGTACTTATGTTGGTACTAATTCTTTGTAAAACTATGTACTTAAGAACATATAATTGGTAGTTGTATACATATATAGATTGTATTAATTTGATGGCAAATAGGTACATCTCGATTCACGAGAGTTGGCTCCGTATGGATAATTATATAAATCTTGACAGTTGAGTACAAAACTCCTGCCAACTCTTGTGGATCGACCTGTAGAAAAATGAAAAACATCAATTCATCAGTTTTGACAAAAGAAATCCAAATGTTTATTAGGTTTGGAAAGGAAGTTTTCATCAAAGAATTGGTATTAGATATTACATATATTTTGTAAGAGGTACAAATGGGCTACGGCAGAATGCGGATGTTTTCATGGCTCGGATGTAAATACATAACAGGCGCGGCGAATACATCAAAAATTTACGATTTGCTGATGCTAGGAAGTTTTGCCTTTAGACAAACTTGTGTGAGTGTCTGCACTGCGTAATTTCATGTTAATATATTTCATTATTATTACATTTATTACTCGGTTGAACCGTAATCTAACTTAGTAAATGTTAATAATGTAAAACTCATAAACATGATCTTGAAGTCGTTAGGTAGTCGTTACGTCAGTTTGCCAATAAATATGATAATCGTTAAAACCACCGATTTTTTTTTTCATAAAAAGTTATGAAAAGCGGCTGTAAATTTAAACATATCTCAAGACGTGTACGCTGAGATGCGCGCAGCCGGTAGGCATCACCTCGCTACAGCGCAGCCTAAATGGCGCCGCTCGTCCAACTTCCACACTTAACTTCGCTATAAAACCAACTTCGTCGCTTATTGGCGAACTGCAATTACTTTGGAACAAGGATCAAGCTTCTGTGAGATTTTATTGGAAATAAATGAGAAGTATCTATCAAGGTGGGTATACATTTTACGTATTTAACGCGTATTTTGCGTTTAAAAGTGTTAATTTAATGACAAATAATAAAAACATAGAACGGGATGGTGTTATAAATTTTCAACAAGTATGACAGAGAAGGTTCTTTCATGGTTCGTCCTTGTTACCAATAAAAGGCCCTCAGTACAATACGTATATATATATTATATATATACATATATTTGTCACCCTCCACCACGTATTGAAGGACGACAAAGAAACATACTAAATTAAACAAGCTAGCAAAGGTGCTATCAGCCATCTCTATGTCTTGAAATTAGTCACATTGAGCGTATTCTGCCCTTCTTGAGCATATGCGTGTATGGACTCTATATACTTCCTTTGACCCCTTAGAGTGTCAAATTTTGTCTGCCATAATGCCCATAAAAAAATTATTGGTTTTCACTACGTAAAAAAGAATATACAACTTAAGAGCTTAAACTTATTGAAAGACTTATGAAAAGACTTTTGTGCCAGAGTGCTGCGCTCTATTGGTAGTACATTGCTGCAATACTCCCTATTATAACAAATCAAAAACAATCCTTTTTATTGTTGAAAGTTGTTGTAGACTATGGTATTTCTTTCAGTTCTAAAAATACCATTACAGCATTGAAATAGAATTGCACTGCTGCTATTTTAAATTAAAATGTAGGCACAACTCTCTGTTATTTAATGAGAGTAGCTGAAATGTTTTGTCTATCGATCATTTAATCCCCTTTCTTGGGTAGGTATTATTGTGCAGTGTTTTCGAGCAAAAGGCAAAGTTAATGCCTAATATGTATTATATTAAAAGTGTCACAACCATGAAGTCAAATAGGTCAGCGCGCATACGATACGTGTCACGCGTTGTTCTTAATGGACGAACGATGCTACTTTTACGGTTTTGTTTTAATGGTTTCGTACAATTTTCGCCGAAATAAATGGCAATAGCATTACCAAACGCAGCTCTTTTTTAAATTAGATTCCAAGAAAACAACTTAAAAATAATGTCTTTGTTTACACTTTAAATTAAATTTAACTTGAATACAAGTGCTGGAGTGGGACGCCGTTACGAAGCAGCAGCTACCCTGCCTATGTCCGTCTAGAGTGGTGTCGCTAGAGCTACGTTCTCGAGGGTAGATGTGGAAACCTAAGTGGCGAGTTGGCTATAAGTTTAAAGTTCAGTGACACCTCTCTACAATTAGCCCTGTGCACCGGTGTTGCCCTGGAGCCATCTTTGATGTCGCTTTTTATGGGGGTCCATTTCGAGGAGGGCAAGTCACCGTCTGCCGGAAATAAAATAATATACCATTTTATTAGGCAGGCGTACGGTTTTTTATCCAATAGCTCAGTAGGTAGTCCATACTTTTCATCCAATTACATTTTAGATACCATTAAAACTCAATAGTCCTTACATCATGGAAGGTGTTGTCTCTGTGCGCGCCCCTTGACACGGTTAGGGGCAACATTCGCTTAGTGTACTTTACACATCATTAAATTCTCGAAAGGGCCTCTGCGCGTTGCCTCGATCTGTATCCGCATACGCCTTCCAAATGTCGGGAACACCAATAGTTCCGTGTACGGGAGAACATACAAAAAATAATAATATCTTGCAATTTGTTAACGTCGCAATTAACCATACTTGCATTGGGTCGTATCGGACCGATGTCGTGGTGAAGGTGTGAAAAAAAAATGGTATAAAAGCCTAGAAAGTAATATTTAAAGTAATATTTTTTAGTAAGTCTGTAATAGTCCGCCCGTGATCACTGAATCACGAGTCAAGAGGCGTGGCTACTTCATAACTTAGCGGTAGCAAGGCGCGGTCACGCGATCACTTACTTTAAATATACAGCGCACCGATTTATCACAATTAAACATAAAAATAAAAACCTTTCACGGAGACCAGACAGGACACAACACATTTATAATTTTAGCCGAGTGTAAGAACGCCTTCTAGAAACGGCAGGGTTTTCTCTAACGAAAAGTGATGATGAGTCTGATGAGCGAGTAATGGTGGAGTAGAAAGGATTTAGCACTCTAGGAAAGAGAAATATAACAGTGTGCATCAAATGCGAAATAGAAATGACCCAAAAGGAAAATGTGTAATAACGCAATTAGAGGGACTAGTAAAAAGTTAAATTATGCTAGTTTTATAACGATACTTAAGCATTAAATTCGATAAATAGGTAATTAGATATGGATTTCACTTTTTACTTTTCACACTAATTTAGTACACTTTTTTCAGAAAACTTCCTAATTACGTTTTCAATAAAACTAGATATATTCAGGTTAAACGGCCTTATACATTTAGTACGTCGAGGGTCGAGCTTTTAGTTTAAAAACCTCAGTAATTTACCTACTGCCAATGAATCCTGATTTTGAAATTGTTTTTCTTTACTTTACCCACTTGCTTTTACAATAGATACACCGCAAATGTTATGGCCCACCCCTATAATGAACAAACGTTATACCTATACTATATGGCACTCACATCTTCTTTATACTATGAGACACGTGTTATCGTTTGCGTAAGCATTTACGGATTATATAAAAAATATAAAATACCGTCCATTTGATATTTACCGGTCGCTTATCAGTGATCGTCCCGCATTGAGCCATAGGTGGCACTACAGCCTTGTCCCCTGTCGTTACGAGAGCTGGCCTCCCTACTTTAGGGCGAGCATAAGCCGGATTATTATTCTCAGACCAATTAATTGAGATTACCAAGATAGGGTTTTTTTTTAAGAGCTGTTGACATTTCTGAAGTTTGCAAGTAATCCAAGAACTACTACGTCACTGACGCTAAATTTATTTATTTATTTACTTTATTGGAGAAACAACAGAAATAAGTACATGGGTTATTAAACATCGTTGATAATACATCAGGTGGTACTTATCTCCTTAAACCCTCTCACTAAATGTCCTTGTAAGTAGTTCAATTGATTAAATATAAAAAAAATCATATACAAATAAGTGGAAATCATTGGGCAATCGCAACTGATTTTCTTATTACTGATTAAAAACAATTTTGTCGGAAATAACAGGTGAAATATAATTTTTAATGCTCATCGAGTACGAAAACTGACGTTGAAAACTTAAAATTAAATTTGTCTACATTCGTTTTTTTGGGGACTTTTAGAGTGTTCTATTAGTCGCTGGCAATGGCTAGGTTTTCAGTCCTAATTATTTTAGGGAGAACTCGGTATATAATGACTAACAATTCTCTCCCTTTCAACATTAATTTCAGTTCTAAGTATATCGCCAAATTTACCAAAATAGGAATTGTACACATATCTATTCAAGTGAAAATATTTATTTTATATACATAGATTAGAGACTAGTAAATATATTTTTACCTCATTAGCTCGGAAAGTCCGTTTTAATTCTTATAAATAAATAGTAAACTGCATTTTATTCACAAGGGAGTAAAGTAATTTCATACGAGTTTTGAATGATTTTTTGTCGTTAACTGAGTTGGATGTTTTTTAAATAAATATTTTATCATTCTAAATCATAATTTAATTAATATTATATCTTCCTAAGGCCCACCACATAAGTAAAATGCTACTCGAATTCGTTCTTTATAGTGTAAGAAATAAAGTATAATTTCTTTTGGGTCAAAATCGAAGAAAACCAATTATACAACTCTGTTCCAATTTTATAAAATTCAAATTTCTTTAAAGTAATTAGTACTACAGGTAGGCCCGGGGGTCTTACGAGGATATACATACTAATAATTTGGAGTAAAATTTAATGCTTTAGGGTTAGGATTTTCCACGCGGTAGTGAGGAAAAAATGATGTGTTTCACTCGACAGCAATGTTTGTGGAGAAGGGAAACCTCTTGTGCCTTGAAACTCTCCCAACGCTCAAGATTCCACTAATTGAACTCCGCGCTATGCTCGTAGTTCAATTTTAGAATCTTTCACTAGCTCAGGCCTCAATATTAGCATGAGAAGGCAAGCGCTAACTTTGCTCCCTCGTATAACAAATAGCTATTTTCTGAATTACTTTGTTACCGGAATAAAAGGTCTCGGTCAAAATCACAGTATTGGGGCGCAAGCGAAAGACAATGTTATCTTAATAGGTTTCATTACTGGTAGTATTTGTTTCTTTGAGTTTTATCGGTCGCCCAGTATTAAATTATAAAGTTGTGTTGCGATGAACCGAGTAGAGGAATGCATGAATTGTCAAAATTATATCAGTAATTAAATTTTAACTCATTTCTTGCCACTGAATACGAGTATAATAGAACAGTTACTTAAAGTGTTAATAAATTGACGTCATATAATGTGTTTTGATAAAATTTTAAGGTTCGACGAAGCAGAAAAAACATATAGTACCTATTATTGATTATATTTCCATAACATTTAGGTACTGTACCTTAATACACGAATTGACGATATTGGCTGTATAGATAATTATGTAATTCCAAAAATATGTCTTTGAGGGCCGATTTTTCAATTGTCAGATAAGCATAGTAGATTACGATTAGAAAGGCACTCATTGACGACAAAAGTCCGAGTAGGAAATGAGTGATTTTTACCCGAGTTAAGCATACTATTTTTCATTTCGAATGCGAGGAAAGTAAAATAAGAGCAAGAAGAAAGTAAAAAAAATGTCTCTTAGATAATAAAATGATTGACTAAAAAACTAATCTTACCGCATCAGCTTGTTTAAGTTGAAGCATGGAGCTGAAGGTTTAAGTTGTATCGATTAATCATTGAAATATATTTATAAAAGATCAGCACACATTCTGACAAAGATTTCACTATTTTCTCGGACCGCCATTTTATACAAGTTAACTGATACGATTTTCTATTGAAACTTGCGGTAGGAGGCTTTCCATGATAACTTGACCTTTATTTCTAATTCCGTCAGGTGTTAGGTCGATTTTAGAATCGCTTGAATAACCCGTAATTATTAATTTCAAAATATAACTATACTTTGTTTACTATCCAAATGTTTTCAATAGTTGCGCGGAATCCAGCCTCTAACTTTTTTCTTGCAGCATAACTGTCCACAGATAATTGTCATAACGCACAGAATAATATTTTTTTCGCGCGCGTTATTGGCGAATTAATGGGTGTCTTAAACAGCATTTTAGTTTTATAGAAAAACCCAACCCTTTATTTTTAAAATTTAAGGCTTGTTTTATGTATAAAGTAATAGAATTTGTAATAAAATGGTCCTATTCAATGTACTAATGACTAATAAGAAGGTAATATTTCCAATAAGTAATTAATGTAATTATACATTCATGTTTGGCTGTATAAGTTACTGCCGTTGCTTAGCTGCGCATATGAAAGTTAAAAAAAACTTCGTAGGTTTATTCCTTTTTGTTACTGTAATATAGAGCCAAGACACTTAAAAATTTTAACCGAAAAATATAATTTTTTGTATTTTTTTGATATATTTTATGCATGATAATCGCTACAATAAATTGCTATAAGAGAAAGAACTATTCTCATGTATTTGTTTCTGGCGTCGGTAAATAAGTTTATTTTCGCCACTTTGTTCTACTGAGTGCTCACAAGGGGAAAACTAATAGGAACATGCAAATTGCGACCCTAGGGCGGAAACGTATCACTTTCCACCCGCATAGTAGATAAACAATGACCCACTTTCCAAGCATGAGAAATGAAAAATATCTGACAGATACCCATAGAATTATTCGCCGAATACGGTTTATCCGACGATTGAATAATCGGGCCTTAATTAACTTATATAGTTTATGTTTCTATTTTAACTCACTACAATTAAGAAAACAATATCAGCTAACTGATGCTAAAAGCTCAATTGTTTTGTATTTCACAATAAATAGATTATTTGTATTCCATGAATATTTTTAATAATTTTACGGGCCGATAAATTGCTTTTTTTTATGATATAGGAGTCAAACGAGCAGACGGATTGCCTGATGGTAAGCAACTACCGCCGCCCATGGACACTCGCAACACCAGAGGAGTCACAAGTAAGTTGCCGGTCTTTAAGATCCCTATACGCTCTATTCTTGAAGGTTTGGATGTCATATCGGTCCGGAAATACTGCATACGACAATTTATTCCAGAGTTTTGCTGTGCGAGGCAGGAAGTTTCTAGAAAAGCGCACAGTTGAGGACGCTAGGTAGTTTTTTCCTCTTTAAATACACATGAATTGAATCTAGCTGTTGCCATGCAGCCTCATACAGTAAACAGGCAAGTAACTTACAGTATGTGGCGCTAGTCAGACGGTCAATGGTGTCTTGTTTGAGTTTGGAGTTCTTCTTGCCCATGGCGGCGGCGGCGGGCGGCGGGCTGCGGTCACGAGGTTCACACCCGAAGTGATGTTTTACATATTACTCCTCTCTTTGCACGAGGGACTACCTGCAAATACAATTACAATTGAAAATGCATTCGTATATGACAATAACATAACATACAACAATTTCAAATATAAATTCTATGCACTCGTTACCTATATACAGGCTTGCATATTTTTTTAATTAGTCATAAAGTCTAATATTGCCGATATACTTACCTTAACCTCGTGTCTGTAACACTCATTTGATGACAAAAACATCCATATTCCAAATGAAAGAAAAGCGACATTTCCATCAAATGATTGTTGCAGATATGAGGTTGAGTAAGTATAGCGAGGATTTTACATCATTCTTGTTTTAATTTACCAGTATGTACCTCAACTGGTATACGAGTATTTTAGTGAGCCGAAAGTGTTATAAAATAATTTTAACATAGACGCATCAACGGATTAACCGAAGTGTTTACTATCGGTCTCTCTCTATTGCACAGCTAGATCTGTATCCCTGTCTCGTCCAACATAAATTATAGCTGTTTTCCTTCTCCTGAATATTGTAGAGCTAGCGACGAAAAGCGGCGCGACGTAATCGAAATACTTTATTTTGGCGTCTCTTTTGCGAAAACAAGCCATTTATAAGATAGTGATAAATCAAGAGCCTCTTCGCATCTTATAACGTATTTTATTTCATAAAGTTAATAGCGCTCTCTTTACAAACAATATTAATCTTAATTTTTGATAGCGCACGAATAAATTAAAGAACTAACTAATTGTAATTACATTGGAGATGAATTAAAATTCATAGTCTTTAGGCACTTATTACTATTACCTACTTAGGTTGTAACTTAATTATCTATTTGTACTTACACATTTAGATTTTGGATGTAAATAAATATATATATATTTTTTTTATGTTGTAAGTTAACGATATTAGAAAATAATAACGTTAACGTTAATTTTGTCCCTTTCCAACAAAAAATAATAATTATAAAGATGGAAAGGGATAAACTGTTGTCAACGGCATGCTAGGTTTGCATGAGTTTATGAATAAGGTAAAGCCATTAATATTTAGGACGTAAGTAATGTACTTTACACCTCACTAGATTGGAAAGCCCTTTTTTATTATTTATTAACTGTATAAATACTGCATGTTATTCACAAGAGTGCAAAATACTTCAATACAAATTTCGAGAGTTATTGACGTTCGCTGGTTGGACTATTGAATGATAATTGTTTGATACCAATAAGTTGGATAATGGATTATATTCGGTAACACAAATTAGTACATTATTAGAACGCGCGCGTTAATGTGTTGAGGGTTAACCAATTAGGCTATGACCATTGATAAATTGTAAGTTAGTTTGTAATAAAAATCGCTGTATAGTCTACCAGTTTGATTTCTAGGCCACTTCGAACCTTATCACAGTGACGATAATAAGAGATATTTTGCGTCTTTTATATAGAGTTTCACTGTGTCAAGGAACGAAATGGCCCATAACTCAAATTGGTTGACTGTACATATGTACAGTCTCAATTTTAGTTCACAATTCCACGTGTAAGTATCGACGAACAGTTTTTGGACCGTTCGTCGAGCAGTTTTCAGATGCTGAATAATGCTTATGTTTCAAATTTAACCGTTTTTTAAATGTTTTTATAATATTATGAAACAAGTGAACAACATTTTAATAAATAAATAAATATTTCGGAATAATCTTACACGAATGGACCTAGTCCTACGGCAAGCTCAGTAAGGCTTGTGTTGTAGGTACTAGGCGACGATATGTATAATAGATACATATTAATACTTAAATACATAGAAAACACCCATTACTCAGGAACAAATATCTGTGCTCATCACACATAGATTGCCCTGACTGGGACTTGAACAGCCGATGGTCTTGGATTCGCTAGGTACCCACTAGACCAGACCGGTCGTCAATATTGATTATATTGGTTCTATAGAACCTATTTTGTATTATTAAACAGATACCATAGAAACTATTTATTAAAATACACACTATAGAGAGTATAGAGTGTTGATATTATTAAAGATTTTTTTTTGTAAATATTTTATTGGAGTATTTAGCCCTCGTGATTGATTTACATATTCATACTGAATTACAGCTCTCTATGACTATCGGTCACTGAGCATATCCGGGGACAGGCAGGTAGACAGACAAACATGGTGAAGCTATAAGGGTTTCTAGTTGACTACAGAACCCTAAAAAGTGTTGAGATATGTTAATGTTCTTCCCGAAAAAGAAAATCCCCCGGTGCAAGCCAGTGTAAGTTTAGTGAAAAAGATTGAATTCAGGTGGTCAATAGCTAACGGCTTGTGTGTATACATACAAATTATGTTTTTGTCATCCAGTTATTGAGACTAGGAATTGGTGTGTACGCGGGCTAGAGTCCGATCAATATCATCATCAATATCATCTATCAATCAGGGCTATCCTTTAACCTTTGTATTGTCTACAGGAAAGACGCATTACATGTAACATACGGAGATTCTAATTTAGAAAAGTAAAACATTATGAAGCGTAGCAACATATTAAATAAGTTAAATTAGGTACCTATATAATAAAAAAGAAACATGTCTATAATTAATGAAATTCAGGAAAGAAACGGGGACTATTGCGTTCCTATGGAAATGCCAGGCATTTCCTCTAATTAATGAGGTATCATTAAGTCTGCGCTATTACCAATGAAAGAGCGTGGTGTGACATTTAAAGGAGTTGGACTTTTTAAACTAAAATAGATACTCTCTGCTTGAAAAATAAAACGTGTACCTTTTAGCGTTTTGTATTTATCTTCCTGTAGCGCTGGGCACACTCACACTCCATTACAAAACTCTTTTCACTGAACCACTAACTCTATTCCCTCAATGATTTGGTTCGTTATCTGAAATGAGGGAGAAGAGACGTTACTACACTTGTTATTGAATAATCTCGCACAGCATTGAGGCATCATAGCTTCCAGCAATTTAGTTTGTTAGTGTACACTTTACATACATTTTATCCATCATCCCAGTTTCAAAATCGTCACTTTCCTCGTCGAGCTGGTCACAAAAAACCCAAATGCATTAGATTATTTATAGGCGCTTTAAAATTATCGTGAATATTATCGATATTCAGGTATCTATACATATAACTTAAAGCGTCTGTATAGAACTCTATACATGATCCTCCAGTCGACGTTCACAGTCGAGTAGGAAAGCGACCATAATTTGATACCGTCGTGATGTACCTACCTTTTAACTAACATTATTATTTCGCATAGCAAATTACTTATATTTAATAAATTACATTTTTTTTATATATATTTGTTTAAATAATAGTCAACGTATATGCATAAGTTTAGTTAAATAAGCCCCCCGTGAGTTGTTTCCGGCGCAAAGGTGCGGTTACACTAGCTGCGTTACCACGCTGGATAGCGATTAATAACCTTTTCAAACAAGTCGCATGGGCATCAGACCCCCTTTCTCTGATCCTTATCCTCACTCCCCCGGTGAAGGACATCGCCTCGTACCCCCAGCACCTCGTCATCTTAAAGACAAGGGAAATAGTTTCCCACAAGTGCCGAGTATATCAAAACATAGCAGATTGCTTTATGTAAGATTGCTAAATGGTAAACTAATAAATTGTACATAAATGAAAGTCTGTACTGTAAAGAAAAGTTTCTTATCAATCATGCTCTACAATTCTATGTGAGTTACGATACAATTCGAATAATAAGCCCGCACAATTTAACTTAAGCAAATAACCCCCAAGTAATTCGACCCAAGTAAGTTTGTATTACCCAATTGCCGATGTAAGTTATCGATGAATGTATACATAAAATTTTGTATAAAGAATTTGTAAAATCCGCAAGGATAGGTTTAGCAGCCCAAACTTAGCTCTTACTCATAATTAATACTTTGGGTCGATTATACACAAATCGACCTGATCCTAAAGCAAGCTCAATAAGGCTTGAGTTGTAGTAACTACGATATTTACCTATATAGACACGTATAAATCCTTCAATACTGAGATAATGTCCATAACCAAGCAAAAATATTCATTACACTACACAAATAAACGCATTTGTCAAGATTCGAACCCGGGCCGACCAGCTCCGTAGGCAAATCACTACCGACTAGGCTAGAAAGCCATTACGTAACTGTTACATAGTTGATACAGAACTACTCAGTTGTAATACTGTCATTTCCCTATCAGTTTGTAATCCGTTCCTAGTTACATAAAAGAATCGCCTAGAGAATCGAAGTAGGTACGGTATTGCTCGACCGCTTTGTGTGGAAAACTCCCTTGATCCCATTTACATACGCTGCTATTTAAATTACAGGAAACCGGGATACCAGCCATTCTAAATAATATATTGGATCTCCATGGTAAAAATTAAACTTTTTTTAAATACCAGCTAGAGAAATAATGGCAGCCATTATTTGAAGACAGTGGCATTTGAAGATTTTTGACATTTTAAGAGACAATGATACTCTCGTCTTGCAGCCCAAAATGTAACAGCTCACTATAGTTTTACTTTACAGAACACTCTTTATAACAAAAATATAAGATACAATTTTTGTTATTCTGTATTAATTAACGCAACTTCGATTGAAAACTCAAATTGTATTTCTTTACATCCCTCCAACTTTGACAGTTCTGACAGGTTCAGTTTGAAGGGGAACAAAAGTATGTGAGACTATGACAAGGATGGACGAAAATAGCGCCGTCTCTGTCATACCTATGGAAAGTTACATAAGACCATCCTTTTCGATCGTGGTATTATTATTAGCACGCCTCGTCCATTTTAGTGCAATGTCTATTTACGAGAGTCTTTTGTTTTTGGTGGGTTCTAAATGTCGTCTCGCTGCAAGAATGGAACTCACTCGTGGAAATATTCGTTTTATGATTTATTACAATTTTCGGCGTGGTTTAACACAACAAGTGCATAGTTCACTTAACTCCAATTTATGTTCATGAAGCTCCATAAATAACCACTGTCTTCACTGGTTTAGTGAGTTCAATAGTAGACGTAGTATGTTTTCGGAGGAAGTTAAGGCAGGTCGCCAGAAATCTGACGTTGTACCACAAAATATTGAGGCTGTGCGAAAACTTATAAATCTTATAATGCATGACCGAAATTTTACGTATCACGAGATCTCTGGGGATCTGTATGACTAGTATTTAATAAGTTGTTACAGAAACAATTAGCATTAAAAAAAATTGTTCGCGTTAGATACCGTATATCTTGACTAAGGAGCAAAAAGAGGCTCGGGTTAAAATGTTGAAAAAATGTAACTGTGGTGATTCAAAGACAATTTATAACATCTACACAGGTGACAAATCCTGGATGTATTTATGCGTACGATTTTGAATCTAAGCAACAATCAATGGTATGGGTGTTTCAAAATGAGCCGAACCCTACGAAAGCTACTCGTGCAAAAAGAACATTGTTAAAGAAAAAAAAAAGAAGTGGCCTGCTTTTTTGTATTAAACTGGCCATGTGTCTACAGTGCCTCTAGAAAAATAGTTAATTTGGAGTGGTACACGACCATTGCTTGCCGGAAGTATTTCGTAAGAAATTAGTAAAACCTACTAGCAACGCAGAATCATTTTACACCATGACAATGCCAGCTGTCGTGTACGTCATTTCAAACAACACGGTCTTTTAGTAATTATACAAAAGCTTTTAGTCACCAACAAAACCTTTGGCAACCTGCAATGGTTTCGTATAGGTACCCCGAACTATGGCAACTAGGCTGCTAAATTAATTGTTTTATGTTAGCTGTAAAGGATACCCATGAAATGTTTATTTCTTTGATAGGACGTAAAGCCATTTCAATCAAGCGCTTTTCTTTAACCACTGACTTTGGTCAAGGTTTGATTGTGTTTATTGCGTGCCAGTGTTTAATGTAATTACTAGCAGCTTACTTTAATTACAGCTATAAACTGTAAACATTACGTACTTTTGACCAGTGACTTACACTTTTACAGCATAGACAGAGATACTTATTCTGTCCCTTACTTATGATACTACTACGAATTCTCTATAACTTTTTACAAAATCTATGATATATCAATTAAAAAAGGCTTTAATGCTTAACATAAGATGAGATTGAGCATTATTTAACATATTAAATATATATTACAACTTTCAGTTACATAAATCAAGTCCAAAATTATTAAAAGAGACCATATTAGTTACTACTTACTCGTATAATGATTGTTAAATATAACAACCCCAAGAGTGTGGTATAATTTTCAGACTAAATAAAATGGTAGGGAATGGATCTAGTATTCGACTCGGTACAGTCAGCAGTAGAATTGGCTAAGCGTTTGAGGTGTTCAAAATGAGGTCAACACATCTCTATTGTCATGAGAATATGAGCACGTGTAGGTCATTTTGAACACTTCAAACGCTAAGCCACTTTTGCTGCTGACTGTACACATATTACATATACGGATCTCACAATATTTTACTTTTTTTACAAGTTATGTTTGATGGCTTCTCATTTATTTTTGTAGATAGTCCTACATTTTCCCTTACCG
The DNA here is from genome assembly GCA_022674325.2 of Grapholita molesta. Classification (NCBI taxonomy): domain Eukaryota; kingdom Metazoa; phylum Arthropoda; class Insecta; order Lepidoptera; family Tortricidae; genus Grapholita; species Grapholita molesta. The sequence goes on along the minus strand of CP053120.2, from coordinate 24,451,511 downwards.
GTACTTCTTGTATACCATTTTCCTTCGTTCTAGGTACTTTTAATTGTATACCATTTTCTTCAAGCCTTTTCTCTATCTCATGGGCTTTTCTTACTTTTGCAGATAGTCTTCTTAGTGGTGTATCTTATGGAACCTTTTCACTACAAAGGCCTATTTCTCGAACACTTGTAATACAAGCGGAAGTCACTTTTTGACACCTGTTGTTAGAAAGAGACTTCCACTTGTATTACTTAGTGTTCGGAAATAGGCTTCAGGTCTACTTCACGCAATTCGACTTATAAATATTTGAAAACATATACAAAATATTTACCAAACCGTAGTTAGTTGAAAAAACGAAACTTTTATTTTATATGACTAACCACAATTGATCGTCAAATTGCAGTGAGTAAAGTAACAAAGAACATTAATACTAGTGGTGGGTAATATACGAGTATTAACTTAAGGAAAAAAACAAAATCTAAAACTCGACAGTCGGCTCTTTTATTCTACTTCACCTTAATCACCTCGTCACAAAGTTCGATGAAGAACACACAAAGTACAGCTGCGGGGACTCACGTAGCAACTGCTATGCGAGGGTATAAAGCCATCTACATAATTATGTGACATGTATGCATATGTACCTATTCAATTACAATAAATTATATATTGAAATTACATGAAATCAAAAATAACGTTACTTACTTTTCAAATTGGTGGTTGATAATATGCTCTAGAAAGCCTAGCAAAATAGCGCAAGTAGGTGAATTGACAAATTTTTGATGAACGATGTCACGTTTCTGGTTTTTATAAATTACAAGAACATTCCCATTTTGAAAGTTATATTACAATGAATTTTTAATAAAATGACGGAATTAAATGGTTTTCTTTTCTTTTTTGGAGTTAAATATTAAATGGCATTTTTAAATCCTGCTTTTATAATTGAATTGAAGCGTTTCAAATTTCACTTTTTATGATACATGGGCATGGGTGATTTTGTATCTACTATTAACTATATTTATAACTAAATTTTGTAATAAAGACGTGTCAAAGTTCAAAGGATAAATCGAAAATTTTCGTATTCTAAGTTAACCTGTCAAGTCCCACACATTTACATTTTAAACGAGCCCAAAGAACGAAATCAAAGTTTACTGAGTTCGCAATTTAGCTAATGACATACTCGGTACTTATGTAGTATGCTTTAGGGTGGTAGGTGATGCTGAGTTTTTTCACTTATATTTTTACGTTAATATGGCTATTCATGTAATCCTCAGTTTAAACAACATTGGTTAGTGTCAGGTATCCTCACTTGTTAAATATAATATTGTATATCAAAATAATATAAAATAAATTTTGTATATCAAAAGAATATTGATTTTGATAGATGATATGTTTGTATTGTCTGTATAGTTATTCATAAATAGTATGTAGTTTCAAACCTACTCTCACTATTATTAATATTTTTATGGGGTTACTAAAATTACAGTTTAATAAATAACTTTCAATATTTAATAACAGTAGAACAATCACATATGCAGATTAGTCAAAATAAAATATTGTAATAGGATTTTACTCTTTGCTTCAGTCTTTATTAAACTGTAGTTTTAAAATTTATTTCATACTTTATGGACGTTACGTTTTCAATGCATATTTTTTTAAATATGCACAGCAAATATATCAGAAAATGTTCAAGGTAAACCCCAATTCTTGTTCCTACGGAACCCTAAAAATCGATAGTCTGCATTAATCTCTCAGATGCATAGCAATTCGCAAAAACTGCAATTTGTAGAGCCATTAATGCTCCGACAATTTAAATGACCGCCGTAATAAATGTCCAGCTACGTTTTTAGTCGTCTATTGAGTATCCTGTTTGTAATGAAAATAAAGAGTGATTGATACGGTATTTCCTTGTATTACGGCAACAACGCAACGTTTTGGATATGCCTATATTAAGTAACATAAAATGCTTTTAATGAGATCTAAAAAATAACCTACATTTGTGCTACAATCACAAACTTTATTGAGTTTACAATGTGTGTGCAACGTAATAATGATATCACACATTTAACTCATATGTAAGCCTTTCTATGTTTGTACTTATACCACTGGTACCGTATTCGCGCGCTTATGTGTCCCCACGGCCTTATAAATATTTATTACATACTGTATTTGCATTAATTTTCGTATAATTGGTCGTAATCGCATCATGGCAGTGAGTAATGTAAAAAGTTTATTTTATAAATAAATTTAAACATTATTTACTTATACAAGGAAAATGAAGATTTTTACTGTCACTTCAAACACATAAAACATTGTCATAATAGTTTAATGGAACCGACACACATTTATAGTATTAAATGTAAGCAACTACAGTGTAATAAAAGTGGAAGTAAATAGTATAAAATATAAAAATACTTAACGTAACTTACAGTACGGTTGACGAATGAAAAGATAAATAAAAACGTCCGTTAGTCTCGCTAAAACTCGAGAACGGCTGGACCGACTTAGCTAATTTTGGTCTTGGAATATTCCTGGAAGTCGAGGTGAGAAAATGTGAAAAATATGCAAGGAAAATACTTTAAATTACAATTTTGTTTTCCCATACAAACTGTTATTACCTGTCAATTGACATACAAATTTATTTGAGGTTATATAATAGAGACTCAGCTGGCATCCTTCCAACATGGCAATCTAAAAGTATCAACCTATTAAATTATAGTAAGTATATAATGTTTACCGTGTACTATAAAAAAATCCAATTATAGGGGTTATTGTGAATCTCCTAAGTCTGCATAAATTATGACTTCTTAATAATGCGTTACTGTGTTGTCAACGTTTCACATAAATAAGGGTGGGTCGCAACGGAAAAGCCTTAAAATTGTTTTTAATCTGTAATTAATTGCGTGCCTATGCCGGCGTGGAGTCTCGTTGTTTTAATAATCAGAAATCCATTAACTTTTTAAGATTCAGTAAGATTTAAAACAAACGAGAGAAGATAAGTAGTTGGATTAATTCGAACCTTGGAATAAAAATAGATTGGGTGGAATTGAAACTTGTCTTTCGATCTGTACCAATGAATAACGGCAATCTTGAATTTCGTAATAGTTTTGAAATGTGAGGCTATATAACTTAATGCGTCATTATAACATACCTACTAATTAGGTAAGTTTATAATACAAGTAATAAACATTAATCAAACTAAAATGCCGTCAATAATAGTTGGTCCTTATCCTTTACGTAGAAATTTGCGTTTATTTGTGAATAAACTAAAGCAACGAGTCAATTTTAATAAATACGCCTTTTTGGATGAATCAATTATTCTGCGCTGTTATTCTGTTCCCTCAGCCAGGAGACAACTTACGTATAGTTTGTTAGTAGAAATGTGGCACCGCGGTCTACAAACAAGCTTTGTATCTAACCCATTATGGAAGGGACATACCTATAGCTACCACAAATATACATGTTTTAAGTATTTAGATGTCTTAAAATTGGCTTTAAAAGTGATCCAGGGCAACAAGACCAAGGCAACGTGTCACATAAAATAGATAAATAGAGATAATATTGAGTCATTTTGCACATATATCGTTTAATTTGTATGCGTAATGTACCAATATATAATAATTAAGAGCAATTTGCCACTTGTTAGTTAGGTATTTGTTAAAGTTTGTTAATAGATACCTACCAAAATAATGTCTGTTTTTGGAATCAAGAATGTGGAAGAAGGCACTAAAAACTTTATTATACAATCACGAGTAAACGGCACAGCGGAGTTGCTAGGTTACGATTTCCAATCCATATAAAACATCTAGGGTACCTACGATATATCTTTTAAGTACGGGATAAAGTAAAATTACTTAGAGGTATTTGGGAATTCTTGCCTGTTTTCATGACCCTTTTAAGTGTAGTTACACTAAAGTAAAGTAAATATCGAGAACATTGAAAAAGGGGTGTAGTAGACATACCGATTCATATAAACTAATCCTTATTATAAGTCCTGGACGTCTGGCATCGTCGACGACAACTAAGTTAATAATAATAACCGTGTTTTCAACTAAATATACTAGTCAATTGAGTAACAAATATTATATAAAAAAAAAAAAACAATTTTTCTTTCGATTTGAATATCGAAGATATTCGTTAGCAGACGTTTCTGCTTAATAAAAAATAAAATATTATAGGGAGAGAGGGACAATCCAATTACGAGTATTACACAACGGCTACCAACAAATATTATTAGCAATAAAGTATTACAAAAAAAATGTTTTGAAGAATTGCTTTACAAACTATACAGCATTATCTCTAATATTTAGAATAAATCATAATATAGCTTCAGTATTTTAACTAATGGAAGAATTACAACTTAAGAGCAATGTGCATACTCCAAGAATAATTACAGTTACTTACTACCTAAGCGTGTCAGAAACGAATATGTAAATTTAAATTGTAATTTTCTTCGATGATTGCTCATCAACATCAAGTCGATTAAAATAACCCAGGGAGTAATTAGCAGATTGGGACTGACATATCACAACAACAGTAATAACAGCAGTGTGGTGTAGTTCCGGAATTGTAGCTTTCGGGTTGTTAATTTACGTGAAGCTCGCTGTGTCACCGCGTGAGTTATTATACCAACATGACTTAGCGGTGAGTTATGGGATAAGCTGCTCACATTACACTTCCAGTAGAAATAAATATGTATTTGACGAAATCTTGAAACCGAGGATATAAAAGCAGTACACAACGGAATTTCTGCTGCACGTGTTTATTCCTTTTATAAAAGTGTTATGTGTGCAAGGTGACAATGATTAGTATACAGGTACGTTTAGCAGAATATCTCTAATGAAAGCTTTTTCTTTTTAAATATTATAGCTAATTTTATTGCGTATTGTATTCAGTTTAATTTAAAAAAATATCATTTTATTTAGCTTTACTTTAATGAGCCTATTTCATCATTTTCTCTAGTTTTTGGACTCAAGACTCCAAATTTGGAGGGGATTAATTTTATTGGAATATCGAAGCGATTATTTATATTTATCTTATCTTTATCAAATAATAGTTTTTATATCCTCTAATAAAATGTCTATCAAAGGCGCACACAATACGATGAAAGCAAATATATTTCTACATTAGAATTACTATAAATTGATGGATTGACGTATTCCTCTTTTGTTTTTATATTTTTTATATTTTATTCATATATTTAAGAATGGATTTGCTTTTGGTAATTCGACTCCGTCTGGGATCGCGTTGTGGTCGAGAGTTGCGTCACGAGATTCTGTGATGCCGCAGTTTATATGTTAATATGTGGAGTTTATTGTCTCCCTCCAGCCGCGCAGCCGTGCGAAATTAGGCGAGCCCGGGACCTCGGGTTTTGTTAGACCCTGCAAAAACTTGAATTTAAGCCGTATCTACTTTATCCTATTACGTGAAAGAAGAGTTGTTATCGAGGTATTTCAATTGGTTGTTGGAAATAGGGGAAAATGTTGCTGAGAGAAAGATGTTATTTAGTAATTTATTCTATTTATTTCACATTATGTATTTCGAGAATATAAATAACAGAGATATGCAATTTAAAAAATAATCAGTTGAGGAAATAAATTGATTTGTACCTACACAGTGGTACCTACTTACATCGCTGATTGCTATCAGGGTGTCACGTGAGCTTGCGTTAAATCCGCTTGACGAATGTTTATGGTTCTCAATTAGATTGTCGATAAATTTTATCGGTTTCCTTTAAGCACGCTTCGTGGATACTAAGTGAGCGGGACTAATCTCTTCGTAGTCATAACGCGGCGTTGATATTGCTTATAAATTATTATTGAACTTGGTACACCTCAGAGTAGGTATAGGTGAAAAACTTAGCTAAAGCACCTGGTCTATGTAGTAGTAACGTGTGTACACACATTTCGGCGTTCTATATTCAAATGTTGACGTAAGTTCTATATTAATTCTCCGCACAATTACATCTACATGGAGACTTTCTTAAGTTTTTCACCTATACTTTGTTTAGCCACTCCCTGCACTGCTTATAAAAAAGGGTTTCTTTCGTTCAGTTGGTATCATATTGTGTACTATTTACAAGTTCGATAAATATATAGGCCTATATACATTATATAGGTTACATGGCACAATTAACTATTCTTTGTCCCTCGTTGCAATATTTTCGTTTCCTTGGGCCACTCCTCAAGCCAGTTTCATTGTATCTAATTGCAGCATACCTAGATATTTGTAGAAGCTATATATCCCCCACCCACCAAGCGTGTAGCAGATTGCGGTGCCACAGTTCTTGTAACAAACTATGCTTCAGTTGTGTCCTGACTGATGGGACAGGGAACCGATTATTGAGACGTGCACTCGAATACAAAAAAGTTTGAGTTTGAAAATAATCGCATACAAAAGTTGCTCATCATTTTTTTTGTACAAAATTAACAATTTCGATATTTTCGATTGTTAATGTCAATCATTCATGTTTTAAAAATACTATTTATTTGTTTTTGACATAGTTTAAAATGTCACGATTGGAGAACTCGACGCTCAAAAATCGACTCCCTGAATAATAACAACAAATAGTTGATTCACTCGCAATATCAGCAAGATCATTGGATGACAAAAAACATTATATTATGATAACCTTTTTTTTTCACGGTATACATTTTATAGAACATTTATATATATATCTAATTGTAATTTAGTTTTATGTAAAAATATTTAAGTAATCTATATAATATCTGCAATCTATATTCATTCTAATACTTCAACGGGACACTGAATTTAAAATTATAAAGTAACTCATATTAAATAGCTAAAAAGTTTTTGTACCTTAATATAAACCAGTAACACAGTAAGGTAAGTTAAGCTAAATAATGATCCTTTTTAGTGAACCTTGGCTCTTAAGTAATACGATATAAGTTATGAAGTTGTCCTTCAAGTTCAAAGAGCCCCACTTCAGTTCGTCGCATGTTTACTTCATATTGATACGATCTGTCTTCATTGTCTTGTTTATCAATGCCTGTCCAAGTAAAGTAACTTTTATTAAAATGTATTGTTATCTAACGTCACTTTATGAGAGAAGGTCAATGTTGCGTCAACACCCGCCCCCAGCTCCGTCCGTTGTTTGCTCAGCAACCTTTTCCTTCGTTATTTAATTTCGATGTTATTCAGGCTTAACCACTTCCATACCTAATTTCGATAAAGTTAACAACAGTTAAAACAGCTACAATTAATAAAAACGAATATGAAATGACGTCATAAAAAACGTTTTTACAATAGTAACTGTATTAAACTTTACTACGAAATACGAAATAAACTGTATAGGTATATTCATATAATTTCATAACGACAAGTAAAGTAAAGAGCAATCCTGAAATGCTAAGTCAGGTCTTTACCAGACACACAGTAGATGTGTAGATAAAAATAATTTCGTACAGTGGGATTAAGTATTTACTTCGTTAGCGCTTTCTGTTCTGTTTCGAATTTTAGCTGAGCATCTGTGTGCTTCAGCGTAGCATGTGTGCCAATTAAGTGATAGGCCACCTCTGCCCATGCTTACCCAAAATGCATGCGCCACACACTTCCATGTTTCATAAAGCAGTATATTAGGCAAAATTTATATACAGTAAGCTAGGCACAAACTTTGGACACGGCGGCATATATTTATCTCTGCAAGGTACTGTACATTGGTCGACGAATAGAAAAACTTCTTTGCTTTTATTGAATAAAGGTAATTTTATACATTTTTTTCAGATCAAAAGTTCGTTTTAACTTTCTTTTTCCCTTTTGTTTAACAGTAGGTCACGACGGGCTCGGTAAAAATTCTAAGAATATATATGCCCCTGTTAGTAAAAAAATATTTCTAATGTTCAAATAATGCTGAGTTCGTTATTCGTTTCAGACTTAGAAATCTACAGGGCAATATTTTATGACAGGTATGATATTCCTATATCGATAAACTCAGTGATTATATTTTATTCATGATACTAGTGCGATCAATAAATCCCCTGCATTGTGTGTTTAGTTTCATGAGTATTGTTCTGAAGACGAGTATGCATTAGAAATATGGAACAAATACTTACGTATATTTAAATAATAGTGGATGGGAGAATAACGAAGAAAAATCATGACGAGTAAAGTTTCAAAAATCTTTTTATTTTAACTAAAAATGTAGGTATTACGATATTATTTTGATTCATTTGTACACTCTTAATAAAAACATATATTTTTACAAACAATACTAGTGATCACTCCAGAGTTATCACTAGTATATAAAAAAAGTATCGATAACTGAGTTTGTCGATATATGTGGGAACTCCATACCTGTCATAAAATTTTTCCCCATAGATTTTTACGTATGTTCGTTATAAAACATTAATATAGGTAAGCATATACAGGGAGAGATATTAAACTAAATAGCTGCTCACAGACTGCCTCCCGCAACCTTGTCACTGTTCCATAATAAGCCGATTCATCTCGTTCTATTCTAGGTAATATTCCCAGCTTTTGTACCAATTTGTAGTTATTAAATTCTAAACTACCTACACTATATAATTATATAAACATATATCATGAACATGACGTCTGTCATAAAGCAAGGAAATCGGTTATAGAATTCGGATTGATGAGATGGAAAGTAGTCATTAACCAAGTTTAAAAGATGGGTAGGTATTGTTTTAAACCTAAGGTATAGACATTTTATTTATTTATATGAGAAATGTTAGCGTTCTTGATAAATACGCTCGTTTAGGTAAAATTCTGGCTACAAAAGAAACATCTATTTATAGATTTATAAGGTACGGAGGATTAGCGTTGTCGTATTCGGTGTTGGCTGCCCCGGGTCTGATAAAGATTAAACATCCTTCGTCCCGACGAATATCACGAATGACAAATATAACAAACATCCCAAATTGCAAGTCTTAATGCATAAGATGCGATCTTGTTTTGTGGAACGTGTTACAACATAAAAAGATGACACTGAGTAATTGTTTTTATATACAGCGGTTGTACAAACTAATAACAACATTTTACGTGATAAACTTAACTAAAGGACCATGTCTTTTGTGTATAGATTTTAATATGGAACTTATGTATTTGAATATAGAACGCGATCTTGCCTATTTAGACACGTTACTACTACTCTGCTACTACACAGGCCAAGTCCTATACTTCAGTATTTTACTTATTCTAAAATGGAGATGCCGCTCTGCATTTGCTTTGGTGTTTTTTTAAGGCGCTGGTTTTCAGGGCAACCAAAACATCATTTGAGATAGAACTAGAGACAGACTAAGACATAAACAGAGGTGATGCAGATTTCTAATTAGTAAAACAGTTATTCACGTGTAACTCAAAAAATATCAAGTATCAAATAATACCAAGATGGTCAAAACAAGTAAAAGAGGACGCAAACCATATCACTTTTTACGTTTAAATACAAGCGCCTAAAAATCTAATCTGCTTGTGTCAAAGAGTAAGGTATTTTATATATAGGTACTGTTTCAAATAGGAGTAGAGGCGCCGTATACTGTTTCTAATTTTCACCACCCAACCCAACACAACGTCCACATAATGAGTTTATCGATTCATACAAACTCTTTTATAACTTATTGTCTCTCATTGTTTGGTCATTAGTTAAATTGTGAGGTTAATGTTTGTAATGGCGTTATACTAGACGGATTGGACAATAGGTAAAAAACCAATAAAATACATACCACAGTTCGATAAAATTAATCTTCATACAAATGTGTCTCTAGCTCAATAAATGCACCAAAATATTAAAAAAACGGCTCAGTACGTCATCGCTAGACTTATGGTTGCTACAAGTGCTACGGTTAATATTATGTTCGCGTGTTTTAGATAAGGCCTCTCTTGCCTTCATACGCCGCATTTTAAAATACAGTAAGTATTACTGCAGTCATCGATCACCAGCGGTCATATATTTCATAACCCACAAAACCACCTCACCGTACCCCTTATTACCAAAAAAGGTATTAAGATGTATGCGATATATATAACTATATCGTTATCGTGTGATGAAGGGGAAATTCTCCAAGAACCAAGAACTCGTAACATTATTATACTCACCTTAAGCTTCCGCTTAAAGTCAGTAAGTGCGCAGTTGTTTTAAACATAAAATTAATAGCAATGAGATAACAATCGACGGTGTAAGATCGGTCTTAAAATTACAACATAAAATGTATCTGTTTGACACTCTGTCCAGTGATATCGTAGCTTCCAATCCGATAAACCTCTCTTTGATTGAAATAGTCTAATTATCGTTATATCGCTAATTGGCGTTGTTTTCATTTCATTTATTTTGTCAGTCGGACCTAGAGTTCAGATAAATATTCTGAATTTAATTAGCCCGCATTTTAAATATGCGCAAAAGCAAATATTTATTCGGCCCCATTTTGCTTAAACTATTATAAATTTCTGCCTTTTTGTCAATAAATAAACTTATGTACTTCACAGTTTTCCATTTTAAAATACCTAAACTTAGTAAATCCTATGACGACTCGATAAAAGCTAATGAAAAATATTTTTAAAACATACAACCAAGCGAAATATCCTGACTATCCTGCACCCAAGCATATCCTTTTCCATCAGTTATGGTGGAATAGGCATACGCAAAATGTCTAGTGTTGATATACTCGCCTTCCGTCTTCCGTTCATATATAACTCATAACTCGGTAAATCTCGTAGGAAACATCCTGAACACGAACTTCGTGAGTGCCGATTTGACGGATGCCAAAAACGTTTCGTGTTTTGCTAGCCCGAGCAAGGATTTTCCTAATTCATTGAAATCCCAAAGACCCTAGGACGACATTAATTACAAAATTATCTATGACTCTCTTCTAAGGCGCAGGGCATGCTAGACTCTTAGCCGTGGGAACCAAAGAAGCTGGCTGCACGATTATCCATCAGTGAACACCGGCGTACTCTTGGAACCCCGCGCACTGGACATTGCTACTTGATTGGCATCTGGGTTTGTTTTTTTTATTTGAATCACGATATTATGCTCATTTATGAATATTATTATAATGTACTAAAAATTTTGATATGTTTTGGGAGACGAGGCATTTACTTTCGTTACTCAAACTTGTTCACCAAACTTAGTGATATTTCCCATAAAATTTAAGATCAATGTATGTACACAATATCTGCTCAACTGATTTCAATACAGCACTGAAGAAAAAAAGTGTGTATTATTTAGCTAGCAAAATATACAACAAATTACCAAATAACCTTAAGTGTCTAAATGTGTCGGAATTAAAAAATAAATTAATGACATTATTACTAAACAAATGCTTTTATACCCTTGCAGATTAATTTGTAAACAATTTAGAATAAAAAAAAATGACATAAAATGATTAATCTTTATTATTGCGATTACATGAAATTGACACACTGATTTTTTAAATTCTCATATATTTGATAGCATTGCTGTATATTAAACTGTAAATAAGCAATTATATAGAGTGAGCATGATAGATATATAAGCACATGCATGATACTTTAGTTTTTAGGAATAAGGTTAATAATATTTGTATGCCTGTTGGCAAAATATAGTGAAACTATGTTCAAAATTACCACCATTGTAACTACCTATATTTACAAATAAAGCTTACTTACTTACTTACTCAAATGAAATTCTTTTTATATGATGTTCCTGATCATATAAAGAATCCTGAAGTTATGGGAATAGTATCACTTAATGTCTCAGTAGAAGTCAGCCGGTTAAGAATGACTAAAGAAATTATTATTTTTTAAATTCTAATGAAAAATATTAAAGTCACTAACATTTAGTATCATAAAAATGATGTTGTCGTTAAACTCATCTTACAAATCGCTATTTAAACTATGAATGACGAGTACGACGCGTCGAGTACTAGTATTTCCACCTTCTTTGGATTTATTTGTCAGTTTGTCACGAAATGATGTGCTAGTTTTCAGATCTATTTTACGTGACAACAATCTAGGTAATAATATCGTTTACATAGCTTATGTTGGAATGTGAGTTGAACTATTCACGTGCCGACGGGGTCGGCGCCCGGTAAATGTTGGCGGGTTGCATGTGCTTCAGGTCAGCTGTTTCAAACAGTCAGAATAATAAGAGGCGAGGAATTTATTAAATTATAAGTGGTAATCGTGCGTTTCGTCGTTTTAATACCTAATATAAACTTGTTTTTATTCAAACAAAATTTACCTACCTAGATGCAATGAAGATCATGCAGGATTGAAGGGCTGTATAAAATGCACATACAAAACCGATAAAACAAAAGTAAACTGCCCAATTAGAAAAAAAATACATTCAAAACTTACATTTTTCAACTTTACATAGTTACATAGCACGAAAACTGACGATAATCCATAGAAGATTACGTTTGTGGATAGATTATGACAAAGAGATTCTACAAAGTAAAAAACTTTAACAAGAAGGAAGGACGTTATAAAATATCAGACGTTATATAATAGCAGTCCCTGTTTTGTCACTTTCAGAGCGGCTAGAGTAGGAATAACTAACAAATACCGAAATCGTTACAAGTACCTATTCACGGTGTCGGGATCAGTACGGATCAAACGATGAGGAATTTAGAGCAATTATATATTCTATATAATTGCTCTAAATGTCCCCTTAAGGACTAAGTGCCGATAAAAAACGGTTGCTCTGTTAAGGGGAGAGTGGATAATGTCGTATTTGGTTAAAATCTTGTTATGTCTATTGTTAATTACGGAAACAGATGCGATTTACGTACCCATAGTGCTATCTTGCATCCGAAATGCGCTGCAGTGTGACAATAACCGCTATACCTAGATAGCGTCAAACTTCTAGTAGGTACTTTTTACTTACACTCATATACTCGTAGTAGCAAAATGTATTTGTGATAAGATAGTTAAGTAAATAAAGTATGTCTGACCATTAACCAAAATAATACGTTCTACTAAACATTTTACCTCTACAGGTGCTCAAAGCTAGTCAAAAAACAAATTCTAGTAGTAGTGATAGCAATATCCAGTTAGCTCCTCTTCCAATGAACCACTCAAATGAATGGGCAGAACAATTTTAGTTTTATACATTTTCAAAGGTGCGATTTTCAAAATATTTAAGTTCTAACTCTGTGTATAAGAATTTTCAGTTTGAGACCGTAAATACGTACATAAATTTATTAATTGGTTTCATTTTTCAATATTACAGTATGACTTAGGTTAGGATCTAAGTTAATAACGGCCCTTTGGTGTACCACAAAACCTGGCCAAATCAAGCTAGACTGCAAAATTACCGCCTTTTCATTTAGGTATAACTATTTAGATAGACGGTTTAACTATTTATAGTCGTAAGTTAGAGGTGAATTTAGGCGTTTGTGACTGTTCATACCAAGATAAATTATATTTTACTAATACTACCCGTTTCTCGGAGTTTGTTGAGTTAAATTATCTTCTCAGATAATATTAGGCAACTGAGTGAATGGATGTTCATCCAGTAAGAAACCTTAACCCAACTGGAACTAAGTGGAGCGAACACTAAGGCTGCATTAATACGCCGTTTAATTTCTGCAAGCATGTTAGCACTATTGCATAGTTTTAGTTTTTTTTTTTGTTTAACTATTTCATTTACTTGAAATCAATTTGTCATTCACTTCATATGTATTTATCTCTATGACTTTACTCACTTGTGGCTCCGATGGAAGACCAGCGCTGCCCGCCGTGTTAGCACAATGCTCAATCGGTACCATTTTGTGTCAATCCTGTTCAGATAAGGCGTCTAGTTCTAAGTATGTTCATTGTGCCATCAATAAATATTTATTAATTTCTTTAAAAGGGATCAGAGAACGGTGTCAAATGTTTGCTCTGGCATGTGTAATCAACACCTAAAATACCAATGATATTTTTTTAAATATGCGTAGGTACACAACCCTAAAGCCGTAATATTAAGGTCGTTACACATACTTTTGTACAATAAATCGCATCGATATGCAAGACGTTGTCAGTATATTACAGGCTTGCATAGTGATATTAGCTTTCGATTTAAAAATGTTACATTCAGCCAGGTAGCAGATTTTATACAATCGTCGAATCATATGTAAAAATAATAATTGGTGTTTGGCATTTTATACTTATATAGATAAGGAATAACTTATTTCAGAACTAGGTATTAAGTAAATTACAGTAACGTAGTATTACAACAAGACTAATATACATATTAATTACCACTTTGTTTCTTATACAGTTTGCGATAAAAATAATCATCAATTAAATTGTTGTGTATATAGTTAATTATATATAACCACTATGCCTGCTCCACTTAAAAAAACATACAAAATGAGGTGCATGATATCAATTATATATAAAGATACTAACACCTAAGCATAGTAAATGAATACGAAGATCCATTTGGTGCATTAGCTTCTAATGTGACGGGAAACTGTTTTACACTTTAGCTGTGTGACGTCGGTTTAAGTGAGAACGATACGCTCAGTAATATCCAGTTAGACCTTAATCAGCTACAAACCCTTATTTTATTATCACGTTAAACAGGGAAGTGTTTCACTGATTGACTTGACTTGAAATCTTAAGATTTGACATATAGTTACTTATTTAATTCACATACCGCATAAATATATTTATTATTAAGCTCTATGAAGATAATAACTTGTTGTAGGATCTAGTCCTTAGTCCGTAAGGTCTAGGCGGTTTGACAATTCTTAAATACCTATCAATGTGACTCCAGGACTACGACATTGGGGGAACATAAAGCTACTTAAATATAAGTAGGTACTCATAAAATAGTAGATTGTTTGACAAGGGGCTAAAGTAGGCCATAGTACCACGAGATGGTTATTTGTTCGAGGGGTAATATGGCGTTTAGACCCGAGTTATACATACTAGTTTTCACTTCGATTGCGAGAAAATAAAAAATATAACATTTTAACAATTAACTTATTCAATTTTATTCGCCCGCAATGACTTCTGAGTCAAAAATATTTAATTTGGCAGTCTTTGTATTTTTTTCACTGCTTTGATACAGATAGGATATATCTACGCCGTGAATAAATGCCATAGACAACGTATAATTGGGGCTTCAAAGAGTTTGCCAACGATTTATACTTTTTTTTAATGCTTGTAAAGTAGGAACTAAAAAACACCTAATGCTTTGAGAATTTGACTGCGTTTCCTCATTGGTCGATTTTAATATTGCAGTAAGTATTCTGATTGGTTGATAATTTATACAACATTTTGTTTAATGATTTCACATTTTTAAACAGTATTCGCACCAAAAAAGAATCTAGAGTGGCGATTAACTTCGATGTGTGTCGTGATTGGTGGATTTAATAAGGTGAAGTGTTCTGGTTGGTCAATTTAAAACGTTTTGTATATCATAAATATGTATACATATTTTCCCAAGAGGCTAAATGTACTACTTTAGTCCGCTTTGGCAAGCATAATATGACACACTTTTAGAGCATGAGAAGTGAAAAAAAGTTATATTAATAAAACACTGTCTATACTCGTAAAGCGAATACTGTGACTTCCTTAGGAAGACAAGTGTTTTAGCTGTTTTAGTCCTTTTTCTGACGTTACGAACCAATAGGAAAGTAACTCACAATAGGACAGTAAATTAAGTAAATATTGGATAAAATTGTCCGAACATAGTGATTTATTTAATCTATGATATCTCTCAAATCCTTGATAAAAAATATCGATTTCATACAAGGAAACCTGGTGGACAATTTTTGAGCGACGAGTACTCGACGTTTTGAACTATGTCAGAAATGAAGAAATGGAATTTTAGAGACATGTTTTTGAATTTAGCACTAATGTGCAAAATTTACAATGAGGGTGAACACAAAAATATTTAAATAAGAAATATTTGGTAAAATAATTGTAGTTTCGCAATTGTATTAAAATGTCGCTTGGTAAAGCCGTGAAATACATGCATATATATTGCTAATAGCTGCACCCGTACATATACATCAAAATGTACTTTTTTATTTGCTTTATAAAAGGTGCCATTCATGTGGGTATTAATACGGCGGCATGGCGCCATGTATCTACTCGTATCATTGCTGAAAGAGTCGAGACCTTTGTATAGTGGTACTTGTGAAATCTGCTTTTAATTAGCTCTCTGATAATGCATGAGATTTAATAAACAGAGGAAACAGTTACGTTCCAATACTGTGCCAACGAAATTAGCTAAATTTCAAGTTCTTTAATTCTAGATATAGGGGCCAAGTAGAAGTAAGCAGTTTTGAGACACAGCTAGAAATTTGCGCTTCAGACTCGCGCTTACTCATCATCCACTGATATGTTTTCGAATCAACTTGCAATCACTATGAAGTATGCGAACCGTCACGGTGTCATAAGATGTTATTGAGTAAGTTAATATCCTTGTAGCTTACAAAATACACTTTACACTTTTATGCTTACAACGTTACTTCCATCAATTAAAATTATGCGTATTGTAATCCCAATGAGTGTAGGTATGCTGATGCCAATGAGTTTATGTTAAGAGATAAATGCCCGTACATAAATATTAAAAACCTCTAACAGTGATGACTAGAGAGTGTTATCACGGAAAATTCTTCCTTATTGGATGTTATGCCATGTACGTATTTAGTCTTCTAGCACCAACAACATAAGTCTTAGACTAGAGTATGTCGATTTACGCCAGTTTATCCCAATATATTTATTTAACTAGCACCTAAATATTTATTTAAACAGGTAATATATGAAACTTATAATATACCACGAAATATTATAAGTTTTATCGCCGATACGGTGCATTTTAACCTGCCGCTTGGGGAAGGGGGCGAGCGCACTGATGGAGCCTGAATTATAAATGCGATGGGTTTATCCCAGAGAACTATTGCGGACCAGTCTCGGTCGATTCATAAAGCAGTCCTGCGTCAAGGCGAGGGTAACCCGGACAACAATTTTATGTGTTTTTTGAATCTACAACTAAATTTAATACTATCGTTACATCATAAAGAATAAAATTAATTATTCGGAGCTTTGTATTATATGCACATCAGTGCGATCACTTCACGAAGGGACGGCTGTTGTGGTTTGATGGAGAGTAGGGATTCCACATAGGTAGTTGATTGTCCTAGGGAGTGGCGTTACCGAAAGGTGGGATAGAGCCTCTGTCTTTAACTTGCCTTAGGGTACTAGTACTAGCTGCGTTCTCAGCAATAAATGTGACACATAAGTGGTAAGTTGGCTATATGTTTAAACTTCAATGACACGACTCTACCCTTAGCCATTTGCACAAATGTTGCCCTAGACACACCTTGTGGAGGGCGAGTTTGGAGCATTATTAAGAAGGCGTCCGTGTTTTCATTCAATATCCTTCTAGTTTATTCTATATTTTCCATCCAATAACCTAGAACATTTAAGAGGCCATTAAATATCAATAGTCCTTACATCTTGGCGAGTACCTACTGCCTTTGGGTGCGTCTGTGTTCGATTAGTATGCATATTTACCTAAAGGGTGGGTGGGTGTCGCCTACGTCTCCGAAATGTATGAAACACTAATATAGTGCCATGTAGAGGAATGACATATTCACTAGTAGCTTAACTACAACTAATAAATATCGTACATAAAAAAAAAAGCGATTGGCAGTACTCCACCAAAAATTCAATGACTTGTTAATTAGCTATCCACAAAATAGTTGTACAGTTTTTGCCCATGCACGCTAAAATACCAAAGTTTTGATTAAATCAAAGAAAACTTTCAGAACTATTAATGTATTTCAAGCTGCTCGACTTAATTATGAATATGATGTTTTTAGAATTGTCTCGTGGAAAGCCTGTGGAAAGAAATATCTACCAAAAATGTATTTTTATTGCCGAAACTTTGTCGATAATGCATACTAATAAATGTGATCTCTTAGCTAATATCCCGAAAATGACCGTATTTAACACTAATAGTTACAGGGCCGTTAGGACGTCGCGACGTCGTACCAGCTTGTTACGGTTATTACACCACACGCTCATTACTTCGCGACCCACACAAGGTTGCTGCATGCTAGAATATCGACGCGGACCTTTAATATTTAGAGGTGTATAATAGTAGTTTATGCGACTGATGCATAATGAGAAGCTAGAAACGCGTTTCATTAAGGGATTAGATGAGAATTGAACTTCCTAACGACTTTTCATGCTAGTTGTCCAAACGCGAAAACAATATAATGTCAAATTCGTCTAGTATTAACAATTTCCACCTTTGTAATAAGGTGCAAAATTATAATTTAGAATAACATTTTATAGTAATTATTCAGATGATTATAATACTTAGCGAGTTTTATTAAACATATAACATTATATTAAGTTATACATAATTACTGTGTAATCTAGAAGTAAAGTGTGATAAGTGTTTTTAACGCGTTTGGACAAATAAAGATGAAAATACTATAACTACGACTACATTACTTTGTCTACTCTATATTTTTAAGTAAATACCTACTCTAAAATGAATTCGCAAACTGAACAGAAGTTAAACGCGCGATCTACGTATGTAGGGAAAATAGGGAATCTAATGATATAATGTTAGGCGTGGCAACCAACTACGTGGTTTAATATAGGTATTGATACAAGAAGACTATGTTCAGAGACAGCATCCTACTTTGTAAGCATAAGTTTCACTCCCCAATCACTGGGGATGAATACCAAGCAACCTTCAATGCATTTACGAGTTTACACAGATTTCATCACAAACATCACCATTGCTCGTGAAAGTAATAGTCATTCGTATCTCATGTATACCATATTTGTGTAGGGGCAATTGCCGGGGAAGTGTTTGTGTTTGGATGTCAGTACAACTTTCGTATAGAATGCTGCAATAAAATATTAATCATAGATAGTGCGTTTCACCGTTATCCCGCGGTAAACATACATTTTTATGGGGCAATTCCCGCGTTGTCATCCGGCTGGCCATTGAAAGGCGTTTGTATTAAATAGGGGTTTTCTTTTTATAAAAACGTGAAGTATATACCGATGTCGCATAGGGGCTTGGGGTTTGATGGAATGATGTAAAGAATAATAACGGGATGTCGCCCCAAAACGGATAATAATAAAGGTCTGGCGAATACTCTTGGTTTAAATAGAAATATAAAGTCTTTGATTTCATGTTGTTACAGGAGTTCTTATAAATAAGTACAACAGAAGACCTCAAACAGGGTACTGCAAAGTTCTACATATAGTTAAACTTTTTCAATTATCGATTTTTCGCAGTCTAATCATTCCCGGCCTGCGTGCATTATTTTTGGGTGTAAAACAAATATGTTCTAATTAATAAAATTTACATTAATGGGAGTTTCCAGAAAAAATGTACTTAATTAGCGTAACCATTGAAAAGTTAAATTATGTCAGTTTTGTGACGTAATTAAGCATGAAATCTGTAGGTATGCAAATTAAATTTTGCCTTTTTTTGCATTGTGATATTACTTGAAGTTTGTGAAACGATCACCAAACCTTATTACGTATTTATAGAATATTAATGCTTAATTATCGTTATATAAGCCACATTAATTTATCTTTTGACTTGCCACTCTAATTGAGTACACTATTTTATGAAAACTCCCTAATATGGAATATTAATTCACAGGTAATTATTTGTTTTCTATAATTATCATTCATCATTATAAAGTAGGTACAAATAGATAATACTACTAAAAGTTTTAATGCAAACTAGACACCAACACCAAGCATCGATTTAAAGATTTTTGCGGTCGAACTCGACGAAATGAAAAAATCGACATTTTATATTTAAGGTAGGTAAATAAGAACAAAAGCAGCACAAAAGCTGCACCAAGCAGCTACTCGAATTTAAGGCGATAATTAAACAATACGCAGTATATACCTAATAGGGGCCGATGTAATAAATGTTAAGTTGGCATATAAGTAGGTATAGTACCTATATACTTACGAGAATGAGTTCCCAGAGAAGAGCGAGTTTACATAAATAAGATGTTCTAAGTAGCAGATGTAATTACAGATACTACATAGTAAGGATCAATTCCTCTGATTCCCTTGATAAAATAGTCGATGCAATCTTGAAATCATCAGACAATCGCGATCACGTTTCTGCTAAGTCAGCGAGGAATGTTATTGCGAGGGTGGGCGCCTAAAACTACACACGAGCCGTACAAGCAAATACGTGTTCAGCCAAAACGTGAACGAGCACGGCTAATGTAACGAGCCATCTGATCCACGGCCAGTTATTACATTACATAGATGCCGAGCAGCGGCTGAGCGAGCGATTAGGGTAGAAAGCTCGCGGGGAACGACGCGACGCCGGCTGAGTGACATAGTGACTGTGCTTAGGATTTTTTTAGTATGTATACAATTTACGAATAACAGTAATGTTTTTAGTTAAAAAATCTTTTTGTAAATTTGTACATTCCGCCATTTGCTAATATAATTTTAATATTCTAACGACGTATAAACAAAAGGACAAAATTAAAAAACTGGCCAAGAGCAAGCTGAGTCATGCTCAGTGTAGGGTTCTGTAGTTTTCAAACTGTGACTCAAAAACGGTTTAACCGATCAAGTTTAAAATAGTGTTCAAAGTTTTTATAAAGCTGTATAATCGAATAATTGTCCACCAATTTTGCATATTTTTTGGACTTGGGGTTCAAAAGTTAGAGGGGGCGGGGACATTTTTTTTTCAAATACCTATCTACGTAATGACTAGTACTTAGTACTCACAGATGAAAACGTAAAAAAATACTTACCCAAAATAATATTTTTATATAAATACTACTTAAACATAGTGTTTCTAACTGTCCATTTGATTGATTTACATATTCATACCTCAACTCTCTGGGACTAAAGGCTACTGAGCGTAGCCGGGGACAGATACACTGACATGGCGAAACGAGAAGGGTTCCTAGTTAAGTATGAAACCCAAAAAAATACTTTTTCCTAGATCTGATTTAATTTAGTTAATGCGTAGAGTATGTACCAAATTAAGCTTACCTATCTACATATACTTATTACTCTTGCATGCTGCAATGCTGTGGCTCTGGAACGAAAGGTTGTATACTCAATTTCGTCTTTTTTGACTGAATAAGTACAACAGAAGGGTGCAATTGTAACTAGAAGTAAGGAAATAAGAAAAATATTGAAAATTCTGTTGCTGGTGCCAAGGGTAGACTTGGTTTGATATATTCGTATGCATGCCACACGAATAGAATACAATAGAATAAGGCTCGGAAACGACTGAACCGGTGGCGTTTCAGCTGTCAACACATTATAATATTTATTACATTAATTTTCTAATTACGTAACTGAACAATAAAACATTTTCATACACATATAGTATGACGCAAACTAGAGAAAATGAGTTATGTTGTTTATGTTTTCACACAGAAGGATCTGCTAAAGTTATACCAAACTGATATATAAGTTCAATCGGAAATTGCGAATACGGGGGCGCAGGTACTTTAAACCGACCCCTCTGTAGATCGCTATCTACTAATAGATACGCTATGTTCATTGTGCAATAAATAAAATCATTTCTCTGTAGGCGGACTTTAAAATAATTGGATTGGATTGCAAGTTGGAACCCGCCGGAAGCAGACCGGCGGGGGCGGTTAGACGTGCAGTAGACAGAGGACAAGCTATATTATGTGGCATTTAAAAAAAATGCCACATAAGTATTAAATTTATTAGCGCTTTATTTTTTTCATGAACTTGACTTTAAATATGTAGAATAAAATATCCTATACATAATTTAGCGATATTTAATATTGTACCGCATAATATATTCAAAAGGTGACTTGTAGCCTCGAAAAACGTAGAATGTGAGTCAGGAATGAAAGGCTCCCATTTATTAACGCGATATTTCGTTGCGGATCCCTGGAGTTAAATACTCTTGTGTATTTTATTTAAAAAAATAAACATGAACTTGTTGTAAACTGATGATACTACTCGAGTGAAAGTGAGTGAACTCACAATATAACTTTTATTAAAGAAGTAAGGTCAATAATCGTCATTCGTAATGAAGTTTTGTTTGTCAGAGTAGTTTTTATGTGTGTATTTTGACCTAATCTTCATAATTATTCGTCAACATACAATAGTGAAATAATCTGGGACGGAGTGTATAACTTTCCATCCGGCTTCATAGACTGACTTACACTCAGCGCATGAATTCAGCCATCTTGGAAACTGATGGCGTCATATCATAGCATTTTTTGTATTGCCTCTTCTGCGCTACCTACTCAGTTTGATGTCTCCAAATTACCCACACAAATGTTTTACGTATCATCAGTGACGTAAAAGTAATACATACATCAATTAGGCAGCATCTACCCTGCGCTAACGTGTGTGTGTACCTACCTTCCTATACATATATGTCAACTGAAAAGGCGCATCAATCAATAGCATTAAATTGAAGTCACGCGGTAGGCAATCGCACCTACTCATTCATTTATGAATCGATTTATGTTTTAACTCATTCTATATGGCCACTGTTGTTGAATGAAAATGAAATGAAAATAAAAATAAAAAATATTTATTGGTTACATGTTAAGTTTATAGAGTATACGTTCAAAACGCTATCACTATAAATTATCATAACTAAGTGTTTAAGTAACACCATCAGCTTAAAAACGTTAACAAAGAGAACTAAGAGATTGCATTTTTAATTAACGACCAAAGTTTGATGTTGCGGCTTTTGTAAATTGGCTTAAGAAGTGAGTTAAGTATACGTTGTTAGCTTAGTTGAAGTTTAGTCATTGACCGGCTGGAGGCTAGCCCCGGCGAGGCCAATAACCTTGCTTGCATTTAATAGATTATATCGACGTCTTCCACATTTCCTGTTAATATACAAAAGCCTTTTGTATAATTTTGCAAACATACCTATAAATGATTATATGAAGTGTATAATAAATATGGATCTGCTAAGAGCTCGTTCCCACTATGTCGGATGTCGTGACGATTTTTAATCGTACGTTCCACTGGTAGAACATTTTATATGAAGCTGTTCACACTCGTCCGACAACGATTTTGTGTCGGATACGACATAAAATGTCGTGCGTTTTGCCAGCCCTCCCAGTCCGGAAAAAAATCGTGTCGTGTCTCGCCCGCGTACGAGTGAATATAGCGCTGTTCACATTTTGTCGGATGTCGGAACGATTTCGCCCGCGCCGCCCGCGCGGCACCCCCTCACACACCCGCGCGTCGCTACCGCGCCAGCTGCGATCGTGCACGACAGACGACTAGTGGGAACAGTACCGCCGACACCCGATTGAAATCCGGATCCGACATCCGACATAGTGAGAACAGCGGCAACGACACACGATTAAAAATCGCCACGACATCCGACATAGTGGGAACGAGCTCTAATGTGGAATGTTGGTAATACACATTTAATTTTAGGAAAATTAAAATGTTTCACCGATTTCATTTATGCAGCAGCCGATTTACTTCAGGAACCGTGAACACTTCAGAACTTTTATTATACAATACAAACTTCGCCTATTTTTAATAAGCGCTTAGTGGTTTTACCATTTCATTGGTAAAATATTATTTTAAGGAACATTTTACAAGTAGGTGCCAGGTGACCCAAAAGTAGGCAGATGCCTAAATTAGAATCTTGTTTAATGCCTAATACCAACCTAATATTCGTAGAATCATTAAGCTCTTCAGTAAATGGATCAAGTTTAGAGCTAGCAAGAATTATAATATCGGAGAATATTTGAAGTAGTTCTATTTGCACCACTTAAGTATATATATGATAACCACAAACTAGTGCAGCTTACTAGAATGCAGCTCATAGAAATGTGAACTAATGCTCACATTATAATGAGTGTCTGGTGCTTAAGTGAGGATAAAGAAGACATTAGTCCCATGTCAGACGTATGAATAAAACTCTTCAGTATCCATGGAAACCCTGCTTCGGGGACTAAGCTTACCCTCAAACATAAGTAGACTTAGAGGGTTCCTTACAAAGCCACCTTTACTGAAATAATAGTCAAAGTGTGAGGTAGTACTTATTGCTAATAAGGTGTAATACAGCCTAAAACGTTATACCTATTAAACTTTTCAGAAAAAAATGTTTGATAGGATCTTATAAATAAGTTGCCGCTTCACAGCTGGAACAAAGGTTATTTTGTTGTCTAAAACAGTGAGCAGAATTCGATATTGGTGCGAGCGTGAGACAAAATGACCTTTAAGTAACCTTGAATTAGAACGTCAATTCTACCCACGGGTTCTAACACAAAATCTAAATAGGAAAGAATAGGCACTAGTGTCTAGGCTCGTTGTCTTATTACGTGTCATTAGTACAAAGAACGAAACAGATATGTTTTAAGCTCACTCATTCACAGCTACGTCATTTGATAGTTTACTGACATTTCAACCTCTGCAACATAAATGTGGTAACGTTTCTAATCACGTGAGAATGTTAGAATATAATTTACAAAAATAATGTATTTAAAATTTTTTAAACGCAAATTTCAAAATAATGTACGTACCTACCTTATTTGAAAATAAAACAAGAATAATTAGAAATATTGCAGTATCATCATTCGTCACTTCTAATAAATATGTTATTTATTTGCAATATTTTATTTCTTGTACTCCTTAACCCTAATTCGGACCCATTAAAAAAAGTCCTTGATGGTTATAGTGAAAACAAAACGGTTAATGGTAATATAATTAAAATGTTATAATTAGAATGTTAAAGTTGTATTCTTACCGAAATTCTAATAAGTAGGAAACCGAACGCTTTAGTTTGTTTCTTTAAATGTTTTTCGCAAGTAAGAAGGAGCTTTAACCCCGAAGGACCAGAGACGAACAGTAGAAAATGTAGATCTGTTCGTACTTTATTTGTTCTCACTGAAGTGAAAAGTTGTATGAACAACGTGAGACCAAAATTATATGCACCTTGATCCTTGAGTCCCTCGCTACGCACAATATTCTAAATTCGAATCTTTTACTGTTCTGGACTCATAATTATCATTTTAAACAAATACGTCACTAAAAACTATTTAGCCATAAGCTAACTGTGCCCTCTGAGTTTACATAATTTCTTGATCAATGCTAATACTATACCTACGTAAACGACTTTCGGGCTGAATTTAATGAGATCAATTGTTTTCTGTGTAATTGTTTAGTAAAGTCATTAGTGACTCCCCGGCTCAGCCAAGGACTCGTACGAGTAATTTATCAAAGTCGATTACTATGTAGGAATTGTAGAATAAGTATTTATGTGTAACACCGTTTCACACTTAATTATAGAAATCGAAATCTCTTGTACGCTTAAAGGCTGCAACAACAAAGGCAATGTACTTGTAAGTTATAGCTTAGCCTAAGTTTTTCTTACTTAGAGTTTACACTGTAAAGTTTACACCTACGTTATATGTATCACATCAAAGAAAACTATGATTAAGGTTGGCTTTTTTCTTCTACTGTGACTTGCAGAGTTGGTTTGAGTATAGAAATTTTAGAAGAACATAAAATAAAATTAAGCAGATCATATCATTCTTAGGCATGAAATGAAACGCCGGCATTTTATGTATTAGCTAACACTCATTTAAAACTCAGCTTCTGAAGATTTGATATCATAAAACGCCCCGACAATACACAAAATAGTTATACTGACAGAAATAGAAAATTGCATACAATAAATCACATCACATGTTACATTATTTTACTTGCATAGTTCGCTTGGGAAAAAATTATCAATAAAATATTTTTTATTGATAAATTTTTCCAAGCGAACTAAAATAGTACTTATTTCTAGTCGATTTAATAGACCGCGTGGTTGAATCGCACGGAAAATTACGCCATTAGGAATAAATTATTCCAATAGCATATTCAATTTAGCATTATATTCAGCCTTGTACACGGTAGTATGAAAATAAAATCCATAATTCGCCGCAACATTCATTATAAGTGTTCAAGCTATGCTGGCTCATATTTCTATATCACTTGTGACTGTGATAGGTAAGATTTGCAATGTTTGTCCTTTCAGACAAAACTTACTACAGATAAACAGAACTATTGGAATAATAACAATTTAACTAACTGAGCCTACACCACAATCTCGGGGATAATTCATTCAAAATAAACAACTTGGCAATGTGTTTTAGTACCCTCGCTATCATTATCAAACAGCACAAATTTAAGCTCCAGTGATTTCTTAGTATCAATCTCAGCGGGGCTTATCGTATATCAAAGTCAAGATTGTTGCCACTCCAATGTCGACGAAAACTTTCGACAATGCGGCATCGCCACCGCCGACCGCAGCACGACAGGAAGCGAGGGTGAGATGTCCAGGAATGTTGGTAGGACGATTCATTGTTGCCGAGGTATTGTGAGACTCATTTAGCTAAAGACAACGTCGTGCTCTAAATATTCTCGTAACTTGGACTTATTGATTTTAACAATACAATAAATTATGTTCACATCTAATTGGAGTTGAGCTCTTGTCGCTGCAAGGTCTTGTCTGTCTTTATGTAGATTCGTTAAGAGAACTGTCGACACGAAGACAATTTT
Organism: Grapholita molesta; assembly: GCA_022674325.2. Taxonomy (NCBI): domain Eukaryota; kingdom Metazoa; phylum Arthropoda; class Insecta; order Lepidoptera; family Tortricidae; genus Grapholita; species Grapholita molesta. The sequence goes on along the minus strand of CP053120.2, from coordinate 24,425,042 downwards.
TAGACATTACAATAAAGTCTAAAAACATGTGATAGGAATATTTATAATAGGTTTCGAAAACTGCTTTAACGATTCCAATGACTTACGAAGGGTTTTCTAACTAAATAATCTACTTAGTATGCGATATTGCTTTGAATATTCATGATTCAGAATAAACAATCGGTCGTTAAGAAGTTTCATAGGTTTTATATATATATATAGTATAAGGCTTATGTGTCTTCTATATTCATGAGTTACATACATATTTTAAAATACCTGTCATATATTCAATTCGATATTTTTATTAAGTAGCGTATGTATCAGTGTCCGATAAGCTGATTTATTGAGTAAGCTTTTTTATTGAATAGAACATAATAGAACTATGTATTTGCATGAATAAATGTTACAATCAGAGAATATACAATAGTTAAACACAGTATTAAGTCGAGTGAACATGATCATTTTTCATGCCAAATAATATTCAAAGTGTGTCATTAAGGTATATTGTTACATGCAATCATTAATAAAATAAAACAATGTCGCACTAAAATCGCGCTTGTTAAGAACGCTCAGAACATTTGAACTTTCACAAGTGACAATAACATTATAAATTAAAAACACTACTCTGGCCTCAAAGCTCTTATCGTTTTTGTTCCTGGACTCAAAGTGGGTATTCTGGGGTAGAAGGTCCAGCGGAGTCAATCGCGCACGCGTCCGTGGCGACCCCTGTTGTTTGATAATTTATAATTAGCAATATATTACAAGAGAAAATGAACAAGCATCTAATAGTATAATTACGACGATGCTATACTATACAAATATGATGTGATAACTTAACTAATCTAATCAAAAGATACTAACTTAGCTAATCAAAGGACATAGAACCAAAAATGTGTTTTGGAAAATAGCATACAAGTAAATCAACATTAAGTTAAGTAAGTTCCTCCAATGTGTTAACAAAAACATAAATTACGCAAACTATGCTAAATAGTAAGTTCGTAGTTTAAAAGTATGGCGTACTAAGTCTTAATCTTCTGTCGGTGTACTTGTTTGGCATCCAGAATACATTTATAAAAATAAATATGGATATAATGTAAATGGAAGAAATAGTACCAATCTTATAACATTTAACCTAGATTCAAATAACTAAATGTATAATTCTCTCAGTACAGTTGGCACGTGTTCAATTCACTATAAACCTACCTACGGTAGCATCGATTTTACAATGAAGAATGTAGCATTCTCGAGAGTACTGGGCATTAAGTATCTTCTTTTATTTCTGAAATTATTACAGTATTCAGTGTAAATAGTGTCAGTATTCCAGACAGGAAACATTAAACCTATACTTTTCACACTACCAGTTCGAATAAGGCAGTCTTCTGCCATGCTAGAAGTGATACTTTTGTTTTTTTTTTTTTGCCAGTGCGTCAGTACAAATGACAAATTTTTATTATAATCAATTATGTAAATACGAATTAATGTTATATTACTACGTTGTAATTCGGCCTCTTTTCAAGGGTGAAATTAACTATTTGTAAAAAGGGACACACATCTATATAACATCCATATATGTATATATATTGCAATAGTGTTTCAAAGAGGTTATAGATTTTAAAAATAAACACAAATTAAAAAAAAAAACATTTTTCGTTACAGTTGTCGCGCTCGCACTAATGATGAAAAAGTGAAATACAATTAAAAGAGATTAAGAAAATTGTCAATTGAACTGTTGAATTGTATTTAAATGTGGCGTGAAACGCATTATGTATTATGTGTCACACGGTAGCAAAATAATTTTCACCTCGAGCTTCAATATTTGAATTTCTCCTACGTTCAGGCTTATATTTTCGTTATATTTTATTGTAGTCGCCTTCCCTTTGTTTAGGAATCAATGTATACCCTCGCCGTAAATATTTCATTTTGCTCCCTTGTATTGTAACACAACGCAATCTACGTTTGTTTCCGTTGTTACGTATTTTTCCTTGTTACATAGGTACTTCTTCGAGGCTTATATTTTTAATTTCCTACGACAGTTTAAGTACCTATACATATGTATATTTTTTGCATCTAGAGTCGACCCTAGCGAGTAGAAAGGGTGGTGGGAGGGTGGCTGGTCATACGGGGGACAAACTGATAAATTCAATACAAGACAGGAAAAACTAGCGACATTTTGTGTAGCTACCTTGAATTTATCAAGTAGGTATCGAATATATTCTGCAGCAGCGAACTCTTGTAACTTTAATTAAACCAATTTATCACGACCATTTTACATAAACCCAATATAAAGTTATATTAGATATTCCTATTCCCCAATCTCAATCCTAGATCGTACTGCTTACACGAGATATCTTATTAGAAGTTGGCAGTTATGTCTGAATCTGTGATAAGTCAGCCACGAACATACGCTCCTAGCGGGTGCGCCCTACACTGTAGCTACCAGGGTCGCTCACCGCAAGAGAGGCTCCAGGGTTTAGAGCTTTAATTATTAGTTCTCGCTAAATGCACTCTAGGTTGTCGTAAGGTCGTGTTCGCGTTACAACACAAACAAAAAACCAATCCTAATTCTAATGGCATTAATCTGTAAAGCTTATTAAGTTATAGTTAAAATACACTGCGTAACATGAGGAAACCGAATAATTTAGAAATTCAACTCGTTTCGGAGTTACAAAACATTACGAAAACTAAAAAACTATAACTCGGCACCGTTCGCTTTCTTAAGGGCGATTTTACCACTATTGAACTCACTGTTTGTTTTCAGGCATAGTTTTCTTTCATTTTCATTTATTTGACAAAAAACATGAACAACGGAACCAAAAATTATGTTTTTTTTTTGTCGGAGTTGACCAAAAGTTATATGATATTTTTCACTTCTTTTGGCGTCAGGAATACGCTGTTAAAATTATTCGGTTTCTTCATGTTACACAGTCGATACGTAGGGCTAAGGTTACATAGGTACAAAAAGTCTGATCATCAATGACTGAATAAACATTATTTCACTTCTCATGCTCTAAAAGTGTGTCATATTATGCTTGCCAAGGCGGACTAAAGTAGTAAATTTAGCCTCTTGGGAAAATATGTATACATATTTATGATATACAAAACGTTTTAAATTGACCAACCAGAACGCTTCACCTTATTTAATCCACCAATCACGACACATATCGAAGTTAATTGCAACTCTAAATTCTTTTTTGGTGCGAATACTGTTTACAAATGTGTAATCATGAAACAAAACTTTGTATAAAGTATCAACCAATCAGATATACCGCAATATTAAAATCGACCAATGAGGAAACGCCATCAAATTCTCAAAGCATTAGGTGCTTTTTAGTTCCTACTTCACAAGCATTAAAAAAAAGTTTAAATCGTTGGCAAACTCTTTGAAGCCCAAATTATACATTGTCTATGGCATTTATTCACGGCGTAGATATATCCTATCTGTATCAAAGTACTGAAAAAAATACAATGATTGCCAAATTAAACATTTTTGACTCAGAATTCATTGCGGGCGATACAATTGTATTTGTTTATTGTTAAAATGTTACTTTATTTTATTTTCTCGCAATCGAAGTGAAAACTAGTATGTATAACTTGGGTCTAAACGCCATATTATCCCTCGAACAATTTTCCCGAACGAATCTCGTGGTACTATGGCCTACTTTAGCCCCTTGTCAAACAATCTACTATTTATATTAATACAACCAAAGTGTTGACCTGATTTCTTCTTAATTAAATGTACCCATTTTATATACAATTAAGTTCTTTTTCTGAAAAAAATAATAATAACACATGATCTCTTAAAAAATAGTAAATAATGGCGTAAATAAAATACGTGTGAGATAGATAGTTATTACATTTATATATTTCATGTGGGAATTAATAATGTTTAACATTTTTTGTTTCGAAAATTTAAGTCGTGTGAAAAAATTGGATTTATGGAAAGTATATTCACAACGCAATTTGAATTTAGAACGCGACTCATTTTACCGAGTTCGGACCTATAACTCCGTGGCTGTATGCGGCTAAGGACGTACGGTATTCTGTGAATTAAAAAAGGTGCGGGAATCAGAAAAGGGGCACGAATTTTATACTGAGCGTTAACTATTGAAAGATGTCTGCTCCTTTGATGAATAAAAAAGAAGCTTTAAAAAACTTTTTTCAAATAAACACCGCCCGAAATCGTTGTATGTTCAAGCTTATGATTAAATTTGTCTACGATTACATAGATATGTGACAGAGTATTTCGTACAAGAAAGTCATTACTCTTTAGCGGATAATAGAAGTTATGTTATTACTTAATTAGTAAAAGGCGAATAGGTTAATAATTCAGTAAAAATAAATTAGTTTTTCTTTAAGGACAGTTTGGCCATGCTTACCCGGCAATATCCCATTCTTTTACTTCTCAGTAACCTTGCTGAGAGCGTTTTTCGTAGCTCCATGAGAGATTACCGGGAATCAAGCGGACGGAGGCGTGTAGACCCTCTGCGCATGCTGCGAATAACGTGCCATTATCACTTTCCCAGTGTCAATAATAGCCCAGACCCAGCAGTCCAATGGCCCTGGGACTAATTTGCAGATATATAAAACACAGTTTTATTAATTATTATATTGGCAGGCAGGGTCTCTGAAATCGATCCCGCAATATGAACTGCATGCGGGACAGATGTAAGACCTTACATTTTATCACTAGCTGTATCCGACTAGGGCAGCATTATGTTCAGTTCCGATTGAAGTTAACTAAATTAGACTATACCTGTATTCCTTTATACTGGTAGAGTGTATTCCATACAAATAAAGTGTATTGTATACAGGTAGAGTCTCACACAAGTAGTCATTCCATAAAGCTGCTCATTTATCCCACAAATCTACGAGCAAGGTTTTGAAATAATAGTCGGTAGATGTCGCCTGTCTCTGTAGCTCGATGCTGACAAGGTTAGCTTAAAGACGAGTTGCTCTAATTGGTGCCTGTCCCTAACTGCGCCGCTATGTGACTAACGAGGCCGTTGAGAAGCCTCTCTCTGACGTCTTTTGACTGGCACACAGCGCTGTGAGAAAACTACCCAAAAGCTTACAAGATGTTAAGACACTCATATTAAAGTACGTCACCGTTACCCACCTAATGGTTTTTAGATATGAATGCTTAGCACAACGACAACCGTTATTAGCAATCAAATAATACTAATAAGAGTAATGAGGTAAAGGGAAAAATTTGATTATGTTTAGCTATTACTATTATACAAATATGAATATTACTAATACCTATTAATACAAGCGAAACGGAATGTATAGTCCGGTGTTGGGTTTTTCTGTGGTAAGTTAAATCGATGTTATTGTAAATACTAATGTGACTTTAAATAGCCAGGGCAATAATAACTTTCATGTCTATGAGTAATTTCTCGCTGCTCATTGACGAGGTCGCGTAATCATCGCGGCGGCGAGCGTGATACCGCCACGGACAGGCTCGGCTGATAGTCCTCACTAAATTACCTCTATATATCAGTATCTGTGTATTCTGAGATACGACCCGTAAACTTAAGGCCCTTGCGACACCGCCGGAATTTATTGGCGGACACAAGATTGTAGGATGTTTTGCTGCGTCTCGGCTAAATAGGTACCGGAATTCGACGAAAACTTCTTCAAGTCAACCCGACTATCAAACGTTTAGTGTTTGTCTACAGAGATTATGCATATGTTCACAGTAGGTATATGTATACGTTTAGATCAGCGACGATATTGATTTATGTTTTTTTTTGTATCAAATTCGGTGCCGGGTTGTTTTATTATCCTTTCAACTAATTAGATTCAGTTGGAAGGAAGAGGTTAACAAAAAATCTTAAAGATTGTATTTCGTCATTCTCCTAGCCTAATCACTAGTGACCCTGCTCACAACGGAAGTCTCAGGCTCTAATCCTGGCAAAGACAACTTCTGTTTTTTTTTACGAATTATTTTTGTGCCCCATATGTATATGGTCATTATCTATAGAGTTGGGTACTTATATATCAATATAAAATGGGGTCAGCTAATAATATAAATATACAGCGGGGTGTCGCTACTCTCATCGTCGTACAAGCACCTACTACTAGGCCAGATTTCTGTCTATGGCACTGGCCCGCTCGCCCAATAGAAATAACTTCTAACAATGTCTTATTCAGACGCGCGGCCACTTGCTTTCCGAACTAATTTTCATTTTATTTGCTTTATTATGAATTTGCTATACTATACGTTATTGTACACTGGTCTAATGAAGGCATATTCGTATCTAAAGCCAGTTTATTTCAGTAAGTAGTAAGTAGTATACACCTGCATTTACACCACTGTTATTTTGACATAGTAATTTTCGACGCTTCTATTGCCTATTAAAGTAGCTTCCGTTGACAGTTAATTACTTTTAAATGAAGCAACTTTTTTTTTGTGTAATAAATTAGGTAAATAAACTACTTGTACTAAGCGGACAGGTATGCAATATGCCCGTTATTTCATGTTATGACTATATTACTGGTGAGAACCTGTTAATGGCTTCATGTGTCATATTTGTCAAATCTATAATAATATTAGCAGCTGTTGGATCTCTGAATAAAATAAAATATAATTCCTAATTACTTACAACATTTCATTACAAATGGTATATGGATATCAAAAGGCCGGCGAAGATTCCTGGACTACAGTGACTATTTGCTTATAACAGACATGCACGATGTGATTTGATTTTAAAGGACGAACCTACGACTGTTACAAAAAATATTTGAATTCTCCAAAAATAACTCCATGCAAATGTATTAATTCGCACAGCATGAGGTAACCCGTAATTTGAAAAGTAAGACGGCAATGTATCGAGATAGTGTAACAGGGATAAAGCTCTAATTTGAATATTGATTAGATGTGGCAAATTTTATACCGTATACGTATTGCCACGAAAAGAGCACGGCCTACGGAGGCACTGCCGTTGTATCTGAATATAATTATAGATTTTATGATAAAAATATTTGCTTAGCCCGGGGTGGGTTAGTTTCCCTTTGCCCGGCACTCCGGGAAAACGAATATTATTACTTTACATTAGAGGTAAAAGTTGTTTTGTTTTATAAGGTTATCTTTATCTTATCTTTATATTAGAACTTTATTTCACTTCTTTCTTTCTTTCTTCTATGCAATAACTTCCCCTACTTAAAGGCAACACTAATTTCGCGGGGTCAGTTAGTTCATAAATAAATATTTATATGAATTATATCCTTTAAGGACTTTTGATTTGTTTGATCCAGATAAACTAAACTTATACACCTAAAACCTGTTCTTTTATTTTTTTGCTTCAGAAAAGAAATAAAAAATATCGCCTTTACGGGTTACCTTGTGCTGTGCGATTAAAACACCTTTGCATGGAGTTATTTTCGGAGAATTCGAAGTATTTCATCAGGAATTAGGTTCTGTAGTTTTGACGCCTTTTATTGAATAGGTAAATAAACAAACAATCAAACCTTTCCTCTTTATAATAGTAGTATATATGTAGATAGGTATATCCGGCATCATATATGTATATGTATAAGAATTGGAGGTGGTCACAAATATCTGTAAGACGCCTCTATAGTCAGATATCTGTGACCGCCTCCACAGCTCCGAGATATCTGATGGCGACTGTACGAGAGCAAAATTCGCGATACATTTTATAACTGTATGGGCCTATGCAAGAGCGGCAAATGAGCGGAAAAGCGGACCGAGGCAGTGTCATTAAAAGTGGACGTAGCAATTTGGCGTGGACACGATTCTAGACGTCATTTCCGAGCAATCTCAATGATTCTCACAGCCAACTGTATTGGATGTGTCAGCAAATAGTTTCTTGCAGATTTTGCACTATCTATAGTTATGTTACACGTTTAAGTGCCCATCGATAGACCGTTCGTTATCCGTTACGTGACTCATCATCCATCAGTTTCTCTGCAAGGACGCAGAGGTGTGGGGACGCAATTTTGGGAGAAACTGATCGATTTTCGCAGGTGCACTTACTGCACACGTGAGTACATGCATTTTGTGCTTCTCGTCATCTTTCGTCCGGCATGTTCTGCTGACCCTCCTGCTCGAAGGTGAGTCAAAAATACTGATAGTAAATAATTGATAGGAGTGAGAGAACCGGCTGGTACTCGTACCAGCATTGATCCCCGTGTCAGGGTGTAAGGATTTATAATTGCCATCGATTGCACGTATTTTTACTTGAGATTTATGGCAACACAGTGGCAATCATTCACAGTCTAAAAGATATTTCATCAGATATTATTATTTACTTCTTACTTGTTAGAATTATTTATAATAAAAATAACTAATAATACTGCGTTTTTGTTGCTTAATAACCTAAAGTGGATTGCAAATAATTTGATATTTTTGATTATCACTTTATTAAGACTCTATATATTTTTTCTAATAATGTAATTACTGAATTTTGCCACACAAAAACTCTTTAAAATGATCAATGACCAACACATTAAATACTTTTTTACTTTTTGACTAAGTTAAAATACTTCATGTGAGTATATATTTTGGTTTATATTTTATAAGCCATACATATAAGGTATAGAGAGTTTCCAAGTAAGTGATGCCTCTCCATTGATGGCTTCTCCTCAGCTTTATATTTTATAATAGTTATTTGCAGGGAGCGTATATTTAATGACGTATTCATATTATGAACGGATGTTTCAAAAAACGTAGTGACTTAGTGACTTTTATTTTATTTTATTTTTAATTAAGTATAGGCCACAACAACGTGTCTCTCAAAGTTTGACTATAAGTAACATAATAGCTTATGAAATAAAATAAAAAAGTATTTAATGTGTTGGAAACAAAATGCTTTCCATATTGTGCAATATTATACTATTAAGTATCACCCAGTTTCGTCTTCTCCGTAGTCAACAAGTTGGAAAAAAAATACGCATAATCGTTTAATTTTAAAGCACACTGCCATACAACGAAGGGAATTATTATCTTCACCATCCACATCGACATCATCGTTCATTGAAATACGTAATTCATATCTATTATATGCAACATCTTGTACCATATCGCAAATCTTATTATTATTAGGTAAGGATAAATAAACGTTCGTTATTCCGTTTCAAGCTTTTTCCATTCTGTATGTAGCTTGACGTCATACACCTGTCATCGGCATGAAATGTACGCTCCCTGGCCTTATTTCTTATAAAAGGGAGGAAAGATAGTACCTACGCGTGCTTATATTGAGACACGAGCTAGCGAAACATTCCAAAATGGAATCTCGAGCATTCATTAAGGAACGAGAGGGGAAGAATACTTTTGTTTATCTTACTTCCGAGATGAAAATACTAATTCTGTAAAAAAAAATACAATTTGCTCTAAATTCATCGTAAATTACATTCGACCCAGCTAACGGCAAAAATACATTTATAATTAGTATGAAATCACTTTGTTCCCTTGCGACTAAAGTTTTGCTATCTGTTTTTAAACAACAAAAACGGACTTTCCGAGTTAGTGACGTGAAACGTCTTAGTCGAAAATTTCAATTTACCACAGGTAGATATAGTAGGTATAGCCCGATGCGATGTTCCTCTTTTTTAATCATTATTCTTAGATACATAAATCTATTGTAACTAGGATGATCGTACCTACTCAGCCCCTTACATAAAGGTATTTATTTATATTCCAGATAACTACAAAACAAAGATCATTACTTAACTTAAGATAATAAGACATAGTTTTGTGATTAGGCAGATTCGATTAGATGGAGCTTATTTTAAAACTGTAGAATAACTTATTAATTTATGGTACCTCTCAGAAAGCTTAGATACGACCCTTGACAAAGTTGTGTGTCTAGCAAGATTTATTAATTTTTCGTGCCTCTAGCTATGGTACCTAAACCTCGTCTACGATGATTAGAAGTAGTTCACATGGAGTACGAGGTCACGTAATATACTAGTGATGGAAAAGTATTCGTTCGTTTTGATTTACAGGAATACGAATAGTAAAAGTGAATGCATCTGAAATAAGCACTCTCACTCCCGTATTAGATTAATAACTATGGTAGAACCTATTATATTTAAATACTCCATGTTATGTACAGTTGCGAATATCAATATTCAGTAGTATATACACGACTAAATCATGTCAGTCGGTCTGCTTTAAAGGTTAAACCGTCCTTTCAGCATCCATCAAATTTTATTGATTCAGCTTATCAGAAACTAATTCGCTATTTCTTTATCACAGGCTTTTAGTTATTGCACCCGATAAACGAGAGGCTCGTCCAACTGTTTTATCGAGAAAAGTTCAATACCATTTCTTTGCTCACGAGTACCAATAGAACAAAATACGACGTGTGTAAGGTACCTATACCGGGTATTATTGTACAGTTGAGAAAGCAAAAATGGCCATAAGATCAGTACTCCGGTTTATTGATTTTCCACGTATTTGGTAAGACTTTAAATCCATATTAACGTGATAGCAGCCTTAAAAAAGTCAGTGATTCTCTTAAAAAAATGGTTCTTGGCCTTAAGTTATTATGTAAAATTTTGCTAGTCTCAATCTATATTTGTTGTTGATCTACATGAAATCAATTTAAATATATGCGCAAAGAAATGTGAACCAGAGACTGCCTAAAATAATAAGCTTTAAGGTAATGGCACCAATGTTGGACACTTTTAGCTGACAGGCACCAATGATGGACACTTAGTACTTATTTAAAAAATCATAAAGTTATAAATTGAATATGTCCCAACAAATGCACAACACTTAACTCCTTTGAAATAAGCACTAATGTTCATGATTGGTTCCATGGCCATTACTGGTGCCGTCACCTTACCGTCGATAAAATAAAAACCGCAATACATTAAAATGATTAAATAAGTTGTCTTTAGTAATGTAAATAAACAAAATTACTTGTTTTGGCTTGTTTTGGGTATGTCACAATTAAATCCCCGTCCCAACTCTGACAATTGACCTTGGCATGGGGACGGTTTAATCGGTGGCACTTAAATTGAATAATATTTGTGCACTGCCACATACTTAAAATCTTTACCGGTGTACCATTTCTAATGAACTTAGCGCAAGCGAAGTTATGCTATACTCGTAGATATGCTGTTAAAAACGTGCCTTAAGACGTGCCGAAACCGATAAGGTATCCTAACGTAAAAACAACTTGCACGAAGAAATATGTAGGTATGGTTAGCAATGCACGCAAGAGAAGTTTCCAAAGTTGCGAAACTTTCCACATGAGAATATTTCGGTAACTTCTGAGAATGTTATCGAGAACGAGAATTTATCGAATTACTTAATAGCTCCGTGGTTTTTACCATGAATATTCACCATAGTTTAGATGTAATCATTATAATATAAATATTTTACTGGTTTGCACTCCAGTTTACTCCAATTATCAATTATCATCTTATCAACGGACAGTAAAATGCATGTGTATCGAAGTAATTGTAGTCATTGGCATTGTTATATTAATAAGGTACCACAACAAACACCTGGTTTGGTCGTTTATAATATTTTAGTGTATATATAAAAAACACATTACTTTTTTTACACAACATGGTAAGAAATTACTTATTGCAATGATCTTCAGATTAATTCACAACATTCAGAAAGAGACAGAGGTCTGTGCACTAGCCGTCTCACTCAGCTTGTTTTTTTCTTAATGTTCGGCTAGCGAAAGTTAACCTTAATGTGATGTTTATAAAGCACATTTTACTTATTGTCATTATGCAAAAAACTTCTTTCAATATATATTAAAACTCCTTGCCCACTCGTTGACACAACAAGTCAACGCGTCAATTTGACACGACCAAAGACAAGCATCAAGAAATAGTTCAGTAACTTAGTTTAAATCTGCGGCGCTACCGCGAAAAATATTTATAAATTTCGGACGATTGTCTCTCTCACTCTCATGACGCCTTAATTGGAGTAAAAGAAAAAGATGTTCGCAATATACGAACTTCGATGTTTGCGGTACCGGCCAAAGGCTATAATTGTGAAGTCCGAAAGTCGAAATGTTCTCTACAATACAATGAGAATTTAAGGAACTTATTGGTAACTTATCACTTATCAACCAAATAGCTGACTGTAATAGACAATAATATATGCATAATAACATGTAGTTTTAAGTTAAGCCTATTTAAACTTTATTCCTGGTATATTCTCTTGTTTAAACAATAAGTTTCATGTTGCAGGAATGTTCTGCGAACATTCCCGAGAACGTTTCCGCTTTTTGGGAATGTTCTGCAATTTGTACATTGCTAGGTATGGTAAGGAAATAAAAAACATGCAACAACAATACTATTTCAGCGTACAAATGTGCAGCGTTCAATACAAGAATACGGAAATATCTAACTCGGTTAAAGATGTGATATGTACAACAAAACAGATGAATATATCGTAAGAAAGATGAAGTAACATTTGATAGAGCGTTCTGGTACAGCGAGCTGCCGAAGTTTCCCGGGCGATCGATCCCGCCGAGGGCCGGTGCGGTACGCTTTCGCGATCGCCGCTATGCCCGTCTGTTTGGTCTGGTGAAAGTATTTGAACAAGAAACTTATTACTACTCCTAAACAAAGCCCGAAACAAATAATACAACTGCGATTTGTGGGTGTCTACGCAAACATTTGAATTATATGTGAAATCTTTTTTCTGAATAATGGTTACTTATTGTATTTTTTTTTTTATTGTTGGCTACGTGCTTTTGTACTTTGGCAAAACAAAAGAATATAGCCTTCGACTTTTTCATTTTGTCTAAGTAAGCAAATAATGAGAAGGAGGCGTAGAAAATTCAGAGAAATAAATGACGTCATTTTATTTAAGCAGCTTCGTAGCCGTGTGAAGTGTCGCGTCCGCGACCCGCACGCCCCACGCAGCCAAATCACGCTCAATGGCGAATTTCCACGCGTAAACGCCCGGCTGAATCCTAACAACATTACCTTATTTGTAATATGTTTACTATGTTACACTTACTTTAAGTACTCATGTAAATATAAATAAGAGATTGAGCGTACTTATAAACACACCAGATATTTTTATTTTCACCTCACCAACTGTGATAAGGCGTTGTTTTTCTCTGATAGGTGTGAACAAATACCACTTTTGTTTTCTTGGATATTTGTTTAGCCTCTGTGGTATTATTATTATAATCGATTATGCATATAGGATATTTTTTATTATGTGAATAGCTATCAAAACAGATTAAATGTAAAATAAAAATCATTTGATGTCACAATAAATGGTGTCCGGTATTTATTATTATACAAACCAGATAATTTATTTTCACCTAGGGCTTTAACACTTACATCCATCCCTCCACTCAGGAGTATATTTTAGAATATTATATAAGTATACGCCTACATTTCGTTTAGGATTCAATGTACGCCCGCGCCGTAAATATTTCATTTATCTCCCTTGTGACTCAATTGTTTACCAACACCCATAGATTAGGAAATATCGAAGAAAGACAAGAAGATTAGGAAAACTCCTTAGAATAATAATTATAAAAATATCTAGAGTTGCAAAATTCTGAACGATAAAGCCTCCATTTCCATGTAATAAGTTCAAGCTCAATAGAACTTCGCACACCACGAGGACGGGGGTTTCAGAAAGCGATCCGAAAAGTTGCCGCGCCCCTGCAGCTTAGCAATCATATTGAAACGATCACGAATTACCAGTAAGGACTTTAGGTAATTTGACGATTCAGGGCCTGAATTTGTTATTCCTTAATTTGTACTTCATGAATGGACAGATTTAATACTTCTTAATGAGTACGTTATTTTTATTTTAACGATACCACAGGCCGTGAGAAAGTGACTTTTATAATTAAAGATTGGTTCATAAAGTTTTAAGGAGTTATTTTATCAAGTTATGTGACGTCTGCTGCTAAGCTGCTGTTAGACGGTGGTAGAGGAGCCGTAATACACACGCACGCAAAAAATAACAACTCATTTTAATCAGTTATAATAATTTTTGGTGTCGTCATAATTTATAATTAATTACCAAGCAAACCTACTAAACGAAGAGACTAGATAATTATATAGTCCGTGAAACCCCTACCGAGCTACAAAATATTATAAATAATACATTTATTTTGTTATTCATGAATATGGAAAAGTATGTTTGTCCCTTCATCATTTTTTACGGTTAACTATAAAACTGACATTTACGTAATTTTATACGTACATAGAGTATTTACGTAATAAAACCATTCCCGTATGTTGTGTTTGGTACTCATAAGACCAAATTACATTATTTATAGCATTATTTTAATAATCATATTAATTTCAAAGCAGGTAGTAGCCATATTAAATTGTTGATTAGTTATCGTTTTCATCTTAGATACCTAATGCGAATCTGATTCTGTTGACAGAAGTTGGAACGAATGGTTTCCTCGTACTCACGGGACCGCGGCGGTAAATGCCCATTATGGACTTTTTATATCCTCACACACTTGTCGTAGTTGTCGTATACAGATACAATGCTATCGTTTTATTACAATTCTAATGTTCAGTATTTTGTCTGTCTATTTTTTTACAATCACCTTAATTAATATTTTTGCATCTACAAAGAGTTAGCATTTCAGTTTCGAATAAAATCTTAAGTCGCTTTCTTAAAACATAAACATGCGCTTCGTTAATTATAATTAGAAGTTTCTGCTTTTATACTAGCCGTATTTACGAGTATTGTCTGGATTAAAATCGGTAGTGCGAAACTAATTCGCTCCCGGGTGAATATTCCATGTTTTTACGTCCCAGTTTTTCGGCAACGTCATCTCGGAAAATATCGGTAAAAGTAACAATTTTCTTGCCAAGACCGAGTAAAGAGTAACGTTGATCTCAGGGTAAAATAAACTATAAAAGCTAAAACTAGTACTTATGCAATTTAATTTATCTGGATAACTGCATATAGTATGATTGTCCGAACTTTAATCCGATATTAAAACATATTCCTGCAAAGATGATGATCTTTAATGACTTATGTTTATCCCATATTTAGTTACTCCATTTTCATACATAGCATCTATTTATTTTATTTAATGAGGATATCGAAATCAGTTCGTTATATGCTAATGAAATATTTTTGTAAAATCAATTAAGAGTACAATGAATCTATTTTATCAACGATACCGACAACCAGACTCTATAAAAAAAATTACGTAGGAATAAAAATAGCCAGTTATGTACTCGTATAAGCGTCTGTATTGCGAAAGTTAAATTCATTTAATTTAGCCCGCAAGAAGGAAACGTTTTCACTGCCGCCGTAATTTGAATTTAATGAAGAAAATATGCTGCTTATCATTACCGGAGAGTAATCTATCTCCCTGAAGAAACCATTGAACAAACGGAAGGTAGTGTTAGGCTGGAATTAAAATAGAATTCAATGTGCTTTGGTTTTATCCCTCTCGCGCACTTCTTTAACGAACAAGAGAGACCAATACGATTGTTACTTATACGTAATAAAGGGGTGTGGGTGTAGGCTGAGTGGACTCAAGGGATAGAGGCCGAAAGCCTACAAAAACAAACAGACTTGCATACGAATTGCCGTATTATCCGATCCTATCTGAACTGCTCCAATCACATCTCTCGAAACAAAACTCCGAAAACGTGACACTCTTAAGTATGCCACGGTTTCCAGTACACAGTTAAAATGCAAATAAATAAATTCGTTTAGTTTTAGCATTGCGCTTCTCGAGTTTTAGGGCAAAGTGACCTTTGACAAAAAATATGTAGTCGTATAGGTACTTAATATTTTTTTAAACTATTTTAAAGTTTTTGTAAAAAAACATTTATAATTCAAATACATATTTTACGGAAAGAATGATGTAAATGAATAAGAAATTTTTCACCTCTCTGGCTCGGAAAGAACTGTTTTATTATTTCAAAACAGATAGCAAAGTTGCATTTTATTATTTATTAACTATAATTGTATTATATACATAATTGTTTATTAACTATCAGCTAACACCAATTGGATGTTCTTTTATTTAATGTTTTGTGAATGATACATAATGGCCGCCAATAATGGTGAATACATTTTTAAAGTTTAATAAATGTTTATTCCTCTCTCGTCTTTTAAAACCCTCCCCATCTCCCTCAAATTTCTACTCTTTTAACCACTCGCTATGCTCAATTTTGAAACCTTTGCTAGATCAGGTTTCAATATTATCACGAGTAGGTAAACACTAACTTTGCTCCCTTGTATTTTTTTAAACCGATAGAAAACTGTTTTATTTCACAGGATTTTATAGAAGTTTCGAATAGTTTTTTGCCATTAGGTGGGTAGAATGAATTATAAATGATAGATACTAATAAGTTGGAGTAAATTGTAATATTTTTGTGTTAGTATTTTTCTACAAAGTGAGGTGAAAAAAATTGTGTCGGGCAGCAAAGTTTGTTCCCCTCTCATGCATTGATACCCTCCACATACTCAAGATTCCACTTTCTTTTTGAACTTTATATTTATAATAGCCGGTGTAAAATGAAACGGCGGCTTAGTAAGTTATCCGAGTCTCAGTTTTATTTAACATAATCGATAAAAAGAGGTCAATTTGTAAAAATATGTTATACATGATACACTGAGGTAACGTAGGTAACAATAAACTGTAAGTTTTATCTAGATCCAACGTTAGCCCGGTCTGATAACGAACTATAAAATTCTGTTTAGCCGAGACATCGTAATATCGGTAGTCTTAAATATTTCAAACAGTTGACGGTTGGGTATGTTACTTGTTACTACGTATAAACATTATAAGCTTGTATTTATTTCACAAAACTAGTAAGCATTTCAGCAGGCATCGCGTGATCCGAGCACTTACAGTAACGATGCATGATAAGAATTTCCCATACGACTTGTACTGATAATACCTATGTTGTTTGTAAGAAATATATTGAGACGCAAATACGTCTAAGTATGAATTTTTTGAAGGGGTGGCGAGTTAAATTTTACTGGCGAGTGTAAAATTCTAAGATTGCGAGCGCTGAGAACAACACACTTTTCAGCTCACATACAGGGAGGAAAAATAAAGCGATTTACAGAAAATTTATTTTTCATTACTTGGAACACTTGTCATGACAAAAACACAAAAAAAAACAGCTTACACTTAAAATATAGATCGTTAGCATTCAAATAAAAAAGAAATCATTTTTTACGTCGATAAAATAATGCTGTTGAATACTTAAAAAATGATCTCCAAGTCCGTCCCTCTGTTAATATAAAGAGAAGCCGGCCGCGGCGGCAGCGGCCCGCAAAATTAGGCCGCCGGTGACGACCTTTCGCCACTCCACCCCTGTTCTTTTAACTTCGCCCAGTGTTTTTACTCCCAAGTCATGGGCACCTTTTTGTTTCCAAACTGGGTTATCGTTATATAAGTGTGATATTCAAAATCTGCAAAAGTATAATTGATTGGGCATTTGTTGTTTCAGAATGTTAGTAATATTTACGTGATCATCTTGCTAAACTTACACGAGAAACAGAAAAAAATCCGGTTATTACTCATTAAAAAGAAAAACTCACTCATATTATCGACGAATGAATGAATGAATGCAGGTATAATGTTCACATTGATACAACCCTACCTTTGAAGTAACTTCTAAATAAATATTGCTGATAGATACTATTTCTGTCGTAATACATACAAACCGCGAGCGCTACATTTAGTACAATTAATTAATGACGAAGCCGCTCACCGTTATAATGACCCGGGTTCATTAAATTTCACTGTTCATCACTAGGTTCATTATAGTTTGTATAATTAATATATTTAAAAAGCTTTTTTGAAAATCAACAAACAAAAGCATTTGGATGCATCATTCAGCTAACTTTTATAGCAGTGGAATGTATGTTAAATGTCGGACACACAGTCACGTGACTCATTTTTAAATAATGTGTGCACACATTAATTAAAAATGTATATAACATACCTATACTATAGTGGTTACTTTCGTTTTGTGTCCGTAACTAAAATGTTTTACTTACTAATATTACTTTATTTTTCCAAATAGGTACTTTATTTTTCAATCGTTAGATTAGCATTGTTGCTTTACAGTTAGCGAAACCCTGACCCTACTAATTGCAAAACAAAACAAATAGCCGTTGAGGTTCATTTAGGTGAAATGAGGCTAGCAAGTCATTTGTTCCAAGTATTCCGGTAGGTTTACTTTGCATTAAATGGCAGGTTTAATATCCGGTTTCAGTCTTATCTCCCCGATAAGCCTAAACCATTCCCCCCTCCGTGATGACGCGTAGACCATAATTTGTAGTCTTCCTCATTTAGAAAAGTATGTCTTAATAATCCATGGATGCGGTCATATTTCATAGCAGTCTGTCAGTGCCAGCTGACAACGCAAATTAATTACGAGTACAGTACAATTAAAATCAGTTAAGACTTCGGTTTTCTCGGGTATCATCGTTTAATTCCGGAGTCGGAAATGACACGATATACATTGCCGCGATTACTTTTAGGTAGCATTTAATTTGAAGTATCATAAACGCAATGTTAAGCACCTGCCAAGATGACATTATTAACCGGTAGACCTAGGAAATTTGTTATGCAGAAGCGACATTAATTTGAACATTCATTATTTAATGAAGCTGAATACATACATGAGTCAATATTTTACTGTTTGGTGTAGTACTGTTTAAGTAGGTACGATATTATGTCGCATTAATCATTGATAATAAAATAATCATAAAATTAAAATTAAAAAAAAAACCGGCTTCAACCGTTTTTTATTCATATGTCGTAAACGGCTTGGCCGATTTTGGCAATATTTCATTTTCATATAGTAAAACAACAAAGCTAAGAGTTGAAATAGATAACATATACTTAAGAAAAACGACGAGGACCTCCGGTGGAACACCGGAGGTCCTCGTCGTTTTTCTTAAGTATATGTTATCTATTTCAACTTTTAATTTATATAGTAGTATTACTACTTAAAATCAAAGCAAATCAAAAATACTTCATAAAAAATAATTTGATTTGTTCTTAGTTTCAACAAAGCTAAGCTCAAAATTAAAAAACAAATATTTTTTGTTTGAAATGTCTGCTTTTCGTAATTTTTCCTTGATCTGGGTGCTTCGTGCCAAATTTCAAGTTTCTGAATTCACGGGAAGTACCCCGTAGATTTTGCGAGTGTTGAAAAGTCTAAAATTTGCACCATTAACGACTGTATCTTTTATGTGACACTAAGAAGGCAGACTGTCAAACTATCTAGTACTTGCTAGCATCTTTCTTATTTCAATATAAAGGTTGTGTTAGTTTTGAGCTACAAAGGAGGTTTCGTTGCTCATATCGTTCTTGTACCTACTGTATTCAATAAGACAACGAGTAACATATATAATTAAAGGTCAAATCTGTAAATTGATAACTCTATGTGATAGACGAGGGATTCACGACAATTACCGAGGTTGGCCGAAGTCTTAACTGATTTTAATTGTATTGTAACAGTTTATCATTTAACAGTAACGGTTAAAAATTACTTATAATTAGCAATGCACGCAAGAGAAGTTTCCAAAGTTGCGAAACTTTCCACATGAGAATATTTCGGTAACTTCTGAGAATGTTCTCGAGAACGAGAATTTATCGAATTACTTAATAGCTCCGTGGTTTTTACCACGAATATTCACCATAGTTTAGATGTAATCATTATAATATAAATATTTTATGGGTTTGCACTCCAGTTTACTCCAATTATCAATTATCATCTTATCAACGGACAGTAAAATGCATGTGTATCGAAGTAATTGTAGTCATTGGCATTGTTATATTAATAAGGTACCACAACAAACACCTGGTTTGGTCGTTTATAATATTTTAGTGTATATATAAAAAACACATTACTTTACACAACATGGTAAGAAATTACTTATTGCAATGATCTTCAGATTAATTCACAACATTCAGAAAGAGACAGAGGTCTGTGCACTAGCCGTCTCACTCAGCTTGTTTTTTTCTTAATGTTCGGCTAGCGAAAGTTAACCTTAATGTGAATGTTTATAAAGCACATTTTACTTATTGTCATTATGCAAAAAACTTCTTTCAATATATATTAAAACTCCTTGCCCACTCGTTGACACAACAAGTCAACGCGTCAATTTGACACGACCAAAGACAAGCATCAAGAAATAGTTCAGTAACTTAGTTTAAATCTGCGGCGTTACCGCGAAAAATATTTTTAAATTTTGGACGATTGTCTCTCTCACTCTCATGACGCCTTAATTGGAGTAAAAGAAAAAGATGTTCGCAATATACGAACTTCGATGTTTGCGGTACCGGCCAAAGGCTATAATTGTGAAGTCCGAAAGTCGAAATGTTCTCTATTATACAATGAGAATTTAAGGAACTTATTGGTAACTTATCACTTATCAACCAAATAGCTGACTGTAATAGACAATAATATATGCATAATAACATGTAGTTTTAAGTTATGTCTATTTAAACTTTATTCCTGGTATATTCTCTTGTTTAAACAATAAGTTTCATGTTGCAGGAATGTTCTGCGAACATTCCCGAGAACGTTTCCGCTTTTTGGGAATGTTCTGCAATTTGTACATTGCTACTTATAATACGGTTAAAAATTACTGCAGGTGAATTAGAAATGAAGTTTGTGACATGGATCTCTTGAATATTTTGTCACCTATATTAATTATGAATTTGTTCAGTTTGCTTGTTTTGGGATTGCAGTACAGACAACTTAAGTCACTGATATATACTCGTGGCCATATAGCTTCTGTACGGACAGAAGTGCGGAAGCGCAAGGTTAGTATAGTAGGTAGTGAAGTCTGTGGCAGATGTAGATATTCATTGTTTTTTCAGGTCGCAAATATATTATGTAGATATATGTAGCTAAATAGTTATCAATATTTCATATTGTATGTCGAAACATAGGCTGATGTAGGCTAACAAAGATATGATCATTTAATTTGGAACGTGCTCTTCATAAAAAAGAGTAGCAGTGTAGGATTCCGTGGTCGACATCGCTCCACTTTACATCTCCGGTAAGATATCTCGGTATTCAACGTAAGTTTCTACCATCATGGCGGCGGGTTAAATACATTTCAGAGAAACTTATTTATAGGCGTCCTTGATCGGCAGGTAAATATTCCAGTAAAATCGTTTGGCTGAAATAATTATGGAGATGCGATCCAGGAGCGTCGGGCCGGGGCTTCCGCGCGAGCGCGCCTGAAGTGGCCTACAGCGCCCGCACGGCCTTTGCCCCCCCCTCAATTACACTCACTTCACTTCCTAACCTGGCCTGACAAATGAATGTCAAGTACTCGTATTGATTTCTGCTCATTTCTTGTCTATTAATTACCGAATGTGCAATTCCATGTAGTCAGGCGGTATTGGATCGCTGGGACAGATAGATACACCTATGCACATTGATATTCAAAAAATAATGTTCCTCTCTCTATTGAAAATAAGCTTATTGTAGCTTATTTTTGTCGGGTAGCTAGAGTTATTAAATTACTTCGCATGTACTACGGGGTTAGCGTAATTATTACGCTTAATTTAGAAAACTACACATTTACATATTTATAAAACGAGTATACACCAGGATATTGTTCAAAGGGGGAAGCATAGCATCGCAGGAAGTACAACGTTGGGACAAGGAATACCACTATCAATATAAATATGTGGTGTGGTCGAGTATCTATTATTTAGGAAGGCACAAAATCTGTTCATTTTCCGAAAAATATGTTCACATTTTGTTTGCTAATGTTTAAGCAATGTATTTTATCATTTTATCAAAGCTAACTAAGTCTATCAGAAGCTTACTGCCATTGATAAATTGAAAATAAAAAAGCGAAATAGTCTGAATTTCGAAACTTTCTTGACAGAAATCATGACAAATCATTGCATATTATGTCAGCATAGATTTAAATCTAGTCATAATTACCTATAATTACAAAATAGGTACCTACCGAACGCTTTTTTGGAAAAACTTAAAGTTATTGTGTCATTTTAAGAATCCGCATTACAAAAACTCTACAGTATGATAAACGTTACATGAAATATTTACAAAAGTTAGTTGCCAAAGTAAATTATCGGCGGGAAAAGTTAGTTACGAAGTAAAATTCGTAGTAACAAAGTTCGGTGTAAAGATATGAATAGACGCCGTTTTTTGTACAAAATCAATGTCACTAGTTATTTCGATAACGACGGTGACTGTGTTCTCGGTTGCCTATCCAATGTAATATTGAGAGTTTCTAACAATTTGCTGAAAATGTTATTTCAATTGAACACTTTTTTATTTAGATTTAGAGGGCTAGATCCCCGTACAGATTATTATCGGTTAGTACTTACTTCACTTAATTTTAACTATTTACTGCCACTTATCACGCTAAAAAGGTCACGCACAGACCAACATCATTATCAGTCACCTGAAAAAGTAGGTTCAAATATAGGTACAGCAGCAATTTTAATTATAGGTACTTTCAGAGCTTACTAACAATACAATGGCAAACAGGCGAGCAGGTAAGACAAGGATTGCAGTGCAGTGGAGCACAGACAAGAGATGTAACCTCCACCTTTTTTAAAGATATTTTTCTCAAACATGCACTATAATGTTGACATTATGTTCCTCATAATAGGCCGCGAAGTATCTCGGTGCAGATTTGCTAAGACAATAGACACGAGAGGTCGTTAAGGTTAACATTGCAGGCTAAGGACGGCCACATAAATTTGTGCATCACGGCCATCAAAAAATATAAGCCATATTAACGGAATATACCTATAGCGGCAGAAGGATTAAAACCGAAACATTCTAAATAACAGTGGTGTTACGCAAACAGGTTACGGTAGGTGGTTAAACAACGAAACATCCCTTAAACTATCACAGCCCTTGAAAACAAAATACCTATCTAAAAATACGACAACCACATAACATAAAGGCATGATGTTAATTAAAATCCGTAGGTACATATTTAAATTAGTTCCTCACTCTTCCGACAATCGGGGAATGGCAGGTTTATTTGTTACCAAACATTTCGGCGCTTTATTTCGTTTTTCTGTTTGGGTACTATATCTATAGTAGCTGACTGTTAAAAGGCCGATACAAAATTAGTACATTATTCAATAGCCGAAAAGGGTGCACGAAAAACAATGGCTTAGAAAATATAAAACACCACGGGGATAGAGTGTAGGCTTATTTGGGTACATCCAAAAAGGTAAAATCACAGAAGAAGGATGCTCGTAAAATCCCTAGATAAATAAACAAATAAGCTGGGATATGGACAAACCTGCGGAATTGTTCTTGGAAAGTTTATGCGTCAATTCGGATAGCCAAGGGGCATACGTCACGATTAAACCATGTAAAAATAAAATGTCACCTTCCATCAATCCTATTTGCTTTAAATGTTTAATCAATTCATAAATTATTCTATATCCTACCTGGAAGTGAGTATTATGGAGGTGGTTACTAATACGATTTCTGTATATTATCTTTGGAATCATATTGCTAAAATTGTATAGTAAATTTGCTGTTGGAAAGGGATTCACAATTCGCGTTTCAAATTTGATCGTATTCGTAACTTATATTTTGTTTATTTATTTAGTTTCTAATTCATTTGACCAAAACCTAACGACTGCTCGGTGATCTTTGCTATGAAAGGTAAAGTGAAAGTAATGTCGTGATTGAAATAAAAACAAATATTTATAATAAGTCCAATAGTCGTACCCCTCATAAAAGTCATTCAATCATTCCGCACTTTACCGTGCCACTTTTTTCAGTTTTTTTTTTTTGTAAGTAGAGTTAATGTATTGCTAGACTCATACCCGAGGTACAGCCGATTTAAGTAATTTGTGAATTATATGATACATTAATATGAAATAAATATGTCTGTATCCTTTATTTACATAATATAAAATATATTTATTTTCGCCAAACATCCTTTGCTTTCGCTAATTATTAATATTTATATATATCAAATCTAATATATTTATTTGCGAGAGGAATCCTAGTAATTAGACATAGAAGCCATATAAACTTTATAAGTATAACATCAGAGGCAATGTTAACAACACATTAAATGTTAACATAGTGAAAACTTAAAAGTATGATGAGTAGGGATTTATTTATAGGTAGTCTAATTACCTAAAAAATAAAACGTACAAAGGCGATTTTTTGCATTTACCGGATCTTATCCAGATAACTTTCCCTGGTGAGATCCGTTAAATGGAAAAAATCGCCTTTGTACCTTTTTTATTTTTACCCTTTTTGTACCTTTATCATTTTAGACAACAAAGAAGTTATCTGTCTATTCAGGGCTCGATCCAGCTTAAAGTTGCAGTAAAATTGCAATCGCGTCGAATGGACAACGGGTTCTTAACATACAGCAGCTGTATCTCGTAGCTGATGATGTATGAAATAGTGCACACAAATACACGATAATAACTCCGCATCTCCGCCTCTAGTAAAATTGGTACTAGTATTGACCGGTCAGCCTAGATAATTCAACATGAGCAACTTAATCGCTAATCGCCAGTGTACCAACCAAGTATTCACTATAACAAAGCTCGTTTACAATATTCTATATCAGTATTTGTTCAACTTGGTAAGCTTAAGTTGAATGCTATACGCCGAACAATGGGCAGATAAATATGAAAGCACTGATTGTGGTTTGTTAGAGTGGCATGAAGTTCACCGCTCCGCGATGCCGTTTCGGACACTCGATTCAATCGAACAAGTCTAATCGTGTCAGCGGAGAGCAATTCATTTAAAACAAGTGAAGCCGTTTTCAGTAATAGATGTTAAAAAGTCAATTGACTGGTATTATAAGTACTTAGTCTGTATTGCAAGAATTAGATTGCGTACCATTTTATCAATCTTTTCATAGCGTCTTCCCCCGAGAGTCTTCGCGAGTAATATTTGTCAAGATAATGATTTGTCTAGCTAGCTATCTTTAACTTTATTTTTCCATACCTACACGAATAAAAATAACTCGTAAAAGATTAGGTATTTCACTAAATCTAAACGAACTTCAGATGTCAGATTTGACAGCCTTAGGGGTAGGTAGGGGGAGGTATTTTATTGTAAAGGCTTTCCAGAGTTTCCTTCGCCAAATAGCACAAGAACCCTTTTGGAGTTTTCATTTATTATGGGGGGGGGGGGGCTATTGTCAAAAACAACAAATAACAAGTAACAAATAAAAAAAGAATAATAAGAAGAAACGTTGTCGTTACATCTTACAAACCTACTTAACAAGAAAAACAAAACCAAACTTGCGAGAGCATACGTAGTTTAATGGCGCCGCTGTACCCGGTGAAATTCGGTACGCGAGACTGATTTTTGTACATGTTATTGCTACAGTACTATTTTATTTAGTTGCATGTCAAAGCTATGTATTTTTTTAAGTATATGCACTCACTCCTGCTATTTTAGATTATTTGAAAGGTAGCAAATTATGTAATTACGAAGCCACTTATGTTTCTTTCGTCTATAAACAATAATCTAGTATGCACTCCGGATAACTTGTAAAGTTTTAATTATTAATTTTCAGAATTCTTGATAGTTCTTGTGTACTGATTTTTGCCACATTAAATTATTTAGTTAATCGGTAAATACGAATAAGACATATTGTGTTAGAACCAATTCTGTTGAGAAATTAGTACACTAATTTATTTTTATCTATTTTTTAATGGTTTTAATTTAACTAATACTGTTAGGAATAATCAAGCATTACATTTTAATAATCTTATTCATTTAATTAATTACTAATTTCAATTTAATACTCCTTTAAAAAAGTGCGGTATTTTTAAAATGAGTATTATTACCCAGGTGCTTCTGTTGCTTATTTCCGTTTGTTTAGTTTTCATTAATTACCTAAAACATTTACGTGCCTATAAACATTAGCTTCGCTTACGTTTACATAAAAGTATAAAGTGTTATTGTCTTCCAAAAGCGTGAGCCGCGGACGCGTACGCACGGACGACATTAATCACGAGCTACGGCAAGGGACGGCAAAAATTACATTTAACCCTGAACGGGTTTAATCAAGAAAGTCGTATGTACGGCTTAAACTAATGCAGAAATACGCGTTTTGTCCTAAACTGCCCACTGTTAGATCAGAGCTACGAAACGAAACTCGGTAGCAGACGTAACTACTAAAACCAAGGCTTCCATAACTCAAACTTATAAAGATAATTGTCCGATGGACACCGACGCTAGAGGGTTGAAACATTTGCTTCTGTTGAATCGACATGATGAAACTATTATTGACACACAATACATCTTTCTAACGAATGATGTCATTAACCAAACATGAAATAAAAATAATTTAGCGTAATGTATGAAAATCAATTGACCTGGCATGATGTGCATGTTTGCCCACCATAATAACAAAGTGAACAGGCCCCCGGGCGCCTTGCGGTGCTCCCGTGGGACAGGAGCGCCCTGTGCGAATATAATTTTGTAATATGCGTTTTGATTTAGTTTTTACTGTAGAAATTTAGATGAAGTATCTGTCAAATTTCGATACCATCATAAATATTGCTGTTCTTTTTTATTTATTTTATCTTCTTTTTGTTGTTTTTATTATTATTTAGACCCATGAATATAATCCGAAGAATATAAACCAGTAAAGTTAAAAAGTAATACTTCAATATGCCCGTAAAAACGCATGCAATAATAACACACCATGGTTAATTCGCATTGCAGATTTTTATATCATAGAGGATTTAAGCAAACAAAACAATGATCAAGCGTTATATAACATGTTGCGGAGCGGGATAACAACGAAAGTGCTAAAGGTTTTTTGTAAACAAAAGTCTTACCGGTTCAGTCGTGAAGTGTAGCAAAAGTGGAATATTCGAGTTTAGAGCTTAGTCGCGGTAACTTAGAACAAAGAAAAAACGCAGTGCGTTAAGCGCGAAGCGTGGGGGGTGTCGAACCGGGGTCGCGGCGCGCCAACTCTCGCTGAGGGCGCGAATACGTGTGGCTGGCGTCCACAGGACCGCTCGCGGGGAAGGCTGGAGTAGAAGTCGCGGCGCCCTCCGGCCCTCTGCCACAGTTACGTAACTCGCGCGGAGTAGCGCAGCGCGGCCCGGACCCCTCACCCCGTCTTTAGGGAAAAGATGAATGAGCAAAGTTTCCTAGCGGTCGCTAGTCCACGGATGGCTTCAGATCAGCCCGCGTTACATAAAGCTCGCGCACGCGCTCTGGTACACCGACCGACGCTGCAGTGTCCTCGTCTAAGACGCCCGCGCCGACATACACTAACAACAACTTCATTAATTTAAATGCATCAATTGGTCTTTACCAAGGTTTGTTATAAGTTTAGTGTCAAATCAAGAAACTAAAAACATTATTTATATTTAAAAAAAACCTGGAGTATAGTATAGGTACCGGCTGGCTGCTAAGTAAAGGTCCTCTCACGCGTCTCCGTCCATTACAATATCAGCCTAATATAACGACGTCAGATCGTTTCGCTGCCCTATATGAGGCTACCTTATTTGTGCCCAATCAGTGGTTATTTTGGCCCACAAGATACAAACAAAATATGAAGAAAGAATTATTTTTATTATGTAAATAATCATAGAGGTAATAAGTCTTCCGATATTTAAACTGTAAATATTTTTTTTATGTATTGAATCAAAAATGATCCATACCTATAGGTAATAAATAATAATATTTTTTATTATCTTCTGTTCGAAGTTTAATTGGATTTCAATAAGTGACAACATCAAACAGAAGTTTTATAAGCAAATGCTTTGACCTAAATATGTTTAGGTACTGTTAGAATTGAATTTGTAAGGTGTATACTTAAAGGATGACCTTTAGCCTTTAGCCCATGGCTTTGCTTTCAAATTTTACCTACTATTGACGTCACCGTAGGATAACGCATTCAACGGTTTTGACAACTTAACAACGAGAGCGGCACTTTTGTTATATCTGAATAGCCACGTTCGTCCACTGAACATACCTACCACCTACCTACCACCACAGGGAGCAATTTCTGAGCCACTCTTGCCAGGCGGATTGGCGATCATAGTATGCTCCTCAACCGTTCTAAAGGACGCTGTGGCCCGTTCACATGTTATCGCTGTTTAAGGACAATATTTCGGCTCCTTTTGTTATTAATATACAACTAAGAGAAGATAAATTTTAATAGCGTAGGTTTAATTGTATTCCTAATCCTTTTAACATAAGTATTGCGATTTACCCACTGCATTGCGTCATTTTATTTATTGAACAGGACTACGTACCGACATACGGCAATCGCTTTGGGGGAAGTCAGAAGTCATAAGTAGGTTTTTATAGACCTCTTCATTATTGTAATAAAATAACGAAAAATATTTGAGTCGATGGAAAGGTTTCCATAAAATATATTTTATTTACAACCTATGTATGAATTACTACTTCTGATATAAGTAGATACATGATTTTATAGGTTTTTCACAGACTGCATGTCACATTGAACTGTATTAAATTCTCGCTTAACAAGGTCCGTTGCTATCGGCGTTGAAATCAGTTTATTACAATTGTACAAAACACCATAATGAATCTGCTTGAAGAATCTTTAATGCAAAAGCTTGCAAAAGTGAAAATTATAGATTTTACAAACATTTTGAAGGAGTTTCATAACTGAATTATTATATTATTTACACAATTTTTATTTATCCGAGGTAAATATAAATTATAGGTATCAGTGGAACTGGACATAATTTTCGTATCAGAATTGCTCACCGCTCAGATAAATAGGTACTTAAGGTAATATTTCACTAGGTTCCCACTACGGAACCTATCCACGCATCACCACTGAAATATTATCAGAGTGAAAGTACGTTGAAAGTGCACAACGTTGACGAACATATGATTTTCAACACTGCTTCATTTTTTATAAGATCACTGTACGCTAGAACTTAAACGTCCAAGTCTGTCATTTGCTGAATAACTGATTTACCTATTGGCTGTATTACAGACGGCAGGTTTCGATAATTTACGGCGGTGGCGCCACCGTTTGGGGTTCCGTAAAGTCCCTA
The DNA here is from genome assembly GCA_022674325.2 of Grapholita molesta. Lineage (NCBI taxonomy): Eukaryota > Metazoa > Arthropoda > Insecta > Lepidoptera > Tortricidae > Grapholita > Grapholita molesta. The sequence continues at coordinate 24,396,096 of CP053120.2, read as the reverse complement.
AACTACTTATGTAACATATTTAGTGATGTCTCTCGGGTCCTTCCATTAAACTAATTTACCAAGCGGCTATAGCTTTGACCTCTTTACATACCTACATAAACTTAACAAGGAGTCGGAGTGTGTTAGATAATTTCAATATGTAAGGCGATTTTAATATATCACTTTACGATGATAACTCATCAATTATTGTGAAGCTCGACATGACCTTTAAGTTATGACTGAATCGTATCGATTCGCATAGTAGGGACAGACAAATCAATTAGACATGTATACATATAGCATGAGTGTGTTAGTAATTACTAATAAAATGCATGTATATTTATGTTGGCACTTCAAACATATCTCTCGATATATTTGACTTTGACTATACTTGAAAAAGTAGGTAACTGATTCACGAGTCACTTCACAAACCGATGCAATCGCCGAATCCGCCGATAACCGAACGCAAACACCAATTGCCAAATGGTGACCGACACCCGACACTCGAATTTTTGTGATTTTTCAGGTTTTTATTACTGCTCCGTAAAGGATATCATAGCGTAATATAATATGTAGGTAGGTACATTGGTTACCATGCCTAAAGACATGTTTTCGGCATATATTTTATGAAATTACTCATGATAGTCACGACACTGGTCTTGTACCGTTGTTACGATATATCTATACCACAACATACTTAATATATATAATTCATAATATTAAGTATGTTGTGATATAGATACATACACATGTTATCATGGAAGGTCGTCAAGTGCTTTGAGTAGCTCCTAATTCTGCATGTACCTACACAGAAATACATGCCTATATCTACCAAAAACGCTTATATGTATGTACTATTCCAGTAGTAAGTAACTAATATAACTAAGTAAATAATGGTAGTAAATTAATATTCCAATATTGCATTACATACCCTATAATTGATTTCATAACCATCATTTTTCTACCTACACGGTTACGTCTTATTTCATGATTTCTCTGTATAACATTAAGGTTATACAGGGTAGGGACGAGTAATCAGACAAATATCTTAGCTACAAACTTCTGAGGCCAAAACGCGTCTTCGCGTTCTTTTTTACAGTAATTTTATTACCATTTATCGAGAATTATTTTTGTAACATTTACCTTAGTGTTTATCACTGACTACCTATAATAGTTGTCGTTAAGGATTATTAGAATATAACCCTCTAAGATATCAGAATCAGATATCAGAAGCCTCAAAGGCTTAAAGGGCAACACGCGTGTAAATCCTTTGGAATTAAATGGCGGTGACTGCTTATCATCAAGCGGGACGAAGGTTCGTTTGCCACCGTCGTAGTACAAAAAAATATTTACACGAATACACGAATACACTATTCGAATAAGTTGGGTGACTCGGGTGACGCGTTGTTATCGTGTTTAGGTTGGAGAAAGTTATCAGCACGAAAAGGAAGCAAAATAAAGGCATTGAGGGCGAGGCAGTTCGCGCTCGGATTCTTCGGGCTGCCACGTCAGGAATAATAATTGCGATTAATTATAATGCCGGCTATTCAAACTCTCACTTTATATTCTCTCATTGTCACCGGAACCACACTTTCATTTGAATGTTACAAATAATTAAAGCTACTCTTTAAAATTTGCAAATTCATTTTATAGTCAGTTGTGTCCCTGCCGTGACGAAGCAGGAGGCGTTTATTTTTGTATACGAGTATCACCAATATTTGTCCTGAATTCTTGTCTTGTATTAAGTACACTATTTTCTATCGATCTATATTATTATCAATCAGTCAAGAGTCAGTCGAATGCATAATGTACATTTTAATCAGCAATATATATTGCCAAATAAGTCTATAGGTATATTGTTCATGATAGCACGTATAATGCTTAGATATTTAGTAATAGTACATTACTGCAGCCGCCGGGAAAAAGGGGGCTGAAGGCTGAGTTGTATATACGGCCGACCGTAGGGAGGCCGGATAGTATACGAAGCCTTCAAGACCCTTTCACGGCTAGGCATGTATAGTGCTTTTCTCAAACTAATGCAATGAAATAAATAAATAAATACCACTGATCAAGCTTCACGACATAAGTTTTTTAATTTTCCCTCCAATCCCGCTTTTTAGTATTTTTGCCTTCGATGTAATAATTAATGACTATCATAAATAGTCTGGCTATAATTACTATATACAACATTTAGAAAAACCACCAAAAAAGAATACACTTACCTTTTAAATGATGGCGCTACGGCATCTGCCTTTGGCGGTACACAATAACAAAATATAGATAAATAAAACCGGGCCCGGTTAGATTATTCAATTTTTATACACCCGTAACACTATATCTAAGTCACAAAAGCATTAAATCACACCATTTACCACTATTTAGTCTTAATAAACAGAGTTTTACACGCCGAGAAACTTTTCCATTCCGCCATTATTAAAACAAGTAAAAGTGTCCTGTGATTGGTTGACTCAAAAATGCGTTCAAAAACGCGCATGCGTGGAGTAGTGTTTGGTGTTGCCAATACAATTTTAAAATTGAGAGCATGAATAATAAATATAATAATGTAATAACCTGATGATATGAATATTCATTTACATGATATATAAAATAAATTTCTTCATACCATTTCGTCTGAAATAAGCGAGATTATTTTTTAGCCCGCTAATCATTTAGTCACTAAAAATGATAAAAAAATATAATTCAGCTGTTTGAACAGGCTTCATGAACACAGACGCCAGGTATACATAAAAATTATAAAAAAATTACTTCCCGGCCTAGGCCTTCAATTTTATATGAAATTCGTTACCTGTCCTCTGGAGTCGATCCACCCTAAACGTGATACTTCGAATCCTATTATGACGCACGTAACGAAGACATTTCATTGCATGTTTGAGAAAATATTATTTACGTATGCGGCGCTACGCCCGACCGGGACTACGGCGTAGCGCGCTGTTGTTTGAAAACCAGCCTACAGAGCTCTTATAGTAGCGTAAAAAGTATTTTCGGTATTGTAGGTGAATATTTTTAATTTATTTTCTGAACTATGGGTAACGTTACGTTCCAGCTAAATATGTTTGTCTTTCGGAGATAACTTACATAGTCTAACGCTTTATAAACAAGTGTAGCCATCTAATGAGAAAAACAGGTACTGAAGTCATGTTAAGTGATATGCAACGCGATCCGTTAGGAGGCGTTGCTGTAGGACCAAGAGGTCATGGTGTTGATCCAAAGTCGCGGCGCAAGATGTCACTACATTACATTATGTTGGAGTAGCCTCAAGCAAGACAATCATCATTTATTGTAATTAACAAAAGGACCAGTATCAGAATCTGTTTATGGATGTATATATAATCTAGGCATTAATAAAATAAAAATTGGCAAAGTACGAGTGAAACTCGTGCACAATGTGGGAATTTTCTTCAATTTTGTTCACTATGTTGTTATGGTATTAATCGTTGCTTCATTCTATAAGAAAGTCAATACCGATTTTTGAGCGTCGAGTACTCGAATCGTGATATTTTAAACTTTGTCTGAAACAAAGGAATGATATTTTAGAAATATGAATGATAGGTACAAATTAATAATCGTGGGTATCAAATCTATACGTTAGATGCCAAAAATAGTGAGAAACTTTTGTGTGCAATAATTTTCGTCCTCAGTTTTTTTTTTAATGTTTAAGAAAAGCACTATACATACTTCTAGGCGTGAAAATGGGCCATTGGTGTGCTATCGCCCTATCGAATTTGGTCTATTGTGTCTTTGGCGTTTAGCTTATGTATGGCGTTTTTCGTGTTTGGCATTATGCGTCCAATAGCTCGTAACCGGTGACTGAATGTATACGTATAGATAGCGCTCTCCATAGAAAAATACCTTATAAAAATGACTCCACGGGCGCTGACACTGACAGCTATCCTCTCTCCATAAATATGTCAGAGCTTGGAATTTATCTATTGCGCAATTACACGCTATTAAAAAAAAAGTAGTGATTGGTAGAAAAAAGTTTAAAGCATCAAACTTCATGCGCGATGTTTCATTATGGCGTCATCAAACTTACAGGGATGATGCCAACCAAGATGGAACCAAGTCATATAAATATTATTTAGACGCGATGTTATTATTAGAAGATTACTCATGTTCTTACTTTTCAAGAAGGTTTAACGGTAATGTACTGGAAAACGCTGATTTGAGCCTCCATTGGGGCAATGTGACTTTTGAACGTTGAGGTTAATATTCGTTACTTTTTGCGCGACTAAGCCCCGTTTTGTTTATAAATATAATTAATTGCAAATAATAAAACTTATAATACGGGTAAATACAAAAGTTAAAACAATATTATTGGGTAGTATATACGTATTTTGGAATAATTAGAATACATACCTACATACAACTTTTATAAAATGAAATTAAATGTAATATAATATAAGCATTTATTCCGTATTTATTTCTAAGATTTAACATTTTAAACAAAAACACAACGAGCAAAAAAGGAACAAGAAAAACGAAATACAAAGATTTTATTAGGAAACAAAGTACCAAATTTCTTCATATAACATACCTAATCAAACAAACAAACTCTTATCTAACCAAAAAAAACGTTAATTATTCCTAACCTATAAAATGAGTATAACCAAACTATCACCTCAGTGTTGTTTTTAAGCAAAATGGATATCCTGCAAAAAAATAACTTCATAAAAATACGATCAAATATGACTAAGTATTTGTAAAGTAGCGTGATGGCCATTGGCATGGCATCATCATTTGACTTTAGTAGGGATCTTGCCAAAATATTTTGCACATGTATTTTTTATGACTAAAAAGCTAAAATAACAATTATCATCATTAATACTTTAGTTAGTCGTAAAGTTACCTAAACGAGACATATTCTAAAACACGAATCGGCACTTATTGTTTCTGATACATGTCAAGTCGACAAGGCTGTTTACATATGAAAAAACATTTGAGTTTAATATATTAGAGTCACAAAAGATTCATAAACTTATTCAGAACTAGGATACTGAGGCGGTAAAAGTGACAGATAAGGAATACTTTAATATGAAAACAAAAATAAAAGTACTTCATCTTTGGAAAAAAATTGGTACCATTTGTTTAATTTTTGCCTGGATGAGTTAAGTAACGAATTTCTTTTAGCTATATAATGTAAACCAATTTTGATGAATCTTCGATGATTGATTTAATTAATAATATGTCATGGTGTACGGGGCCTGAGTGATGTTTTAAAGTATCAAAAACGTCGTTAAAGGTTGGTCGCTACGTGTTGGAAGCATTTGTTTGCTATAATTGCCAGATTGTGTTTACTAGATAAACAGTTCCCACTCCCCACTTTCATAATATTACATAAAACGTCTTCTGCACGATAACATATTTTTAAATACCATTACTGACGGATATGTCAAACCACCAAAATCTTTTAAAGACAGCAGTTTGTGGTAGTATAATTTTTTCGTCGCAAATAAGGAGAAAGTACATTCTTCACAATTAATTTTTGAGATTAGTTTCTTGGCTACAAAACCAGAAATATATCCAATAATTTACTCTATTGTTTCTGGCAGGTTGGTTTGAACGTCCAGCATTGATGAGAGAATGTCACAATTTTCCTTTTCAGGAGAAGGCGGTTCTGGTTAATTGGAAATTTCACATTAGTCAGACCGGAAACCTGGCAATCTCATTAATTAATTTCGTAGATGATGTGCAATTAAATATTGGGAAATCAACGAGTGGTGTGCAGTTGCCGGTGAATTTAGAACTTAGTTCTAAATTAGCAAGGGTTTTTCGGTATATTCCTTTAAACTGACGTGCATTGGGATTGTTGTCGCATCGACCGTGATTCCATATAGCACAGGATAAAAGTTATATATTATATGGTCTTGGCTAAACTTGTAGTACAGAATGAACTGTAACATTCTTGTTTTCAAAACCAGTTCACGAAACAAATGCTTAAAGCTTTCAATGCAAACCAATAGTCCCAAAAACCCTGTATTTGGTTTGCACGACTGGCTTTTCATTTTCCTCACGCATTATCATCTTTCGGCCGTTGACAGTTTGTCGGATTGATGTCATCACTTTAATCTTAAGTCCAAGTATGTAAGTCTTGGTTTCATCAAGAAAACTCATTATATGTTCATAGTCGCTTGCTCGCACAGGACGCTTATAGCCTTTATTTTTGAGAGAACTAGAATTAAGGATGTCAAATAAATTGTTTGTCTTTAAGAAATTTGAAGTAGGATCTGCACCATTGAATTTAGGCGTTTCGTGTTCATCTGAACATAGATATAATGCGTTGGCAACACTGTTGCTCAACAGTTATGTAGCAAGTTTGACATTCATAATGTTATTCCGAAAATTTTAATGTTTGTCTGCTAATTTATTTGCAAAGTGCAGACCCAAATTGTTTTGTAAAAGTATGAGCTCTTGCAAATACCTACCGCCATTCTATTAGATCACCATTTTCGCAGATTAATTTGTGTTTCGTTTCTAATGTGTTCCTCACCAGTTTCACCATGTGACACGGATCTAATATGACTTTAACTGGTTTACCAGTCACAGGTGATAAAAAATGTTTTTAACTTTGCTGGGTCTTTGAAGTTGCGTCCTAATGTTTTAGCCATAGCAATATTAGAAGCATAGCCATCGAAAGTAAGACTGACTACTACTGCTCCCGCCTGATCACATTTTTTTAAACAAGCGTTTATAATATTGCAACGCTGGTCAGCATTTAGGCCATTTATATAAAAAAATTACCAAATGGCAATTTGAATGAATCATTTAACGAAACCAACAGTAGCACATACGCCTGTGTGGCTACTTCATCTGGAGTACCAAATGTAACCTTCTACTGTTCGACCATTAAAAAGCTTCTGCTGTCTTATCGCCATCTCGTCTACTACGACTACTACGAGGCACGCTAGATTTTTGTCACTTACTTTATATTTTTGTCTCAATGCTCCAAAAGCTTCCTCACTTTTACAGATCTTACACATGTTATTTTTGTTTTTAAATGCTTTGCATCATGCTAATAAACTTTGTGATTATTTTTTAAAATTCCAGTGATATAAAAAATACAACAATTTATTACACAGAAGTTTCCTCAGTAAACCCGGTGCTTGCATCGATAATTTGATACCATTTTGATAAAGTCGATGGATGAGGCAAAAATGAATCTAATTCTTTTCGTAGATATTTGTATGCAGCAATAATTAAAAGTCAGGGCGTATTTTTTATAGCCAGTGTAAACTTAATAATAATTCTTTTATTTTTTCCTTTGCTTCTTTGCAATATTAGAAATATCCCTTGACACATCTGGTAAGATACTAACTGTTTTATTGCGATTAATTTCATCTTGTTTAAGATTTTTAATAACCTCTTTTTTCGTTTCGTTTTAATCCTTTTAACATAAAACGCATTCTGCACGATAACATATTTTTAAATACATACATACCATTACTGACGGATATGTCAAACCAGCAAAATCTTTTAAAGACAGCAGTTGTGGTAGTATAATTTTTTCGTCGCAAATAAGGAGAAAGTACATTCTTCACAATTAATTTTTGAGTTTAGTTTCTTGGCTACAAAACCAGAAATATATCCAATAATTTGTTCTATTGTTTCTGGCAGGTTGGTTTGAACGTCCAGCATTGATGAGAGAATTTCACAATTTTCCTTTTCAGGAGAAGACTGTTCTAGTTAATTGGAAATTTCACATTCGTAATAAATTCGTAACATTGGGAAATCATGTGTGGTATGTAGTTGCCGGTGAATTTAGAACTTAGTTCTAAATTAGCAAGGGTTTTTCGGTATATTCCTTTAAACTGACGTGCATTGGGATTGTTGTCGCATCGACCGTGATTCCGTATAGCACCGGATAAAAGTTATATATGGTCTTGGCTAAACTTGTAGTACAGAATGAACTGTAACATACTTGTTTTCAAAACCAGTTCACGAAACAAATGCTTAAAGCCTGCAATGCAAACCAATAGTCCCAAAAACCCTGTATTTGGTTTGCACGACTGGCTTTTCATGTTCCTCACGCATTATCATCTTTCGGCCGTTGACAGTTTGTCGGATTGATGTCATCACTTTAATCTTAAGTCCAAGTATGTAAGTCTTGGTTTCATCAAAAAAACTCATTATATGTTCATAGTCGTTTGCTCGCACAGGACGCTTATAGCCTTTATTTTTGAGAGAACTAGAATTAAGGATGTCAAATAAATTGTTTGTCTTTAAGAAATTTGAAGTAGGATCTGCACCATTGAATTTAGGCATTTCGTGTTCATCTGGACATAGATATAATGCGTTGGCAACACTGTTGCTCAACACTTGTGTAGCAAGTTTGACATTCATAATGTTATTCCGAAAATTAAAATGTTTGTCTGCTAATTTATTTGCAAAGTGCAGACCCAAATTGTCTTGTAAAAGTTTGAGCTCTTGCAAGTACCTACCGCCATTCTATTAGATCACCATTTTCGCAGATTAATTTGTGTTTCGATTCTAATGTGTTCTTCACCAGTTTCACTATGTGACACGGATCTAATATGACTTTAACTGGTTTACCAGTCACAGGATGATTAAAAAATGTTTTTAAGTTTGCTGGGTCTTTGAAGTTGCGTCCTAATATTTTAGCCATAGCAATATTAGAAGCACAGCCATCGCAAGTAAGACTGACTACTACTGCTCCCGCCTGATCACATTTTTTTAAACAAGCGTTTATAATATTGCAACACTGGTCAGCATTTAGGCAATTTATAAAAAAAAAATACCTAATGGCAATTTGAATGAATCATTTAACGAAACCAACAGTAGCACATACGCCTGTGTGGCTACTTCATCTGGAGTACCAAATGTAACCTTCTACTGTTCGACCATTAAAAAGCTTCGGCTGTCTTATCGCCATCTCGTCTACTACGACTACTACGAGGCAGTAGATTTTTGTCACTTACTTTATATTTTTGTCTCAATGCTCCAAAAGCTTCCTCAGTAAACCCGGTGCTTGCATCGATAATTTGATACCATTTTGATAAAGTCGATGGATGAGGCAAAAATGAATCTAATTCTTTTCGTAGATATTTGTATGCAGCAATAATTAAAAGTCAGGGCGTATTTTTTATAGCCAGTGTAAACTTAATAATAGTTCTTTTATTTTTTCCTTTGCTTCTTTGCAATATTAGGAAATATCCCTTGACACATCTGGTAAGATACTAACTGTTTTATTGCGATTAATTTCATCTTGTTTAAGATTTTTAATAACCTCTTTTTTCGTTTCGTTTTAATCCTTTTAATATATAACGCATTCTGCACGATAACATATTTTTAAATACATACATACCATTACTGACGGATATGTCAAACCAGCAAAATCTTTTAAAGACAGCAGTTGTGGTAGTATAATTTTTTCGTCGCAAATAAGGAGAAAGTACATTCTTCACAATTAATTTTTGAGTTTAGTTTTTTGGCTACAAAACCAGAAATATATCCAATAATTTGTTCTATTGTTTCTGGCAGGTTGGTTTGAACGTCCAGCATTGATGAGAGAATTTCACAATTTTCCTTTTCAGGAGAAGACTGTTCTAGTTAATTGGAAATTTCACATTCGTAATAAATTCGTAACATTGGGAAATCATGTGTGGTATGCAGTTGCCGGTGAATTTAGAACTTAGTTCTAAATTAGCAAGGGTTTTTCGGTATATTCCTTTAAACTGACGTGCATTGGGATTGTTGTCGCATCGACCGTGATTCCGTATAGCACCGGATAAAAGTTATACTTAGGGCATACTGAAAATTCCTGGAACTGGCCACTTAGAATACGAAAATTAAAAAACAATTATAGGGTTTGAAAAAGGAACTCTCTGGCAGTATATTACTTTTTAATTTGTTACACTGTCATTTGTTTTTTCATCGTGACGTTGGATTGAAATTCGTGTGTCGTAGTCGTAATGAATTTAAGTCGTGAAAATTTTCGAAGCATGATTTTTTACGATTTTCGATGTGGTTTAACTCAGCAAGAAAGTTGTCAAAGACTTCAATTAGAATTTAGCGATGAAGCCCCATCTCGTAGCTCTGTTTATTCGTGGTTTAGTGAGTTTAGACGCGGACGTGACCATCTCCATGACGATGAACGTGAAGGCCGGCCGGCGACAGCGGTTACCGATTGTAATACTGATACTATACGACAATTAATTGAAACTGACAAAAAAATTACCTGTCAGCAAATACGTACTACCTTAGGCATTGGAATGAGCCAGGTGCAAAAGATACTGCATTTTCACCTTAAGGTTCGGAAACTTTGTACGCGATGGATACCGCACGATTTGACGGAAGACCAGAAACGACTGCGTGTAGAGTGGTGCCATAAAATGTTCAAAAAATTTGACGGCGGACAATCAACGGCTGTATATAATATCGTGACAGGTGACGAAACCTGGGTTTACTGCTTTGAACCAGAAAGGAAAAGTCAATCGGCGGAGTGGGTCTTTCCTTTTGAAGACTTGCCGACGAAAGTCAAAAAAAGTCGAAGCACTGGTAAGAAAATGGTTGCTTCTTTTTTCGGCAAATCAGGGCATTACACCACTATACCGCTTGAAAACCAAAAGACAGTAACTGCAGATTGGTATGTAAACACGTGCTTGCCCAGAGTGTTTGACAAAGTTCGTGAAAAGCGTCCCCGTAGCAAAATAGTCCTCCACCACGACAACGCGTCGGCACATTCCGCCAAGGCAACGAATGCGTATTTGAAGGCCTCAAATGTGGAATTAATGACTCATCCGCCATACAGCCCCGATCTCGCACCATGTGATTTCTTTTTATTTCCAAAAATTAAAGATAAACTCAGAGGTTTACGATTTACAAGCCCGGAAGTGGCAGTGAATGCTTTCCACGAAGCCATCGAAGAGGTCCCTAAGGAAGACTGGACCCACTGCTTTTCACAATGGTTCCAGCGAATGCGAAAGTGTGTAAATAGTGAGGGTATATACTTCGAAAAACAATAAATATGTCATAAGGATAATAAGCCTTCTCATTTATCAGAATCCAGCAACTTTCAGTATGGCCCACGTATATGGTCTTGGCTAAACTTGTAGTACAGAATGAACTGTAACATACTTGTTTTCAAAACCAGTTCACGAAACAAATGCTTAAAGCCTTCAATGCAAACCAATAGTCCCAAAAACCCTGTATTTGGTTTGCACGACTGGCTTTTCATTTTCCTCACGCATTATCATCTTTCGGCCGTTGACAGTTTGTCGGATTGATGTCATCACTTTAATCTTAAGTCCAAGTATGTAAGTCTTGGTTTCATCAAAAAAACTCATTATATGTTCATAGTCGTTTGCTCGCACAGGACGCTTATAGCCTTTATTTTTGAGAGAACTAGAATTAAAGATGTCAAATAAATTGTTTGTCTTTAAGAAATTTGAAGTAGGATCTGCACCATTGAATTTAGGCATTTCGTGTTCATCTGGACATAGATATAATGCGTTGGCAACACTGTTGCTCAACACTTGTGTAGCAAGTTTGACATTCATAATGTTATTCCGAAAATTAAAATGTTTGTCTGCAAATTTATTTGCAAAGTGCAGACCCAAATTGTCTTGTAAAAGTTTGAGCTCTTGCAAGTACCTACCGCCATTCTATTAGATCACCATTTTCGCAGATTAATTTGTGTTTCGATTCTAATGTGTTCTTCACCAGTTTCACTATGTGACACGGATCTAATATGACTTTAACTGGTTTACCAGTCACAGGATGATTAAAAAATGTTTTTAAGTTTGCTGGGTCTTTGAAGTTGCGTCCTAATATTTTAGCCATAGCAATATTAGAAGCACAGCCATCGCAAGTAAGACTGACTACTACTGCTCCCGCCTGATCACATTTTTTTAAACAAGCGTTTATAATATTGCAACACTGGTCAGCATTTAGGCAATTTATAAAAAAAAATACCTAATGGCAATTTGAATGAATCATTTAACGAAACCAACAGTAGCACATACGCCTGTGTGGCTACTTCATCTGGAGTACCAAATGTAACCTTCTACTGTTCGACCATTAAAAAGCTTCTGCTGTCTTATCGCCATCTCGTCTACTACGACTACTACGAGGCACGCTAGATTTTTGTCACTTACTTTATATTTTTGTCTCAATGCTCCAAAAGCTTCCTCAGTAAACCCGGTGCTTGCATCGATAATTTGATACCATTTTGATAAAGTCGATGGATGAGGCAAAAATGAATCTAATTCTTTTCGTAGATATTTGTTTGCAGCAGGAGAGTAATAATTAAAAGTTAGGGCGTATTTTTTATAGCCAGTGTAAACTTAATAATAAGTAGTTCTTTTGTTTTTTCCTTTGCTTCTTTGCAATATTAGAAATATCCCTCGACACGTCTGGTAAGATACTAACTGTTTTATTGCGATTAATTTCATCTGGTTTAAGATTTTTAATAACCTCTTTTTTCGTTTCGTTTTAATCTTTTACATTTTGATAGTCTGTTTTCAGCCAATATCTGTTTATTTTTAGCATTTTTTATTAAAGTTCATGAGTTCTTGGGCTGTCTAGAATTGAGTTCAGGTCGGAGTCTTCTTTGATAGGAACGGTGCTAGAACATTCATTTGCCATGAACGGCAACGGTGATTGTAACGTTCTCTCGATACCGATATCGAATTCACACTTGCAACATGGACAGGACACCTGAAGATTATAAGTCAGAATGAAAAAATAATTTGGACAAAGTCGGCGCAGCCGCAGGGTGGGCTGAAGTCCGCGACCCGGAAGTACAAGAATCTCGACTCATTTCACTGCCTGTGGAGTCGATACTCTTGGTCCGTGGCACACAGCAAGCTCAGCGCCTGTTTAAAGAGTTGTCTAAGCGGCTGGTTGACACTACTGGGGATAAAAGAGCTGGCAGCTTCCTCACTCAATGAATAAGCATTGTGATACAGCTAGGTAAAGGTACACTCATCCTTGAAAGCCGCACACGGGCCAACTTGAAACAAATATTATTAATTTAATTTATTTTTAATTTAGTTTATTATTAAGTTATTTATTAAGTAGTTAAGTTATTTATTATTTTTTTAGATGTTAAGTTAATGAATACATCACAATACTCCGTTAATCGTTACAAAAAAAAAACTATTTCAACGCAATAAATTATTTACCATTCGACGTTTTGTTGGAATTGTGTTAGCACCATTTGAAGTTTCTGGCATATTTTCAGCAAAGTTAATAATAGTATTATCAGTATGTACCATATTGACCGTACGCACCATCTGAAATATTATTTTTAACTGAGTACATCGATTATTTTAACTAAATAAGTGTACAGTCCACGATAAGACGAAACCTTCGTTAACTAAAAATGTCCTTCCCACCAAACTCACGTTTTATGAGATGTTATAAAACGTTAGTTACTTGCTTCTATACAATTAATATGTTTGAATTTGTGTTCAAAACCTTTATAACTCGAAAAGACGAAGAATTTTCGATTCGTATAATTTTGACCTCCATAACTCAAAAAATGTAATCCAAACGCGTAATTTTATGTTCGTCACCTCTTTAAAACGATCGAATCGATAGAACGAACTTTTTAGCGTTTCCCTTGAGGTTTGTTATACTTAATCTAGGTTCCACAGCTGTACATATAAATACACACCAAACATATAATTAACCGTACCGTACAAATTGGTACAACGTTATCTTTAAGTCTTGCTAAACCATTGACAGTTTTATAATAATCACTCTCTGCGAAGTGTAAGCTGCATATCCGGGTGGTTAGGCTAGGGTACCAATCCGGTTCCTGCCTCTCTAATGTAACAGCATTCGTCCACTGGATTTTCTTTTCCGGATCCTTCGGGAAACTAGAATAAATATGACGGTAAGTTTACTGTACATTATTTCTATTGTATATATATATATATTCTATATGTCGGGTTTTTTCAAGCGCTTATAACTCGAGAACGGCTGAACCGTTTAAAATGATTTTAGATTGGTTGGAATCGTCACAGCCCTGATTGAGACATTAAGTACTAAAAAATCACAAAAATCTCGTGATTTTTGAAAGCTATCACTACTTTTGTCGCTTTTTAGGCGGTACGAAGTTTGCCGGGTCAGCTAGTTTTTATATAAAAAACGAATAATAGGAATCGCTAGTTACTTGAAACTAAAATAAATAGCATACTTACACTTGCATAACGCAATCCCAATTCTACCACTCAGTATCAAAAAGGTATAAGGCATTATGAAAATGGTATTGAGTTACGACATTTGGTTCAGCGTATTAGTATAGGTACAACAATCTTTTACTTTAAATAATTTTCTATCATGATCAGATTTAAACTTACACAAACCAATGGATCCCATCATTTTTCTTGTGTTTTGTCGAGTTGTTTCTACACCATTTCACCGCACACGAAGGCATTTTCTAGGGGTTTCTTTTGTAATAATTTTATGTTAACTGACATCTTATGTCATAGAAAGCTTCTGTACTAACGGCCCGGCCACGTCTATGCGCGACTTGCGGCGCGGCGAGCGTTTATCTGTTGTACAGTTACTGTAATACTAAAGCCCCATTTAGACCATGCAAGCACTTGTACCTATACGATTTTCATTACATGTATGCGGGGTTATAAAAGGCGACCGAATTCGCCGTACGCCCATAACCGGCAATGTAATGAAAATCGTATGCAAGTTCTTGCCTGGTCTAAATGGGGCTTTAGATGTGATAATAAAGCATTCTAAGTAGATCAAGCTGGAAAACTGTCGCATATTATATTTTTCATTTGTCCGATGATATAAAGTTAGGTATTGCTGTATCAGACATTCTACACTAATGAACAATAAGAGTCCCCATGTGATGACTAAAAGAATATGCAATATCCTTCCTAAAGAAATAAGTACAGAGATGAAATACGGATGTACAGAAACTAAAATACCTATACTAAAAGGAAAAATGTTTTTACATCCTCTAAGAATATTTTGAACATAATAAATAATTTTATTAATTAAGTTATCTTGTGTTTTGTAGTTGTTTAACTTATCTTTGTAAAAATTTTTGTAATATCTACCTGTCTGGGTTCTTCTGTTGTTCTTAGTTATACGTACTCGTAGTTATAAGAACTTCTATAACAGCGTGAAAGCAATAAATATATTATTATATTCTATTCAGCTCTATCGACGAATTGTTTTGTTTTTAATAATAACAATATGTATATATAAATTTTCGGAAAGTCCTAAGGTAAAATACTCGTTGTTTGTGTTTAAAACGTGTTTAAAAGTAGATTGTTTTACAAGGGGCTAAAGTAGGCCATAGTACCACGAGATGGTTATTTTCCCGAACGAAGTGCGGGAAAATTGTTCGAGGGGTAATATGGCGTTTAGACCCAAGTTATACATACTAGTTTTCACTTCGATTGCGAGAAAATAAAATAAAGTAACATTTTAACAATAAACAAATACAATTTTATCGCCCGCAATGAATTCTGAGTCAAAAATGTTTAATTTGGCAATCTATGTATT
Organism: Grapholita molesta; assembly: GCA_022674325.2. NCBI lineage: Eukaryota > Metazoa > Arthropoda > Insecta > Lepidoptera > Tortricidae > Grapholita > Grapholita molesta. Next base: position 24,380,601 of record CP053120.2, on the reverse strand, counting down.
TTTTTCAGTACTTTGATACAGATAGGATATATCTACGCCGTGAATAAATGCCATAGACAATGTATAATTTGGGCTTCAGAGTTTGCCAACGATTTAAACTTTTTTTTAATGCTTGTGAAGTAGGAACTAAAAAGCACCTAATGCTTTGACAATTTGATTGCGTTTCCTCATTGGTCGATTTTAATATTGCGGTATATTTGATTGGTTGATACTTAATACAAAGTTTTGTTTAATGATTTCATATTTTTAAACAGTATTCGCACCAAAAAATAATCTAGAGTTGCAATTAACTTCAATATGTGTCGTGATTGGTGGATTTAATAAGGTGAAGCATTCTGGTTGGTTAATTTACAACGTTTTGTATATCATAAATATGTATACATATTTTCCCAAGAGGCTAAATGTACTACTATAGTCCGCCTTGGCAAGCATAATATGACACACTTTTAGAGCATGAGAAGTGAAAAATTAATTGAATAATTGCCGAAATTTACTTTTGTGTTACACATAAAGAAAGTTTTCATGTGAATTGAAAATGATGTAGCATTGCGACATTTCAGGAACATGCAATAGGATATTGGGCTGTAAGGAACCGGTATCAACAAGACGAATAAATAAAAAAAAAAAAACATTAAAACAATAAAAGTGAACATTCAAAGTCAATGATTTCCAATGAAAGGGTTAAATCGATTGTGATAACACCTATATGTCTTAGAACGTTCGCTAGAAAACCTGCCTTTAAATACAAAAATGCAATTAAATTGGCCTGGTAAAGAGCTACGGTATCACAGACACACAGAGACAAGCAGACATACCTAAAGGTTCAACTTACACCCCTTTGTGCGACTTGTCTACATTTTTGGAAAAAAGTGTAGTTGGCATACATTAATACAACATAGTCAGATCTCAGTAATTTTATTAATACATATTAATGTATAAACAATAAAAATGATATTGTACACGTTTGCACTAATTGCCTACTATTTGCACTAATAATTATTACAGCGGGTGAACGAAGCTGGCGTTGTGTATCATCCCAGTAAAAAATTGCGTTTCTGTCATAACTTTTATTGGGATAGGACACCTGTCACAGCTCCGAATTTAAATTAAACATAAAATCATGTAATAATACTACAACGTAATACTAATACAATTCAATATAATAAAAAGTTGTAAATTACCTATATACAAATATGGCAATTATACACAGGAAAACCAAATTTTTATATTTGACTCATTGTTGATCACAAATTGAACTAAACCATATTTACTGAAAATGAACGCATCATTTATATTTTAAAATATGTTGATTACTTGTAGGTAATGGAAAAATAAATAACGATGTATGGGCTATTAAATTAATACCTGATCGTGTCGTGTGTCATCCAGCGATTAATAATATACATAGATGTCGAATTAAGTCTGCATAATGAGCCCACAAAAATGTTTCCTTAGAAGGCGAAGTCTAAAAAAGTATCCTTCAAGTATAGTTTGACATCGCCTAATATTTTACCACAGCGCACGAGATTTGACGTATGACATTTTATTTTATAGCCAATCCGAAGTTTCAGGCTAAGTCTGCACTGGCAGGCACGGCAGGTGGCTTGCTTGGTACCCTAAAACAAACGTTCTTGAATGTTTGCGACCGGCCGCACTGCACGCTTGGCGCCTAACTAGTCGCTTAGCGTCTCTTCAAGTAAACCAACTTGTTGGTTTTTTGAGCCGACACGCGAAGGCTCTAGGCGCCAAGCAAGCTGCCTGCCAGGGTGCGGACGTAGCCTCATGGTCCAATCACAACTTTTATTTAAATAGGGGAAATTATTGTATAATATCTAAAACCAAAATAAGGGCATAGAATACTGGGGTCATTTTTGGGAGCCATATTGTACTGGAAACGAAGTCTATGTAATGTATATACAATCGCTGGTATTATCGAATATTTTAAATAAATAGACGTATCGGTTGTAGTTTAACTTAAACCAACTACGCACGCAGTGCGCTAGCGCACGTGAATTGTTTTCGTTCGACATTGAATATCTCTTACCCTATATTTGACCATAAATTTTTCAATACATGTATTAATATTAATAATATTTAAGTGGCGTTTGTCAATTCCGACCACAAAAGCTAGGTCCGCGGACCGAATTCTCTCATGTGCGCTAATCGCATCTGTATATGTAATCACAATTAAAGCTGGATTCGCTTCGATTCACTTTTCATATTATATACTTAGTTTATTAATACCTATATTCACCATATGTCAACACGAAAAGTTACATTAATGCTCCCTAGTAACACTCTGCGCGCAAAAAATACACTGCAGGTGTAACAATAGTAATACAGGTCCGAATGATACCAATATCTAAACATTGATTTAATACGACTGATGATTCCCCGGTAAGTAGAGTACAAAATGAATCATATCCAATATAGATATATATATAACGCCACGGTAAGGAAAAGTTACCATCAGCAATGACCGACTAGTATTGTATGGATAAGTCATACAGTCATTGATTAAAACAAAAATCGTCTTTTCTGTCGATCCTGATTTGATTACAAGTTGTTTTTATGCTATAATGTTACACAAGAGAGGGAGCGGTTTGTGTTGATATTTTCATAGTCAAATGTTTTGTTTTAAAACCCTTATAAAAGACTTGCACAATGGCTACAGGAAAGACGCCAAGCTAATTGATCTGTATGACCCGAATATGTTTGCGAACATAATACAAATACTTAGTTTATATAGTGTTTTTTTAGGTCAATCAATTTATCTAAGAAACCAGAGTTTTGATTCAGTAACTGCAATCAATTGCTGAAACAATGTAAAAACTTCTTAATTAAGTTCTAATAGTACTACCAATATGTTACTTTATGAAATATGGCATCAATTATGGATTCGCCAATGTCAAAGTCATTTTAGCAAATCAGTAAAATAATATAACTAGTTTACTATCAGAGCATGCTGTTGGAAGCCACGAGCCGGCCGCGCCCCGGGACATTTAGTGGAAGAACGGGTTTCAAAGGAATATTTCATTAGCCGCCCAATTTTTATTTGATGAATCCATAATGACCTATAATAAATTTAGATTTTTTTTTAATTTATATTTTATATACGACATTTAAATTATATGACCTATTAAAATTACACACTAAACTCGTCAATGCCGCAAATGTCATAATTGGTATTTTAAATGACCTTTTACATTTTTATATATGAAAAACATTTTATCTACACCCATAACATAACCCCTCTATGATTTCGTTCAAACAGCAAATAACATGTTACAGCATATTTCTTATCATTGTTAATGTCAATATCAAAATCGATATATAATAAAGACATTAAAATTTTGAATTTTTGAAAAACAAACCAAGTGGTTACTTACTATAAAAACGATATGAGAATTAGGCTTGATTCTAGTTACACTCTGAATTAAAAAAAAACTATGAATGCTTGGAAAACGTTTTCTTTCGCTGACATTACACCGGAATTATTATTGAGTTTTATTGTGTATGTCATGTCACTGTACATAATTAGGTAATTAGGCATACGAACGCAAAAATACTCGTTTGATGTTATGAATCCTGTATTTTTATGCCTTACTTTATATATTAAAAAAAGTACAGTATATTGTACAGTCACCGTCATATAGTTGGTAGCATCCAAAGTACTCAAAAAGTTCGGTACACCATAGAATTAGTATGGTGTACCGAACTATTTGAGTACTTTAAATGCTACGAACTATATGACGCTGACTGTATAAGTTAATGCGAATAAGTACGTATATTTGTGTCGCTAAACTTCAAATTTGAGTTAATGCATTTTGCTTTAAGGTGGATTATCTAAAAATTATAATCTGAAAGATAATCAAGCTTTCTAGCAGAATAGATTGGAGAAATTTGGAGTATAGCGACACATTTAGTCACTGTCAATCGGTCACTACATTTAGGAAGCAATATCCAGCAGCCACGATGATAAATTCACCACAATAATTATGTACAGTCGTAAATATGTGTATACATATTTTAATGTATAACAAGGTGTAAAACTGAATACAACTGCATGCCCTTGACTTTATTGACAAACGAGAAGCTTGTGTTTGTGTACAGCAACATATAGGTAGTATCGTTTGACATTGTTTCATATTAACTTAAATTAGCTTATAAACGGCATGTCTAAAATAGATTCGTAACATAGATTCATCGACCTTAAACAGAGATCCAAAACGGCGATCAGAGAATAGCCGATGTGTTGCAAACTATAAGTCTACTAATCGTAAATGCTCTTTAAATCGATTAATATAAGCATTAAGAATATCGATTAAGTACTAGATATTTTCCATTACATAACTCTTAATTTTTTTAAATGTTTAAACCCCTTAGACATCAACATTAGGTTCAAAACTTAGTTACTATGTCCAGTATACTCATTAAATAGGTTCAAAGAGAAATTTAAAGCACAACTTGAACCACGATAGGTATAAAATTTGTTGAGTGCCTCCTTAATCTGGCCAATTTTTTTTGTCATAAAAATTCTGGTTTTTTTTTGTAGTTATAGCGGATGATAGAGCCAAATGCAACAGTCTATTGATATTAATAAATCTAGACCTAGCTTATCTATGGACTGGAATTCTTGATGATACAATTTATAACGCATTGTCTTAGTTATTAATTGCTTGACGATAAGAAAATTGCATTAGCATTAATGCTTAAGTATACAATAATTAACGTTAGCTGACGGTTTCCCAATGTGGTACTCCCAATTACAACAAGAATAGCAGTCGGTAGGAATATATCAGGAATGGATAAAACGACTTATCCGACTTTCTTTACCGTTTTTACGTTATTTTACTCAATCAGGATTCAAATGCATGTACGCTGTTACCATAGGTAAAAAACTTAACTAAAGCCCTTTTTTAATGTGTGTGTACAACAAAATCCAGTGTGTACAACAGAATTTACTGGACACACTAAAATTTTATCTACACGGAGCATAATAGGGAGTTTTCAAAATTTGGTACACCCAATTAACGAAAGTTATTAAAAAAAATTAAATCACTCTCAGTTTCGTGACGACAATTAAGCATGAAATATTTATGAAAATCGACTTTTTGCCTTTAATTAGGTTGTAATATCGATTGAAGTTTATAAAATTAACAGCAAGACCAAGTTTTTATCGAAATTTAATGCTTAATTATCGTCACGAAACTGACAGTGATTTAATTTTTTTGACAACTTTCGCTAATTGAGTGTACCAAATTTTGAAAACTCCCATTAGATATAATTATACAGGATTACATTAATTACTTACTTAAATAAACATTTAAAATTCATTCTTGTCGATAAGTTATTTATTTCAAATATAAAAAGTCCAATTGGACACTTCGCAATTACACGTATCTACCTAAGGCATTAGCTATATTTTACCTATAGTTTAATGAAAATACAAGACTTAAGGTCAAACAGTTTCTACGCGCGAAACCAACTCGTTGGGCAAGCCGGAGCTCACTTTAATGTATATTTAGATACACTTTGCAATGTTCAAATATAAATATGTATTCCATATCAGATATATTCTTATAAAACAAATTAAATAGACACAGATAAGTAATTTACTAATTTTATAAGAATTGCACATAGTCTGTAAACTTCAACCTTAATATATATGTCCTATACATCCATATATATATATATATATATATATGTATATATCTTTCAAACTTCGTAGACCCTGACAAATACATATAAGACACTTCACATCACACGTTCAGTGTATAAATATCAATCACATTACAAGACACTTCCGATTGTACCTACTTAAACATTCACAAACTCTGAAGACAGAAGGTTAATCAGAATGCAGATAAATGCATTCGTGTACTAGCACGAATATCCGCGTAGGTTTTACAGGGGGCTGGCTAATTTACTTACGAGCAACCTATTAACTGCCTAACATGTAAATTTCTTTCTTTCACCATCATGTAAAACACAATATTCATGGAACTAACATTCAACATTTATTGTACAACGAAATATCATCTACATTAACTAATACTCGATGTTTATTAATACTAATAGACAAAAGCAGGTTGCTCTCCGTTCAATTTAGCACAAAAATACCTAACTACTTAACATGATTTTGGAAACACTAAAATAGTTTTATATAGAACGTTAAGGGTCTATCATATTTCATCGCATCATAGAAAGAGTTCTTAACAAACATTGAATACATGTTTTTTCAACTTATTTCATTAATGTTGTTTGAAACAACTACATACAATCGCGTGTTTACGTTAAGGTTTGTCAAATATTACAAGTCTCAAGTGCGCAATCACTCCTCAGACATAGAACGATTGAGCTTCTTAGCCTATTCGCAAATCATGGAGCATATGATTTGAGGTCGAACATTGTGGTACTGTTGTAATAAATGCGGCATAAGTTTTATCTCATATACTCAAGAGAAATAGAAACGGGTCACTTTATATGGCAAATTCTACATAAAACGGCCCGATATTATTGCTCCTGAACGTAAATAAGAAACAACAACTGAACAATAGTCTATGTACATATGAATGATATAACCTAGGAGAAGTTACTTAATAACCAGTCCTCACACGTTTACTTCGCTTCAATATTAGATTCAAACCAATCATACAATAAATTCTCTTCCACTTATCAATACATAGATATGAGCAAACCTAATCACGTGGAAAGGGCACAGTTTAAAATAAGTCTTACTTTATTCGATCTAATATGGAAACTAACTTCGGTGGAAAAGGTTGAAATTCCTTATAACACCAGCGTGCAGACTGATCGTTTGAAATAATGTACTGTATGTACACACAGCAACACTCTTAGCTGTACATCGGTGGCCCTTATGCCTTATATAATAAGGGCTAGACATGTACAGCTAAGATTGTTGCTGGGTGTACGTAAAGAGAAATTCTCGAAAACAGAAATATTTTTAGAACTATTTTTATGCTATTGTTGCGTCATGTTACGAGAAGATACAATGCCATGATAGTTGAACATGAGTATCCTCTAATTTGAGCTTTTATTAAATTAGAGCTTTCAAATTATAAAACTAAACAAATGATCGAGGGACTCAATAAGTATGATCCTTTTATTCGTCTTGTAACGTAGTAATTATATCAATACATAACTAATTATTATTGTGCGTAAGATTAAGGAAAGTGAGCATGTTACGCACTAAAATAAGCGTTCATATTGAGAGTGCGCCGCCGCCAGGCAATACGATACGGGGTAGAGAAGGGATATTCTAGAGCTCCTCTCACTACAAGGACAAAATTCTTTGGTAAAATGTAGTTTTGTTTAAGTATATTTTAAATGTAAGTATTTTCATCCATAGTTATCCAAACCTTACGTCAAATTGACAGAAAATTGTAAACATCATATTTCAAACACTATTGAGGTAATTCGTTGGTTGCTGTGATTATTAAAACTATATATTATTCGTAATAATTGTGATTGTTTAGTTGATTCCTACAGTTAACAAGATTCTTAAAGTAAATAACAACATGTTAAGTGATAATTATAACTAATAATTAGTGTGTCATATAACCCAGGAGTGAAGTGGACACAAATGTTTATTTGCGCGTATGGACAAATATGGATGAACACTATGACCTGGTTGTACGTAGAAATATGACATCTCACATATTAACTGCGCATCAGTATCGTTGATGGATAGTTTACGTATGTAAAATTGCATGACAATTTGAACTCTTTTATTTGAGCCCATTTACCACCAATTACAAATTGACTAACAAGAGCTGATGCTGAATATCTATTACTAACTAGCGGCCCGCCCCAGCTTTGAACGGGTAAATATAAGTCTTCAAACTTTTAATGTATCGAAGCCTATTCAATGCAGACAAACAATCAAATCATAGTAGTGTAGAGGTGTTATTACAGTCAAGGGAATAAAGATTTATTTTTCACCGTATGCCATTGCTATAAATAATGGCATGCCCGTCACAACTCTTAGGAAGTGTTTTCACGGCCTGACAGTTAACTCTTGTTCTATTTTTTGCTAATACTCGGTCAGCTCTTATCAATCAATCTGTGAAAAACTAATAAAATATTATAAATACGGAAGACACTTAAGCGGTAGGCCTAAATTTAATACTTCGAACAGAAATTAACGGGACTTTAGTCCAGTTTATATAACAAGACTAATGTATACATATAACATTTATAAAGGTATAACTATATATTCTCATGTATATTTCATTTAAACCTAGTCTCTCTCTTCGAAAGGTCTTTTATTACGATATAATTAGTGCCTCTTAAAATGTGCGTAATATCATTTAGATTAAATGTTACATATCACGAAGAGATGCATTCACAGTTGCGTACAGTCAACGGCAATTAACTGTAGACGGTTATGTACAATATTTCAATAAATATGTTAAAAAGTGTATGATACGTTAGATTTACACTAATCGTATGTCGAAGTTATTATTATCTATGCCATGGATTAATAAATCAACAGGACAGACAAAGTTTATACGTCGCAAAAGTCATAATTCATAATACTAACATATAGCAACAACCATACAAAACTTCCCATTATGAGAGGAAATAGACATTGTGTACTTATTATTTATGATCAAAACATGATCAAGGGTGTAAAATATAGGTTATTTTGTGTACACGTACGGAATATAGAACAGTGGATGGCATCCAAATTGATTTAGTCTTAGAAATAAGTTTTACAAATTGCTAAAAGTTTTCGACCACAACGCTATTAAGGAAACTGTATTTTTTATATACTAATTGTTCATACTTAACACTGACTCTTACACGAATGCAAAGAAGTGGAAGATGACGTTTGAAAATATCGGTAAAGTCAGCGTCATATAGTTGACAGCATTCAAAGTGGTCAAATAGTTCGGTACACCATATAAATTATATGGTGTATCAAACTTTATGAATAATTTGGTTGATACCAAATATATGACGCAGACTGTACATGTAATGTGACAAAAATATATACCCAAGACTACATCATGGTGAAAGTCGTGGCAACATGTTCTAGTTACATTAAGTGTATCCATATTTTCAGACGCGACTATACACAGATATATATGAATTAATATAAAAATAGTTTTATTTATGTAGACTGCAGCAAATAGTTGATGATTTTAGATATTTTTTATTGTATAATTATATTCTTGAGAATGTGTCGTGCATTTTGCAATAGACAGGTATAAGTACACACAGTAACTAACTCACTGTGTGTACGTTTTTAGGTATCGCCGCAATCTGTAATGTTATTATGTGGTGTATATATATGTTCCGTGCAATTGTACCAGACTTTGGACACCAATGTTATCTGTGGCTAGTTAGAACACTTCAGTCATAAATAATTGTAAGTTCAAGTGTTGATAGGATTTAGAGAAAATATCGGTTAACTTCACTCAGAATAATAGGCGACCTTCATTAATAAGTATACCAGTTTATGATTATTACTTTCTTTCTATAAATAAAGTAAGTTAGTGGATTTGATCATATTGAAACAGTTTTGAGCCCCAGTAGAATCATTAGTACATTTTAAGTAGTAATAACCAATATTTTCTCGGAATCCTTATTTACAATTTATCTTCCTTCTTGCACATAATAACATTATAATATTTAATATTTTTACGAAAGTTCCTTTGGATAGCTTGGAAATAAGATTGCCTTTAAGAATGTCGGCGAGATCGAAATGCTTCTAGACAGTATTCGAAACATTTGAAATTACAGCAGCGCGCCTGGGGCTCCGCCGCGGCCGCGGGTCAGGCCCGCGGCTGGGTCGCCGGCTCGGGCCACTCGACGAAGTACCTCCTCGAGTTCTCCGTGTCCTGTATGGTGTTGTACAGTGCTTCCGTCTTGAAGAAGTCTATCGCTTGGTAGCAAGTCGAGTCCGCCGGAGACGGGGGCACGCCGTGAACGAATTCCATTTGTGTTCGAGGTCGTCGGTGCGACTGCACGGGCGAGCGGGCCGCGGGTCAGTGCCCGTGCTGGCCCACCGTGCTGAGGTGCTGCGTGTGGTTGCTCCGGGACGCCTCGGCGTCCTGCATGGTGATGTTGAACGCTTCCGTCTTCAGGAAGTCCACTGTCTTGTAGCAGCTGTCCGCCTCCGCGTCCACCTCCGACAGGGATTTGCCGTGAGCTATTTCAACTTTATTTCGGGGTATCTGTTGTTGCGACTGAAAGACAAAGACTCTATGCTGTCACAAATCTTATACAAGTGCTTATAAATAATTTATACATGACGTCAAACGAATGACAAAATATCTTCTTTTTAAGTTATGTGTACTGTTGACGAAAAATTTATAAACATACCTTTTGCGAAGAGGGTGTTGAGGTCTGGAGATCCAAATCTAAATATTGTAGCGTGTCAGCCCTCACTTCTAAAGGGTGGAATTGCGCCACGGTCTGTAATGGAATAGCATATTCTTATCGTAGGTACATGGTCTACTAAGAACCATTTGTAAGGAATCCTCCGCTGCACATAGAGGTTTAAAACTATATTTTTAACAAAGTTTATCATAATGAAAATTTAAATGTAACTTGACGGATATGTAAAAATGAGATTTGGATAATATATAACTTACACAAATGTTACAGCCTAATTAATTGATTAGTTATGGCAACTAATCGTAACCTCGTAACGGAAGTAAGGCTCAAGATATAAAACAAAAAAGAGTATGTTTGCCTACCTGTCCAGAAAAGCTGTGAAGATGAGTTATACTATGGCTGGAGCGTCGCGGCTTGAGCGCGCGGTCCACCGCCGGCGGCAGCGTCGTCACGTTACAATACTGCATCGACTGGAACCAGAGAAAAAAAATAATAGAAACAACCCCTTTTATTTCTCTAATGCCTTTCTAACGAACCCAAGTTTGAAGAAGACGGGTAAGGACCAACAGTGATGTAAATCAAAGCGAAATGTGATTCTTTGGCTCCTCTTTTTTGTAGCCAAGCAAGCAGCCAGGTCCTGTTTAGGACATTTATGTCAATGTCGATTTGAATTCTTCATACCTACTCTTAGTTTGGATCTGATGGTTATGTTGTCAATTATTAATTATTAACAATAATTAAGGTTGTTATGGTTGAGACGGTTTTATGTTTATGAGCCCTCAGTGTAAGTTATTAACGTAACAAAACGTCACGTTCGCGTTAGAGTTGCCCATATAAATAAGATTATCAGTTACGCATTCGAAACGTTTTTTTACGTCAAAAGAAACTTACACTAGAGCCTCTGTAGGTGTATGGTGGGCGTAAGCACGAGCGTTGTAATATGTAGTGCTTATAGGCGTGAAGGAAAATAAAGACTGATCTATATATTTAAGGGTGTAAACTATTTTCATTTACATTCTGACACAGATTATGCATTGCAGTATCGCTCTTCAAAATAGTAAAAAAGAAGCAAGTAGTTTCAATTTTGGACCATTTGGGTCTGTGGATAAGTAGGTACTATGATTGGTACATATGTGAAATATAATATTCTGACACAGTTTAATTCTATTGTAAATTGATTGTTAACCAATAAATGGATAACTTTATATAAACGTTGAAATAAGAACGAATGTTTGTGATTGGCTCGTTATTCACTACTGGCGTCGTCACCCCATCGCTCTTTTGCTCAAATCAGTGGAGTACGTATAAGCAGAGGCGCTACCGCAAAAAACGATATTCGTAAATTTCGGACGATTGTCTCTGTCACTACAATCAAGGCGTCATGACAGTGACAGAGACAATCGTCCGAAGTTTACGAATATCGTTTTTTTGCGGTAGCGCCGCAGGGGTCCGTGCGCGTAGGTGCGGTAGTTACCGGGTGTCCGGGCGAGAGGTCGTCATCGTCGTCGTCCTCGTCGTCGCTGTTGAGCGCGGCGGGCAAGGCGAAGCGCACGGGCGAGCGGCCTCGCGAACTGCCCGACGCGGTCCCCAATCCCAGCGTGCACTGCATCTGTCACAAACAAACACCGATTCTAGCACTGTATTCATGATACGATCAAAGTAAATTAAATGTTGCAGTTAATAACAGTTTTCTATTTCTTTTTTCTTGCTCCCAATTATCATATAAATAGTAAATTGATCTATATTTGTAACTTGTTTTTTTAGATTATGCTGTGGGCATAATAGTATTTGTCAATATTAAAGCTATTAGTCTTACGTTTAGATTTGCCCTCGACTTACAATTACACGAAAACAACTGTAGAGTCCTGAACGTAGAAAACACAAAAACCCGCACAATATTACCCCTTCAAAGTATTTATAGTTATGCTAAACAACTGGTAAAGAACTCACAAATACATTATCATTGGAATCCATCGGCTCGTTGTATTTTGGTCCAAGGTAAGCATCTTTTTGCAAGTTATTCCTTGACGTCACTCCTAAGGTCTTGGGTGGCCGGGGCGGTACTGGTGGTCCTATATGAAAATGAGGTTTATTAATGAGATGAAATTCATATAGTACAGGACTGGTACAGTCGCCAACAGATATATTGGAGCTGCGGAGGTGGTTACAAATATCGGAACATGCACTTTTTGCATTGACAATAGAGGCTTTGTTCCGATATATCTGGTGAGAAGCAGGGTTTGTTTTTTTAGTCTTTTGTTTCTATCTAACTATTGTTGATCTGACATACTAAAAATGTTGAATAATATAAGTATGTGTGCAAAACGCGTTTTTTTTCCCCGATATGTATATCTTGGCCTTCCTCGGTTTGTCATTTCCTCGATCTTACCCTCCAAAATGTTCAAACGAAAGGTCTCTTTCCTCATCAGATGCCTTATGTATCTCAGCTATTTCAAGGGACAAAAAATAATCGCTCCCAGGACCAGTGCCGTACATACTTTAAAAATATCGAAAAATGTGGACACCCCTGCCTTACTCCTTGCTTGATGTTTGCCTTACTTCTCTATTATCTACGATATCTTGCCTCTATAGTCAACTTCTAGTTGACCTTACCAAAATCTAATTTAAGTCTAAATAGGCTGCCGGACATGAATGCTTGCTTAGTTACTTAATAACCGTATTGTTGCGGAAGTGTTTGCTGCAATGTTAACGGCTTGGCATTTATGTCAACAACGAACACCTCACTCAACTTCGATTCCCAGAAGATGTCGTGGTCATGGCTGGAACGATTGAGCACTTGAGGACCTTAACAGAGTTTCACAACAGGTAGGTCTAAAAGTGAAGATGGACAAAACAAAGGTTATGACGAATATCCTTGTCGCAATTCACCCGATAACAATTGGGAACTTTGGTTTCGAAGTTATCGACGACTATGTGTATCTTGGACATATAGTCCAGTTAGGCAAGTCCAACTTCGAAATGACAAAATCAGACTGGGAAGCTGTGTCATACATATCTTCTCGTCCAATATTCTTAAGTGCCTGAAGACCAAGGTCTTCGAACTGTGTGTGTTTCCAGTGCTACGGATCTGAAACTTGGTCATGCACGATGGGATTCATCAGGCGGCTCAGATTCGGTCAGCGTAGATTGGAAAAACCTATGCTCGCAGTATATCCACGTGAAACAGTTCAATGAGGATATTCGTATAAGAGGCAATGTAACCGACATAGTTCGTAGAATTGCGCTGTTGAAGTGGCAATGGGAAGGGCACATAGCTCGGAGAGCCAATGGCCATCAGGGCAGAAATATTTAATATTTACCGTGAAAAAATTTGCGGTGAAAAATTTCATTTAGCACACTTACATTTTTCTACATGTTTAGTCTGTCATAAAGATAAAACAAAAACTATAAACACCAAAACCCGCCTCTTATTCTGACCCCATATGCTTAGAAGAGCCTATTTTATAGGACATAGTTTGTCATACAACTATTTTTTATTTTTTAACATATGTTTATACAGGTTACTATCATAATAGCTGAAACAGACAACCGGTACGACTCCATACATTATGCAGAATCACTTGTAAGAACTCGTAAAGTAATCCATTGACAAATAGGTTACCACAAAACGTCTGTTAAATTTAATAAATAAATATTACATAACAGCTTTACACAAATTTACTAAAATTGTCGTACATGGCGTAAGGCTTACTTAGGGACTAACGTATATGGGAAGAAACTGATTTTAGAGCTACTCTTATATTAATTAAATAAATAAATATGACAGCTAGGGCATCCTTACACAAATCGACGGAGCCTCACGGTAAGTTCAAGAAAGCGTGTGTCGTGTGTACAGACAATGATATATGTATATGTACAATATACAAATATTTAAATATATAGAAATGACACAGAAACGAATATCTAGGCCAGAATGGTCGTCAAAATGTATGTAAAAATAAATTCGATTTAAAGCTGTCCATTCTGCTTGATACAATACAATTGTGGGTTGCAAACCATAGATGTCACCGCTTGCATGAAAAATGTTTGAAACGTTCAAAAGATAAACTGCGCCGATGTAGGTAATTACTGTCAATCAGTGGACTGATTTCTGATTGACAGTAGCCATCCTAAGTGGTATTTTGTTCCAGCCACAAACAGCCGGAAGAAACGTTAGAGGCGCTCTAATATATGTCAATTACACGTACCATCATCGGGAATGCCGTTTTTCTTAGGGCCGACCGCCAATTTGGTGAAAGATTTTGTTACTGACCAATCCCCTGAAACATCACATTTCCATTTTATTAAATGTTGTGTCAAGTTTGTTTTGCAAATCAGATGTGTGTGAATAATACATTGCACATGCGATCCTTCCCTTTCTTATGCCTACATCCATAGTAATGAGCATATTTTAAGAACCAAGGTTGAACTGCGCACAAACATGAGGTTAACGACAAAGGAATATTTCAGGTGGGCAATAACTAATAATAAGTAGGTACCTGATCATATACAAAACAACGATAAGAAGTAAAGTTATGGCTTCAAGTTTACTGTCTGCGTAATAGGGCGTTAGTTTAGTTGTGGTTCCATACAGGTGCCCCCGTGAAAGGAGATAAAACATGGAAGCAGCATGCGAGAACATCACCTCAAAAATTATCGGGACAAGTCGCTCACAGACACAAATACGCTCACATTGAAACATGACATTCTGTATATAGTCTTTATGCTAAAATAATAACCCCGGTTGGCTACAGAAACACTGTGGGACCTGCACTTGACTCCTCAGATCAGGAGTTCAGTGCCACTCACATGGGCGAGTTACCTGTTGATGCCGTGTGTGGCACTACAAGTCAACAAATTGGGACGGAATGCGACCCTTTTTTGCTTCCTACCCCTGGAGGCAACTATGCTTCACGCCGGATGATCCCAATGTCGCTGCTGATTTGTTTTGCTGATGTTGAACTGCAGGGTATGGAACTTTTTATTCCATCCTCTATGGCCCCTATTGGTGGCAAATCTCAACCTTGGATTGGTCGCTCTTGCAAAATGGCGACTCGCCGTATGTAATACCTAATGTTACCCTGGGTAAAAGCGGCATAGGGATGAAAAAACCAGCATTCTAAAAAAGGAGAAGAGAACAGAACTTCACCTCTTGGTCCCTCAAAAGAGATATTGCCCGGCCAAAGTCGTTGCATATTGGTAGAGTGGGCGACAAATTGTAGAGCCTCCCTTGGGGAACTCGTGCTTTCTGGTCTCTCGCCAATGCTATCTAGGGGAATTCCCCTAAAGAAATTTCTTTATGCAGTCTTTTTCGCCTCTGCACAAGAGACACCCACGACCCGCCCATTCCGCGGTGTGAGAGCAGTATGCCTGACATTAAATTCCGGCAAAGCTGTACAGTGCGCTCCGTACTTTTCTCCCTGAACATTGAAAAGTCCGGTGGGCCTCACGGAATTCCCGAAATTGTGCTCAAGTTGTATGCTCCCGAGTTGGCACCGGTTTTAACGCGTCTTTTTCGGCTCTCGTACCTATTCTTCTGGCATAGTCCCAGCTTCGTGGAAGTCCGCCCTGGTCCATTCGATTCCCCAAAAAAGGTAACCTGTCAGTTCCTTTAAACTATCGACCAATTGCTATTACCTCGCTGTTCTCTTAATGGAGTCAGTCGATTATAAATCGCCAGCTCCTTCGGTACCTTGAGGACCACCAGCTGCTTAGTGACCGCAATACGGTTTCTGTAGAGGTCGCTCTGCTGGTAACCTCCTGGTTTACCTAAAACACCGTTGGGCGCAGGAGATCGAGACAAGGGGTGAAGCATTGGCCGTTAGTTTGGATGTAGCGAAGGCCTTCGATCGGGTATGGCACAGGGCTCTTCAATCGAAATTTCCCTCTTATAAGCTTCCCGAGAAGCTGTGTGCGTGGGTCACTTGCGTTCTAGCAGACAGACGCATCATGGTCGTAGTTAACGGCGAATTCTCTCAACCTTTGTCTGTGAACGCTGGTGACCCTCAAGACTGTGTGCTATCGCCTACACTGTTTCTTCTGCATATAAAGGACATGCTGCTGATCGGCGGTATAAACTGTTATGCGGTCATAACTCTCGGTGCTGTGTCGGCGCGAACATATCTCGGGAAAACGACATTGAGAGCCGGAAAAAACTTGTGTATGAAATCGAAACTTCTCTTCAAGAAGTTTCCGAATGGGGTCGACTATCATTTAGAGGGTAAAGCTAAGTTGGCTTCGAAGAAGTTTTGTGTGACCTTTATCAATGTGATAAAGGGCAGTGCGTAAATAAGATTCACGTATAAGCAGCCAGTTTCAAAATGATACACCAATCATGTCAAACGGGTACACACATTATTCGTGGACTGACAAAAATCATACAGGAATATTATACTTTGGTTTGCTGTATGTTCTGTACTGTTTCTGTTGTTTTCTGGTGGGTTCAATGAGTATTTGTATGGTTATGGTATTGTATCTATGCACAGTACAAAATGATATAAAAAAAAAAAAAAAAAAAAACACTTTCGAACACTGTGTACATTATACAAACTAATTATTTTGGCGTGGTACTCGTACTTCTGGAACTGACTGGCATCTAAGTTCCTACCCAGGAAACTAAGCGCTATTGGGATTAGGTCCGTTTTCCTTAGGACGTTTTTTTTCACCGAAAAGCGACTGGTAAATATCAAATTAGAACTATAATTTACCGGGTACATAAGTTCCGCCGTTGATGGCGGCTGACTAAAATAGCACGTAAGAGGCAACAAAGGGAAAAATCCTTCGGACGGTCGTAACCCAATCTACAGCTAAGCCGGTCGCCAACTGCCAAGCGTGGCGACTATGGCAACTACCCCCAAGATTATAAAAGTCATATTTGTGGGAGGCATATGTCCAGCAGTGGACTGCATACGGCTGAAATGATAAATGAAATGATAAGTTCCGCACTCAGCACCTTCAGGTAATTTGTATCAATATACATACTCGTATTAAAATCCAATTACGCAATACAATAATGTTTTTCATTTGGCATAACATCATCCCCATAGAGAAAATGACGAAATATTATTTTGCATATTCTTATCCATTTGAGTACATATATGTGAAAACTTGTTCCACTATCTTTAGAAATATCGGAATGGCTTTTTCACTTTATTGCACAGGCGGGTATTCTTAAACAATGTACCTCATTGTATTTTAAAACGTTTATACTGAAGTCGACGGCGGTGTAGTTTCTAAGCATCGCCCACCGAGGTATAGTTTACCAGGTGCTATTTATTATTGAGGGGACAGAATGCTTCCATGTTTTATCTCCGTTCTCTGAGGAGTCCATTCAAAAGTAACTAGCGTGAATATTGGGATTAATTTTGTTTCTAAGAGTAGTTAACAGATAAAATTTTAAACATATATGATAACATTCTCGATGGCGTCCGAATCTAATTTTAGGGTGCCATCGCGAATAATAGTTGAAATGCATACGTTCGAATTGGGAGTATCACATTTATTGGCAAAGCGTAGGTATAGTTTTAAATACGATACCTCAAAATTTGTTCTGTTGTGGCCGTGAAAATGTGAAATGATGCGAAAAAAAGGCAATTTTTGCTTTATCAGCTTAGGGTTTATTAGCAGTTTCATAAAGGCTTGGGCAGATAGGCGCGTTTTGAGAGCGTGGCACAGCGGGGCGTGACAGCGGTGTGGCGAATGTAACGAAATAAGGCACACATTCGGACGGCAGCGTCGTGCCCCGCTGCGCCACGCCACAAAACGCGCCCTATGTGACCAAGCCTTAAGGCCTACATCTAAAAAAAAACGCTTTTGTAGGCAGCTTACTCGCAATAGATGTAAAATTGTCTGTCACATGAACGGCGGTAGATAATATATATCGCATCGTCCTACAAAAAAGAATTACCTGCTTACTTACCTAATTATCAAACAGGCCAGTTACTTACCTGCGACTAGTATAGAATTAAGGAAGGTAAATTAAGATAAATGCAATGTGTGTACCTATGTTAGATTGACAAGCGTTGAGCGACTTGCACTCGTCCTCGCTGAGGTTGGACTCGTTCTCGGAGAACTCAGCATTGTGCTGTCGCAGCGGCTGGCTCAGGTACATCTGGTTGCCGCGGCTGCTCCCGGCGAGCCCCCGCCGGCTGCTCGTCACGATGTTACGAGTGTCGAAGGTAAACGCCCGGGAATCCTAAAAAAAATTAGTTCTTATACCTATTTTCTTATTATAATCAGATTTGAAGCCTGGCACTCTTCTAAGCGAACTATATAGACAAATATAGACGTCTGTCTCAAAGCATGCATTAGCAACCTTGCTTGTGTAAGCATACCATTCTATTTACTTGTGACAACATAAAAAGATAAGAAAGGTAATGCTGATAATTTAAACTGGACCCAACTTGTTACACAAGCAAATAAACAGAGGTTTTGTAAATTTGAAATCATTTCTCAAAACTATTTTATTCAAACGTATATAAAAGCATCGGACCATATATCTTAAAAGCAGCATCGTCGATATCATCATGGTTAGAAAGAAGTTTTAGTGAAGTCATAGTATTATTTATTGTTTAGGAGTACAATAAAAGTAGATGTTAGTCACCTGGGCACGGATCCCGGTGACGCACTCGGATATTCTGATGTAGGGCCCGGTGCCCTGGGGACCCTCGCGGCGCTCCATAGGACCCATGTTGTGCTGGTTTGTGCCTGTAACGTACATAATATTTGAAACATATTTTTAATCTAAGTTATTTAGAAATGTTGTCTATTCTCTATTTTATGCATCCAGTAATACTGGCGGCTCAATTCGTTACATGTAATTGCATTGCGACGAGGTGTCATATTCGCTTGACATGGAAATAAATGAGATGCAACTTGACAGCAACAACAACTTTATTTTATTTTATTTAAACAGGAGGCAAACAAGCAGACGAATCGCCTGATCGTGACACAGCTGGAACACCAGAGGTCTAAAGTGCGCTGCCGGCCTTTAAAATCAATGATAGTTATCAATTGCCTAATATAAAAGGTGCTCTCTCTGCGTTAGCGACGAGAACATCATATTTCAGTAAAATAATTCATCACGTAATTCATTTACATTAGCAAATTTCAGTTTCAATAAATACACTGCAGGCCATGACGGCAACTTAAATATTAGTCAGTAACAAAGACTTTCTCACTGTGTTGTTATTATTAATTGTTTTTATATTAAGAAAATTAAGTTTTCGCTTTGCTTACTTAATATAAAAATCGCAAGTGCCTTCTCACATACAATTCTCCTTTTTTTAAGAAGTCGTAGCAACACTTCAGGTCGAGTCAGGACACACCGCTCGCGATGCGGGTGTATCGCTCACTAGACTTGAAAATTTGTACCAGAGCTTACCCAAACATGTCGCTTAGTGCGATATAATTACACGTGAGGTTATCCGTTTGTAACAAAGTAGTATTTATAAATACAGTTTGAGTCAAATGTCTGGTTAGGTGACTGTCATTAACATTATGACAACAAGATCTAATGTAGCTAAATGAGGAAAACAAACTTTAATGCCTTTGCCTATCCTTTATTTTAAATGTGACAAATGCTAAGGTGAGGAGATCATGCTGAGCTGTATAATTTGTGTGATAACATACTAAAATACAATTGATTATAGGTCGAACATACACAAATATATTAGCGCATTATGTTTCTGATCATAATCATTGCCATTGTAGGAACTGACATGGAAACAAATACTTAGCCTAATACCAGGGACTTAGCAGCTACAACAGTGAAATAAACATTCACACTCAAGATACACCTCAACTTGAAAAACTAAACTGTACTGTAACAACTCAAAACACAGGAAACAAGGCTAGGTAGGTATATAGAATATAATTAATTCAATTCAAATATAAATAAAGTAAGGAAGTCCACATTCCACTTAAGAATATTTCATAACATTGTTATTTGTTATACACAACTACAGAAATCATAAAGCGTCAAAAATATAATGTTATTATAGACTTAATCCATTCAAATATTGGTCAGAAATATTAAACAATGTCAACTTAATAGGTATTTAAGAGGTACAATTTTCCCCGTTAAATCTTCTTTGTTTGATGAAATTTCTTCCTCAATGCATGTCTTAATAATGAAAAATAATTGTTATTTCATAAACTACTATTAAATTATAGTTCTCAACAACTATTTGCATTAGTACTCACCATTCTCAGTGGATGTATCTTCAGTAGCTCGGAGACCACACACACTACAGATTGCATCCACCCACTTCTCCATTTCAGCTTCACAATCTGCTTCAAGGTGATAAGTCCTCGACTGGGTTTGGATAGTGAACACAGAACCTCGTAGTTTGGGGTCCAATGAGCCACTGCCACTTCGTTCCATATGTAGCCCCGCGTCAACCTAGCACATACACTGCTTACAGCCCGGGGGGATAATGTGAAGTAACAGCAAGAGGAAAGATTTACATAATTTAAATGTAACAGCTGGGGTTGCCAATGCACTGATATACAAAAGTGTTATTGATTTGCAAAATTTTACATCTGAGAGTCATTCGCGGAAATTCAATTGACAAATAAATTAAGTTCAAAACTAAACAAAACAGTTTGTTCTTGTTTTACTTATTATGCCAGACTGAAGCTTGAAGAGAAACATGTTTTTATAACTTTAGCTTTTAGGACTTCATTCGATTTCTAGGTTGATAAGCATTTTTTTTTATTTATTAATACCTAATGCTGGATTTATACAAGACAAACTATACCTTCTACATTAAAACACTTAATTTCCGGTAGTGCATAGTAATGGCATACAAGTTAAATACCTGTTCACATAAATCAAGATTGATAGTGCCCTTGAGCCGCCTGCAGTTTCTATCGGCGAAATAGTCCAAAAAATATTGCCCAGGCAGTTCTCCAGAATGTCTCAAGGCAAACCATCTTCTTCGCCATTTCTGAATACACCAATTCAAATAAACATCATGCAAAATAATTGAGATAAAATTTTGCATACAATGGTTATTGATTACATTCTAATCTAACCAAATCTAGATAATTCTATCAAGGATCAATGTGTCAACAAAGGTAAAAGTTACTTTATTGCTTACCGTTCTCCATATTCGTTTTGTCGGCGGAGATTTAGTCAACCATCCCTCGAAAACAATATTTCTAGACATTATTTTAATTAGTGTAAATCTAATCCTAATAAATTGGATAACTAATAATTAATAATCACTACATTGAATTATTGTGATCGAAAATAACTAAATTGCGACTATTGTGTGCATGTCACAGATTGAATATTTAAAAAGTTGAAATAAATATAATGTTGCCAGAGATGAATTCTTACAATATTGTATAGTGTAGTGCAAACCAGTCAGTGACAGTCAGGTCATGTCCAAAAAATATAATACTTACTCATTAGACTCTATAAAAATAAAATGCCCCTTAGAAATTTAATGTTCATTCATACGGCTGGAGTCCTCACGATAGCGCAAAACTAAATTTGAGAACAACTTTTACCTAGTTGCTAGTTTCGCTTAGGGAGCTGACGGACCGCGGACGTCGAAGTTTGTATATTTCGAGCATCTTTCTCTTTTACTCCAAAGAAGTTGTCATGAGAGTGATAGAGACAATCACCCGAAAATTACGAATATAGTTTTTTTACGGTAGCGCCGAAGTTTGTCCTAGGATTAAATGCAATGAATAAAATAAATGGCATTATTTTGTTTTATTATGAGCAATTTTCCAAATACATATTTGACCGTGTAACAATTACATACTTTATGTTTGTTTCTATAAGAGTAAAAAAAAAATTGTGAGACTTGAAACAAGCAGTTGATATATTAGACTATATAAACTAGTTCTATAGTTGATATTATATTATTATTTAATTACAGTTTATGGAAACAATAGGTATCGTGTCT
Source organism: Grapholita molesta (assembly GCA_022674325.2). Lineage (NCBI taxonomy): Eukaryota > Metazoa > Arthropoda > Insecta > Lepidoptera > Tortricidae > Grapholita > Grapholita molesta. The sequence goes on along the minus strand of CP053120.2, from coordinate 24,358,312 downwards.
GTCAATAATTAGAAAATGTCTTACAGAAGCAATCAGGTACATGTATTTAGTGTAAACTAAAGGTTACTTTGTACTTGACTTACTGATTAAAATAAAAGGCATAATTTATTTAATATTTATTGCACAAAACAAATGAAAATGTACATATAGCGCACTTAATGCCTAATGGCATTCTCTACCAGTCAACCATTGGGCTAAACAGAAACAAAAAAGTTGGTGCAGGAGTAGAATTATAATTAAAAATAGACATGAATTTACGATAGATAAATAAAGACACATAGATACACAAATTTGGTTACATACTCGTGAAACTATTTATATAATAGGTACTAGCTTTCCCTCGCGACTTCGTCGGCCAGTCATAAAGACGGGCGTATGGTTGCGGGATAAAAAATATTCTATGTCCTTACTCGTAGCTTAAACTCTCCTTACCAAATTTCATTCCAATTGGATCAGTGGTTTAAGCGCGAAGAGTTAACAGACAGACACACACAGAGTTACTTCCGCATTTATAATATTTTTTATAGTAGGTATATAATATGGAATGGATTAATAATACAAATATATAGTACGCTTCAAGCAATTTTCTTTTGTTTAATACTTACTATATGAAATTCCCAATGTAAAGTGAACCCTAAATGGCTCAACAATTAAAGTCCCTGACCGTACAAACATGAATATTGACACTAAGTGAACTGCAGCCATACTTATATAAGAATGCGTAGATGTAGCGGTGCTTAATTACATTATCCTTATAATAAAACTCCTTGATGTTGCTCTTGTTTTCTATCGGTACCTGTAAATTTATTATAATAGGTAGGTACGTATTAATATCAAATGTCTGTCAACAGCGGCGCTACCACGAACAACGATATTCGTAAATTTCGGACGATTGTCTCTGTTACTCTCATGACACCCTTAATTGGAGTAAAAGAGAAAGATGCCCGTAATATACGAACTTCGACGTTCGCGGTACCAAGCCAGGTTCGTCGATATTACTAGAAATATGTCGGGGCAATCCTTATGATCAGAAATCAGAAAGAAAAGCTGTACCTAACTACATTATTCTAGTTACACTTAAAACATTAATATTCTAAGGATAGTTTCCTTTCCTCATCTAACTACTATGCATTCAAAGTTTTTATTGTTACCTACATGTTATTAATTTAAGTCGATAATTAGTTTGTTACTCTTTTATAATATTTTCTCTTCTTTTCTTTTCGTTGGTTACCTTCATTGTAATTTAATGTGTTGTATAGGTATTATAGATTATTTTGCCTCCACGGGACAGGCATTGCCTAGTAAAACTATACCAAAATTTCTATTATACTTTACCATTGACGACCATTACCGTTTACCTGTAATCATCACCACGATAATGCAGGAATTTTATATTTTTAAGTTCACCGCCGGTAACGAAATTTCGTGGAAGTTCCGCGTTTACTATATATGCGTACCTACCTATACTCTACGTTTATCGTAATTGACCGATCGAGTGAGATCACAGAGGCGCTACCGCGTAAGATGATATTCGTAAATTTCGGACGATTGTCTCTGTCACTCTCGTGACGCCTTGATTGGAGTAAAAGAGACAGATGCCCGAAATATACGAACTTCGATGTTCGCGGTACCGCTCCAGATCACTAATCTGATTTTTTATTACCTAGAGAATCTTGAATCAAGAGCAAACCAGAAGCTAGCCTAATAACCAGTGATCGGCACTAACGGTGCAAAACTTTAACAAACCTTGTTGAACTGAGGTATAGTAATACTTACTATCAAGAAAAATACGAATAACTCTGGCAAATTAGTGTCCAATTTAATTGCATATCGGAATCTCGAATGCCTATATTTGGATGTAAGAATATAATTGTTTTTATGGGTATATACATTCTATTGTGTCCGCTTAACGAGTTTTGTTAAAGTTTTGCACCCATAGTGCCGATCACTGCTAATAACCATATGAATTATTTATGTTTTTTCCGTTATTTTCGACACAATGCATGTATTAATAGAAGTTACTTACACAGGGCCATTGTCAGGATAACAACCGTTTATAGAAAACGTAATCAAAGGAAAATCTATGTATCGGAATCTATATCGGAATGAACGAAAATTGTTGTGATTTTTCCATAGATTATTTTCGTTTCATGTTCGTACTTATAATCATCGACTGCTAATGCTAAGATCCTGCGTGATTTGATCATATTTCTTCGAGATTCGTTCAAATCGCTGCTATATGTATGACCATTTCTCTGTGGCATATTTAATTAAAGTGTGGAAAAGCGAGAACTATAGATTTTGACATTCACCTATGTCATCATGTCATCAAATTGAACGTCATGTAGTCATGTTATTTACTAGTTATTATTGACAATTTTTTGGACATATTATTATCCTAAATCTACAGTGGAATAAATTAAAGATACCTATTTACGACAAATATTGAAATACAAACAAGGAAATGGAATTGAAAAAGTCTCACCCATCTGATCCGCCTAGCAATGTGCCTATGTTTGCTGGATATGACCCTAACAAGTATTTAAAAAAAATCATTTAAGTTTTCCACACTAACCTACAGGTTTTGGATTAGTTTATTGACTTTACCCAATATCATATAAATATGTATCATAAAATACACACATATTTAAGTATAACGGTTGAATGCACAAGTAGTGCGTACTGCTGCTATGCAGCCTACCTAGTAATAGCTTACTTACCCACCATGCACTACATATAGAAAAAGAGAAAACCACTGGTAGTGTTGTGTTAAGGAAGGAACTAAGGATAGTGGAAAAAGCCATAGTTGAATGTACGCTAAAAAGCCCTACCAATTTTAAATATAATAATAACTATTATCAGTCAAGCGACCCATTATTATTGTGTTTCAGCTATCTTCTCGATGACCACATGACGCTGACAACTGTCACTGATGAAAGCCTGACACCAGGCCGACCGCCTCGCCTCACGCAGCGGACTATCGGAAAATTCCTGCAGCCGCTCACCAGAGAGCTTACACTATACCCGCCAAGGTTAAACGACCTTGTTTAGTCTAGCTGTCGCTAATATTCTAGCCATAAGGCCTATATAAAGGTCTTCCGGTCCATGCCATTTCGAATTATAAAAATGACCAATCAAAATTGCATTTGACTTGGCAGGTTTTGTGCAGCTGGAAGTTAAAAGTAGGTAATGCAATTTACCTAGGTATTTAAACATTTTTCTTTTTTCCCGCTTCATTTACCTGCTTCAAATTAGGTTAAGACACATAGGTGTAAAAAGTTAAAGTTCTAAACTCTAATGGTATAAAATAAGGGCGAACCCATCACGGGGCAGATGATACCTATTATTCTTCGCGTCTAAAATTCGTAATATCTCCTTGAAGTTTATATATCCTGGAATATGTAATACTTACTATCTACGCGTAATCATAATTATGTATTAAAGTACACTCTTATGTGGAGCTTCGTTTTTTAGAATCACATAAATAATTATTAAGCTGTGGGGGCTGATAGATCTAGAAACGTTTTTTTTTAAAAACGAGTTAACACGTCGAGAACAATATATCATGTTTTAGAATAATTAAATTATGTTATTAATTAAAACTGTTACTACTACTTAATGACAAGCGTATAAACTCAGGTGTAATTATATCGCACTAGGCGATATGTTTCGGGTAAGCTCACTACCCATTTATAAGATACGAGAGGCCATTGAAATCGGCCGTCGTTCTAATTTTAATTGGGATAGTGGTTGAGTCTTACCGCCAGCTGCAGTAGTCTGAAGCATAATTCGTGTATCATGAAAGTTAAGTGGATACAGTTAGTTCGGTGTGCTTATCGACTGCCGCGTTTGATAATAATACACCACAGCCGAGTGTAGCGGTAGCGCCTTTACAAAAAATGCATGCAATTTATCAGCGGGCGCTGCGTGCGGAACGCCCAGGCGAGTGATACACCCTCATCCCGAGCGGTGTATCCTGACGCCTTGAAAATGAGTTCGCTATAATTACTTAATTACACGTGAGTTTATTCGTTTCTAACTAAGTAATGTAATTATATTTTGTGTGTTTCAATATGTACCTACACATGGTCGCCGTAGGCAAATATAACAAGCGCAGACCATATGTTAGAATGTCCTGTTTCATCAGTTTCGTCAAGTTGCGGCGGCCGTCGGCATATCGGTTGAAACGATATCGAAACGAAATAATGTATTGTATTCATTTAAACCTTTGACCGCTAAACACATCTAAAGTGAAGTGCGTCATCGTGCCCACCACTACACCGAAACCTAAAGTTGCTATGGCTGACGCATGATGCACCTGCTGACAGCATTTGAATATAAACCTAACATTTTTTTGCACTAGTCGAGACGTAGACGCATTCTTACGACTTTGACGCGAGAGGGAAAGCATTCAAAGGGTTGATACTGTTATAATTATGTTACTTACTATCTAAAATATATCTACATCGACCTTAGATACCTAAACATAATAGCACCTATATAATATAATGTTCTTCAGACCTAAGATTCACGAACTGTCGGACTCGGTGAAGGATCAAATGGTGCTGCAGGATAAAGCTTTTTGGGTCGATAAGCCAGGTGCCAACGCGTACACTCTTCACGATGCCTACTACAGCTACGGCATGACCACAGAAATTGTCAAACCAGGTGAACTACTCCAGTCTCCGCAAAATATTTATTATGAATCCCTATACTAATACATAGATCTACGGGACTCTGTTGTATAATCATTAATCACTAAACGGTAGGTAACTGTTCTGTTTTTACTTGGGTAAAACAATGCTATTTCATTCTGCCTGGATTTGTTATACCTACAGTAATATCGTTCCTGGATCTGAAGGATTTAAATAAATAAATAAAAGGTTTCAAATCTGTCATGAAAAATGGCAGCTGCGTAATATATTATTCATTTATAACTTCCGAATGCATTCACCGATAACTTGTTATTCTGCAAATTTTCCAGAAGCGTTAAAAATCTAAATTACAATGCGGAATAATATGGTATGATCTGAATCACTTTTGTTCCGAGGTAGTCGATATTCAGCATCAAAAATTGTTTAAATATTTGTATATTACATACAGGGAGCGAAACTATGGTGCGGGTGACGTTATTATGGTGCAAATAACGCAAAGCCGCATATAGGACATTTTTTTTAATGAACATTGCAACACATCAATAATACTCAATAATATACTATTAAATGGCATTAAGAGTGTTATAGTTTATTTGTAGAAATGTTTGGTATTTAAGGTGACGGCACCAGTAATGGACAAGGAACCAATCATGAACATTAGTGCTTATTTCAGTTGGGGCATATTCAATTTATAGCTTTATGATTTTTGAAATAAGAACTAAGTGTCCATCATTGGTGCCTGTCAGCTTAAAGTGTCCGACATTAATGCCATTACCTTATACAAAAAATAATGTAATGAGTCGGACTGACGCACGAAGGTTTCTATACCATTATCTAACGCGTGTCTCCGACATTCCACAACTATGAAGTTTCCTGATATTGACAATGTTGGTTAAAGGAGAAAAAAACTGTACTTACTTGTTGCGGTTGGCCGAACAGTAAAGATTAGTAAAATATAGCATATATTAATAATATTTTTTTGTAGCTTGACGTCATACGTCTGTCATCGGCACCATAGTTTCGCTCCCTATACTTATATATCATTGGCTGAGCACCCAACACACAAGCGTACTTAAGCTTACCACGGAGCTCAGTCGATTTATGTAAGGATGAGCTGTAACATTTATTTATATTTGATATAAATAGCTCTAAAAGACATTTCTTCTCATATACATCAATTTCTAAATAAGCCGTTCATGTATTTAACCCAACAGTTAGGCAAGCTGTCTTCCCGCGCTCGTACCAGTACGACTTGGACTGCGTCAGATACCGTCGCAGTCACGGCTGCGATGGCTTGAAACAATCCACGGAAGGAAAAACGGTAATTAACTGGATTTTGGTTCCCTTTGCCGTCGACGATAATCGCACTTCATTTTGGTGTGTCACATTAACGGTTAAGTATTGCAAGGTGTAGATTTAACGCACCGAACGTGGTTTTACATATCTACTTATATAACACAGAAAAATCGTAGCCAAATGCTTTTGACTTCTTAAGTAATATAAAATCATGTCTATGTTTTAACAATACATTTTATAAGTTAATATTGAAATATATCAAACACATATTTATTGTGAGACTCAAACATTAATTGTATTAAAACTGGTAAATAACTCACGTTTATTAAGTCGTTCGCTCCGCCTCCTGGTCCTCCTAGTCACGGATCAAGTTTGTACCCATTTTAATAAAATGAATATAACATTATAATAAATAATAGTTTTATAGTGAAAACTGGGAGCTGTCTGTCGTGACTGACCTAATGACCGTCACGTTAAGAGCATCCTATTCTCGATAGGTTCTTGACGTTAGGCCTTTTGGTGCGTTGTTTGAATTGGAGGTAAACGGTAAAACAAAATACGTTACACCAGGCTCCCCTGAAGGCGTATTGCCGTGACTGCAACAATAAGAAAGACAGTGGGCTCACTCCCTTTCAACTCGCTTGGGCTACAGACCCCGGGCAGAAAAGGTGGCGAAACTACCCTGATGTCTCGGCTACGTTGACGGCCGAAGAAATCCGGAAGTCTATGGATGAGTATGGTTGTTTCGCAGTAGGAGTGTAGATGTAACACTGTTCAGTATGTCTGTAGTCAAATACACCCTGTATTTGGTTCCTTGGAGATTAAGACGGATGCTGGTGTGGGATGCTACCTGCGTGGATACACTAGCGCCGTCCCATCTCAACATTGCGATACAACGAAGGGCCTTTTATAGATATAATGTAGTAAATAGTTAAGTACTCGTAATATTTTACTTATACCCATAGTGTTACATTAGGTACTCTGTGCTAAAGATTAATCAAGCGAATTTCAATTAATATAAAAATATTACATGATATTACTAATTAAATAATTTTCTTCATGCAGACTTGGTCGTCCATTCCAGCACGAAGCCTGCAATTGGTACTACAAGAACTACCCCTCTATAAAATATCCATGTATTTTAAGGAAATTCTCCTAATAATATTATGTTATATTAAACCACAGAACACCAAATCATTTAGTACGTCCGATTGAGATTTGTAATGGTTTCTAAAGGAATCGAGTGTGTCACTAACTTTTACATGACATGTCTGTTTCAATAATCGCTATTACAACCAAGTCTGAAAAAAAAAAGCCAAAAACATGTATCCAAGACTATACGCCATGGTAAAAGAGCGATGACTACATATTTATATTACATTAAAATCCATATTATCAGACGTGACCGTACTGTTATAGTACTGAGTTATAGTTATAATACTTGAAGTGAATCATGACGATAATAATAAAATCAAATAAAAAACATTTAAAATATTTATAATAGATATATTTTTTACTTTCGGAGACCATCTAGAATCGCATTAGCTGAAGATTTAGGTACATTCAGTAGCAGAAGTTGTTGAGCGGGCCAGTTTTTCAGAATGATCTTGCCACGCTCCTATTCTCTTGTCGGTCAAGTCGTGCCAAACTCTTTTGAACACCTCCGCTTATCAAATTTTGCCGCTGACTGTACTAAACTCTACTGTTTGAAGTGGATGGTCGTTATCTACAATGGTTATAGTTTGATGCCCCTTCGCGTAGCATACTGCTAAACTGCTGAAGTCAATGTAATTGTCAAATAAATCCAAGTTTAAAAATGATTTAAGGAAAAAAGTTATAAACTGGAAATAAGTCCGAATAAAGTTGCGCCCACACTGCTACTTAAAATACGCAAACGAATCGCAGTGTGACGCACCGTATCCACGCCATTTTTAATGCATGCTCTCCACGCCGCTGCTTAAAATACGCAGACGTCAATCAGTTGTCGTATGGGTTGGTATGGGACACGTCAATGCATACAATTTTAAGCGGTGAGGGGAGCGTGTGGTAAAAACGATATGGCGCATCACTGCGATTCCGCACCGTCGCCCTCGTCGCCGTTATTTAAGCAGCGATGTAGTCGCACCTCATCATCATCTTCCTCGCGTTGTCCCGGCAACTAGCCACGGCTCGTGGGAGCCTGGCGTCCGCTTGGCAAGTAATCCTAGGATTTGGCGTAGGCACTAGTTTTACAAAAGCGACTGCCATCTGACCTTCCAACGCAGAGGGTAAAACTAGGCCTTATTGGGATTCGTCCGGCTTCCTCATGATGCTTTCCTTCATCACTGGTAAATATCAAATGATATATTTCGTACATCAGTTCCGAATAACTCATTGGTACAAGCCGGGGTTTGAACTTAGGTTCAACTAGCGGTAAGCCGCTAGGCCACCAGCGCTCTTGTGGTCGCACCTAAATGGCGGATGAAAACTTGGCACGTACTCGGCTAGTTATATTTCTTCAGTTGTACGAGTTGCTGATATACATAACATAAATAAATAACGATACCGAAGTAAGTACTTACAAATATTATCAATTGGATACCTACTTACAAATAACTATCCAGAAATTGTCGCAAGTATTACTATTCAATTACCTCAGGTTTAAACAAAATCAGGTTGGTATCATAATATCTCAGTCGGTTATTTAGAGTTTATAAACTAGAAAGATAATAAACTAATATCTTCTCAAAATGTACAAGATATACACTGAGCATCTTCTTAGTTTTTCTTCGGGTAGATTGTATAATAATTCTAATGATCATCCACTGGTCAAAGTCAAAAGAATCTCTCGCATAAACAGAGAGAGATACAGCCACAAGAAGATATGACGTCATTAGTGATAAATATACATCCACCCACCCCCTCTCCACCACGGTAAGCCCAAGAAGGCTTGTGCAGTGGGTACTCAGCCAACGATACATATAATGTACAAATACTTAATTAAGTACATAGAAAAATCCATGAATCAGGAACAAGTTATCTGTACTCATCACACAATAAATGCACTTACCGGGATTTGAACCCAGGACCATCAGCTTCATGACAGGGTCACTACCCACTAAGCCAGACCGGTCATCCATTATCAACCATCATCAAAAATCCTTGGTAATCCTTGGCTTGGCTTTGGATTGCAAACGAGTCATGATGCCGTTCGTAATGAGGTTACAAACCAAAATCAAAGAGATACCACTACGTGACATAAAAGTAATAAACAAAGAAGTTGACATCAGATTTCATCCTTACGTTTCTCTTTTATTTCACTCGTCAAAATTAATATGTCCCAAAAACAAGTCTGATATAGCCAATGTATTAAAAACTAAAAAAAAACCATTCTAAAAAACCCGGTTGCGATGGCGAACCAGGACGACAGCCTCTTCCTCCTGGAAGTGCTAGTTGATAAAATCATATATTCAAAAAGTCCCTGCTTTTCAGACAAGGCGTTCAGAACTTGCGTTATTGTTAAATGTCTCTCGTGTGACCCCTTGGAACTGTGTGACGACGATACCAGCGGCAGCCGCCACGGTCTTGATGACTCTCCTTTCATGAAGTCTTTTAACACTGGGAAATCCTGTCTATTTTCTCTCAAGCAAGAAGATATAGCCAGCGCAATGAGCAAGTTTGAAATAAATGTATCTGTCTTCAAGGAACTTCCCTGTGGCTGTTTGCCGATAAAAATAAACCTAGGAGTAGCAACGATAGACATGACTAAAGAATTTGTCCAGACCCGTAATAGTTTCATAGAAGACCCTAACCACATTAGCTATCAGGCGCTAAAAGATTCATTCCATTTGAAAGGCGCGGATGGTGTAGAGACGGGAGAAATTTTGATGTTTTTACGTATTTCGTGTTTTGGTAAATTAATAGTAACTAAATTCCGAGGAGGTGGTGGTCCACCCAAGTTAGGCAGTGGGATAGGAGGTGTTGAGAATGTAGACAGGTCGTGTAACCCTGCAAGACCAACACAAAGCGTCGGCGACCCGTGCGCGTGTGGCGCCGCGCGCGCTAGTGGCGCGGCTGGTACTTCCCATGGTAGCGCAGGCAACGTCTGCAGTCCCGGTATGAATCATTCCTAATTATATAGTGACAAAAAAATGTGTTAGACAACATTCGATTCTAATTTGGATCGAGAAAACACTATGCTCGTGACTTCGTTGGCTTTGATTCCCATGTTCTAGGCATGTTTAGTGTTTCTATCGCATCCTAAATTGAATTTTTTTTCTTTATTGATTGAGTTAAAAATAAAATTATTCCGTGTCCTTTTTTGGATTACAACAACAATTTTGGTAGATAGCTGTTCCAAGTTTTATTAAAATCAGTTATTTAAGCGATTTCGCAATTTTTGGGCATAATATTGACACGCACCTCAACTTCTTGAAGTAGGTACAGTCAAGTGTAAAAATTCGTTCAAAAATATGTACCGAGCAACTCTATTGTACAGTAAACAAGGTTGTAGGACGTATTTATGAAAGTATTCTTTCGGTATATATTTTTGCACCTGACTGTACCATATGTCATGTATCAAGCTCTTGTGATCTCTTGAAAACGCATTCAGGCTTCATCTACTTAAAAAAGTGCAATATATCACGCGAGAACTTGGTCATAATAAAGTAGGATACTCATATATTTGAAGATTTATTTTCTCGAACATACGAGTATATTGAGACAAGTTGATTGTTGCAGCGCGGGATCCCTACAACAGTAAGCCATGCGAGGAGCCCGATGATCCATGCTACTGCACTGGCCCAAAGGCTGAACCTAAGCAGCAAATGGCCTGTAGAAATACCGAAAAATACTGCTTGCATGTACCAAAAGGTGAGCGGAAACCACAGCTATGGTTACTAATACCAAACACAAAACTGTTTGCGTAAAATAGAGATTTTTTACTGTTTGGCCCTGAAGAAACGCTTCGAGTGATATTCAAATTTGTTTATTTAATTTTTATTGACTGGTTACAAATGTATAGCGGTCAGTGGCAATGTGAAATGTGAAGCAATATCGCTCGAGCCTTTTTTCATTTTTTTTGTGATAGACTATGTTTACCGCTGTTACGAAAATAAATATCTAGGTCCATTGCTGAACAAAATAAATCATACACTTAGTGCGCTTCAACACGCGTTCAGTCTTGCACTGTGTTCTTTTCTTCTTACTTCACGTTTCTCAAGATTATTTATCCAGGTATATTATGTATACCATGTTACGTATAGTGTATTATGGGTATCTAATTATTACAATTTATTTAATATATATAATCAAAACTTATACTTAATCTAATTTTAAATATATGTGTATGAATTGATTAATATTGTGCAGCACTGTACTTAAATGTATGTGTAACGAAAATACCATAGGAATTGCTCTCGTTTTTCTCTAAAGAGTTTAACTGAGTATAATTTAAGAATATTTTATCATTGATCGGATGTTTAATTCACCTATAAGTTTAACCACAAGTTTGGTCGAAAGAAAAACATTATTATAGAAATAATTTCACGAGACAAATAAAAATACGTTTGCATTTTAAATTAATTATGAATAGTTAATATAGTAGTTTATGTATCTGTGCATAATAAAGGCCTTTACATCAAGAGTGTGGGTTATATATAATAACATCACACGATTGTTGTAATGCCTAATTATGTATAGTTGCATACACTACTTTATCTACACACATATCATAAGTGTTTTACCTGCATTATTACTAGTTCTACTTGTAAACATAAAAAAGTCAACGAACAAAACAAATGACAGTTTGGAATGGGGCGTTTCGTTTTTCGTATCTTAATCAAATATTTTTTTAAACCATAGATAAGCGAATGAACTCCGTATTCTATTTAGATAAGAATCGTCGTTCGATTTAGATAAAAAAATTAACAATTGAATTGGCGTTTCGCATCAATGACTGTTTTAATATCTATAAATACTAGAAGACAACCCACTTGAATTTGACAGCTGTTCCTTTAAACTCATAACCTACTGTTTTCAGGAGGTAATGTTAACTTTACATCTCCATTCATTTCTGGTGGTTGGTAATGCTGGTCATTGCCTACGGTTTCTGGACGCATTTTAAAGCACTAATGATATGTACATACGTAGATAAAATACATTATAGCGATATCGGAGTTGAATATTTGAAGGGTCGGGATTGTTGATGTTTTAGCTTCAACCTGCGACCACAAAATTATTTTAAAATAACGAATAACTTCATCTTATATCATATTCTGCTCATTGATTGTAGCTATACAAATTGAAATGATAACATGTACAAATCTCCTCCCACGGCAGATGTGGTAAGAGGCGACAAAGGGAATAAGCCAACGATTGGCAGCAGCTTCCGTCGAAACCGTATCAACAGTTACTGCGGTCGCCAACCTGCCTGCCAAGACAAGTTGTCTTTTCAAGTTATCTTACATATCCGAATAGGACATAGGCTGTAATTTGTGTAAATTTTATGCCTTTTAAGGACAAAATGGGCACATGCAGTGCCTTAGTGCATTAGATAAAGCATTGTGCCCTTATGGAATGTTTGCTATTAAATTTTATGCAGGCATTTACCCGACTATCCAAATAATATGGTAATGTTCTGAGTGTTAAAACTTTAAGGCGGTACGACGTTCGCGGGGTCAGCTAGTTATAGTATTCGAATACTTACAAAAAAAACTGGTTCCGGCGCTTTAACCCTACAATGCATGACTTTTTTTTTATGCGAAATAAAATTATATGTGATAACTATGGGTGTTAGCTTCTAGGGAAAAATAATAAAAAAATATACAACAGACGGTTTTCGAGAAATAAGGTTTTTTATTCGAGTTCCACATGTGGAACTCCATGCAGTGAGGCACAATTTAAAACAGTATGAAAATAAACAAATATGGCAATTTAGTGGTTTTTACAAGCTTTTATTTCACTTGTATTGTATGTGTTTATGTATGTTGGGGTGGAACTTTGTGACTAAATTTTAAAGCAGATACATTTAACTGATTGAGCTGATATTTAGCATACTTATATGTGTTTTTTTTTTGACAACGCAATATTATGGTGACACGGGTATGATCTGATGCTGGAACCAGAAGGCAGCCATAGCAACTCCTTAAATACATAAGATAAAGCCGTGGTGTTTGGGCTCGTTGGAATCCTCTCGATGAGAAGTTGATGACTGTGTAAGAAAAAGTACAGTCGGCAATAAAAACTTATACCACAAACTTAATTTTTGGCAGAAAAATATTAAAAATGTTGTGTTGGGTATGAAATGTGATGTTTATGCAAACAATTATTAACTATATCATATGTATAATGTATTGTGTAGTTATTATCTGTTGGTATAATCATTGTCAAAGTACTTATATCATGCAATTCTGGAATCGTGTTATACACCCAGCAAGCCGAATAACTATGTTGGTGCTCGCCCCTAAATCAGGTTTATTTACATTTCTCAATTCCAGGCCTTACTTAATTCCTATGTATATATTAAAGTTATAGTAAAATCCTTGATCATCGGTACAAAAGTAGAAGCTTATTTGCCCTCTAACCACTTATATGGTTCATTTGGGAGATACTTATTGCCTCAAAATATTCGAAACCTTGGTAGCACATTTGTTCATCTAATGACAGCGCTTCTCTTTTCGTTCTGGCGTATTTTTCGAAGCGTTTCTAATATATTTAAGAATTTACGAATTTAAGAGAGAGACCCTCGAAGAATGCAGTTCCAGTTCCATGCATTTTAACTTCCAGACATTAATGATAAATATCAGCACATTTCGTAAGGGTTTTCTTCCTTATAATCTAAAAACAAAACATAACTTTTACTGTACTAAACTATTACAAAACCATAATAAGTATACTAACGCTTTAGGCGAAATTAAAACTTATGCCAACGCCATAAAGACTCTATAAGTGTAAATGTTCCATACTTAGTTTGTATTAGCAATATGAACGTGAATGCATGGTGTACCATATCGGGAACGTTTGTAAAATACATCAAAACATTATCTAAGTATAGTAATAATATAAAAATAATCTTACCATTTAATTATCCACAGTTTTGACGTCACAACAATATTTTTTTTGTAGTATTTTACCTTTAAATTATTTTGTTATTGTATTCCGAAATCATTGAAATCGTATTCTAGCACAGGATACCAAAATTTATTCGATCGTTCGATGCCACGATCATTTACCGCTACCTACTGACAAATCGCGGAACTTTTGCAGAAGCTATGTTTGTAAGGAATTATTATAATTATAACAGATGTCGCTGCCTACCTGATTTTGGTCATACTTCGCTAATATCATGGTTGTACCATATGTGGAACTGTATGCATTGTAGGGTTAAAAGAACGTTCGTGATTCAATCTACACAAGGCTCCAATCACGATTAATATAAGTACACTAGTGTGACAGATTTCGGAGAGCTTAGGACATATGCCGTTGGCGAAATGAAAACTGCGGCGCTACCGCGACAATATTCGTAAATTTCGGACAATTGTCTGTGTCACTCTTATGACACCTTAATTGGAGTAAAAAAGAAAGATGCCTTTCTTATAACATAACCCTTTGATACTAGACAGCGATATAGCTACAAGTACCTTGTGTTTCATTAATAGTAACCAATTTAGGAACAAATACATATTTTTTAGGGTTCCGTAGTCATCTGGGAACCCTTATACTTTCGTCATGTCTTTCTGCCTGTCGGCTGTCAGTAGAGCTGTAATTTAGTATTAATATGTAGGTAAATCAATCACGCGAATAAAAGTAGTCAAATAAAAAGTTTAAATAAAATGTACAGGGAGTATTTTTTTTTAAGTTTAACCCTAAAGTGTGAAGTGTTTTAAGATAGGTATTGGAAAAAAGTAATGGTTTGCGTTCAACACTTTTTAAAAGTCAATAGTATCGGAAGTAATGTTTAGAGGTTGAACAAAAACTACAAAAAATATGAAAACTGCATAGTTACTGAATCTTAGAGTGAGCAAGATCGGTCTATTCTATGTAAAATCATGCATGAGTTTTAGGACATTATTTATTATGTTCAACGGTGTCCGGGCGGGGCCTGTTCGCTATACGACTTGATTTGATTGAATTCTTTCCAAGTTTCAGACCATAATTGTTAAAAGGTATTTTTATTTGTCTCGTTTATGAAAAGGTAGTATTATTCTGTTCTTCTAATAAATAAGGAAGCAAGGGCATAAGTAACGTATGTTGGTACTACAAATGAACATAGCTGGGCATCAAATTAGAAATATACAATGATTGCATTTTATACTAATATGCGTATGCTTATGAACTTAACTTATAACTAGATAATTAAAGTGATAGTACCCAAATTAATCGCGACTTCATTAATAATTCAGAAATACTGAGTCAAAATTACTAAAATTTATATTTATGCAAGAACTGAACAGATGAGAACCAGTTTCTTAACATGGCCAGGTCGCAATACACTATACGAAGAGATAGGCACCAACTTATGCGGCAACGAGCTTAAGATCAAAGTACCAGCCCATGCTTCGACCATCAAGAAGATAAGCCAAACGCATTGCGCGATGCAGCGACCATTTGTGCCGCAAAAAGGAAAAGACAAGAAAAATAAGGGACCGTGCAAAACTCCGTGTGCAAAAAATCAAATTACTTTGGCGTTGCCTTCCGAAGACGTGTGCTGCAACGGCCCTCAGCTCGGAGAAACCAAGTTCACATGCACCACCGAGGGCTGCACCATGGCCTCGAAACACAACCAGCCCCTTCCTTCGTATCATTCAACCGGAACTGGCGATGTTCCCCCAAATAAAGACGTATTTGTTTTAAGAGTGGCTAAAACTGCAGTTCAGGGTGACAAAAAATGTAAATTAGAACTGGAGTTGGTTACACCAAAAGGTGGCGACCAACAACCTTCTGTGCAAACAAAAGATAATAGAATGCAATCTGACCTGGGCTGCGAATGTTGTGTTAGAAGAATAAAAAAAAGTAAAAAAAAAACGAAGTGCTGCTACTCCTCCTAAAACATGAAACACCTCTTCATTAAAATTATTTCCATGTAACAACATTAACCCCTTAACGAACATACATACGTTTAGTTGTGATATCTTTATTGTAATGTGTTTACCTTCGATTGCTATGATGATTTCATGACACAGTCACAAAATTGTGCAGATTGCTGCCCGCCGGGAAACAGGGTGATATTTCAAATGCCCCAAGATTCCTGCGCGTTGAACCATAAGCAACGAGCGCATTTCAACCTGACGTCTGACGGCGTGGGCGACATTACCCGCGAGGACCCAGCGCAGCTCATGTCTGCGACTGCGGAGGACTATCCTGGAGTCGTCTATGATTTTTCCAACCGCGTGATAAAGCTAAAAATAGAAAAAACCGTAGAGGGACAGGGCCGGAAGTCGAAATTAGAATACGAGTTTATAACACCCGTCCCCAAATATGAAAAGAAAGTACCTGTATTTGACAATCGCGGCTCGCAATGTTTGCCGTTAAGCAGGCATTGCCCGTCATGTCATAGTTGCTGCCCAAATTGATTGCTGCCGCCGAATCTCTATTAAATAATAATCATATTGATAATGAAAATAAATCAGTCTTGTTGTTTTGTATTCCAGTTTTATTATATTTAGACTATTATTTATTACTATTGTTTTCCTTTGGTTCCAAAGGGATGCCTCGGACTCGAGGCTGAGGTCAGTTCTTTAGCTGAAAGAACTACTCCTACTATTGTACTAAGAAGTACAGCAAATCCATATCTAAACTTCGAGTATTATTAAAATGTCAATAAAATAATCAACTTAGATGTCCATCTGTACTCATAAATGATGTGCTTGCTGCCAATTAATTATATTACTTCAATACTTTAAATAGCCGTAACTATACTGAACTTTTTTGAAGATACATCTGCTTACATACACATATGTCTCGTCAATATATGTATTCGGCCAAAAAGCGTAAGTAAAAAGTAGATTAAACGATATCAAATCATATAAGGGTTACCATACCAGTGTAATACCATTTTAACAAGTACTTATTTCTTAATAATAAGGTTTAAGGCAAATAATACACATCCTCAACATCCCATGATATGAGTCACATGACCTTCCTAAGACTGCTTTAGGTACCTCACGAGAGATTTTGCTTATGTACAAATTTAGAAAGTAATCAAATTCTCTACATAAAAACGGGTAATCACGTATCCTTTTAGATACGTTGAGTTGTTGTGGAACACACAATTTTTGTACCCAAGTGATAAAGGGCTCCAATTTTAGCAGTTTTGAGCATTACGGGTTACTCGTAACAACTAACGTAACCAAACAGCCAGTATATATGTTATGGACTTATGGACCAAGTGATAAGGACGGGCATTATTTGTAATGCCCGGGTATTATCAATAATGACTGGCTATAGTGGGCCAAGTGGCAAGTGACAAGCTAAACTTCAATATTTATCACGTTGACTGGTCATTATGAATACTGCTACATCGTCGTTGGGCAATTTGGTCGGGGAGAGAAACAAACTCGTGACACGTGTTAAACTGAACTTTTTTTTTTCTTAGCGAGTCGGCTGTGTTGTGAACGCAAAAAACCTAACACTCCTCCTCGCTTCACTCGTCGTCGTACCGGTGACTCTAGGACTGAATTTCTGTTTTGCCCTAATATGATTGTCCAAGCTCAGTACTAATTGTATGAAAAAAATGACGGACCGGGGGTTTTCTCAAAAATGTATGCCTGAGCATTATGTATAATAACTCATCTGTCATTTGGTCGATATTGTTAGTTTAGTATTTTGCCCAATAGGTGATAATTAATAATGCCCGATCAACTTAATAATTTGAATATTTATAATCAAATTGCTCTGTGATATTGGTCGTTTTTCATAATGCCCGGGCATTTTCATTAATACACAAGTTATCACTTGGTCCATGACATGACATATAGTATAACGATGTTGTATGTTGGCATGAACATCCGCCACCAACTTTTTTACTCATTTTTGATGACTCAATAATATTATTTGATGATGGGTTAAATGGTTAGAAAAATTTGGGTGTGTTAGAATCGCCATAGCCTGCTAAGGCCTACATGTCGTACTAATTACTTTAAAGAAATTATGATTTTATAAAATTGGAACAGAGTTTAGTTTTATTTATTTCCTTCGATTTTGACACAAAAGAGGTTATACTTTATTTCCTACCTACACTATAAAAAACGAATTCGAGTTGCATTTTACTTGTATGGAGGGCCTTGGGAGGATAGCTAGCAGTAGTTGATTGTTCAAAGAAAAGTATAGTCCGCGATAGAAATCCTTCCCGATATTAAGTATCCCTATTGAAACTCACTCTTAATACTGATATTATGATGCTATTTAGTCAATTTTAAAAGAATGCCACGGTAACTATTTCATTCCACTGTATTTTTTAAGTGTATTTGTGTACTTTTTTCTAGGTGAACTGTTTTAATTAATTTATTTGTTATCTGGAGCTTTTCATGTTTACATCGTTATTAGATTCCAAAAAAGCTATTAAATTTGGCCAAATATCACAGAGGCACTGTATTGTCAATTGCATTATTGCGTTCCAGGTGTAACCAAAGATTTACATTATAATAAATAGATACTGTAACCTCTACTTACACACATTACCTCTCAGTCCGTAGGACTAAGGCCTCGACTAAGTCCTGTAGTGTGGGGCACGAAATGCCTGCCTTTATATCAAGTCAATGGCGTCGAATGGGTTAAATGTTTCATTACATTATTTGTGGTTACATGACTTTTCTTTGTGCCCATATCAACTAATATGTATTAAATTCAAATTGAACGAGAGGGAATTTCAAAATTATTATAAAAAAATAAATTATATTCTGACCAACTATACTCATCGATGACTAGTTTCACATTTTGTCATAATAATATAATATCAACAAATGTTGTAATAAAATACCTGCAATATTACCATTGTAATAACGTAACATGTACTTTTTAACAGCGGAATTCAATAAAAAAAGTTTAGTGCGACAGTTTAGTTAAATTGTATCTGTATAGCTACAAATAAATTAAATATTTACATTAGTAAAAAAGCCAAAATTTAGTATTCTTTTTAAATGGCAACTCATGAGTAGAATTTTTGGAATCTAATAATCTAATCTAGCAAGGCGTTATTAATTATATTCTGTAGGACTGGGTAGGTTTGTGTAAGATTGTCCCGAAATATGTATTTATAATTAATCTGAATAAAATCTGGATCTTACTAGGACCCAGTTTATGAGTTATCCTAGCTATTTTTTATAACGTAGCAATTAGCTACATGATTAAATATAATCTCGAGTTACATGTCAAAAGAGTATAAACTCATAAGTTTGACTACAATTACATTTACACGATGTAAGTTCAGTTTTCTTGTGGCGTGATCGAAACAGTAATTGAGGATTGTTTGTTGGAATATTTATTCCTAATAATAAAGTGTTATGGATCCTGGCCTGATCAAGATTCTGACCAACGTAACAATAATTTTGCTACCATCTTATGATAAACATAAACAATTATTGGACAAAGTGGAAGTTGTATAGTTGGCTAGGATCTGCAGAACAGTCTGTAGGATCCTCGTCTCGTGGTCGAGCCAGGATCAAAGACACATAATAAATATCTAAAAGCAACCCTTTTGAAACAACAACATGATGAACGTAACTCTTTATCAAGTTAATGTACCTATCAACGGAAAATAAATTGTAGTCCACTTATCGTAGGTACACCGACGAGTACGCTGCGTCCCAGTCTTCCGTCAGAAGAACAAAGGCTGATGATGTTTGAAGTACCGAATAGTCCACTCGACTTGATCAATCAGTTTATTTTTTCATGTAGCTTGAATCCAAAAATGGAAACTTTCGTGTTGAAGGATGTATACCATCAGAATTCTTTGTCTAGCACTAATAAAACAAGTTCGATAACTCTTTGCCCCAGTACTAGTATAAGCACTATCAGGTCGAGGAGGGACAGCGTCTGTTTTGCAAATAACGTAAAATACCATTGGAAGAAAAATAGTGAAACCAATTTTTACGTAGAAAATATACCAGGCTCAGTATATAGGCCAATATATGGGAAACAGTTAACCGCCGTATATATGACGCTGTATGACCAGTTCTGTCGCCATCGCACATCGGGAACACAGGCCACCGCATCTATAAATAAGTCCTTCCAAGTTTCCACCGAGCAAGCCGGTATACAATACCCACTCAGCTCATCTGATAATTATTCTAAGTATAATTCTCCTAGTACCAAATCTTATATTCCATACTGTAATATTAACAAAAAAGAGCACTTAAGGAAAAGAAACTACTCCGAAACTTATTTCTTTAGTAAAAAAAATAACGGACCGAAAACCGCAAATGGTGAAAAGGAGTTGCACGCAATACACAAATCGACCAAGAGCGTACAAGTGCGCAGCAATAAGCAATCGACACCTGCCCAAACCGACAAACACGAAGCTACATCTGCACATACTAATAGGCACCCAACTAGTTCATACGCTGGAACAGCACTCTCAAAAGCGGTATCTATCAAAGAACCGGACAAGCAAAAAGCAAACGACCGAGAAAATAATAACGATTCTCTGATGGTAACTGTGTCTCACATTAGAATTGGCCCGCGCCAATCGTGTCCAATATATGGTTCCAATCCTTGTCTAGGGCCAAATTGTATATCAATGGGTTTAGGGCCGGGTGCTCTAACAAATGTAATGACTCTTAATTCTGACAATTCACAGCAAAAAGTCCCGATAAAAGTAAGCACCACAAATAATCCGCGGCGTGGAGTATTCGAATTAGTAATACGTAGAATAGATGGCGCAGTTCTGGCTAAAAATGAGTTGTTTTTGGAATGGACTCCACCGCCTGGAAAACCTGCTTCATGTTGTTTGCCCTATCCATTGATATGCTCAAGGCCTGGTTCGTGCCGACCACCAAAGTGTAAAATACCAGTATGCCGCCCATTAAAGCCGAAGTGTTGCAAAAAACCGTTACGTTGCAAGTTCCCATGTGGACCAAAAACTTCTTGCTGTGGCCCTTGTGGGTTATGCGGTAGAGTCTCTTGCCCGGGTAGTCCAGCTTACCCTTGTTGGAGACCTTGTCCGCCTAAACCTTGTCGACCTTTACCTTGCCGACCTAAGCCCCGCGTTAAACCTTTTAAAACCTGCAAACCTTGTAAACCCCGTAAGCCTTGCTCTCCGCCCTTCCCTTTTAAACCTAGCTGCACTAGTTGCAACGTTTGCTGCTCTTCAATTGTACCTTGCCCCAAGCCAGTTTGTTGTGGGTCCTGTCGACCTTGGAAGCCGTGCAAACGTTGCAAACCCTGCAAATCTTGTTTCCCATATAGACCTTGTGTTCCTGACTTGGCCTGTCCAAAAAGCAAAACTAGTATAGTTTTTAAATCCTGTAAATCTAAGCATTGTAACCCATGCCTTCCGTGTAGCGACTGCCCTTTCCCAACCTGTTATTCTTGCTTTCCTTGTATTACTTCTCTAACTCGTTTGCCTTTTGGTTCATCAGCTACTTCACTTTTTAATCCTCCATGTAAACCATGCATTTCTTTCTACGCTTCTGACACATGTATATCTGCTACTGCTCTCGTTCCCTGCAAGCCTTACGTTCCTCGTGAACAATGCGACGCATATGACAACCCTTCGACTTCTAATGTACCTATTATGATTTGCAACCCTAGCAGCGAATTCAAAGCTCCTAAAATTTGCAAACCTTGCATTTCATATAATCCTTGCAAGCAATGTGAATATGGTATTCCTTTTAAATCTTACAAAATTGGTCGTAAACCATGTTCCGGAAAATGTTGCAAGAGCTGTAATCCCTGTAAGCCATGCAAGCGTGTCTTGTAAGCCAGCCTTGCTGGGCCCTTAAACTATGCAATACCTGCAAGTTCTACAGAATTTGCAAAACCTAAAACTATTTCAAACTTTTTAATCATAACAATCACACTTTTTGAAGGACTAACACATTGCTGCCCTAATTTCCAGCTTTATTTATGCATTCCCTTTGTGTGAGACATGACTTTGATGATTCTTATCTTATCCTTACGCGCTTGTTTTAATTTATTGAGTTGAGCTTTTACTTATTATACAGCGTCATTATTACGTCTCAATTATAAATGTTAGTAAATTTTACTAGGTAATTCATATAGTTTTAGTTATTTCATAAGATTATACATAGATATGCGGTTACATTATCCCCTTGTGATATACCTACTTAAATCAACCCGTTAGATAAATATTGCTATTCCAGCTACCACTGAATTACAATGGCACCATAAAATATAAATAAATCAATTCCCAGTACGTATCTGTAGTTTCATTTATACATCATTGTATAAATAATTATCTCTCCCCTTGACAATCTAACTTGAGTCTTGTAAAAAATACAGGTTTAATTTTTTACATGATACAAAATATGTTTTTCTAACTCCATAAACTATTTGCAATTCAATTGAATGCTCCTACTCTCGCTAAAATAAGACAGTATATTTTAAATCTTTTTTTTTTACTTTTAACAGATGTTTCTGGATATTATAACTTTTATTTAGGCTATTTAAATTTGTAATTTGAATGGACTGTCTGAATCATAACAGTATATTTTTTGTGATTTATGTTAGTTAGAAAAGTAATTTAGTTAACTTTACATTTTAAATATCTTGTAAAAGCTATTTTAATATCATAATATTCTTTACAATTAAAAAAACACAAAAAGGTAATATACAAAAATTTAACTGTGTTTATTTAAAAGTGTTTATTAACCAGAGTTACAGCTTTCACTTGCTAGTTGATTATGGAGTTCGAAAAATATATTTTGTATCATGTAAAAAATGCCTGTAATTATCTGTTCCGTGGATATTTATCTAAGTTTTTGTAGTATATCTAGCCTACGACCCTTTTTAACACTCGTTAGGTTATTGAAATAGTATTTATTGGCCTCTATTAAATCACAAAGGGAAGAAACAAACAATGTGGAGATTGCAGAATTTTAAATATTTTTTTATTACCATGAAAAATTTTGTTTTTATTCTTTTTGAACAATTTAGTGTAGGTACATTAAAAAAATAGTTCTGATTTCACTAAAGATCTAATCTACACATGAAGTTAGTTATTTATGAGTCACATTTTAACCCCTGTTCCTTCTCTAACCATATTTTATTAACTAAATTATAAATAGTTTTAGTTAAGCATAAAAATAAAATTTTGCTTAAACCTAAGTAAGTACTTATAGCAAATAGTGAATTATCATTTAATTTAATTAATGATTGATACTCTTATTTTTTTTTGTAAGTATTCCTTTCATACGATATTTAAATCGAAAGAAAAATAGAAAAAAATGTCTTGAAGCGGGACTCGAACCCACGACCACTGGATTCATTGTGGGTTCGAGTCCCACCTTCGAGTCAAATTTTTCTATTTTTCTTTCGATTTAAATATTGAAGATATTCGCTAGCAGACGTTTCTGCATAATAAATAGTTATTTGTTATGCAAGGCTGCAAAGTGGTTATTTGGCGCTAGTGTTGAAATTGAAAGCTGAGCAAGCGAAGGAAGCTAAGATTGAACCATGAGCGAAGCGAATGGTTCAAAGATAGATTCCTGAGCGTAGCGAGGCTTTCAAGACACGAGACGCCAAATAATTTTGCAGTCATGCGGAACACACAACTTTTCACCTCACTACAGCGAGGAAAATTCGAGCGGTAAGAAAAACAATAACACAAAACTTATCGCTCGATTTTTCAGGGAAATCATATCGGCATCGCTACTAGAATCATTAATTTTTATAGTTCATACGTTGAGTTCAAAGAGCTTAGCACAGGACAAATCCGACAAATTTACGTGAATTGTGATACCTTAAAATTTAAAAAAAAATTTTTTTCGGTTGCCTTCAGAAATTACAATGTTAAGTAAACCTATATTTCAATATCTTTATTAAAAATTTTAATTAAAAACATTGTAATATTTATAACTAACTTACACAATTTAATATACATTAAAAAATACAATAAACACAAAAAACGAATACAATCATATTTAGTCAAATAACCCGCCCCGCGTCACTCCAGGCGCAAAGGTGCAACGGTGCATTTCTTTATCAAATAAACATTGAAATCGTTTTTTATTTAATGGAATAATAAGTAAAAATAGGTAAATTAACTGAAATACTATTAGTATATATAATAAAACCTATTTGTCATAAAATAAAGTGTAGGTAAAAATAAAAAAGTTAAAAATCTGTAATCATAAACATGTTTCTGATTGGTTATTATCTATGGTTATTATGAACTCACCGCGGTACTGCGAACGTCGAAGTTCGTATATTGCGAGCATCTTTCTCTTTTACTCCAATGAAAGTGACAGAGACAATCGTCCGAAATTTACGAATATCGTTTTTGCGGTAGCGCCCCAGTCACGCGTTGAAGGAGTTTTATACCTACTTAAAAAAAAGTTACATGCACCACAGAGAATTACAATCATCGGCTTCGAAATTCGAATGACTTTTCCACGCTAGCGGATAAAATAGGCTTTTCCACGCAGATTTCGCGCTATAAAGAAAGGTTTTCCGAGCGAGTGAGGTGAAAAAATAATTATTCCTTTGATAATTTATATTTCGTAAATCAAAACGCTATTTAAATATTCATGCGTTCATAGTCCAGTCCCCATACATGACGAATTATGATCACAATAACTGCGTGCCCCACACACGGGTCACTGTAGCCGACGCAATCAAATCTGTATAATCAATATAATTATAGGTATGTATTTATTATTATTATATTTTGCTATGATATATAGGTACTATAAAATAATAATGTTATCAATATTTGATTTAGATGGACAACAGTACACCTTTGTAGTAATCCGAGTGTGTACCTGGTCGTTCTTAGTGACCCATACGTGGAGCAGAAATAATTTACTTGGACGGATCTACGAGGGAATCGAAATCTGTATGGGGACTGATGAATAGTTTCATCGCTCCTCATGGTGAAATTTATATCGTGATCAGTAGCTTAGGTATGTTTTTCTAACTCGTTTTTTGTTTCTAGCTCTACCTGATTATAGCGCGAGACGACGCATTCAATCACTGTATATAGAGTTAGAAAAACATACAACTGCGCATAATATGCGATATAATTGAATTATTTAGCCGATACGAAGAACAATAATATAAGTATAATTATAAAAGATTTTAAGATATATATAATACAGAGTTCTAATCCTGTCGAGTCTCTAGTATAATAGAAACATGGCCGAAACTGCACTGACACTATTAGTTGTGGCTACTGAATTTATATCAAGTCAATGGTCCAGTTGCATGCCGGCTTTCAATAAACTCCTTACGTGTCTAATAACTAATTAGTGGACTAATTTAACCAGACGGCGGCGACATATTATATAAACATTACTTTTTAACACGTTCATTGCGGCAGTCAATTTCGTGTACTTTACGTTGGTGCTGTATCAGGTACATTAGATCTGTTACGTAACTTTTTATTGTAGCGTCATGGGGTCGAATGGATCTGTTCGAGATGCAAGTATTTAAATGCAACTTACTGGCTAGTGGTAATCATTTGTATCGATTTTTTTATCGGAATATACTTTCGTTGAACTTATTAATATAATATTTAAGCCGTTTCTAAATCGAATAGTTGGAAGACTATTAAATAAAAACAATAATCTGTCAGATCCTTTCGACCCTACGTGCGTTCTGAATGATTGTGTTATCGATAAAGGATTAGGGTTGTAACAATAAAATATCGATGAACTTTAAAATAAATGTTTTATTTAAAACATAAAGACCAAAACTCAAAACTTTAAAATAAATGTATAGATGTAAAAAATACATGATTTGTGTAATTTTTTTTTTGTTGGGATAGAGATATTCTCTAATATTTGGATTTTTTTGCTGTTTGGATTAGTAGAAGCGGATACAGGTAAATGAGATGAATTTTGAAGAATTATTAATGTGTGGCCAGTAGTCGGACTCGTATATATGTTAGTATCTGTACCTACTCACTCCTTTACGCAGTCAATAAACTGGTGCCAAAGGCGTAGGTCTTTTGTTATTCAGTGGTCCAGCATCAATATCTTCATTATCACACAAACACACCTAAACCACAAAACAATGATCCAATATTGCATTCGAGATTGCACTTTATTTACGTGTACTTATTTACACTAAACAGTCTATCGAGTATTATTTACACCGACTGCACTTGAGGGCGGCACTAGATAAACTAATCCTAATTCTAGTGCGGTTATCAGGTCATCGGGTATCAGGACGAAAAGATCCGATATCCGCACTAGGTGAAAAAAAAAACTTTTCTGTCGGTATAAGACACAATCGACCCGATACGGTTTTATCATGCCGATGTAAAATATTGAAAGAGACAATTTTAAATATATATTTATCTTGTTCCTACTCCTTTGCAAATAAAAGATACCTGTCCCGCACCAGCGGTAAGAACGGTACATTAAGTGCCGCCCCGCGGGATAGTTCATCATCGGATCTTGCAGACCTGATACCGCAATGAACGTGTTAATTGGCGAAAGTAAAACCAGGGTTAATTGTGAAGCCAATTAACACCAGACGCCTACGTATTCATTTCTATTCCATAGTTTCGCAGTGTTCCAAATGTTCGTGTTTCATCAGGTGATCGAATAGTAATTGCGTAACCTCTGGTAGCCGCAATCGCATATTGCCAATGTCGGGACACTGTATCGCGATAGTAGCGATGCAGAATTCTGTTTACGTGTAAGACTATGTGACAAATGACAGCATAGCTACTGTATTCCGGTTGCAACAATCAAATAAGTCACCGAATGCTACTTACCTATTGTTTAGAGACAAACTTACATAAGAATGAAGAAGAAGTGACATGCACTACACGACTACAAGTTCACAGCGAGACGTGTGACGTGACGCTGCGCGCACATTTGTAGCTGCACAGAGCTAGTCAAAAGTACTTTATTTACTACACGAAAAAGAACACATTTTATTGCAAAAATTCAGAATATGTTGCACCACCCAGCGTTGCGCTTCGAGATGCCTCGCGGCGTAGCGCGGCCCACCGCGAAGCAGCGGTGCATCACCGGTAGGTACGCGCGGCGCGCAAGAACGACGACGCTGAGCCTCGCGAAGCCACGTGTCGCAGTGTGACGCCGCGATGCGCAACCTTCAGGCCGAAAAATATAATATTTTTCGTTCTTATGCGCTTTTAAATGGTAAACTGCGGGTGGACGCGCTCACGCGGCAATTACACTGCACCACGCGGCGTCTCGCTGCGCAGCGAGGCTTCGCGCCAACAACGATTCTACGATGCGCCTCGCGACGTTGTGATACGTCTTGTGGCGGCGCGCGGCGCAGCTCGAATACACCGGCCTCGTCCAGTATCGCAGCGTGGCGTCGCGTCCCCGTGTGAACCCTAAGCAGATAGGTGGGTAATGTAATAGACACTAGTGGCTGGCGCCTATCTAGCCTATTCGGCTTAGCACCGACTTCAGATCAGTAGGTAGGTATAATAAGGTTATTTTTCGCTTTTTATTGCTGTTGTCTTTTTTGAAGTAAATCGGTGTGGTTTATTTAATTTTTCGGTGAAGCAAAATGACTTCTATTTCATTTTAAATTGTTAGCACTCACTATGTTGTCTTATATATTTATTTAAACTTTAATGCACAATACAAGAATGTCCAAATGGCGGACTTAATTATCTTCTCTACCATTCTCTACCAGTCAACCAATTACTGGAGAAACGGAACGATTTATTAGGTGCAGGATCTTTTTAACTCAAAGGCGATACTTAAAAAGAAAACATTGATAATGCTTATAATTTTGGTTTGCCATCGATTTTCCTGAAATTCTATGAGATCCTGACACGGTGCCAATGGGGACCTCAGGAGTGTACTTTTTCAAATAAAAAAGAATTTTCTTAATCGCTAGATTTAACACAATGTGTACCTATATTGTCTTAGGCACTGGTCCACCGCGAGCTAGTAAGCTATTTCGAGGCACAAAAGATAATCGCTCCCAATAGCTTACACGGGATCGATTATCTTTTGTACCTTGAAATAGCTGATAGCGGTGGGATCAGTGCCTTAGCCTCATCACTACAAACATTAGACAAAAGTAAGTTTTTAGGATAATCACTACTTAGAGAACTCCGTTCTGCAGTGATTGATGCTGGTATGTGCGTGTGAGCAAAGCTAAAGTATTATATATTTGAATTATCAACTTTGCAATGCTATCTTGACCAGGGATTGTAAAACCGGTTTTATTACCCCTTTGAACGCTTAACCCTCGCGTAAAAATTACGTGTACGCCGACTTATTGACTAGTGAAAAACAAATATAAACCTTATTGACAAATTATTATTGACAAATTATGTTTATATTTGCAGGACAATAAAAATGATTTAACAGCGTCCACCATAGCCACTAGGGGTTAGTGGCGTGGCAGGCACGACAACACGCGACCACTTTAGTGGCGCTTGGCGTTCAAAGGGTTAAATACCTGTACAGAAATTGACAAACTATTACCGCTAATAATACCTGTATTCTAATTAGAGGTATTGTTGTCATTTTGCTTTTGTCACCCATAGGCCAGACTATTTATGATATAAATATCTTTTTACAATACCGGTAATATACTCCTAAAAAGTAACAAAAAGGTGTAACAGTGTAACGTCACCCGATAACATTGTGTATGGCTGGCTGAAGCGTCAACTAAATACTTGATAAGTAAATTAATTTGTCTTAATACTCAAGTATATTGACTGACAGCTATTACCGGTAATAGTTTTAGGGGTAGTGCCAAATATAAATATTGTTGTCAATTGGCGATACGCGATGAATATTGGCGAGGGATGTGTTTATTAACAACCAATAGAATTACTTAATTTCTCTATTCTCGACAAATAATGTGATTCTATTGGTTCTTAAAAACACATTCTTGGCTACACATCAGCGTCCACCATAGCCACTAGGGGTTGGTGGCGTGGCAGGCACGACAACACGCGACCACTTTAGTGGCGCTTGGCGTTCAAAGGGTTAAATACCTGTACAGAAATTGACAAACTATTACCGCTAATAATACCTGTATTCTAATTAGAGGTATTGTTGTCATTTTGCTTTTGTCACCCATAGGCCAGACTATTTATGATATAAATATCTTTTTACAATACCGGTAATATACTCCTAAAAAGTAACAAAAAGGTGTAATAGTGTAACGTCACCCGATAATATTGTGTATGGCTGACTGAAGCGTCAACTAAATACTTGATAAATAAATTAATTTGTCTTAATACTCAAGTATATTGACTGACAGCTATTACCGGTAATAGGTTTAGGGGTAGTGCCAAATAGAGATATTGTTGTCAATTGGCGATACGCGATTAATATTGGCGAGGGATGTGTTTATTAACAACCAATAGAATTACTTAATTTCTCTATTCTCTACAAATAATGTGATTCTATTGGTTCTTAAAAACACATTCTTGGCTACACATCAGCGCTCATCTCTGGTGAAACGGAGCCTTAGTCTCCTACTAATAATATAAATGTTAACCAACTGCTAATTAAGCCGCTTTACTTGGAATTACGATTACAGATTAAGAAATATCTGAATAGGTAATGCGTTTCCATGGAATCTTACGCAGACGAAGTCGTGGGCAGAAGCTAGAAATGTACCTATTAGTATAAGTAAGGTATAATTATAATCCGATTTTCTATTCCATGAGCAGTTCCATTGCAAAAATTCAATTCTATCTGATTTGGACTGAAAATAGTTGGATTAGTCAGATTAGGGTAAATTATTTATACAGTATATTTGTAAATTAACTATATATGTATTTAAAATTAATGATTGATGATACAATCGAGCAGATGAAAAATGTACGTAGAGCTATAAATTGACAAAAATAATGTATTTTACCTAATAGCCTAAATAAAGCAAGGGACATACAAAGACATGGAATGTGACAATATCTATAGGGAACGTGCACGACGATGCCGCCGCCGCCTGGTGACTTTAATCGGAACTAATCACCCTGTCAGTCTTAACCTAACGTTGACATTTATAACTAGAGAACAATATAATCAATTGTACCAGTTAGAAATACTATTCTAATTGTTGCATTGTTGCATTTCTAGATGCACTAACACATCCATAAAATATAATAAATCAAAAGGCGTCAAAAGAAAATTGCTATGACAGCGTTCGTCATAGCCTCTATTGGGGTCGGTGGCAAGGTAGCACTTTAGGCGTTCTTGTCGTTCAAAGGGAACACATTCGCTGCCACCCCCCCAAAAACGTATGGAAGTGAACGCACATGTGCGTCGGTGGCAGTGAATGCGTTAATGGATAGGTGTTTGTAACTATACTTAGGCAATGGTCCCACCGCCAGCTAGTAAGCTATGACCTATCAGCTATTTCAAGGGACAAACGATAATCGATCCCGTGTAAATAAAAGAGACATATATGTTATAGCCGGGCAATCGTAGTTCATCGCCGGGCGATGAGCTATAAATATATAACTCTCTCTTTTATTTACACAGGAGCGATCATCTTTTGTCCCTTGAAATAGCTGAAAGCTCATATTAGCTTACTAGCCCGCGGTCGGACCAGTACCTTATACAGTTTTTTACACTATTAGTAGCTACATTGTAATGTAAAGTATTCAAACAAGTAATAGAAAATAATCAGGCTTCTGTATTAAGTTAGTTTCGTGGACAAAATACAGTTCCAAAAGCGTTTAGATTTAACACTGAATCCCCTGACAGCAACAAGTGCAAGGAGGTGGCAGACACTGTGTGCCCTTGGTATCAATGCGCCCTGGCACCTTCCTTTCCGGACCCTTGGGTGTCACCAGCTCCAGCTCCATTTTGCAACGTCTTTCTCCATTCATACCGATTTTGGCCACCTATAATAAGAACGAATAGTTTTTCAAATTGACTGTTTCATATGCCCCTATTTACATGTTGTTACATGACATGTTTATCTAACTGCTTTGCCCCTGTTATTTTAGTACAAAACCCAAAAAAGTAATTAGGCCACAACTTTTACAGGTAAACTCAACGGTTCCATAAATTTCTGAAGATATAAACAATTTAAGACTTAGTAGCTGATTCACGTATATGTGGATGATGGGATTCATCATCGGCTAAAAAGACTAAATTATATTGACTGTACTACGGTGTATTGAGGCTGTTTGAAGTCGGAAGAAAATACCAATGTAAAATTGTGGGACGATTTTGCTTGACATCTGGTATAATAATTTGATGACACAATTTGCGCATAAACCCTAAGTACACATCATGTAGTGCAAAACAATTTTCCATAGGAAAACTTGGATATATGTGATTTTTACTTTGACATTTACTACTTCTTCTATAAAAATATAGTTTCTATTAATATATCAATCGATGATGAATTTGCCAATGTCAAGTAAAGTAACATATATATATATATGTAAATCAAATAACATTAAATTTGCTCTTAGAGCATGACGTTGTTCGGTAGTAGGCATGGCGTTTTGTAAAGTGTTGACTGGAGTTTACAGAAGCGCAGAGGCGGTCGCGACCGACCCAGGGACTGCCGAGTGATGACCAAAAAAGTGGTGAAACGCTTTTTGAAATCAATTCTTCATTACCTGCACACGTCGGCGTTAGATCATTGCATAATAAGCTATCAATATTACGAACTAAATTACTAAAATATAAGTATTCTAAAGACGACTTCTCCATTTTAAGGTTCAACCGCGGGAATTCGAGACCCGAGTTTTCCCTATGGAAAATGGTTATGCACAGTATCTGTAGGTACTTGATCTATATCGTAGTAACCAAGAGCATTAAACATATAAATCTAGGTTACAACTTCATCAAAGTATGTATTTCACATAATGATTTTCTAAATGAGCGCTGGAGAGTGAACGGCGAAAATAATAGTAAGTAACTAGTAAGTATCTATCTATAGTCGCGTGCGAAATAATTGTATCATGGAATATAATTGCAGTGTCATCTCAACAGCACGGTCTGCATTATTTTATTACTTTATAGAAGTATGATTTCACTGGTGTTATTATAACTTACTAGCGGTGTCTCGCGGTTTGTTAGGGAAAAAATGTTGCCTATGTGTTAATCCAGGGTGCCAGCTAACTAAATACCAATTTTTATTAAAATCGCTCCAGCCGTTAAGACGTGAAAAAGCAACAAACACACACACTCGCAAACTTTCGCCTTTATACTCGTAATTAGTATAGAAGAAGTGTAGATAAATCAAATGTATCATGTAAATATAATGTGTATAATATATTTACCCTTAAAACAAATACATCTTTCCTTGGATGAAGTACGGATTGCGCTTTTTTTGGTCCAGGGACGTTGGTAGGCACCAGTTGGCAAATTCTTGGACATGTAGTGGCTTGGCTACCTTTCGCTTTCTTTTCCATTTTATATCGATTAGTTATTATTATTACTTTTAATTTTCGCCAATAAACTGGCAATGAAATATCCAATTATTATGCTTGTCGAGGTCCTGTCAAGAACGCCATGTTAACTAAGGTCCAGTAGTTAAAATGGCAAAACTGGAAATTCTTATAGTTTTGATTTTGTCATATTCTAATGTGTATAAAAATATATTTAGAGACAGGGACTCCATGCATATAATATTAATATTAACAGCATTAACATATTGCACCTCAATCAAACTTTAAAAATAACGTAGTGATAAATTTTTATGAAAGGAACTGTTTTCATAAATAATCACCTTTCGTTTGGCTCCCTGGTTCAAGGCGGATTCCTCTAACTTTAGATCTAGCGATCCTAGAAAATAAAACATTTTAAATTATAGGCACTCGTAGGTACCAACAAAAATTGTACTTGAACGTTATCGGCTTTCCCGTATTCTCATATCAAACCTAATACGGAACCTTTCGTTATGTTTTCATCCGAAATGCACTAGGCTGGTTTTTTTATTTTATTTTATTCTTCTTTTATCCTATTAACGCCACCGACCGGGCATGAATATCGGATAAACTACAAGCGAAGGAGTTTTTAGCTAGTCTCTGCCCTTTATATACTAGAATTAAATTTATTTACTTATCATTAACACAAAAATATAAGATAACAACATAATAAAGATACTAACTAAAAACTAAACTATAAATAAAAAAAAATACCTAGGTCCTGGTCATTAGGTAGGGTGCCCAGAAGGCTGGCCGCGTTTCCGCGCTGGACAGCAATGCTAATCCGTTGGGGAAATAGTGGCCAGCCCTCTGGGGAAATAGTAAACCAGAAACCTCTATAAGACGCGCCGATATCTCTTTGTAGAGTCGGCGCGCACTTGGGCCCCACGGCCCCAGGGTTTCAACCCTCAACCCTCTTGCCGTCGTCTCTGGTTAGACTATTGTGATTGTGAGAGGCCGTGGTGACACAACAACAGTCAATCTAACATGGCTCCGCATTGGCACCGGAAGGACTACATTGGTTGGTGCCCCAATTCTTAGAGATATGAATTAAACGGTCTTGGTCACTATGCCTACACGAATGTAGATGATGCATAATTGACTCGACAGTATCTAGCTGGGTCCACATTTGTATCATTTCGTCGTATCGTATCTCCGTCGCGTTGCCCCGACGCGTATCAAGATCGCTAGTGTGGACGCAAAAACGGCGCGATCATGCGGCGCGGCGTATCTGATTGCTCGAGATCGCTGTTGATACGCGTTTATTAAATACCTTTCACACTCGCGATTGGATACGCGTATCAAGATCGGTAAGTATGGACGTGTTTTAATGCTGTATCATGATACGAAGTTATGATTTGATACGCGATACGCCGTGATCGCTCTGGAGGCGGTTTTTCTCCGATCATCAAAGGGGATACGGATGCACATTTGACAAGTTTGTACTTGTACCAACCCGAGCACCGATCAGGAGCGGGTCCGCGAACATCGAAGTTCGTATATTTTCGGGCATCTTTCTCTTTTATTCCAATTAAGGTGTCATGAGAGTGACAGAGACAATCGTTCAAAATTTACGAATATATTGTTCGTGGTAGCGCCGCAGACCAGAGTAGGCCATGTACCGCAAACACCGTAGTTTGTATATTTAGAGCATTTTTTTTTTCGAGTACTCCAGTTAAGGCGTCACGAGAGTAACAGAGACAATTCGTCCGAAATTTACGAGTAGGTATCGTTTTTCGCGGTAGCGCCGCAGCTGTGGCAGCTACAAAGTTTGTTTCTTTTTTGTGACATTCAATATTGATAACGGATTAATTGAGGCCTACAAGACCAAAGAAATGTAATGGAACCCTTGCCATTTTTACAACGAACGACACGGCGTATCCGCACTTTTCAAGTGACAATGGTAGTGATACGGTATGCCCAAAGTGAGCGTGCATACTTATGATACGGCGTTATGATACGATACGCTTCTACGCTACGGGAACTGTGGACGCATTTTTTTACGCAACGATGGTGGTGATACGGTGTGCCCAAAGTGAGCGTCCATACTTATGATACGCGGTCTGGATGCAGTCAGCGTAATATAGTTGGTACCATCCAAAGTAATCATAAAGTTCGGTACACCATATAAATTGTATGGTGTACCGAACTTTATGATTACTTTTGACTACTTTGAATGCCACCAACTATATGACGCTGACTGTATGATACATATGATCGTGATCGGCAAATTGATACAAATGTGGACCCAGCTTAGCAAAATCAACGCTATCATGCGGCGCGCCGTATTGCCCGGAATACACAGTTTTTCAAGCCAGTATAGTAAGCTAGTAAGGTAGTAAAACTGTCCTGGCTTGAACACATGCTAGTGCTGTTTACATGATGCTAGTAATTTTAAGTCAGTTCGAGTTTGCAAAGTGTCGTAAAAAAATCGTCAATATGAACGTAATTCGTAAAAAATAACATAGCATGAATGAAACAATTACTAATAAAACTATGTAAATGTGTACTAGATGAATTACTTGAAAATATATTAGAAAAACGTGTATGGACACATGGTACCTGCCGGACGGATACTAGCTTCACCGGCCACACGAAGATAGTACACAAGCCAGGCCAGTGAAATCGGTGGTGGGGCACGCTACTAGCTCAAAAAAATAGAACGGCAAGCTATTAAAACTTTCCTGGCTTCAGCACTAGCTTACTAGCCTGAAAGTTAAGTTAGTTTTGTATACACGAAGATAGACGCACTAGCTTGCTAGCTTACTAGTACTAGCTTACTATACTGGCTTGAAAAACTAGCCTCGTGTAGTGTGCGGGGTATTGAATAACAATACCCCGCACACTCGCGATCGGATAATCGTATCAAGATCGGTAAGTATGAATCTGTTTTGATACTGTATCACGATACGAAGTTATGATTTGATACGCAATACGCCGTGATCGCTCTCGGTGCAGTTTTTCCCCGATCATCAAAGGGGATAGGGATACGCACTTGAAAAGTGTGTACGTGTCGGTACACGTACAAACTTAGCTACCACAGCACTGCACTGGTCTCAGATACCGATCAGACCAATGCAGTGCTGTGGTAGCTACACAGTTTTTTGTGACATTCGATATGTACAACGAGACAGTAATTCGATTAATTGACCGAAGAAATACCATTTTCTTCTGCCATTTTTACAACGAACGACGAACGTATTAGTCTGATCGGTGCTCAGATCGGTACACGTACGAACTTGTCATGAACGTATCAGTCTCCTTTAACTATCGATGAAAAATTACCTCGAGTTGGATCTCAGGGTTATCATGTACCTATCCGATCATAACCGCGTGTGTCACAATACGTCTATATTTGTCGATATTGATACGCATATCCTATGGTGAGTGTGTGGGGTATTTAATAACCGCGTATCAACATTGATCACCCGCGATCAGGCCTGGTACGGCGAACATCGAAGTTCGTATATTTTGAACATCTTTCTTTTTTAAGAGAGACACAGACAAACGTCCGAAATCTACAATTATCGTTTTTTGCGTTGCATGATCGCAATCTTTTTGCGTCCACACTAACGATCATGCCGCGCGTCTATGCTACGCGACGAGGATACGATACGGCAAAGTTGTACAAGTGTGGATCCAGCTGAAAGGTCGCCGATAAAGACTTGACCATAACTTGACAATCAAATATTTATCCTCTATGTAGCTTCTAACGTCGCGACAATATTTCGTTTTATTTTTCTTTGAATGTCAACTTGCTCTTTGCTAAAATTCTGTAACAAAATATTTTTAAATAATATATTATAAATTATGGCGCATAAGCCACCAGAACATCCTCTTACCGCAGTGAAAAAAAAGCCACGAAAACCATACGAAGAAATTGGGGCCATATTTAACGGAAATGAAGTAAGATACAGAACTAATCAATTTAGTTACTTAATTAGAAATACAGAAAGTAGTTAAAACGCTACATCCAGTTAGTTTTAAAGTTTCAGCCAATTTTAAACACACTGAATTAGCTCCATGGTGGATTTGAATTATATATGTATATAGGTAGGTAAGTTTTATACATCAGCTTATTGCTTGCAACTATGTCTCTGTAGATTCATCCTACTTTTCAGCCCTCAGGAATCAAACTAACAAATTTCTTCCTATTCGATCCAAGGATAAAGCGTGAAGATGTTACAGACAGACAAATGCTTTCACATTCATAATATTAGTATGGAAGTATTATTACGAATTTTCATATCGAACCGGCATATCTACTTGCAAGATTTTAATCAATATTTTTGTTCGTAATCAAATTAATTAATTATACTTAATATCGTATCCGATAACCGTGGACAACTAAAAATGGATAGGTCAATATGTTGAACATTCAATATACTGAGCTCAACATGCAACCCGAAGTACCGAAGCCCGGTAGTTTTCCACAGGTCGAACAGTTGACCATGAATACAAAGTGTTCGGAACAGGGGGGTGTAATTTAAGTCCATAGTATAAGCGATATATTTTTTTGTTGTTTTGTTTCATAATGAATCTTGAGCTTATATAAACTTGTTCATGAATACC
This sequence comes from Grapholita molesta, assembly GCA_022674325.2. Classification (NCBI taxonomy): domain Eukaryota; kingdom Metazoa; phylum Arthropoda; class Insecta; order Lepidoptera; family Tortricidae; genus Grapholita; species Grapholita molesta. Next base: position 24,321,286 of record CP053120.2, on the reverse strand, counting down.
GCCCAGACAGGTATTTTAGTCATCCTACACAGTAACCAGAAAGTTAGAGGTAGTATTTGTAACATTTTCAAGATGGATTTGATATACAATAAATGGATATCTATTAGCGACTCCGTAACGTCGTCCGCATGGATTCGTTATAATTTTAAGCAGTACCTAAATTAGTTCAAGTCCACCGACCGTTTCTGTTTTATTGTTAGTTACTTCATAGTTAATGTTTATTTAATAGACTGATTCATGCGATACTTTTTAGAAACCCTTTTTTAGGATAATTGTGATTTAGATATTGTTGAGACATCATAATTATTAACGAGTATTTTTTGAGTGTACCTGAGGGTGCCTTTTACATTATAAGTAGGCATCGGACGGAAGAGTGCAAATGACATAAGGAACAGGACTTATACTATAATGGAGTAGCTATCAGCGTAACACATTTAACACATAAATGATTTGTTTGTCTTTTTAGAAAAGGGGAATATATATAGGTTATATTAATATTTATTTAATGAAAAAGGTTAGAAGGATAAATCAATTGCGTTGTAGCAGTAGCATTATAAATACGGCAAAAAATCACACAATCTGCAGCGAGCGGGATATAATCTCCTACTAATACACTATTGTTATAAAAACACTTCATACCGAAGATACATGAACTGTTCTTCAGAAAACAAATTAATTTTGCTCTAAATGTATTTGGTAAAAAAATATTACTAGGCTCTAAATTACAAAATTTAGCACCATTAATAATAATGAAATAATTATGTCGATGACATCGACAAATTGATCGACTGTATAAAATATGTTACGCTGATAGCTACTCCATTATGGTACAAGTCCTGTTCCTTATGTCATTTGCACTCTTCCGTCCGATGCCTAATTATAAGCTAATAGGTAACTTACTCAACTTCATTTGTACATACTATGAAAAATGTTGACTATTCAAATTCGGAATAACTTTTACAAAATGGGATAAATAAATCAAAAATATATTTTATTATGTGACAATATAATTGGAGAATACTATAGATTACATAAATCAACCTAGCCTTACGATTAGTTCAATAACATATAACGTTTAGTCGTAACATTATCTAATTGCAGGATAACTAGTTACGTAAATTCAACGATTTATTAATATTCGGAATACGAGTACTTTACCTCGGCGATAACCACTCCAAAATTTGTTAGAACATTACTTTTGCAGTCCTTCTTCCCTAAACAGTGGGATGTACTCATATAATATGTAATAATAATAACGATTGTTATAATGAATCAGAACCACATACTTAATCATATTTATAAATAATTATGATGTACCGACCAACCCATTTAGATAAGTTCCATGCGCAATGTTGCAATAGTAAAAAATGTAACTAATGTCTCCTGCTAGGTAAAAATCCGGATCCCTAAAAGCACATGCAAACCCGAGAAGTTGACTCCATCGCAACTCAAGCTGCAGCAGCTGTGTACGTGTGACGACGACGATTCCGTGTGCTCGGAGACCTGCGGCCAAGGCGCCGCGGGCGACGACAACCAGCTGCTTTTCCAGGTGAACAGTTATAATTGATGATGCCGTCTCGACTCCTACTGAAGCAGCTGTGTACGTGTGACGACGACGATTCCGTGGCCGGAGACCTACAGCCCAGGCTATGGCAAACAGCTGCTGTTCCAGGACATTATACTAGGTGACTCCGTTGCAACTCAAGCTGCAGCAGCTATATAAGTACGCCAATGTCGCCTACGAGTCCCTAATACACGGAGACCTATCCATAATTAATGGTTGTAACATTAATATTGGTTTTGTGTGATTGTTATTAGAGTAGGTATCATCTATCTACCATAACTTTGAAGTTTAATACATGGCATTTCTTTTAATTTTAAACGGTAACAGACTACCCACTATATTGTTATTACTTATTAGTTATTAATGTTATTACCTATTTACTTTTTGTTACATTTCGATAATATTTTTATTTTTAATCAAATGAAGTACATTGTGAAAGTTTCGTTATAGTTATCCAAGGCCAATGTTATGGCATTAATGACATTGAAGTGAAACATGATTCCTAAATAATATTAACCCTTTCAGGTGAGCAACGTCTATTGATGTCGTCTTATACTCCTTAACTAGGATTATATTGAGGTTGCTCACCCGAAAATAATATAGTTATTATAGTTTCATAGAAAAATTAGATATATTTGTATATAATCTAAAAAATAAAGGAAATAATAAATAAACAAGGCGTTTGGCAATTAGAGCCGACTCCATACATACATACTTTATATGATTTTCGCCTACATGTTGCTATACATATTGTTGCCAATTGGCAAGAGTATTAGTAGATTAGTAATGCAATAATATTGAATAACATTCAGATTCCAGACGACATTTGTGAGGCCGCTTCGAACCGCACCACCAACAACTCGGAACTCGTGTACAGCAAGCAGGAAAAACACAAGTTTCTGTGCGACACATGCAATGTGACGCCCAAAAACGCGCCCAAGGGCGTCAAGGCGCACAAGGTGCTGCACCCCAACAAGGACGTGTTCGTGCTGAAGATCGGCAAGCAGACCGACGAGCCCAACCGAACGGGGAACATCGAGGTAAGTCATCTCGGCCTTCCTAACGGCCCGGCCACGACAATACGCGACTTGATTGCGGCGCGGCGAGCGTTTTATCTGTTCGTTGCGCGGTCAAGACGCGCAATGCACTGCGGTTAGTTGGGATCACACGCAATGAACAGATAAAATGCTTGATGTGCCGCAATTCGCGCAATGTCGTGGCCGTTCCGTTAGGAAGGCCGAGTTGAGTTACCAGGCCCGTAAGGGTCGCTTGGGCTGATTATCTTGTATGATAAGACTATCAGTTCGTTAAATGTGTAAATCCTAATTAAGTTCACCACGTTCATTCGTCGACGCTCAGACTCGACTCCTTAGAACACTTGCCAATATTTAGTTTGGACGCTTTCAGTTGTCTATCTATCCAATTCTGAAGTGGTAGAGTTGTATTTTATCCGCTTGTGTAGTATAAAATTTGTGTAAAATGCGGGTTGGCGTAAAAATCTTTGTTTATACAACGAATGAAGTCCATCGGTTATCGAATAGCATCCGGAACGTAGCAAGTATTTCAACGTATGAGACGTGTAGAGCAAAAAAAAAGGAAAATCCAAACTGCAAAATACATCACCGCTTCATTCACTATTTTTTGCAGAAATTAACACTCGAAATATATTATAAAAAATCTTTCTATGTAAAATGTGTAACGTGTGTGCTATAACGATTATTTGTTGCGTTTTGAGCAAAGTTTTCAGTCAAAGCAAATGGATTGATTCAACCTAACCTGTATGTTGAATCCGAGTGTTAAAAATAGAACAGACATAAATAATTCGTCATAAATTTTAATATGATTCAAAAGCATTTCTGAAACTAAATTTTAATTTAATTTATTATATTAATCTATAATAAAATTGATGTTATGTTTGCGACGAACACTGAACCAATAAAGAAATATTGATGGTGACAAGGTGGAGCTGGTGACACCGCGCGCGCCGGCTCAGCTAAAGCCGCCGACGCATGCGTGCAAGGACATACAGTGCGTGTGGCCCGAGGGGAGCTGCAGCATGCCCTGCAAGCGGTGCCGCCGCTGCCGCAAGAAGAAGCGGCTCCCGTGCTGCATGTGACAAGTTCTGTGACACCACGTACTTACAACTGTAACATTCAAGTGACATGACCTAAATATATACTAACATGCGCCTAAAAACGATTTTATATTAACCTATGTATAAGTGCAAAAGTCCTCACTAATTGACTTCATCAACAACTAGACTAAACCGTTGTATCTAAGTTTTTGAATTAAGTAGGCAACCATTAAGGGATTTTTACTTCGGGCTTTTTTTTAATTCGGGGTTATTTATTTAATGGGGTAGGAACTACATCTTACTGTACGTTTGGATAAAACAGTTCAATATTTTAAAAATGATAAAAAATGTATGGCAAATATATTAAATTCTAACAGGTATTAAAAAATGCTTGAGAAACAAGCTATTGCACTTTAAAGAGACGGCTGCTCAATGACGGGTTTTCACCATTTAAGCTAACTAAATAACTTAAGTATGTTAGAACCGATTTTCATGATTTTTGATTCACTTGGCCCTCCGCCCCGAATAAGTATTAAAATATCTAAAAATATATTATTATGAATGCAAAAAAATAGTATTTCTCATTGCTAGATACTTTAAGTTTGAGTAGTGCATACACGTACATATTTTTACATCTTTCAAGACTATTAAGTAACTTACAAAAGTCCAACAACTCAGTTTTATTTGTGCTAAAGTTAGGATTAAGGTCGGGAAAGTGACTGAGCACATTTTGTTTTTGTGTCACTCTAATTAGATAACTACTAAAGGTACGATACAAGGTAAGCATTTGCAAAAAAAAATTTCTCTAGATATAAAGGAAGAATGTGTGCTTATTGATTGAATAAGAGGTATAGATGTAATTGGCGATAAAGTAGCGTTATAATTATGAAAATTAAATCTTACATTAGTGGTAAAAGTATATGTATTCGATTTCAATAAACGGTAAGTTCAGTACGGCTTGTGTTGTAGGTATTAAACGACGATATATATAATAGATATATACATATAAATACATAGAAAACACCCATGCCTCTAGAAAAAATATCGGTGCTTATCATACACAAATAAATGCTCTGACTGGGATTGGAACCCAGGACCATTGGCTTCATAGGTAGGGTCACTATCCACTAGGCCAGACCGATCGTGCATGATGTAATATAATTTTCCCCTCACTAGCTCGTAAAGCGCTTGTTTATCCTTTAATACGAGAGGGTAAAAACGTATTTTATCCACTAGTGATTAAAGTAAGTTGACTTCTCATAGCTCTAATTGCTATGGTTTTAAAGTCTAAATTCGCGAAGTACAGCTCACTTGCCCCCGCGGCGGCGGCGGTAACTCGCACACGCACCGAGTTGAACATCGAATTAGAACATTCGAAAATCGTATTGGCCACCACAAGCTAACCAAGCTAAAGGCACCTTTTGTAAAAATGTTGAATGTATCTAAACGCAAAGAAAAAGTCAATGCGATTTCAAAACTTTTTTTGCTTGTTTCACTTTCCTCGCTGTAGTGAGGGGAAAAGTTTTGTGTTACACACGGGTGCAATTGTAATTTAATTCTCGTGTATTGAAACACTCGCTACGCTCAGGATTCTATTTTAAAACCACTCGCTTTGCTCGTGGTTTAACTACCTTAAGCTGCCTTGAGTCATTATCATTAACATCTCACAGTAAGTCAATTAACATTTTCCAAAAGTAATCGTGCTTCTATTTACCCACGAGTTCCCATAAATAGCGAGCTAATTATATATGAGTATACACCAATTGTTTCTGTATCTAACAATATGGACCTGGATGAGAATGGGTCAATTAGCGACAAAAGCACGTTACGGGAATGTGCGTGAGTCAAGGTAATTAGCCCTGAAGTTATTCGGGAGTTTTCGTATCTGGGGCGAAGTTATAAATAATATGCGAAAACACTACTTGGAAACATGCCAAGTAGTGTCAACGTACGAGGGTTTCTTTCGGTGTTTGAGTTACTTACATGACAGATTGTGAGGTAGGTACCCACCTATTAATAACATTATAACATTCACCTGGAGGCATTCTTAGCACGATAGTTGCAGTAGATTATTGCACAAAATTGACAATACAAAAACACCGGTTAAAAGTCTAATACAAAATTATTCTCGTATTTAGAAACTATAAAGCAATATATATTTTCACCTCACCAACTCGGACAGCCCCTTTTAAAGCTTCCGTAGACGAGTCAACAATTCTATATAGTCGCCATGTGTGTCTGTCTGTCCCTAGCTCTGCTCAATGACCATTAGTCTTACGACAGCTGTAATTTGGTATAAATATGAAAATCATTCACGCGGACAAAGTAGTAAAATAAAAAATAGGAAAAATACCTTTTTTTATTGTACAACGCCGCTACATGCTTGGTAAAAAATAATATACAAATAAATATTAGAGAAAAAAACATTGTAATCAATAATTTATTTAAAGTATTTTTTTCTAAGTACTTTTTCATTACTTTTTTATTTAGTTATTTCGTTATCATATAGAAAGTTACATCGTCGGCATATGTATTAAATATACTATTATTTAGTTATTGTTCACATTCACTCATTCATTTCTTTCAATCATTTTGTTAGGAACATTCTTAAGTACTACTTAACTTAGCACACCTATATAGATAGGTACTATAAAGCACTTACTCGTAGGTATAGGTACTTACTCGTAAATAAATATTACACTACTCAAGTCCAAGACCATTGAGCTTTTCAATTAAGGAAATACATTATATTGAACACTTATATGTTAACCTGCCTCCTCGTTTTATCCTTGTTATCGGTGAAATACAGGAAAATGAAATAGTCTAACTCTGAATCTCATTTTACAACCTTTACTGTGATATCTGGCCCGGTAGCGCGAATATCGACAGTTGTATATTTCGAGCATCTTTCTCTTACAGAGACAATTGTCCGAAATATGCGTATATCGTATTTCGCGGTAGTGCCGCAGATTTGTTTTTAAGTACCTACCTACTTTGTTAACACGCGTAAGCTATACGTGCAAACTCCGCGTAAGTTGATCTTCTTTTTTAATTATAGAACATGATGATTACTGAATCTAGCAAGTGGCATACAATTTCTATGTTTTCAAGTAGCTGGACACATGATAGCCGTAAAGTACCATCTCATAAAACATATTATGTATCAAGCTATAAGATATACTTATGAAATACGAGGCAGGCGACATTTCGACGCCTTAACACCACACTCGGGCTGGTAGAGTAGACTTTCTTCTTTACTTGTCTCTGTCACTTTAATTGCGCCTTACTTCGAGTAAAAGGGATAAGTATCCGAAAATTCTCGAACTTCGATTTACGCGGTAGCTCTGCAGTTAGGTGTTAAAAATGATAAACGCATCATTATACGCAGGCAATAAGAGCGAATGTAGATAATTTAAAACACCTCTTGCGTTTAGCCACTTCTGCTGCGGACTAAGTTAAAAAACGTCTTTAGGGTACTTCACGCTTTCTGAAATGAAAAAAAAAATTGTACTTAATTAAAGAAAAAGTAGCATAGTAGTACGCCACATTTGTATTTGTTTGCCTGTTCGTTTTTTTATGGTTTTAATCGATTTGTAGTAATATGTTGGAGCGAAAAGAAGAAACTGCTTTTCTACCTTCTAAAAAGTCTCAAAATTCGATTGTAGTCTTCTTTTAACTTTGGTCGTATCCACAGGAAATGTTTCTGACCCATATACATTTAATAAGAAATTACAGATTAGTAGTAGTTAAAATAAACATACAAATGTAAATTACATGATTCAGCTACTTAAATTATACTATAGAAGAGTGCGAATCAACGACGGGACATGAAAAATACATGGTTTTTGTATGCCATTTATTTTACGGAACTCTAAGATTAGTAAAGTGGTGCAATAACCTCAGTACTACTTAGAAACGTCAGAGACGTGGTTATTAGATCAGCTAATGACTCCTTGTTTCAAATGCCGATCTCTGCAAATTATCACACTAGTCACGCAACCTCGCTTCAGTATCGATTACTCATCACTCATCAGTGCCTAATTTTAATTTGGCTTTGTCAGTTGCAATAATAGAATAAGTACTCGTCCTTTTTTGGGTTTAAAGCGTAAGAAAAAGAGAGACTGTATTCTCTCAATCTACTTATATATTGTCTATCGATCCTTTTTATTCTTAACATATACTCGTACCGTAGTTGTCCACTTTACGATTATCAGCTATCGTCACTATAGGTATGTACAGTCAGCGTCATATAGTTACAGTCACTATGGCCAAATACTTATATCGGTAGGTACTCATCCTTAATGCTATATAAATAAAAATCTGTAAAGATATATTTGACCATACTGGCTGCAACTAACTATGTGACGCTGACTGTGCCAGTAAGCTTTTGATACGTATACGAATATCTTCAGTAATTATTCAACTTACATAAAAATTTCATCTTTTTCAGTTACATATCTTATTAATAGAAACGCGATGTACGATATTATTTCATTGTTTTTGTGAAATGCATACTTTAAAAAAGCAACATTTTTGTATAGGTAATTGTTATTGCATTAAAATATCAAATACTTGGCATGAATCTGACAAAACTTGAATGGTTAAGTTTTTGTCAAGAGAATATTATTAAGCAAGTATGAGCAATCTGCAGGTAGCATCTCGGGATGGGTGCTCACATTTTTTATCTATCAATGAAGCTTAAAATAATGAATTTATTAGATTTAAAATATCTAATACTCGTTGTTAGATAATAGCCGCTAGGTAGACTGTGTAATACAACATGCAATATTTTAATACTCTGAACTGACGTTAATCAGAATAATAGGTACAATATGAAAACCCGTACAGTAGACAATACGTAGGCGAACAAGGCGCCAGTCTGTCGCAGGTGAAGTCATATTAATGAAGGGTGTCGATTCCTTGCCACTTGATTACCCCGACGCGCGGTCGATACCGAAACATGCTTCAGGTGTTTGCCTATTTATAATTGCTACAATTTGAGTTTTAATGGTTTATATAATATCGAAGTGTTAGTCATGTTATATATTTCGAGTGAGAGGTGGAGATAGATTTACAGATAAAGGCGACTAGCAAAGTAACGGTGGTTTTCGACAACTCGACATGACGTAGGTAGGTAAGCGCCTCATAGCAGCCCGAGCGGCTTGGCTGGTGCAATCGACGTCAAGCCCACGTCATTCCGCCCGCGCCCACCGAGCTCAAATTGTACGTTCAGTACCCTTACCATGAGTTGTGACTGAGGTTTTCGATAACGAGTATCGAGTTTACTATCTGTGCATCTCGTTCGCACTAAAATAGTACAAGCGAGATGCACAGATAGTACGATACTCGTTATCGAAAACTTCAATGTCACAACTCATGGTAAGGGTACAGTCGTTCAAATCAAGGACCATTTATTTATTTATTGACTCATGAGATTTGCCAACAGAAATAGTACTATATGACATTAATATTTTATACATTGGGTAGTTATCATATTTGAGTATTTACCCAATTATAGGTAAACCCGACGTGCATTAACATCATCACTTACATTTTGTAACATTCTTATGTACTATACAAAGAGACACTACAAAAAAAACAACAAAAAGAAATAAAGATAAGATAGAATTAAGAGAAGAAATACTGAGTAAGTAGTTAATAATTTCATACTGCATTCGAGGACTAATATATACAGCACAATAGATAAACAATATTATGTTAATGACATACAGTTATTCGTACGTCTACAGCAAGCAATGCTTAATCTGACACATGCAAGGCATATGGGGCCGATTTTTGGAAATCAAGTACTCGAATCGTGACATTTTAAACTCTGTCAGAAACGAAGAAAGGCTATTTTAGAAACATGAATGATATAAATTAATAATCGGGGGGTATCCAAACTATATAGATTTCGTACAAAAATAATGGTGAGAAACTTTTGTGTGCATAGGTATATATTCGTCCTTCGGCCCCATGGAACGATATGACCATACGTCGCTCTCCACCGCCGGACAGATTGGAGACAAGGTAAGGTTTCTAAGGTTTTTGTAACATACTTTATTAGTTATCCGTTATCATTTAGTAATTTCTAATGTGAAAATACTCTTTGAAGTGAGAAGTTTTGAAATTAACTACATATTATTCAATCTTATTTTTATTTAAAATTGAATGGATATAGAAAATAAACACCTAACTAACGACCAGCCTTAGTTTCAAAGTTATTTTTGGAATTGCACATTATACCAAATACCTTATTCTGACTACTCGAAATTGTATTGATTCATTTGTGATCCTTATCTATCATTCTGACATGCCCGCAAAATGCCCGCTGGGGGGCGACGTATGGATGTGACCGTCTCTACAAAGTCACGTTCTTCCGACCCGACATGCTTTTCCCTTTTTTAGGTACTATGTGGCACAGCGCCATCTATGGATAAAATTTAGTTATTTTGACAGCGAGACATCTCCATAGGAACATGCACGACGATGCTGCCGCCGCCTAGTGACGTAAATCGTAACTAATTACTCTGTTACACGAGTAAGTATTCATACCTGTAACCTAAAATTAATTATTTATAACCATGCCGACGACGTCAATTTGACGTCACGCTCCATATAGGGTGATCCCAAAAAGTTTTATTGTAAATTATTAATAATTACTCATCAATCATTTTAATCATGAACAAATGACTTCAAAAGTAGTCTATTTACACGTGACATAATTAAAACCTACTCGATACGTGAAACGTAAATAAAACTATTTGATTTATTTTTATACATTCATTTTACTAAATGGTACTGTTAATACATTTCAATAAATACGTAGAAAACAGAATTCTTCTCTAACGCCATTTATCCTTCTTGCATGAATTCCCATACAAAGAGAATCTAAGTCATCTTCGCGTTCATACGTAATGCAATATTCATAAAAATCCTGTAGTTTTTTAGTCGTAAGTATTTTTATTTGTTGTGTCACGCATTTGGTTAATTTTTCCAACTACTCTGTTAAAAAAAATAGAATTAATAATCACATTTTCTCTGATTTCAACAACTAATACAATTAGGGAATCAGTATTTTATTTTATTTTTGTACATGAATAAAATTTTGTACATGAATTTACCATAAAACTTTTGGATCATCCTATGTGGAGCGTGACGTCAAATTGATATCATCGGCATGAAAATTATGGGCCCGGTTTATAACCTAAAATTGTCTAGAAAACAGAACCAATTTCACCACTTTAAATACTAATCTGTAAAAATAAACACCAATCAAATTGCGTTTAATTTTATTACTTTTCAATGTATAATACTCACATATCATGGTATGGTAAATGCGATAAAAATTGATTAATGCAGCGGACCTAACTTTAAGTTTTAATTATGGTTTTAAGTATTTTAAACAATCTGTAATGTTATTACCTTATTAGTGAAAGTACCCAAGTCTTGTAGTTAGTATTCTGAATTTAACATAACCTTTAAAACTATTCCGAAAACACCTGAATGATTGGTTTCCATGTACATTATACATATACAACAATATGGGGTGCTAGAAGTCAAAGGCAACAAAAGCCAGTTTTTCTGTTGCAGCCAAGGTAAGCAGTAGAGAACTTCAATAAATATTAACTCTATGGGTACTAGGTACTTATTAGTAATAACTATTTTTTAAATTTGATATAATGATGAAAAACTAATTCAGGCAATTGGTAACCTTTATTTCTACGTCGCAAAAATTAGATATTTTTGCTTGAGTGATAATGTTACCTTTTACAATAATGGCCTCTTGGTCCTGGTGAACTATATTACTTCGATCTGCAATACATGGCCGGCCTCAAAAAGTTTTTTACCTTTTGTCATATTTTGGCCAAGTTCTAGATCATTTATAATGGGACGAGACGGACCTATATTTAATAATTTTTATCATATTTATGAATAATATGTGTAGGCAATAAAAGTATTGACAGGGACGAAAATATTACTTGAACATTTCGTTTGGTATCCGCTTGGTGTCGCTTTTGTCATTTAGTGCTGCCACCTATAGTTTATGCACGTTCCCTATATCGTAGTAGTATAATCTATTTAATATGTTATTACGCGGTTTTGTATAGTCTTGTATGTTCCTTCCTTGGTAAGTACAATACTGCTGGATGACACGGAAGGTAATAGTAATTTAGTACTTTCTGGTCGAACACAGTGGAATTATAATTTCTAAATAAACTGTAAGTGTGATCAATGATCATAACTCCATTTGGTGTTTTACTATTTGTCTTGGCATGGCTCGCTACGCGCTAAACACAGTTCTGTCATTTTTTAGCAAGGTCAAACGGGACAAATGACACTTCGGGGTTACTTATTGCGTCTATTTATGATTTATGATGTTATTTTAACTACCTTAGTTACTGCAGCTGCCGTCATCTAGTGGTAAAGGCCTGATTTACTTGGAGGAGCAGGCCATAGAGGGCAGTTCAATTCAATTCAAGTTCATATATAATACATAGTCCGTCAATTTTTAAGTCATCACGTCAGACCTGCACAGTGGTTTCTGTCTTTATTTTTCTTTAGATGTTTGGTAATAATTTGTTTAAATTTTATTAAAATTAAATTAGTTAGCTGAGAAATACATATCACAATTTGTGTGGATTATACTTTTGTTTTAAAATAATGCCTTTTACAATTTTTAACTAGTAACTGTTAAATTTATAATAGGTAAACTTGGCAAAATACAGCAGTCAATCAGCTTATTCTATCATATGTAATTTTAACAGTAGGTACGTAGTGTATGCATTAAGCTGTGTAAGTAGAAATGTTCACGAAATTCTGATTCCGAATCACTGGTTAGCCTTTTACTTTTATACTAACAGAAATTCTTGAATTCCATTTCGTAAGTAGCAAAGTATCTAAGCTGGTCATTAAATAGGTATTGTAAAAAAACAGGATGGAAGAAAATATAGATAGCATAAATATTTCACATTCACTTAAATGTAACCTGATATGGGATAAAAGTAAAAAACATTGAACGCTTAATTTTTTTATACAGTGTTTTAATTTATTAAAAAGGTTTACAATATCTGTAAATTACGTTTGTATAAATGCGTCTACAAACGGGCTGACGCATTATTCCGAATTTTACTTCTTTTTTATCCGTCGGTTCAAATAACTATTTTTGGCTCCTTGTATAGATTAAACCTTATACTGTATCATGTACACAGATCATGAAATTTTGAAAACGTAATCGTAATTAGAAATTCCCGTTTTAATAAAAACAATACTCTTCACATATATAGTCGAAGAATTGTAGAAATCACAAAAGAATAGTAGATCGTTAACCAAGTGCTGTAAGTAACCCATTCCCTACGAGGAACTTATGGAACGAAGTGAGAGCGCTAATACTCGTAGTGCGAGTCGGAAATAAGTGACTTTTACCCGAGTTGAGCACTCTAGTTTTCATTTCGAATATATGCGAGAAAAGTAAAATAAAAGCAATATCAACGTTACAAAAAATAATTAGATGACCAACTAACTGACAAAAATACTAATCTTACCTACCTCATCAACTCGTTTATATTAAAGTTGTGTTTAGTGTTTAAGTTGCTTTGAAGGAATTGAAGGTTCATAAATCATTGAAATATATAAGAATCAGCACACTTTCTGACAAAGATTACACTTATTTCTCAGATAGTTATTTCAAAAAAAAAAAAATTTACTGGTATTGAAACTTGCGGTAAAATTCCGTAAGGTCCATTTTAGAATCGGGTCAGTGACCCATAACTATAAATTTGAAAATATAACTACTTTGTTTATTTTCCAAGTGTTTTCAATAGTTGCGCGGAATCCAGCCTCTAACTTTTTTCCATACAGCATAATTGTCATACATAACGCACAAGCATCTTTTTTTTCCGTGCACGTTTTCAGTGCATTTGGCTGTCTTAAATAGCATTTTAGTTTTATCAAAAAACGCAACCTTTTATTTTTAACAATAAAGGCATGTTTTTATGTAAAGTAATCGAATTAGTAATAAAAACGTCCTATTCAATGTAATAATGATTAGTACCAAACTACTTTTTTCAATAAGTAAGAATTCAGTCACGTTTGTCTGTATAAGTTTCTACCGTTGCTTACCTTTTTTTTTTTTTTTTTTTTTTATGTCGCTGGGAAAATGCGTCTGCGCATCCCCCCCGGGCCTGGGGTAGGGCCATGATGGTAGTGAGGGGGTATGTGGGACTCTCTCCTCGCTGCTCCTCTTGCTAGCCAAGAGGAGGGGAGGAGAATACCCACTAAAAACCCAGCGGCGACGTCCGCATTGCCGTTTGGGGGAGTGCCACTGGATCACGATCGCACTCGACGGTGACACTCCCCGGCAGCCCAGCTGGCAATAGCCGGGCACCCGCGCCTTAGGAGAAGAGAGCCATGTCGCAAATGTCTCTCTTCTCAGACGGGTAGGGCCAAAAGTGTGGGTTCCCCAACCCACAGCCCTACAATGGGGAGGAGCTAGCCATTCGCTTGGGCGTACTGTGCACGCCTCCTCCCAAGCCGTCTACGCCGGAGCGGTGGCGCATCCGCGTCGTTTTCGCGCTGCCGCTCCGCTGCTTCCTTCTGCAAGATGACCTCCTCGCAGAAGGTCGCAGTCGCCCTCCAGCATCTGTCGCTGCCCAGCATCGCTCCGACAACGCTTTGCAGCGAGAGATCTGGCACTCCAAGCTCCGCTTGCAGTGTAGCCCTCTCCGCGTCCCAGCGGGGACACTCCTCCAGCGTGTGCTGGGCCGTGTCATCAACTGCCCCGCAGTCGTGGCACTGGGGCCCCTCCTCCCTTCCGATATTGTGCAAGTAATGCCCGAAGCACCCATGTCCGGTCATTACCTGCACTATCCTGTAGCTGAGGGCCCCATGCTTGCGGCCCAGCCATTCCTCGAAGTGTGGGAGGATAGCACCTATGGTGCGGATTCCATAGGGGCTATCCTCCAGCGTGGTTTTCCAGCGCTCCCGGAGCCTGTCCAGGGCGCGCCGCGCAGCCCTCTCTGCCTCTTCGGGGTCCGGAGGCTCACCTCGTTCGCGTGCCTCTGCCCTCCTCCGGTACCTTTCCTACCGTTGCTTACCTACCTGCGCATATTAAAGTTAATAAAAAAAAAAAAAACTGTAGGCTTATTCCTTCTTATTACTGTAATGTAGACTAACTGAAGACACTTAAAACTTTGAACCGAATAATCCAAATATTTGAATTAGTTGACATATTTAATCTATGATAATCGCTACAATAAATTCCTATTAATATTTATGAGAAAGAACTATTCTCATGTAGGTACATTTTTGTTTGTTTACAAGGTGAGAACTAATAGAAACATACCATATTGCGACCTTTGGGTGGATTCGTGTCACTTTCCACCCACTTCGTAGATAAATTTCCGACCACTTTCCGAGCATGACAAATGAAAAAGAGTAGAGTTCTGTTTCGATAAATGTATTATTCCTAGATAATTTGAGAACATCAAACCAGTGTACCATGTCATGTGTTTTACGTAAGGTGGTAAGTTTATATCTGCGCCGCACTTAGTTTTTGTGTTAGAGTATCAAGAAAATGAATCGAATTCGAATCGAAATTAAGATAATTAGAGAATATCTACTAGATAACTCTAATTATCGATTCATTAATTTAGTTTATCCAACTCATTGGTTGATTAGTGTTTTGCGTGGTTGCAAGTTGTGATGGTTGTAGGTAGATGATGGTGAATCTTTCAGGTCATTCGCTGTTTTTTGTCTAATATGGGCAATATCTGCATCTGACAGTAATTTATTTCGTACGATGGCTCTACGTTGGCCTCCAAGCCGTTGCTAGCTTACTTGAAATTTCTATTGGAAATCTGTTTCTTGTAACGAAAATAACAAATAATAAACAAATTTATTAACGTTATTTGTTACTCTTGCGAGCATAAAAAGACAATGTGACGTATTAACTTCTGGTAGCATAAACAATAGGTCATTAATTAAAAGACAATAAACAGTTGACATTGTAATACTTATTATAAGCACACATTTAAAAGGAACCTGTACGGATCAAATCTTTTTATTAAATATTATCTTCTAAGGCCATGCGGTAAATAAACCGGTTTCAATTGGAGAAATAAGTTAATGAACCCTGATAAGTACCTAGTACAATGAGAGCATAGAAAAATCCATTTTAACCAAAGCAATTTGGCTAACCGAGCTATCTAGGCCCAGTGGAAGTCAGGTATTTTATGTACTATTATCTAGTGTTTGTTATTTTTATCGAATTCACAATATAAAAGAAGTTCTGAGGTCACTAAATTGATGACTCGCAACTGAATTAGCACTCGTCTGACATGAAGGGCGTCGGGTTGCGTGTAGTGCAACCCTGATCAGTGATCACAATTTATTGAAAAATTGAATTGAAAATCTGTTTTCAGTCAGCATTTACTCACGTTTCACGATTAACCCGTCCAAGCCCTGTGACTTAGCGTTATAAATATTTTTGTCAAACAATCGCAAACCATAAGTGCTTGTAGGCTACTTTATACGAGTGTTTCGCAATTCGAAAATTTTGTTTAAACAACTTCTTTGAGAATTCGTGGTCATCGGCAACCAAAAATCCAATGCGTACAGTTTTGAGGCTCTTAGGAGAATTCTGCTATAAGTATAACCCATATTTTATAGGTACCCAATATATCACATATACCTATCATGAGCCGGTCCCAGCACTTAAGTTATTCTATTCTAGCGGGAAGAGTTTTTTTTATACTATCTAAAAACTTTCACGCTATTTATATAATTGTAGGTACATATTGTAGGTAGGTATATATTTTCTATCAAACTTGTTTTAATATGGTGTAGGAAAGGCGTTAAGTCTGATGAGATTGATATGGTATAGCCCCAAGGGCGCTAGACGTGGGTCATGTGGTCGTGTGGGACGCGGGAATACTACGCGGCCGGCATGATGCAACATTTCGAGGCAGTTACTCGCGAACGAGCGGCCCGTTCGCTGCGTTCATTACGATTTTCACTCGTGCGTCGGTCAGACGTGCCGCGTATCCTATTTATAAAGCACGTGGCTCAGTGCTTCAGTCATAACCTATAGCCAGCCGGCAGCCAATTCGAGACTCGTCCGGAGGGGTAAGTGTTTGTGTCAGAAAATAAGTTTTTACGTACTGTATTAATTATGTCGGCGTGTCGCGCCAACCGGCTACTATCGACATATGGATGGGTGTCGTCATATTGATATTTCTTTGACTGCTACTGCGTTCTTATACCTGTCTAGAATGATTCCTAACAGGATTTAGTACTTTTTCATTAGTTACTATGTAACCAAGATGTCGAATATTACTAAGGTTTTTTTGTAATGTAACACTGGCTCAACCTAGAATTAACGCGATCGTTAATTAAATTTGCTTCTTATCTCCACTTAGCAAACCATTTGAATGTTCTAATAAGCTAACGCATTGAAGTGCCTACGTAGACTATTTTATTGTTCGATACCTATATTTTTCAAGCCATAGCGGTTGGTCATTTACCCACCTTGGAAACAATACATATAAAGTAGGGTAGCACACTTTCATGCTGTGTCAGTCAATGACCTTTTATAGGTCGGTACCGTTAAACTATTGGGAACCTAATTGATAATCTAGTTGATAATCGTACTTAAATAAATCAGCGGACTAGGTACAGTAGTCGTAGTAAAAAAATTACGAGCATACACGAATTCTAATTGATATGCAATATTTTTAATCATTAGTACTTATTTTGTTCAAGATGTTGTCATGTTTTTCTAATGACATAAGAATAGGTATTAAATCCAACGGGTACAGTCAAGGTCAATATAGATGGGGTTAAAGTGCCATATTTTGTATACGTGCACCTTATTGTCTTACGATTAAGGTACATGTATACAAATTTTGGCACTTTGTTTGTGTCGATATCTTTGACCTTGACTGTACATAGGCTATAGACAAATCTATTTTTTTTTTTTTTTTTTTTATATTAAGCAGAAACGTCTGCTAGCATATCAAAGATATTTAAGTCGAAAGAAAAATAGAAAAACTGGGCTAGTGATCCAGTGGTTGTGGGTTCGAGTCCCGCTGCGAGTCAAATTTTTCTATTTTTCTTTCGACTTAGATATTTAAGTCGAAAGAAAAATATAGACAAGTCTGTTGAAATGTGTCATTTTTTTCGATCCTTTTATCCGAACCCCGTCAGATTTTTTGTCATCGCCTCGGCGCATACCTGATGCGACAGGGCAAAGAGAAAAAAGAAACGTCCCATAGCGGTAGCTCGAAAATAATAAAATAGGAATAAATTATAGTCCCCTCTCCTTTTAAATATTTCTTACCGTTTTACATGGCAACATGAACACAAGTGTAATGTGTTGACTTTTTAGATACTTAGGTATCACATGAATAATTTGGAAAATAAAGTACATGATTTCTTTCGCATTGAGACCAATTTTTTTTTGTATTGGTTACGGAGGTAAACAAGGACAAATATTAAAAATAAGTATGTAATTATTTCTTAAATAAATTAAACACACTCATGGTTTTAGAACAAATTATAGGACTCGTCACCCAGATGTAACCCTTATGATTTTGAACCCGCGCCGCGCCATCACCAGCCACATTTGTTTTTAGTTATGTTTCTACCTTTGATAAACATGTGCCTTTATTAATAATAATAAATGTGTAAGCGTATGATAGGTCTTACTTACCTACCTTTAACCTTTTGAACGCCAAGCACCACTAAAGTGGTCGCGTGATGTCGTGCCTGCCACGCCACCGACCACTAAAGTGGCTATGGAGGACGCTGTCAAAGCAATTGTCCTGCTAACAGATAATGTTTATATTTGTTCTTCACAAGTCATACCATGGCGTACACGTCACATTTTGACGCGAGAGGACAAGCGTTCAAAAGGTTAAGTATCCTACATTTACGTCTAGATTTCAAAAAGGTATCTAGAAACCTACGTACCGTACGTTATTTAAAATATTTGCCATCATTATCATAAATTACCTTACCTCGGGTTCTAGGGGATCTAGAACCCGATAAAGATATCTACTCTATATACATAGGTACATATATATTAGAGATGCAACGTGATCTAGCCGGGTCACGGATATAAAAGAACCGGCGGAGTCATCGGCCGGATAACCGACCACTGAATATCCGGTCATATTTTTTATCTAAAATGTAGTCAATTCTAACACGCGCGTGCTTGTGCTGTGCAGGTTGCAGATTGTTTCTCGCTGTGGGCAGTGATTGATAGAAATAGCGTTAAATCTACACTCACGATTATTTATTTCGAATCAATGATCCATACGACATGAACAGAAGGATCTTAACCTGACTTAGCTGAACTTACTTGTCGTTTACTGTTAACTTTTCATGTCATCCTTCGTAGGCGGTATGGTACGTACTTTCCGGTATCCGGCCGAATAATAGGCTATCTACTAATTGTGGCCAGATAAGCCGGATACCAAATTGTGGCCGGATATTGCGTCTCTCTTTAATAAGTATGTCTTTGGTATTACCTAATACCTACACAAGCTGATCAATAAGTAATTTCAACACGTAACTTAACTACATGCCACTTTATCATGCATCAACCGCGCTCTTCGTGCTTTGTTAGAGTACTGTCACTTATGCCAGTGTTCGTGATTTAGTCGCGTAATAAATTCGTTCCGCACACCATCTTACGATATTTTACATAGTTTTGCTAGATGTGGCATCGAGACACCATTTTTGGACGACTATAATTATTTTAAGAACATTTTTGTCTATTTTCGGCATTTTGATTTTATTTACTGAATGACATCTATGTCATATTTTTTTTAATTGTTCATACTTATTTTGGAATGTCATGTACTCAAAATTGTAAATTGTTTCAATGTACCAGTGGACGGTCCACCTTAGAACAAGCCTTAGATTTAACTATGTATATTTAATCTAAACTTAGTATACATCAAACATATCAATTATTTTATTTCAATATTTCCTGTTGACATACGCGTAGACTTTCTGCATCAGATGTTTTTCAATTAACGTATCAAATAGAGTAATGTCTATTAATTGTATTAATTGTATAAAAGCGGGTAACTCACGTTTTATAAGTCGAATATTGCGCGGTCGCGGAGAGCTGCGGCCCGCAGTCTGCGTCGGTTAGCCAACGCGAATGGCTCATGATTATGCTCCTCGTTACGGAGTGAAACATGTCGAGCAATATTCGACTTATAAAACGTGAGTTACCCGCTTTTATACAATTAATATGTTTCAATCTCACGATAGTTTTGTGTTTAAAAGAGTAATGTCTAAATTAAAACGTTACGCAGGTTAACGACCTCTAGCAGTAGGCCTACTTATATAGGTCAATGTACGAACCTCGTCGTGCTTAGCTTCCATACTTTAAAACAAAAACAGCTTTAGTAGGTATTGGTCATAAGAATATATAATAATCCGGGATTTCTCGCGAATCTCGCGATTCCGGGATACAGGACTGTAGTTACTCTACCAATTGAGCTACAGAGGGTTGCCCAATGCATCTATAGGATGAAATTCGCAGCAATCGGTTAAGCCGCACTAGCTCGTGCGGGCATGTACCTCGAAGTATAGTCAACCAATTTGATTTCTAGGCCACTTCGAACCTTGTCACAGTGACGTTAATATGAAATCTTTTGCCTCTTTCATATAGATGTTCACTGTGACAAGGAACCAAGTGGCCTATAAATCAAATTGGTTGACTTTACCTTTAATCTTTATATTAAAAGTATCTGAATCCTTCTGTAGATGCTCACGTATTCATGGTGATTCGTAAGAAGTGAGCTGGACCGAGCCTACAGACACAGTAAATAATACTGTATCGTTTATTATCGCACAAGTAAAATACTGGCACCTTTTTCTTTTTTTTGCACTTTTTGTTAAAGAATAGAATAAAATATTTTTATTGCACAAATATACATGGAATATACATGAAATATTCACCCTGTAAGGGCACCGCAATATAAGTATACATTTTTAATGTATCTATTAGATAGTTAATATTTAACTTATATCTAACAAAGTTTAAACTTATTATTTAATAGAGATCACATCACAATAGGTATTGTTAACTAAATACTAAGAGATCCTTTATTAATTATTATATTACATTAACAACTACTTATTGGTATTTTTAGACATCAGCTCATCCTCGAAAAACTCTTGAAGTGTATAAAATGACTTTTCCATCAAAAATGTATAAAGTGATTTCTTAAATTTATTGGTATTTTCTATAGTTCTTATGGCTATTGGTATTTTATTAAATATTTTTATACACATCATATGCGGTCCGGAGTGAAATATTGTTAAACTAGAAGTAAGCAGGGAAAGGTCATTTACATGTCGCAGATTTAGGGGTTTCGTATGACGGTCTCTTGCTTGTAGAAAAAATGAGCTGTGTGTTTTGACAAAGATGCAGGCTTCGTAAATGTATAAACAGGTTATTGTTAAAATACTGAGATCTTTAAAATGTGTTCTACAACTTTGCCTTTGCTTTATGTTTATCAAAATGCGAATACACCTCTTTTGGAAAATAAATAAATTATTAACATTTGTACTATTACCCCATAGAAGTACACCATAGCGTATTTATTTAAGAAACATTGTCTTGCTCAGAAATTATGGTCTCTAATCAACAACTAATTAGTGAGCATAAATAAACGTCTCCTGAATCACTGTATATCACTAATGATTAACTATAACTGTTTTAGGCGTTTTGTTGACCTTTTGCTAGATCGTGTGCACAAATGACTTCGGCTTATATATTGTATTTAAACACATGTTTACAGTAGCCTCGGTATCTCTGTATTATATCTTTTAAACATGAGACGATGATAAGCAAATTTGCATTATCATCCTTAAGAACATTTAAAGGTCGTAAACGCAGCTAACACGTAGATAAGGATAAACTATCATCACACTTTCAAAACTAGATATTGGTAGTTTAAATTCTAGGTTACTCTCCAGATTTGTAACTAGGCTAAACACCGTCAAGCTATTAGCAATACCTTAAATTTAACACGCTGAACGTGAACATACATTTTGAGAATTAGTTCTTCAGTGTCATACCGCTAATTTAAATATATTATGCCGCTCCGTTGGATATTTACAAAATTATAATCAATCGACGCGGTCATCAGGATATTGTATAATATATATGACATGTCCATGATAAGCGTTGTGATAAAAATGCTAAATAGATATTTATATAATATAATCTGAGACTACCATTTGTATTAATTAGATACGGTCAAGGTTACGGTACGCTTTCAAACCTATATATATGTATATCCAAAATGGTTATTGAGTTTACGAGTACGAGTACGGTAGCTCGATGGAAGCCGTTATAGTGGCCTGCGTGTACATTATCGGTTTACGTAATATTTATAGTTTTCTACAATAATATCTACGACCTTTTCACCACATCCACAAACAATAATGACAAAATGTGACAAATCCAGCATACCTTTTAATTATTTACAAGGATTTAACGTGTGTCCCATTCTCGCGTCACGAAAGGTTAACCTCATTGAAAGCTGATCGATAAACATACAACGAAAGGAAAGAGACACCATTATACGAATCACTTGTTTTAATAAATGCCATATGTTAAGAATTAAGACGTAAAGAGTTAGAACCTATTATACGATTTCACTCTTAAATTTGGATATTAATTTTACAGGCTTAGGAGTTTAATTTACTCATACACGCTTCGATTGGGGAATGATAATGAATAGGTTATTGGATTGCAATATAATTGCACTGCTCGTATTGTAAAACAATGTCGATTGCTACGCATGCTTAGATACTAATAATTATTTCTGTCATTGCAAATATTGGTTAAACAAATAAGTTATCATATTACACGACATAAAAACCGATCTTTATTAGGTACTATGTTCATTAATTAATACGGAAGCTAATGAAATTTTTAAAACCACCTTAAAACGTTTTATATTAATATTTAAAAATTCCAAAGAGAAAACTTTGTAAAACGCTATTTTTTTCAAATATGAATGCGAATAGGTTTATATAAAAAACATATATACCTATTCGCAACAACAAAGTAAATATGTATCTAAATTGACAGGAGAAGAATTCTAACTGCTTATCATGCCGCTATACAAACGCTGACAACTACATCATGCAGAAATATAAATGGAATCGGAGTAAATAATTACAGAACTCATTAGATACTTAACTCGGTACAGTGGAAACTTGCACGGCACAACGCACTTATGATTTATCCTACCGATAGTAATGCTGTTTTTATTTATCTACCTATTTGATTTATACTACAACTTGCAAGTGCCTACAAGAAGGTAGCATTAATGAATACATCGATATGTGGATACTTTTCACACAACAATCAATACCTACTCATGATCCGTAAAGAATTCTTAGAATCCGGACAACGGACTTAACTTACAGATACATAGATGGGATGGATATGTATTTTCGTACATCAGTATAATTAGAGCTAATTATAACTACTCGTACTGTTTATACGACATCTGTTACGAGTGATTGTGTATGATAGTCGTAAATTTTATAGGAGTTGTATGCGACTATCGTTTTTCACCAGACCCACTGAGTATGGCAAATATAGAGAAATTAAAAACTCTGATTTAATTAAAAAAATAATTGTAAAGTCATTTTATTAGCAATGACTTTGTGATTATGAACTACTACTGCATACGACACCTTACTTACATTCCAATTTGTTATAGGTATTGCAGTATGGTAATTATCAGTGTATCGTCTAGCGTTAGGTATAATGTATAATATACGCTGGTAATAGCGTTGTTATATTGAATAAAACATTGATAAAGCTATTTTACTACAACGTATCGTATATAATTATTACTTTTAAAACCAAATATGTACTCTAAATGTAAACATCAGATTCTTACACGTATCTGTAGCATCCAAATACATAAGAAGGCGCATCTAGATACATTTCTTTTCGAGTAATACACATTTCCTATTCTTATCTTACGTTATAATTTGAACTTCAACCCTAGACTGTGTAGACACACAAGGCTAAAATACATCCTGTTTACTATTTACCCACAGCACAATCCCTAATAAACCGATCGCAATAATTATACTACTAGTATTTTTCCCCGTGCTTACCCTTGCGACTAGCTTCTAGATATTTGGGAGACAATATTTTATTGACATGCGTGATAGGTAGATGTGCCAGTGCATTTCAAATATGATTTAAAAACTACTCATACAGTCAGGAACTCAGGAAACTTACTAAACTAAACACCGTATCACAACTTGTATACTGGCAGTTACCTACCGTTAGACAAGCTATAGTAGTGAACTTTAAAGTAACATTTTTTTTACTCGGGTACGAAGATAAAAATGTTCTTATATATAGTAAATATTTAGAATCATGCCGGGATCATTTTCATCTGGGTGGCCAAAATTCTTACAATTAGACGCTTATAACAGGGAACGGGGGCTTCCTAATTAATTTTATTGGAACAAAGGCGCAGGGAAGTTAATAGAAAGAGCCGTCCCAATTTACGGCAGCGCACTGGTTCACCGACCGTGAATTGCAGATTTATATTATTCGTAATATATAATAGACAAGGCCGGAGTAAGTAAGTCGCAACATTACTGCCGTGTCCAAAACACCATATTACAAGATGTTGAAGAATCTAAGCCAATATTCTACTAGAGTGTTTTACTTTCTGTCTCCATCGTCGAAAATGAACAAAGTAAGTAATTAAAACATCCATTCAATCAATTCAAACTCGATCTGCAGTACACGTTTTGATATAATTGCATTGTATTGGCAGCTTGCCCACTGCGATATTCAAAACATATACTTTCTTTGTTCTGTCATTTAATACATATTTATTACATGTTTTTATCTTTAAACAGTTTTCACTTAGTTTTATTAAATACCCTGTTTTTATTCTCATTAGCTCTAGGTTACGCCACAAAAATATGGAACGCGTACCTACTTAGAATATTTTAAGGAATATATGTTTTGTTCAACATAAGTATTCAAATGCACATTAAGCCTAATCTTCTAAGATTGTCTTGCGGTAACATTTACATGTCAACTCAGGCACAAATAATACATCTATTTTATTAAATAACCTAATTTTAATTGATAAGAAGGTAATCTTTTTACGGAGGGAATGGGCGACTTCCATCCCGCTTCATAGGCAAGCAATGACAGCACGACAAAAATAATGTAAACACATGTTCATGCCAACAATCCAGTAAGCGTCAGATGGGGATCAATACTTGAACTAATTGAACGTTGATTAACCATTTTAATGTCTTTACGTCATATACAAGCATCATATTGTCATATTGTCGTTTCAATATACCTATTTTTATAAGTAGGTAGCTAAAGGTCAGTAGGTAGGTAAAGAATCTCAACCTCTATAGTAAAAACTTAAATAAAAGAACTGCTGCATGTGTAAGTAATGTGTGCGAATAGACATTCCATTTTTTAATGCTTTGGAAACTCAATATTTCTTTATCTTTCAAGTTTGATGAACTATCGATTCATGTCGTTAAGTCGTGGTACAGACAGCACCGTTGCGTTGCGTTGTGAAGCAGAAATTGCTAAACGGGCGAGGTATTCAAAATGAGCTTTTACACGACTTTGTAATAAGAACGTGTCTATATCATTCTGAACACTTGCGAATTCTGCTGCTAACTGTGTAAAAGTTGTCAATATCGAGGAATAGATCGATTTTTGCGTCCAACAAAATCAATTCGAAGTAAAATTCAATTATTACACAAATGATTATGTACCATTTGTGTGATTGAGTGAATGAAATATTTGTTGTTGTTATTCTGTCCCATCAGCCATGGGACAACTGAAGCATATAGTTTGTTAGCAGAAATGTAGCACCACATTCCACTAATACGCGCTTGATAAGTGACCCTTTATGGAATAGACATATCGCTATCACAAATATGCATGTTTTGTGTATTTAGATGCTGTAAAACTGATTTTTAAGAGTGACCCAGGGGACCGTAACCATGGCAACGAGTGACATAAAATAGTTGATTGAGCTAATTTGTACAAGTATTGCGATGCTAATTGTTAGAACACCAAAACATTAAATTAAATACTTATAAAGTGTATTATGAGTCTTTATTGAAAACTGTACATAACTACATACAACACGTGCTTTAGTAAAGTATTTATCTACACTTAGTTTACATCGAGGTAAACATTGGATGTTCCAACGGTCTGTCAATACTTAAATACTAGTTTTAAATAACGTACTTAAGGCGCTCTGATACGGACCGGCAGTGTTATATTTAGTAGTAATAGGTAATGCCTCTTTCCGCTTTAATAAACATTTCTAGGCTTAACCTCAAAGTTGGATATCGGTGGTTGCAACCATGCAATGATACATGCCTACAAATCCGCTCTGTTAAAATAAGGCTTCTTCGACGTCGTAATGCGACGCCTCGCCGGTCACAGCGCGGCCCTAAATGGCTGTATTGTTTTGATATTCAATATTGATACGTCCTTTTTAGTAGGCTTGAGCTACTCGGCTTCAACTTTCGCTGGACTCGATATTCCATACGAGTATCACTATCCGCTATCCAATGTGCCTAACACGAGCATGATTGATATAAATAATAGTTATTTGTTACAATTGGCAAAGTTAGTGTTTACCTTCTCATGCTAATTAGTATTGAGAGCCGAGCTAGCGAAAAATTACAAAATTGAACCACGAGCATAACGGTAAAACAAACATGAAAGCAAGAAGTTGTACAATGACTTACCTAGTGAAATAAAAATAATGCCAATATTTAAAAAGAATTCATTAATGATAATGTATACTAAAGCTTAGCGACTTACTGGTTGCAATAATTAATCATACATTTTGTTTTTTTGTCATCATTTAAAATGACATCCTACCCAGCCAAAAAAAAAATTGTAAGAAATAACTTTGCTCTCTTGTGAATAAAATGCAGTTTTGCTATCTTTGTTTAAAGAATAAAAACGTACTATCCAGCTAGTTAGGTGAAAAGATATTTAAACTTAAACCTAATCAATAACATAACGTTCTTATTGTGTCTTGAGCTCAAGGATACGTGTGAGGTACGCCAAGCCGCTTTCGCATTCCTAATATATGCTTGTGTACGAGTCGTACACAAGCATAAGTAGTTAATGTCACGTAAAATACGAAGTTTGGCGTTCATTGACGAATCCATAAACGACAGAAAATGTTTACACAGTCGGACGTCGGCTGGCGGTTCAAGAGCGGCAGGGTCGGGTATTGTTCTACCGGCTAATGTAAAAAGTCGCTTAGGTTCTGATATAATACTTATATGTAGCTATATCCACACTAGCACCAAATAAATTACCATTAATATTCATTGCCATTATATGATATTTTAACCACAGATAATATAAATCAAAAGAAACCTAACCGTTATTGTATTTGTGAACGTCAGGTCAGGCAATATAAGATAGCAACGAAAATCGAAAAGTCGAAGGACGTAGTAACGAAACCACCATCCACATAATAATTATTAAACACAAATATTTACATAAGTGGATACACTAATCGACTAACAAGTTAGTAAACATCTGGATAGCAAAGCAATGTCATTGGTGCTAACCAAGTAATAATGAATTTCCGCGAAGCAACACCAGTTTCAATAAATATTGAGTCAGAATGTAGTCAAAATACATATTATTACATGTATTACATTATCACATTACAAGGAAAGTAAACAATGCCGGGTCGAAACGATATCTACTTCTTACCTGCCTGTACCTATAGTTGACAGTCCTATTTGCCCACTTGCTCCTTGGACGCTGCAACAACGCCCAACACGTCTCACGCTGCTATTTCGAGGCGCTTGTAGTAAGGCAATGGACTTTCAGAACGGATAAAATGATTGCCGTTTTGTCGTGTCACTCTCGCACTTATATTATATGATTGTTTGAAAGCGATAGCTAACTATCAACGAGTAGCAGGAAGCAACCCTAAACATTCTAAAATCAGTAGGCATCAGGTTGAATTATCTGTCTTCCTACTTAAATAATGTTTTGTTACAGAATACCTCTCAATGCATCCTCAATATCGATTAATTATAAACCGAAAAAGACACCAAGGCGGCTCCTAAGTTCCATTAAATTAGGCTTGCAATCATTGAGTTTTAATTACGACAAATACATTTGGTTTATTGAAGTTTACTTAGTATTGATAGTAAGATTCGTTGTTTCGGTGTTGTTAACTTTCTAGTAGTATTCTGGAAAAGTCATTAAAAGGCATATCGAATTCACGCTCCTAATAGGTACAATTATGTTTTAGAATTTAGCCTCAATTGATATTGATTTCTTTCAAGGAGAATCTAAAATGGGATAACGCGAAATCTAGATAATTTTGCTTTAAATATATTTTAGTACTAAACGCCAATTGCTTGTTAACCTGTTGCTACTGGTGGGAATCTATAATTAGCTTTCTGTTAGTTAACTGGCTTATGTTCTTACCTTGAATTGTTAGCTGTTGGTTCTCCAAATAATTAGTTCAATCAATCTTTGAATATATTGGCTTTCATCAATGTCATCGATGATTCCGTCATGGTCAAAGTTCGGGGGGTTGAGCATGTTGTGAAGACAGCTGCCCGGTGAATAACAACAATAACACCGGTACGGCACTATAATATTAGTTATCAACGCTTAGTTTGACAAAATAGCTTGTCTGACATAATTTGACAAGTTTACTCTAACTTGAACTAAATAATATTAAGCCAAGTTCAGGAAGGAAATACCTGAAGCACAGACTTGTTATAAATCTTACTGCGGGTCCTGAGGTTCTAGTGTAAGTTTCTTTTGAGGTAAAAAAACGTCTCGAACGCGTAAGTGATAGTTAATGTTATTTTAATATGGGTAACTCTAACGTGATGGTGACGTTTTGTTACGTTAAAAACTTATACTCAGGGCTCTGAAATATGTTCGTATATAAAGTTGTACCTAAAAGTTTTATTGCATAAATAGAGTAGGTACGTAGATATTTGCGTCGATCGATAATTATTTGAAAATCAAATAGGCATTCATACTTATAGACCCAAGTAAAATAAGGTGTCATATACTCATATATATTTTTGTTTACTTGTTTAGTTTCAAATCATGTCAATACATTTTATCAGTCATAAACATAAGTTTGGTAATAAAATATATCAATTATCAATATAAAAACACCACCGTTATACCCAAAATCACTAACGAATAGGTACATGAATTTTGTATGTACTAAATAATGTTTTAAATTCAAGGGACTTACATTTTTGTCGTTATTACTTGCTAAATGGTCGCTACAGCCAAGGTCGTAATAAATTAAACTCACTGCATTTGAATTATCCATTAGTTACGTTGTATTTATTCTTTGCTTGTATTATGTTTATATAAATAACTACATTGAATGTAAACTAGATGTCAATATAGGTAATCATGAATTGTTATTCCACCTAAAACGCGACTGCGCGATTAAAGTCTAGGCGGAATTTCTCAGACACGTTTTTATAAGAAGTTTCTGATAGTCACAGTACTTGGGAACAATGGTCAAATGTACTTTATAGTAAATACTTCTATCGAATAAGCGATTGTAAATGTTAATAACTGTAGCTGTACTAGTTACTTTATTTTTTCCTCGTGTTTCGATACAACAGTATTTACGTATGTATAAAACGCGTGTGCATCACATTATGTAAACCTATACCTATTCTTACTTAAACATTACGCTCTCGTAGAGTGACGAACCTAGCATACCTACTTGTAACAGCTGTAACATAATGTACGTACTTTATTTACTAACCTTTACTATTATAACAACTGTAAGGATACCATTCGATTCTTTTCAATGATTGTGATTAAAATAATAAAGTAAAATAAAGCGGTCGCGTCACATCTTTTTTTCAACCAACAACAACCATAGCCGTGAAAACAGATATATATTATATCCAATGTCACTAGAAACGATCCAAAATAACGATTAATAACTACTACTTAAAGTGATAGTACTTTTGAAATAAAACAACTAAAACGGATTAAATCGCGTATACTAATTTAAACTTCATCCCGACTTTTCGAACCCTTTAGCAGCGTTCGTGATCATCGGGTGATTTTAGTTGTTTTATTTCATGAGAAATTATCGCGGCAACCGAAGACAATATTATGATAGTACTTTTTTTTACATCATAGAACAATAATTCCACACATGTTGTTAAATTTCATCCGTTGTACGTATACGTATTTTTACTTGATTTTGTACCACTAGATAGGTTGCTAAAATAATGTTTTTATGGCATGGAAACAAGTACTTTAAGACAAGTTGCAAATAACAATAAGTATCGTATGTGGCTATCAATATTGCCCTTATAAGATTTATTTTTAAACCAGTGCTAAAAGTATAATACAGTGTTTATATCGCTTTTAGATAATAATTTAATATGCACTGCAAATAATTTGATAATTTCGATTACGGTTATCGATTACTTTCATGCAATGGATCGATTTGTAAAGTACGACAGAATAAAGTAGTAGAAATAGGGTTTATTGTGCCTTGTCTGCTATTAGGAAATGCACATCTCGATTAATATTTCCGAGATCTAAAAATGACGAGAGATTGTTTGACTGACGCGATTTGACTCTCGATTTGGATTTTATTCGAGATCTCGATTTATTGATCTTGGTTCAACTCTAATAAAGCAATAAATATTAAACGATGACGTTTAATGATATGACGAATGTTGCATAATAGGAGGGAGAGGCGTTTGCAATAGCGCACGTTTTTTTAGAATCGTGACAAATCATTTAGCATGGTAACCGACCGACTCCTGCACCGTGTGTCCTACAAGGTGAATCGATCGGGACATAATATGGTCGTCATGACATATATGGGTGAATTGCAAAAATATTGTACCTAATTATAATGAAGGACCTGCAATTAATCTTAATTTAATTATTTCATTTATGTTACAACAATTAACGATGTTAATTATACGAGTATTATAAGTTTACAGCACGCCCCAACACCCTTACATGCATGTAAATTAAATATAAACTGCTCAATTGTAAGGCAAATGAAATTATTAACTTAAGACTAAATGTAGTTCCTTAATTAGGTACAATCCTTTACTAGGTACATTTTTTTTGCAAATCACCAATTTCCGCTGTGTAGTCGCCGCTTGTAGAAGATTATGGGGATTACTCCACATGACCAAAGCGTTGGAAGATGTATTAGTAATAAAAAACCTACCAAAAATAATTTCGGTCGCGCAATCTTTCCAGAAAATACTTTACGCGCCTCTTTATTTAACCAGGATTAGGTATACACTTTT
The DNA here is from genome assembly GCA_022674325.2 of Grapholita molesta. NCBI lineage: Eukaryota > Metazoa > Arthropoda > Insecta > Lepidoptera > Tortricidae > Grapholita > Grapholita molesta. Next base: position 24,290,267 of record CP053120.2, on the reverse strand, counting down.
ATTGCTTCAAGCCTCTACACATTCACATTTTCTGATATAGCCCGTGGATGCCTGTATCGCTAAGATATTTTTCATCACACTTGCTCGTCAATGGCGTTGTTACTTGCGAGAGTACAGAGCAGTTATAGCCGATTTAGCTCACACGGGCTGTTAAGTTTAGTTTGAAAAATATATAGAACTCATACTTCACTTCGGACTGAGGATGTTTCCAAACAGCCAAGGTGTATTTCATATCTTCAAAAGTTTGCTACAACCAACTTTTAATATGTATAGAACATATCTTTATATTCAATTTGACTGCAATTTAATGTTTAGTATTTATTAAAAATAATTGTTTTATATTTGATTTTGATAATTGATACTATTTGGCAGGATGATCTGTCAAATTCGAAAACAAAACGCAGTTGTTAACATTATCTGTGGAAGACATTGAAAAAAGTTGACATTGTTGACAATCTTTTTTAGTGGATGAGGTCTGATTGTAGTTTTCAAAGTGTATTTTGATTTTAAGCCTATATAAGTACTAACTAATATTTTACCAACGAATTTATTTTATTTCCTCGCAAATGTGATGAAAAACATTGTATGGACCACGGGTGGTAAGTGTATAACAAACTTGAGTCATTAAAAGCCCTCCGACTTCGTCGTCGGGCTTCTAATAGACTCGCGTTTACTATACCTTACTTACCATCCTCGTTGCACAATGTACTATTATACTCTGCGCACTGTACCTTTATTAGGCAGTTACCGTTTTATAATAGTGAATTAATCGATATAACTTTAATTGTTTTGTGCAAGATAAATTGAAAAAGAAGAGTTAGTTGACCCATACACTGCGTAAATATGTAGTTTAACCGACAGCTTCCTGTTATTAGTCTGCTGGATATCATTCATTGAGCAATTTTAAATGCTGTATTATGCTCTATCATAATACATCAGTATCTTCAGTGTTAAGTGTCTGATAGTGTCACCATTGTTCTGTGCAAGCTAAGGTCATTAGGAGCATGATATTGGAATAAGAGGATTGTTAAGTGGAACTCGCTAATTATTACTAATCTATCATATGGCTGTTTGTATGTCATATGTTTCATTTAATTGCCGTAGTAGTTTGAACTTAGAGTGGGTTACACGAGATTAAGTCTTCTAATGGCTTATCCGGCTTTGGTGTGTATTTAAAAAAATGTGAAAGCTCATAACAAGATTATTCGTAGCCCCATTTTGCGCCGTGACCAGAAATAACAAGATCCATTCCTTGTTCGAACTTACGACGTAGCGATCAAGTCACAAAAATGTAGGATTGAACTTTTTAGGGTTTCGTAATCAAAGTCCCCGATTATGCTCATTGCTTAGTGACCGTTAATCCTAGAAAGTAAATAAATCATAAAAATAAACTTAGTCTATTCTAAGAACTTAATCAATCAAGGGTTTATACGAAACCCTAGGTAAGCGAGTCCGTCTCCGGTAACATCGCAGCTAACAATACCTACTTGCTAAGGGGTTGATGGGCCCCATGCCGCAGCGAACGTGTTAAAATAATTCCAAAATATTCCACTGCCAATAATGTATTATGCTCTATGGTTTATACATGAATGCCCACAATATTTATATGCAAGGCGTAATATTGTTTTCTTAGCATGACACTGCACCTCCTTTCTGCAGACTTATTATCTGCTTTTTTGTTTTTCATCATATCTTTGTTGATAATCTAATTGATGATATAAGTAGATTAACTAATAGTACTTTGTGCAACAAGGGACGTATTGCCTCATTAACAGCCCCACGCCAATGGTTATTACGACTTAAGTTTACAATTTTCATACCTTCCCATAAAAACAACATGAAAAGATATTAAAAAGGCCAAATGGATGATCCACTTCTTCAATAATTACGATTTAGTGACATAACTAAAATAAAGCTGGAACACGCAAATAATCGGAATATAAAGACGATATATCTTGTGTAGGTGTGCTGAAAGAAGAGTCGGGTATCTGCAGAAGTAGATAAGTACCAAGTATTTGCGATTTCACTTCAGTAACGCAATTGAAAGATACATTTTTGTGTGAAATTGACCGACCTATCAACAATGAGCATTTTTTTCTTGACTTTTAAAATCGGGATATTTTTTTTAAGTATCTTACACCTGTATTGTAGAACGAATAATGGCGAAAGTCTTTTGTACCATTATGTCTTTTAGATACTCCGCTGGACCGTAAACTTTATTGTACAAACAACTTGCATTCTATTGTGCAGAAATTGTCACCTACTAACAAAAATGTAAATAAAAAAGGTAGTCGGTTTTACTCTCCATTGAACTCTGTTTTTGAACCATACATAATTTAATGTTTATTAATTATTATACATATACAATATTATTACCTATTTTTATTCATAATAAGTATACCTAGATATTTTTCTAGCAGGAACGGCATTTGTTTTGTGCTTGCCACAATAAAAATATCGACAATCCTGCTATCGATAAGTACATACTACTTCAACTTCAAGATGTACACACAGTCTTATATCGGCTACCTACCTAGACGCCGCGTGTCACCGATCTTGAACAAATTAAACGTAATCCGTATACTTTTGATCCAATTTACGTTTATAATTTGCAATGAATAGTTCCAAATTGTTTTCTGAAGTAGGTATTTAAATATATATTGACTTTTATTATTGTTAGTTATTTTTAACCCTATTACCCCATATTTGTCTTTGTATTACCTGTATGGAAATTGAAGGGGTACTTATCGATAACAGGACTGTCGATGTTTTTATTTTGTCAATCACTTACAAGAAATCGTTCGTGCTAGAAAAATATCTAGGTATAATAATAAGACATTAAGAGAAGACAGGATGTGTTAAAATGTGAAACGAAACCAATTCATTTTGTCGGTAAAAACGAATACTAACTAGATAACTGGTTTAGAAATTCCTTTTTTTTGTATTTGTCTTCATACGTACTCAATTTTTCTTATCTTATCAACAAATACATAGCTGACCGATATCGGTTTTTTTTATAACTGCAGTTAAGTTATTGGTATACCTTATAAACTGATTTATAAGGGAGATTTTACACGTAACGTCGAATCAATTAAACGTACACATCACTTTGTATACATGTATACAAAATAATGAGTACGATTTGAGTTAATTTTAGGTCGCAAACGCAATTCACGCAATTGTTTACACGTGTTTAGATACCTACCTACATTGCGCACGTCACATGCATCAACAGATGGTTCACCTGTCTACGTATGCAAGTACTGGGACTACTGCGAGCATATATACTTGATTAAACCAAGGAACACGTATAATATTATTGCGGGTACTTGTGTCACGAAAACGGTTAGACTAATCAAGGAATCTCAATTTTTGTCAGAGAGCGATTTCCGTAAGGAAAAAGTCCGCGCGCCCGACAGCTTCCTAACGGATGCCACTTTCAATATTAAGGGTATTTATCTGATGGGCATTCGCGTGTAGAGCATTATGGTACGTTCAACTTTATTATTTCATACAGCCACTAGTAAAAATCATTTGAAGTCGTAATTATTTTTTTTAGTACCCGAGTACCTAAATTGAAACACGGAATCATCTAGGTACTGGTAGGTTTAATTGTAAATTATGTAACAAATATAGCGAGTTTGAAATAAAATCAGTAATAGTAATAGATAACACGTTTGACGTCGCGTTTTCGATATAATATATTGTGTCAACCAGTACCCTCACCATGAGTTGTGACATTGACGTTTTCGATAACGAGTATCGAGTTTACTATCGGTGCATCTCGCTTGTACTATTTTAGTTCGAACGAGATGCACAGATAGTAAACTCGATACTCGTTATCGAAAACGTTAATGTCACAACTCATGGTAAGGGTACATGACATGATGATGTATACGAACGCAACGCAGCGCTTTGTTATCAGCCCCACTGTCGTGTCGGTCGCGCCGCGGCCGTGAGCAACTGCGCGCGGCCGGCAACCACCACTCGGGTACTGATCGCAGAGGGATACGGTTAATCCGATAGTGAACTAATATTAACTTTACCCAGTAAGTATTTTATTTATTTCATAATAGTTTCTCCATCACTCTAATAGCCATTAACTTAAGTCACAAAATATGCTTTGTGTATTAATGCGTTATTTAATAAATTTAATATTTTAAGTTGACAATATTACTTAATATTTAAAAAACTTGTTTTTATTTAAATTATTTGGTACTAGTTATTTCTGAATACAAAATTTATAGAAATTAAAGTTAAGGTTAGCAGATACAAACTTAGTTAACTTTTATATACTTAATTGAAATTTATATTATTTCTACTTGTATTAGTTACTTATGAGATATTAAATTCTTTAAATAATTATTTAGTTGGTATATTATATTATCTGCGTAAAATGCTACATTTTGAGGCGTTATGTTACTTCTTTTAGATTATTCATTCTGCGTGATTTTTGCAATGGGGGGTAAACATTGTTAAGCTTCTGACGACTTGTGCTTTGTTATAATTATAAGTGTACGTTTAAAATCCAAATCCGTGTCAGAAATAAAATAATCCAAATATATTTCATACTCTTATTTATGCACTTGACAATTATTTAACTTTTATCTAATAAAATCACATGATCGATGATTTAGATCATAAGATCATAATTCATAACTATCCAAAGCATGACATTTGAACTGCAGGAGAATTCGTCATTATTTTATTGTTGACAATACTTAATTTGCTTGAAGAACTAAGTCTATAAGCTTTAAGTCTTTAATCAAATCAGCTACTCGTATAATAAAAGTGCTGTTTCCAAACGGTTAGAATCTTTTTTAGCGGTATTAAAACGAGAAAGTAAAATATGATAACTAATGTTTTTAAATCCGACTCATTTTTATCAGTTTTGGTAGACTTAAAATGATTATAGACAATTCCATTCGACCTTACTACCTATTTTTTTTTCATAGAAGGGCAGTTTTCAAAATTTGGTACACCCAATTAGCGAAAGATGTAAAAAAAAGTAAAATCACTGTCAGTTTCGTGACGACAATTAAGCATTAAATCTTTATGAAGATCGATTTTTTTGCTTTCTATTATGTTGTATAATTGATTGAAGTTTATAAAACGAACATCAAAACCAAGTTTTGATCGATATTTAATGCTTAATTGTCGTCACGAAACTGACAGTGATTTAACTTTTCTTAACAACTTTCACTAATTGGGTGCACAACTTTTTGAAAACGCCCAGAAATCAATTCATAAATTCTGCAACATAATTTAATGCATCTAAAGAGGGAGATAACATAATTATAGAAGGACATAATATGATTATTAATTTTATGACAGTGAACCTATGATACCTAAAGTCACAGATTACCTAAACACGTGCTTAAACACACGCGATACGGAGGTCCGAGATATTTACACAATAGTGTCGGGTGCAAGAGTGACCACATTATTTTATCGTTATCGATAGGCCTTTGCCTACAAGCGAGTAGAGAAACTGAAAACTGAGTGTGCAGTAGCCAAAATGTGTTATAAAATTGGAAGTCAAAAAGTATTTAGGTGAAAAATTATAATCCATTAATTCCACACTTTACAAGAGATTTATATATATGTGTACAAGTACTACTTATGTTTAGTATAATATGAAGCCAGAACAGCATAAGGTAGGACGTGTAGCTTGCAATCAGGTTCATAACATACATAAGTTGAGATATTTCAATGTGACCATCACTTTTTAGTGAACAAAAACATGAAGAACATCTTTATGGTAGGATAGATAGACATTTTCGTACATAGGCATTAGGATATTTTATGACATGTTTTAAATTGGAATTAGGTTGACGAGTCCACCCGAGGCTTAACTCTCCGAGGCTTAATAGTATCTATTAAAAACGTGGTATATATCTAAGTTACGTAGGTAACTTACATACCTACTGTAAGAACTTTGACACAAACGAATTACGATGGCTTTGTGTGCAACATACATAAATCGAATCTATTTTTCAATCAGTATTGAAAAGGTATTGTTATGTCAATTTTATCGATAACAGGTCTATAAATAAAACATTCTTCTGGCCTTGGCCTCTGTCTTTGTATATGGAAGAAGATAAAAAAAGAGATTACAATTTTGTTTTCGTCTTTATTCCCACCTAACCCTAACTCAATGATTATAATGATGTAACACTCGTAAAAAATATTTAAGATACTTTTTTGTGTTTGCAGATCGGGTCATCCTTATCCTAAACCAAAATCTGCCTAGATAACAGCGAGATGGGCACCGTAAGTACCTTTTTATTCTAAAATAATTATATTCGTTTTAACACCTTCGCTTCGCTGCGGCAGTTAGTTAACATCGCAGTTAGCCATACTTGTTTAGGGGTCGATCGACTTAATAACGCAGCGAACGTGTTATGGGGTGCCTCATTGGGGTTTGTAGGGTTCCGTAGTTAACTAGGAATTATTTTTAGTTTTCTCATGTCTATCTGCAAGTCTCCGACTGTACTACTCAGTGACCGTTAGTCCTAAAAAGTTGTAATTAGGTATGAATAGGACAGACAAAGTGGTAAAATAAAAAATTGGGAAAAATATATTTTAGAGTACCCCGACATGTGAAGAAGGCGGTATTTTTTTTGTTCAACCCTTAAGTGCGAGGAGATGTTAAATATGTAGGTATTATAATAATAAGGGTTTGCCATAAACATTTTATGATAAAGAGAATATTTCGGAAGTAATCGCTCCGGAAAAAAGAAAAAAGACGGGGAGAGGGCGAGAGGAGTGGAGGGGACACCCCCCACCGTCTAACTTTTAAACCATAAGTCCAAAAATATGATAAAAAATCAGGAAAGTTGGAGCTTAATAAAGACTCAAGTAGAATTATTTTAACTTGATCGAATGATCCGTTTTTGACTTACGGGTATGAAACTATGGAACCCTACACTGGGCACGGCCCATGCCCGCCAAAACATGACTCAGGCGCACTTTAAGTATACATTTACATTGTTTATTGTAATTATAATGTATATTTATCCTGTTCTAGAAACAAGACAACGGTGGTGTACAGCCGCCACATGAGCTGGAGAATTTAATGCCAGAAGATGAAAAGAGCAAAGAAATAATCGTCAGCAAGTAAGTGCTTCAATTTATTTATGGCAGCATTGTTTTCTTTTTGTTACTGTTATCACATGCCACTTTACTTACATACAGCTCTTTTTATTTATTTATATATATGAATTTATAGTTTCATTTCTTTTATTTTTCAGATATAATCTAAAAAAAGATGCCGAGTCCGGAGGTGATTTTGATCCGTTTGCGGAGAGAAAAGTCGACAACCCTACCTCGTACGTGTCTTACCATTTTTGTATACAACATACTAATTAATTAACGTGTTATCTACATTGTTACATATTATGTTTGGAGAAATATCGTAAGTGCCAAACATGGAAAGGGCACAATAGATTATAAGATATCTGAATTAGAAATTTTCCTGGAATACAGTATTATAATTATGATATGAGTAAGAAGAATTAATTTGTGTAGTCGTAGAGGTACAGGGATAATTTTCCTTCTAAATCTCTATTATCATTTTTTTTTCACCAGGAACAATGATACCCTGACGCATCTGTTGAAGGCGTCCCTAGGAACCGGTATCCTTGCCATGCCGTTCGCATTCAAATCCGCCGGCCTCGTACTGGGGATCTTCTTCACGATTCTTGTAGCCGTTGTCTGCACTCACTGCGCTTATGTTCTGGTAAGCACCTACGTGTGGTAGTCGCATTGGGCTCCACCACCGCCTCAACACTCGCGACCATACAGACTCGAAAAAGTATGGTTTGTATAAAAATGTACCTACACTTAAATAATCTATGTTTATCGAGAACAGTAGCACAACTTAATATGTAATGCTGTTAAAATACCTACCCAGTAAGTTTAAATTTTATTCCTCTGAAATATAGATAATTTAAGTTCTGCCACTATTCTCGATAAGAACCGGTATGGATATATATTAAGTATGCTCAGGCGAAATGTATTTTTTTCTAAAATGTTAAATACATAGTGTTAAAAATATAATACAGATTAAAATAAGTATGTACTTGTTTATGTGTGGGTCGATAAGGCTTTTCACATACGACGGGAATTCCTACATATAACCGCAGCTTCCTTCCCACAAATTGTAGTTAAATGTATCCTGTTACCAGTTATTCATATCTGTCTGTTAAATTTGTTTATTTCATTTTACGAAATATTGCCATATTAACAAAGTAATATGTTTTTTTTTCCTAATTGCCACGTGTGAACTTGTATCGTTATAGTAATTATATTGTACAACAACCATATGTATATATATAGTTCTGTAGTTAGTGATATTTTTATTACAGTGGTCTTGTCCAATATTGCAACGACCGTGTATACAAAAGCGTGCTGCCAGGCAATATTTCAAGTATTTTATTTGCACACATATGTATCTTAAACTCTTCATAATAATTTCAATTGCGGCATAACTAGCAAACTGTAATAATGATACATTTTTAGAACAATTTTTTAATCTATGAAAAAGTTGTTACCTATAGCTTAATAATAACATTGATTTCATCGAACGAATTTTGGTTTATTATAAATAAAGTAATATCGTTACTTTGTGTCAGTATTTAAAAAAAAATTACGATTGATTGGAAAAGTTTTCATTTGCCGACACTTAACAATTGGTTTTATTTTTCGTATGCGGTACCTGGAACTTTTTACAGAGTACTTATAGTTAATATGTGTCTAGAAAAAGCAGTGTATGTAACTGTAATTATATACCTATTAGGCATAAACTCAACTTCGCTTCGTTTCAGAAAACCATACTCTTATTTTTATGCCTTTCATTAAGTAGAAGTAAAAAACTACTATACTCGTAAAACGATAGCGAATGCATTAAGTTTATTTAATATGTAAAATTTGTATGACATTGCATCGCTCGGCGAACATATATTTATGACTCGTGCACTCGCCCTGTATGTGAATACGTTCAAGTACTAACATAGTATATACTAATGTGTTTCTCGACTTGCAGATTAAATGTGCCCATGTCCTGTACAAGAAAACAAGACGGACAGCCATGAGTTTTCCTGAAGTGGGACAGGCAGCGCTAGAAAACGGACCGGAATGTCTAAGAAGATGGGGAAATGCGTTCAGGTAACATAAGTTAAAATAAGTTAAGTAATTTGTGTCTCATAAGCGCTAGGCGTGGCCGCCTCAGTCATGCACTCAACTAATTCAGAATGAGGCTACAAGCCCACAAACTTTAACCAGCTCCTCCTGTTCAACTTTTTTTTTATCTGTGTATAGATTCTAAATAGGCATTCCGTATATCCAATAATAAGACGTATTTTTGATGATCTTAGTCTTCTGCGCGTTACGGAGCTTTTTTTATATATCTTTAGTTTCAATAATTTTAATTTAAATATTATGAAAAATACGAATACTTAACTAGTTATTGCATTAAAAAGGCCCTTGAGACATTCTATCTAGGATGCTGGCGGCATTTCCTCGTTGTATCGCAATGCTGATACGTTGTGCGAGGAAGCTGCCAGCTCTTCTTATATTTATTTATTAATTATCTTTTTTCCTTGCAGACTTTTCATCCTTATAAGTCTTTTCATGACTTACTTTGGAACTTGCTCCGTGTACACGGTTATAGTGGCCAAGAACATTTTACAGGTAATATTTAACTTATATTCTATTTTACAACAGAGAGATTGCAACTTAATCCGTTGCAATCTGTTCATTTTATATCAATCTATTTTGTAAAGGCTTATACTAAAATTTATCTCTATTTTCGCTTCAAAAAGACATTTTCGTGCGGTTTTTGCTTGTAATTTTTTTTATAAAAGATCATATTTGTATTTTTTTATATAATCATATATATTAACTAAATTGGTGACGCCGAACTGGCCTCAAACTCAGTGTACCTAGGTGTATACTAGGCATAGGTGAAAATTTTAACTGAAGGACCATTCCTATGTACTCGTAGTTATGCAGAGAATTAATATGGAACTTAAATTTGAATATAGAACGCCTACAGGCGTGAACGTGCACACGTTACTAGTTACTACCACATAGGCTAGCTTTAGCTTTGTTTTTCACCTATAAGGTATAGGTTTTTGTGAAAGACCATGGTCACTACATGTAATCTGATGACATAAAGCAAAATTGATAGGCCTAACAAAAACAATGCAACTTCATCTCATCTTGTACCTAGACTTAAAACTTGACTAAATTTTATTCCATTTATTTTCAGGTAGTGGCCTATCACATGGGTGTCGAAGAAAAAGACGTGGAAATAAGGATATTCATTATATCATTACTTCTCCCGCTTATCGTGATGGCTTGGGTCCGAAACCTGAAATACCTTGCGCCGGTATCAATGGTTGCTAATATTTTTATGGGTATCGGGCTTGGCATAACTTTTTACTACTTAGTTGGCACAGGCAGTCTGGATTTCAAGAAAGTACAATTAGTACAATCACCAGCAACATGGCCCCAATTCTTTTCGCTGACAATATTTGCCATGGAAGCTATCGGTGTAGTGATGCCTCTGGAAAATGCTATGAAGACGCCGCGTTCGATGCTGGGATTCTGTGGAGTGCTCAACAAGGGAATGTCCGGCGTGACTCTCATTTACATGCTTCTTGGTTTCCTGGGATACCTCAGATACGTTGACAGCGTCGAGGATTCTATTACGCTTAATCTGGAGATAAAGGAAATGTAAGCATACTCCTTATTACCTACCTGAATTTCGTGATTGATAACTCTGCATCTATTACGTTTTTTATATACATATACATATTATTGCTTAATAATATATAGGTATTATAATTTTAAGGTAATCAAACAGATTTTGTCTAATAAAGTAGATTACAGTAAGTGGTTACTAGATATATATAATAATTCATGTAAAATAACAGGTACTAATATCAATTTTCATTTATTACAGTCCTGCTCAGATTGTGAAAATCTCAATCGCCATCGCTGTGTACTGCACGTTTGGGTTGCAATTCTTCGTGTGCGTGGACATCATGTGGAGCTGCATCAAGGACAAGTTCACGAAGCGGCCCAACCTGGCCGACTACATGATGCGAACCATCATGGTCACCCTGTGCGTGATGCTGGCCGTGGCCGTGCCTACCATAGGCCCCTTCATGGGCGTCATCGGCGCTTTCTGCTTCTCCATTCTGGGCTTGATAGCGCCGGCGTTTATAGAGGTGATCACCTACTGGGACATCGGCTTTGGTCCAGGCAAATTTTTAATCTGGAAAAACGTTCTTGTGCTGATATTTGGGCTCTTTGCGCTCATTTTCGGCACCAAGGACGCAGTGTCGGATATAATTAAAGCATACTCCTAGTGACATAACGTGTGAGTTATAGAATGGACAGGAAATGCCCGCCTATACAGTATACCGTAAGCATGCTTCCGCGATTGCGGTAGCATTAAACATGTAGGTATAAGCTCGGCCGTAACTGTGCTAGCAAAAAGTACTTAGTGTAATGTGGGTAAGCCGCATGATTCAGTTGATGTTTCATGATTAGTAATAGATATACGCCTACGCCTCATAATTATCTAAACACTGGTGCAACTATTTACTATGATTGATAAATATAATGATGTTACTTAAAAACAAGCAGGGAATCAACTTCATACCTAAGCACTGAGTTTTTAGGATAAGGTAAAGTATTAAAGTGATCTGGGTACAAACATAATTTTATATCAAAAAGTTTATTGCATTCCCGTCCCAGATGCGAGGAGAATAAGACTATATAGGTATCACGCAATGTGTATTAGCTCTGACTAAATTACCTTAAAACAGCAAAAACAAAAAGAAGCATCGTGCCTTTTAAAATAAGCAGTCTCGTAATATCGTCAATTTGATTTTAGAACAATATACATTATATTAGTACTGATTTAAAATTAAACTTACCCTTGAGCATTGAATACGGTTATTTACGCTGACTACAGGACTTACCGATTAACTAAGATCGTTGGTGGGACGTTGAGTACCGCGCACTTTCGCCTACGATCTCGTAAACAATAATTACACGAGACGAAGTAATAAGTAGAAACCTCAGTAATCCACAGCGCAACTTACTTTTTGTCGAACTGTCCTTGTTAAGTTGCGGGTCTTATATTGCTTAATTATTAAATATACTGGTCCCGTATTTATTATTGTTCATGGAATATTTAAAACAAAGTGAATTCCTAAGCATGTATTTTGCTCTAGCTAGCTGCTGCTTGGCTTAGTTGGTTGCAGATAGTAAACAGCATAAATATCTAAATACTAAGCTAATTTTAGACCACTTGTGGTTAATTAATCAAGAGGATACATTGTCCAAAGCCGAAACTGCATTTACTAGTTTCCTGTGACAAGCTACAGTTTGAAATAAGTGTTGGAAGTTTATTATTAATAAGTTTCTTATTTTTTACGTTCTAGCTACTAAGTTTAGTAACGTGGTTATATCTGTGTCGGTGTTTATGCACAGTCGACGTCAAACACTATGTGGAATGCGGAATTGTGTAAACATATCTTTGAAGTCGATTGTGGTAATCGCGGCTCGGCGAGCGCGTTTACATGTATGTTGTTATCAATTGACAGGTATACTATTTATCTTCAGCCAATCCAAGTTTTGTATGTATACAGACTAGTTTATTGTAAGTTTGTCTAATTAAGTTGCGTATACCTGGCATAAAGCCTTAAGCAGCATTTCTAAAAAAGATTGTACAAAATTATACGTTGATTATTTGACATAATTAACTCACCCTTTATGATACAAATTTGTATATGTATGTTAATTTTGTCAATAATTTAAATGTTATTTTGATTATGCTCTTGTATGAAACATACTTAATGTATAAATGTTACCGTATCAAGAACAAAATAGTTAAATCGTTCAATTATTTCTTGTAAAAAAATTTTAAGTAGCATCATCGCTAAAGTAGCGATGATAAGAAAAAGCACAATAGCACTATATCGATTTAAAAGAACAAATTATCTGTCCGCTGTGTTGTTCTTGGTAAATACGCATGATTTGATAAATATACATAGCTACTTGCTAATATGCTTATGATGTATTAAAAAATTATATATATATATATATAAAATTTTAATTGTTTTAAGACATGATTTCATCCGACATAGTTATGGTCATATTATGTTTTAATCGGTATACGCTGAGTAAACAATGTAAGAACTTTTGGTGCCTCCAATTCTGATTCAAGCATAGCAATATTATGTTATGAATGTTATGATATTCTAAACAACAGATTTAATAGTGAAATAAATTAATGAAGTTTTGGGTACACTGTTAAAGAATGTTTAGGTACTTTTAATCCAACTCATGTTTTACGAAATGATCGTGATCCCTCTGATTGCATCAAGTTTAAGTCTTGGATGGAAGGTTGAGCGTGATAAAAGTAAAGTTTACTTGTTTATTTATAGTTTTAGAAATATTCGCTTAATAATAATATATGGACGGACCAGCAGCTGAGAGGTTGTCTAATAATTAAATTTTGTTTATCTTTGCGTTATCAATACAGAATATTTCTAATGAAAATTACACAGACCAAGGTTAATGAACTAATTCGGCTGTGACAAACTTACATATATTTTTTATTAATTTGGACTATAAAGAGGGTTAAGATATTTAAAATACTTATTGTATAAGTAACCAAATCTATTGAAGTTCCTATTTGGCCCGTAATAACAATGTTTTTAAACCTATATTGCCTGTAAGTACAGTTGTCATTAGATATATCGGATATCATCAGGGTGCTCCCAACTTGAAGTGAGAATTTATAATTTTTTTTTAGTTTACTTGTAAAGAAGAGAGGTAAACCGCGTAATTTTTAAACAACCGTTTTTTGCACGTCTGACACATTTTTTTTATATTGACGATTGTTAACATTTTTTAGTAGGTATCCTGTGTAGCGGATATTTATAATGGTAACTGTACCTACTACCATATCTAATGTTATCAAATATGATTTAGATTATTATTGTAATGTAATAAATTATAAATCGTACAATCATGTGCTTGTTTTATTCTTTGATTTAATAATGAAAAGATAAAATTTATGTAGGTTTTGTGGGACATATTATGCATATCAGTGGACAATCGCCATCATAACATACAATTAGGTAAAGATCTCTGGGGCTCTAGTGTAAGTTTGTTTTGACGTAAATAAAACGTTTCGAACGCGTATATGATAATGTTATTTATATGGGTAACTTTAATGCGATAGTAAAGTAATATTACGTTAAAAACTTACACTCAGTACCCTTACCATGAGTTGTGACATAACGGTTTTCGATAACGAGTATCGAGTTTACTATCTGTGCATCTCGTTCGCACTAACATAGTACAAGGGCTCAGAACGAACAGAAGTCAAGGATATCGAATCAGTCAGGTTGATTATAACGACCGGATCATTACAAATATCCTTAAGTCTTTGTTACATATTTTATATTTGAATTCGAAGTTGTCTATTGTGGGTTGAGTTTTAAAGCAGCAAAAGAATTTGCACTCGTCACAAGAGTTCGCACGTTATAGATAAATTAGATAATTACCAAGTAGGTTCATCATCATCATCTTAACACGTTCACAGTCCAGTGCCCCATGCATTGGTCACGACGAACTATCTTCACAAGTCCGCGCTCCACGCGTGGGTCATTATACTGCTATAACCTACCAGATACGCTCTGAACTCAAATCACTTCCAACTGCATTAGTAGTGCTCATAAATCATAACGTAAAGATAATTCTGATTTCTTTAGTAATGTCTATTAGATAGACAACAGAATTCAGTAATATATATATATTGTAGTAATCCGACTATATAACGTGGCGTTCCTTAGTGACCCATAATAAGTGCAGAACGGACGTGGCATGGAAGTAATTTGCTTGGACGTAAGAGGAAATAAATACATTTTGTATGGGAACTGTGAACGTGTTAAGTTAGTACCTACTTAAATCATAGTCATCTTAAGTTAATACTTATTACGTAAGACATTTTGTTTTAATATTTACGCCGTCACGTCAAAAAATCTGACGGGGGTAAGACGCCAAAGTTTTTGTAAGCGGACTAAAATAAACCTTACCTCTCAGTACGTAGCTCGTAGGTCCAAGACATCGACAAGACTTCAAGTAGTGGCGTGTGGGACACGGAATGTTCCGGCTTCATATCAAGTCAATGGTGTTAAAATGGTTTTATACAAATAGTTCCTTAGTTCCTTACTTTACTAATAAAATCTATGCTTACTATACATGTAAGACAATGTTAATCATGATGATTGTCCGTTAGTTGCGTTAAATTATGTTAAAAATTATAATAATTCAGTTCGACGTAATTTACCTAAGTGATTCTTGAATATAAAAAGTAATCAAAATTAGACACGCATGTGTTAATTTTATAAGGATATTATTAAGAGTTAAGGTACTCGACATAAGACAGCATGTCTATTAATAAAATATGCCACAAATAACTTCACGGAAACTATGTAAAATAGGTATCGTGTGACACTGGATTGTGGTATACTATGTAGTATATGTCGTTGGCATTCGCCTGCATGGAATCATTATGTAAATTATTTTTAAGAGAAACACCGCACACCCATTAACATTACCAAACCTATCAGCGATTATTACTAGTAGAAATAAATGATTTTTTAATTATGACTCATGATACCTATATCTACATAAGTATGGAAAAATATGGCTTAGTGAAATATGTTTAATGTTACTTCACAACAAATCTCAAGGATTCTTTCGAATCTAACGAAACATGAAATTAACTAAACATAGTAACTAGGTATCTTCCTAGGTGCTTATAGGCTTCGGCAAACTTTACCCCGCAAATAGTTTAATAGATACATTTTGCATAGTTATAGATATATGTATAATATATATATTATTTAGGCGTACGAAAATTACGTAGTATACATATTTTTCACACTACCAGCTTGGATCATTTTAACACACCCCTCGCTGATTTTTAGCTTTATTTTAAATTCTGTCAGAAACGAACTTAATTCTTGGGTAGGTATCGAAAATCGGAGCCCGTGGCCCACTGTTCCAAGCACTTCTAATTATAACGGAAATATACGTAAATAATAACACCTTGTTACCTAAAAGTAGTAAGATATGTACATTAAAATAATTATGATATCCACATAAAAACCCGAAGAAGTTTTTGTCATCATAACTTTAATAGTAAATTAGTGCGAATGAGAAATACTGTAAAGCCTTTCGATTGACTGGGAAAATATCATTTTATGAACCGACTATAATAATTAATAATAAATTACTAACAACTTAAAAGACGAACAAAAGAGCACTTAAATAACAAACATTACATAGAATATCGTATATGCCAAGTATATACACAATTAAATACGACAATATTATAAACATAAGGTCAATGTTGGTAAGACCGACATAGTTTTTTTTTTTCACTTTGAAGTAGATCCATCTTTTTTAATTAGTCATCTACCTGAACAACAACTTACAATCTCATATTATGAGGAATTTTGCTGACATTACCTAACCTAACCACTAACACAGTATTTTAGCGAAATCATGGTACCTTCTTTAAAAGTCGTCATGTAGACGGTCTTACTGTATAATTTAGGGCAAGTCCGTCTAGTAAAGTTTTCTCCCACATCTTAGTTAGGTATTTATGCGTCCGTAAATTGTATTGTACCTTCAAAGAATGAAAAAAGACTAAAGTCGATGGAGATTGCATTTTAAATGGGTCAAAATAAATTTCGATTCGGAGTTAACGCTTAACGCTATTTTTCTAATCCAAAAGCAATAAGCATTATATTACAAAAAGGGGATAATAAACATATTTTTTTAATTCAAAAATTAAAGAACGAGAATAGATATATTATTTTTTCCTGAGATATCAATAATTATATCAATGAATTATTTGTAATTTTTGTTTATAAACCATTATTTTTGTTTAACCGAAATATGGGTTAATCGCAAGGTTAAAGGACATTCGAATCAATGCGTTTATCGGAAGGAAATTTATTTACTATATGTGAGTTTTCGAAATTTAGTACACCCAATTAGCGCAATAAGTTATTTTATTAAAAAAGTTAAATTACTGTCAGTTTCGTTAACCATTAAATCTTTATGAAGATCTACTTTTTGTTTTTAATTATGTTGTAATATCGTAATTTAACGCTTAATTGTCGTCACACGAAACTGACAGTGATTTAACTTTTCTTAACAACTGAAGAAAAGTTAAATCACTGTCCCGGTTCACTAATTGGGTGCACTATTATTATTAAACTATGGAAGTTTAAAAAAAAATAGAAAAACACAGCACACTACAGCAACTTTGCAAATGTTTGCTTTAAGGTAAGTCAGTAACGCATACAACGGACTTTCCTTGCGTTATAAATTTTGAAGCGCAATTACTACCTATACTAAACTAAGAGTTGCTGTTAGTTAAAATGAAAAAAAAGTACGCAAATTATGTATTTCCTTAATTACTTTCTTCTTGAAAATTCCTTAAAAACTAAATTTAACAATTTCATTTTAAATGTTCGTCACACCACCACTTCGTATTCAAAACACAAAATGACTTGTCTAGCCGAACTGCTCCGAAGTTGATCGTCACAGCCATATTTCTGTTAGTGCATAGAAACTGGAGCAACAAATCGCTTTACTATGGGTTTACCTAACGGGTGCCGAAGCGCCATAGGTTTACTAATTATAAGGATATAACGTGTTTACGAGCTTGCCTTTTAGACAGACTTACCCACATTGACCTTAGTGCCTTACCAACCAACCTTAATTTAGAAATGGCACAGGCGTTTGTTAACAAAACTGGACGTCTAAGTCATTGTTTCAATTAATTTGACCAAGTACTTTAGAATATAAAATACGTTTCTTTACATAGATACCATGTTGCATAAAAATAGTCATTTTAGCATATCACGCGTAATTTCTACAACAATGCAGCCATGAAATAGACATTAATAACGTCTAGATTAAAATACTTTAAATGGGGTTGTCTTGTATAGGTAAACATTTTAGATTATGAGAGCTATACAATTGGATATGATTACAGAATTTATGTTTTAATTGTAAACTGAAACAGACGGGGTTGTGACTCCCCGATTACTTTTATTTAATAAAAAAAAAATAAAAAAAAAATTAAAACCGGAGATTCATGAGTAGAAGCGTCGGAACTCAAAGTAAATTAAATTAACACGTGATAGACCGTCTATTTCAGTTAATTAGTACACACAAACTCCAATTGTCTAAAAATCTATTATTGTTTACCTATATCCTTATGAATAGCCAGACGTCATACATATATTAAAACTATAATAACAATGAGATATATTCTTCACATAAGATAATACGAGTAACTATACTAAAAATATCATACATTCTCCAATGTCTAATTGTCAACTATTTATTAAAAATAATGAAATAAAACACCAAACCCTATTTTTCTCATTTATAATCGTTATCTTATCGCAGAGAATAAGGCCTATGACAACTATTTCAATCAAACCTTAACATAAACCTCATTAGCAGTAGGTAATGTAAAGTACCTATTTGTGAGATACCTAAATATAAATAAAGTAAGACATGTATTTATAATCCGAAAAATAAACTCATGTAATCGTCATATGTACATTTTACACAAAACTTTTTTTATTTCGCCTGAAACATTTACATTGTTTTAAAAGTAGGAAAACCGATTTGAAATATTTTATTACTATGTATTAGTATATTATTTGGTTACTATCAGACTCAGGTATCTAAGTACGTAAAAGATTTGTTTCTACTGTTTTTCGTTAATATCAGACTAACGCACTGGCAAATTTTCCACAAGAACATCTTTTAAATATTCAATAATCATATGTGACATTATCTATGATAAGGGACCTTATTGTCGATGGCGCTTACGCCGTTGTTCAAGATGCCGCCATAAAACGCAACGCGGTTCGACGTAAGCGCCATCGACAATAAGGTCCCTTTTGCTAGAGAATGTCACATATAGATTTCCAACAGAAATCTAAACTGCTGCACTGATTTAAATAAGACTTTAAGCTGTCATACTATACGCGACTTCTGACGTCAGCGTCAACGTTAGGCTTGGGTCTCCTATTTTATGCTATACGTGACGTCTGACGTCAGTGTCAACGTTTCTGAACAAAAGAGACGCCAACGTCGACGTGTGAAGAGACCACATCAGTACTTTTCTACAGTAAACATTGTGACGCAGACCCTGTAAGCGGCCGACGACGTTTATAGGAGACCTAAGCCTTATTGAACAAATAAGACGCCAATGTCGACGTGTGAGACAGACCAGAACAGTACATCTCTATCATAGGCAGCATTGTGACGCAGACGCTGTAAGCGGCCCAAGGCGTTTATAGGACACCATACATAGCCTTAGGTGTGGACGGTGTGTCCGCCGCCATACATACTTATACCTATTGATTCACTTCGCGTTTACGACCAAGAGCTCCCGGTACTTGAAACACATTCGGTTCTTCGGTAGTATTTATAATTAGAAATTGCTTTCGGCGAATCTGCTAAACCTGTCACATTTAGGCACACACATCGCGTTAAACGCTGACACATCACTTTGAAAATGATACTAATAAAAACCGATAATAGTCATACAAGTTATTTCATGAGCAAAAATTATATTTAATCCGATTTTTTTTTAAATATTCACTTTTGTTTGAGTGGACTGTACCTACAATCACATGCAATAATATTTCACAACGTAGTGAGAAGTAATATATAGTTCAATTCAATCTTATTTGAGTAGTCACAAAGTTGGTCACATAGTTTTGCTGCATTTGTTCTTTGAGATGACATTATAGTAGGACAAAAGTGAATAGTATATTAAATAATTGTTTACTAAAATACTGGAATAGTTTGGTCTTTTAATCAGGATTGTAATCTAAAATACGAAAATTGTTTAGAAGCATATTTATTATCAGTTAAAAAGCTTGCAAGCACAGTTGTACGTCTGAGAATGCCTGTATCATGTGATCAAGTCTTAAGTAATTATCAATGTGTGAGAAAATTACACCATTTCTCTCTCAATGGGTACTTACGGAAAAACAAGGATTTTTATAAATGCGACGGGTATACTTTTATAACCCCTAAAACCCCGATTAAAACATCTAATCAGTTAAAACTCGTTCTGATATGGAATGACTTTTTTGCTGACTTGGAAAGCTGTCTTCTTGATCTCTTTATTAGGCATTATGAAATATAAAAGGGCGTCCCATTTAAACATATATCTACCCGACGCCGATACCAACTTTAGTAATTTTTTTTCATCACACTTAAGAATGATCATTGATCAACTACATTATTTTAATCAATACTGTATTCATCATTCCACTAAAATTATATATAAAAAGTAATATATTTTTTAAACTCTCCCAAGACCTAAATTGCCCTTGTTGAAAATATAAGTAACTGACTTGTAATGTATTTGTGTCTCTTAAACTCGTCGCTAAATCGCTATTCCTCCTTTCAAACTTACATTTTCAAGTACGAGATACTATGGGCGGTTCGACCACAAAACCAAATACAATCGAATAAAGGGAAATGTAACTGTGTATTTACAAATTTACAGTAAGTAGGTAATAGTCATTTCTAGTTTTATTTACAATTAATTTATGACTTTTTACATTCCTTGGCGAAGACAACTCAGTTACTTATTTTTTTTTAGTTTTCCCGTGGAAGCAATATATAAAATATATAGATATATCGTTTATTATTCTAAAAGAGCGCAAGTGTGATGAAAATGTAGGTATGTATTTATGAATTGATGACTCTGCTACAAATATAACCTAAAAAGGACCATTTCGTGTCATTTTTATGCTATACAATATATATCATTATGTCATTAATAAAGATTTTTCTATTTCTACTATACAATTGCAGCAATACCGTACTCGTACTCCCATATATCTAATATGTGACGCGTAAAAGAAAAACCGTACCTAGTAACAACTTATATCGAACAGTAGACTGACATTATTGCGATTCTCACTGTACGTTTCAGCAATTACTAACCATTAGTTCACTTAGAAATCTTAGCTATCAATAACTTAAATAATTTGTATTGAATATATTGAAGTATATTTGAATAAGGGTACATTGTACATGACTTGTTGGTAGGTCGGTACATTTATAAACGGGGGGATAGAAGTACTGTAGCATCTTAGTTCATTTTCTATTCAATGTGTAATTACTATACATGCTTAATTTATTTGCTTCTAACAAGCGTTACAATTCTTTGATGTGTACACATATAAAACTTAGGTACATATTGAGTCATTGGAATCAATGTAAACTTTTACTCATTTTAAGAAGCCTATCTATAATACCATACAAAATATAACTGTAAAAATCAAACGTGTTGTTGGCATGGTGCCAAACTGCCCAACCTTTAATACCTAGTTCATATTTTTCATTGTATGTCCATGTCGATCAATATACGAGTCTCTCTTCTGCCTACCCATCCTAATTATTTATTACGGTTATTATATAGATTAGTGAGTAGTAGGGCCACGTTCATAATACGGAACCCTAAGCAAGAGGAAAATAAAATCATTTTGAGAACTAATAATATGGTCAAACACATTTGGTATAGTCGGGGCTAACTAACTTCAAAAACTCTTTCATGATACAGAGAGGCTTAGGTCTGTGGAATGTGTTATAGGTATTTGCAAGTTGTTGTTCCTAAACATATGTTTACTAAAACTGTTCTACATTTCACTTGGAAGTAAACTGTCAATTCTCTTATTATAAATGCTTTCTTATGTACTTATTTATTGACATGAACAACAGTTTAAATTGTACTTATTTATGCCAATAGTGTAATCACATTAATATTTTTTAAATAGACGGAAAATTAAATGCAATTTGTACTCACTGTACTATGTACGACTGTGTTTTGACGTTTCGCTGTAGGTATTATAAAATACTTTTCTACAAAATACAGTTCGTACTTATAAATAACGAGTTATATATGAGTTCATCTTCTGTTATAAGTAATATTTCCATCAATAATATAGAAGATTTGTCTAATGTCACGTGTGCACGTAGAGCATGACGTGGTTTGTTAAGGTTATAGTAAAATGGTAGCTTATCTCGCAACGAAGATCTACTGGATTTAATTTATTGGTTAATGTATTGTTCCTACATCCAACGTACATAACTTATGCAGTAACTTTGGTTGTCACAAATTAGCAATGACAATCTAGTTACCGTATAATATGTCTCTAAGAACATCATCTACTTTAACTGTCAACATTCAGAGATTAATAAAGTTAAGCCTACACCTCTTTCACAACTCTGAAAATAATATACAAGTTGGAATTTTTTGTATCTTATATAGCATACAATGCAATAATAGCTGACAATAAGAGTGCTTTAATTTTGAAGTCCTTACGAGTAAAACAATAAAAGCGGCCAAATATTTCGCTTCACTGTGAGAATGTAGATAACTTTTTACTATTAGTACAAAAATAAACATAAGACACTTGCCTACAAAGCTACTGTTAAGAATCATTTACTAACATACATAACATAAGTGTACATGTGTAGCATTGAGTTATTGTTATTATGTTATAATGGAGCAATGTGTTACCCAAGTCTTTGACGAGATTCAGCGTAAAATCACATAATATATCATTGAATACTTATTTCTATCTTTTATTTAATAAATGGAGCGTATAGAGTTATTACATATTCGTCACATGTGCAATTTTGACTGCAAGTATCCGCAGTAACGGAATATAAGGAATCTATAACAAGGACTTGGCTTGATCTATGTGTATCTATAAAAGTAAATTGTTGTTTGCAAAGGGCGGACAATGGTTGCAATTTGGTGACTAAGCATAAGTGGATAAGACATTTATTAAGTATATTTCGAGTATTGATACACCGGATCTAATTATAGATACTTCTAAAAGCTCGATGTTTTGTACAAAGTCAATAAAATAATATAACTATCTTCCAATCAAGATATTTTCTTTAAACCAATTGTAGTCATATCCATATCACATCGTTTGACATGAATTTGGCGTATATTGCATCCGTCGTCCGCCCGTTACTCATTTCATTTGTGACGTTTGCAGGCAAAAGGTACAGGCGACAGTCGGTATCCTACACTGTTGGTTCAAAACTGCAGTCTTTGCTAAATGCGTACACTTGAGGGATACGTCATACTTCGTTCTAGCTTATTTTTGTACTGCTTTAACATATATTTTGTATCTATTTGTATAAGGTTAATGTTTTATAAGCAAGTTATTAATTTTTTATATTGTCAATCAAATTAAATGCTTTCCTAGTTTAAATAAGCTAACAATGCACCTGATTTACACTGTCGCAAATAAAAGTTTTTTAGAACACTTTGATTAGTAGCAAAAGCCCCAAAAACTATTGTACGGAAATTGATCCACGTGAGCATTTATGATAGCTTAAGATCAGTTTATTCAATTCACTCGTATTACCTGCATGGTAATTATTCTTGCGATTCAAGTGAACCGCCTAATTTCTGAAATATAAATATTTTTGAACTACAAATAACTCTGTTTGCTTTAGGTTTTAGGTACTTCCTATTAGAGACAGGCATCAAGAGGTACTTTAAATTACACTATAAATACGTAGGTATAGTTTAACACGTATATATAAATATTGTACTCCAGTGTCTCCAGTTATACGATATTATTAAACGTCATGATTTGCAGAAGAACTGAATTAAAGATTTGAATGTAACTATCCCGGTAACGCAATCAATTGCCAAACAGCTATTTAGTGAAATTATTGCTTATCACATTGCTTTTTACAAAATGAACGCTTAGATAATTTTGGTACCTGTACATGTATGATCTTCTCAATCTTATTTATTGCAATTAAAAATCTTACATGTTTTAATTAATTATTTTCGTGTCCTAGATTAAATAGAGCCATTAGAAAATAAAAAGTAGGTAGGGTACATAACATAAATAATAATAATTAATAAATCAGGACCTATGGCAGTAATGTATATTTCTAAGAGCTTTTAACTGAACGTGCACACTTCTTACGAATTCACGATACTCTAGATGTGTGTACATTTGACATTTATTTTGGTATGTGTAGTTACTGTACTTATTATTAAACTACCAAGATTTTAATTATTTACAGAAATTACTTGTATATGTACTAGTTTGACATTATTTTAACGTGTGACTTAATTTGAACAGTATTTACTAATCCTGTCGTGTATCAAGATATCTATATTCACATAAATTAATTTAAATACGCCATCTTTAAATTGACTGAGTTTCTTACATTTGCTATCGGTAATCAGTTTATATGAACTTTTAAGCAGGCTCTATTGCGGCCCAAAACAATTTAGGTATAGGTAAGTTTATGAAACACACAATAATATGACACTTATTACTTTCCACAATTCAGATCTAGTTACCGTAAGAGATTCTGATTACCTACACCTATTGCGTTGATTGATCATTCCTCATAAAATTAACTTAACTTCAGATCAATAATACCTACACACTAGTGGCTTATTTCAAATCGTACAAATCAGAATGGGTGTCTATATACCGTTGCGTTATGATCCTTCCGGAGTCGACCACAGGTGTCAATAGCTCTTCGGACGGCACTTGTATCCTGATTCTGTTGTCGGATGGCATATTACCCGCTCCGTTGCTAGCGTAGAAGCCGAGCGAGAGCGGTTTGTGGTGATCCTCGGAGTAGGGTTTGTACTTAGAGGGCGAGACGGGGTGCAGGCGCGAGGGGCTCGCGGCGAGCGGGTTGTAGGTGACGTGGATGCGGACGACGTCGTCGGAGAGCGGGGAGGTGGAGGGCGGGTGCGGCGTGGCGCGCGGCGTCGAGTGCGCCGTGGACGGCGCCCGCTGGATGCTCAGCCCGCAAATACCGGACCTGATAAAAACCGCCATATTCGTAATAAAACCTGTTTCCTTAATTCACGAAAACGCTGTCGACAAGAATGTCTACATTGTAAATATTTATTATCCGCAGTTCCGTAGGGACTCAAGTATTTTTACCTTATACACCTAAGTAAACGAAGTCAAAATGTATTCACTGCATGTGAGTTACTGCTAAGTCGTGAAGAAATTTAAATTAGCAATTACTGTACAAATTAATAGCAAATAAAACGAATCTAAACATAGCTTTGGCTGTATATTTAACAGGATCTGGATTCAATAGCAGTTTCTTACTCATGACAAACATAAAATGACCGCGAGGAGGGGAGCCTTTGTTTCGTATGAATCACAATCACTGAAAATTGTTGATCTCTTAAACCGGAGAAACATTTACTAAGTTATTAAGAGGGTCAGGTGTTCAAAATAATCTTGACAAGAGAACGAGAGTTCTCGTAACAATAGTCGTCGTGTCACGCTCATTTTGAACATCTCGCCAGCAAGGCAAGTTTTGCTACTGTCTGTACAGTTTATGGAAAGCTCTAGGATTATATTTACAGGTCGATTCACGAGAGTTGGCACGAATGGATTGAACGAAACTTTCATTGTATGAGTGACACTTGTATCGGTATACAATCGAGCCACTATTTTATTGGTTAATGTGACACACACATAGACATTTTCATTCAGTCATTCATTCCATTCGTGCCAACTCTCGTGAATCGCCCTGTACCTACTCAAAACTTAAGAGTGCCAAAACTTAATTTTGGGGGAAAACCATCTATTTTGCTAGATATATACGGTTCAGATACACGGGCCAGGGCTGAAACTATGTCTGTTGTCTGTAATGTATGTCTGAATTAAATGTCGGATACATTCAATCTTATTAAAATGCTTGTTGTAGGGGTCGCTAACACCATGTACATCGTGACCATTTTAACTACAATAATTGTTTACACCCCTTATACAAGGCGTCCCGCGCCTATGCCACATGAGGGAAAGTACCTTGATATTATAGATAGAATATTTTACTGAAAGAACATAATTTTAATTTAACAAAAATTATTAAACCTGCGTTCATATATTTTTAAATAACCGGGAAACGAACACGGGACGCTTTGTACAGACGAGTAGCTTGCAAGGCAAAGATAGAAGAAGCTGAAAACCCTCTTCCGCCCCCTTGCTCCCTCTCGCTACCAACGGCTTTCTCTTTTCTTACTAATAGTAATGTACGGAGAGGTGCGCCGTACTGTGCTGCTGATTCAATCTACACTAGCGACTAGCGCGCCTATCATGGTGTGCCACGGTTTTACCTTCATGCACAATCCGACTAAATTATTAATTGCTCAAGTGTCACTTAACTCCTGACGTGATTAGAAGTATAAACATATTTAAAGGGATCACATGGTTTACACTCAAATCGTGTGTCGTATTTTATCTATTCGCCTTGTCGGATTGACTTGAAATTGTTTTACATATTCACAAAAAGTAACATTAGCAATATGTTCAGAAGCTTTAGATGAGGACCCATCTCAAACTAAATCTAAATCTAAACTTCTGTGTAACCTTAGCAGCTTCAGAATGTTAAACCAGTTCCGGTAACATGTCTAGGAACACCGTGGCAAGCACACGTAGGTCGCGTACATCTACAAAGACATCTCACCCATCTGACCCAGTGCCGTCGTCGCTGGCGTTGCTGTGCGTGTCGAGCGAGTTGTCGGGCGCGTGCGAGCGGCCGCTGGAGAACACGCTGAGGTCCGCCGTGCTGGTGACCGAGGTGTCGGCCAGCGACCGCCGCGAGCCCAGCACCGACACCGAGTCGTCGCAGCGCGCGCCGGCCGCCACGCCGCTGTGCTCTGTGACAATACCCTCAAATGTACACCCGCGCCGCGCCGCACTACCATGTCCAATAAAGCTGTTACCTGTCTACAATCTAACACGCTGACTCTCTGAATGCCCGACAATTTTTCCTTAAAGTGCTGGTGCATATTTGGCAGTTACAAAATATTGCGTCGATACAATTAAAAATAAAGGTACACAATTCGTGCACCTATATTTTTAATTGCACCTTTAGTTTTATTGTGATTCTGTGGCATCAACTGTCAAATCATTACAAATAGAAAAGCGTTTAAATATTTAATTATCAATGAGATTTGACTAACACATAAAACACCGAGTTGCATTCAGCTAGAATTAAAGTTAGAAATCTAAGGAAGATAATCTATTAAAAATTAGGCATATTAATAGATCCAATTATTGTTTATAATATAAGTCAGGTTTGTTAAATAAGAGAATCATAATCGAGCCAATTACACTGAGAGTTAACGTGTAGATATTGCAAAGCTTTAAAATCGGTGTACCAAATACATGCAAAATAAAATGTAAATAAAAACTTACCTCACGTTCATTACAAACACACACATTCTCAAGCAAACCAAACTGTGCCGATGCACATGCAATACTTATTGAGTGTTAATGGCAAAATCTCTGCTCATACTTCAGTCGTGACTACGTTAACCACAGTAGATAAAAAACAAAGTATTTTTATTGCATACATTATTTACAATAACGTAACAAATTTATGCGCTATCGCTTTCTCGTCTTCCGTTTTTTCCTTTTAAACAGGTAACTGGGTGATTTCTCTGGGAAAGAGTTGCTCATGCCTAGGATAGAGGAAGGCGGGTCGAGGTGGATGTCGACGGAGGCCAGGGAGGTTCGGAGAGGTACGTCTTGGGACTGATCTGGGGGACAAAACACTTCAGTTAAAACTTACACGACTACACACTCGCAGCTAGAGCTGGTAGACGTGTTAGAACATATACTGACTACCAATGTCATCACTCATCAGTATATGAACGTGAGACAGTCGAAAATTATCGTCCCGAAATACGTTTTAAAAAAACAAAACTTCCATATCACCTTAGTAGGCATAAAATGTCTTATAGGAATATGTTGACTGATTATGTAAAAAAGTAAAACTCTTTTGTCAGCTATAAGAGACCAAATAAATGTGTGCTTACTGCAAATTGGAATGTGATATTTATTTATATTCATAATAATCATGTAGCAGTGAATTTTTTAGAACTGTATATATTTTATAAATTATTTATTTGTGTTCCTCAGGCCACCACCGGCGGCAAAACTAAAAATGAAACGAATACATGAAATTTCCTCTAATTTAATTTGTATCGAGCAAATGCGTAATGGTCCCACGTGGCCAAAAGTCGAGAAGCAATATTCATACAACTTATATACACTTTAATTACAGTTTATTTAGTATTGTTATGCTTGACTAATGACGATGTCGCTTCGCTTTTTGAAACCAATGATTATCATCTCATACCTAAATTCCTTAAAAATAAATTAAATAAATCATATTAATGCTAAATTTGAATGCGTATTTAAATGGATGATAGGGGTGGGTTTATGCAGAAAAGTGACGGTACTCAGTGTGAGCAGAGATTCAACATCACAAACACAACAAGCGACTTTCTCAAAGGTGGGTTTTTGAACCTACCTATAGGTTTGTTAAGTTGCTAAAGAGAATATTCTTAAGTGTGCTTAGAGAGTAAATTATAACGAACGTGATTAAAATTTATGCGAAAATAGCGTTATGAAGTTAGCACAAACAATGCAAAATGCAAGATGTGAGGAGAGCGTACACTCGGCCTGGGAAGAGATTCTTGTGTTTTGAGTATAGTTAATGGTTTTTAGAGATAGTAACTATTAGAGCACATTGATTACACAATACAACTATATTCTCCTCATATCTTAAAATAGCGTGTTAAATGTGGACTGTAAGCGTTAATAACGACATAAACCCACCGCCGTACCACCAAAATTACTTTGCTAGTGCATACATCTTAACGCATTATTCGTAAATGTTACTAAAGTTACATGAGGTAAGTACTAACTTGTGTATTTGTTTGCAAACAAAATCATACTATGAAAACATGCAAGATTCGAGACAGACATCGTAAAACCTACTTTTCATAAAAAGACATAATAATGTACAAATTATGTGCCCCTAAGAATACTTGGTTTGACAGCTTAGCTATAATAGTAAATTAGAAAACATGTCTAATCCACCTAATCAATATGAGTAGCCTAATTATTTATTATAACCCACATTTTTCTCCTCCCGGCGCCGGCGACCGGTGACGGACACGTGTCCGCAACTAACGACGTTCGAAGGTTTTGTTGGGGAATGTTTGAGGGCGGATTATCTGACCCGCCACTACCCTAAAACATTTCCGAACAAAACATTGCAACGTTGTCGGTCGCGGACACGCGTCGGTAGCCGGTCGCCGACGGCGGCGGCTTTAAGGCTTCGATAACCTAGAGGTTAACTTTCCTTTTATTCTTATCGATGTTTTTTTTTATTCGATAAGGTTTTAAAATTTCATCAAGTCTACTTTTTTGTAACGAGGGTATTTTTGTATTGGGTGGTTTACGCTTACCTAGTCATGACGTAAGGAAACATTATGCGTACAGACACAGTTTTGTTAGACCACTGTCTAACAAATTGCCGATGCCCGATAACGTATAAACACCTTTGGCATAAAATACACTAACACTTATGATCTATATATAAACATGTGCTTAAGAAGTCTACACTTAATCATGCAAGTATGTCAAAGGACAAACAAATTTTAAAGATAATAAACACCAAGTTTTTTTGGCTTACTCATAACATAATGGAGTCTTTATCTCCATATATCTCCAAATATTTTTAGCGTAGGCACTGTTTTAGGGCACAGACTATTGTGTACAATCAATGAAATGCTTATTTAAAGTTGATTCATTGTTTTATAGTTTTTCTTTACTTACATTATGTATTGTGTCTAAGTACAGCAGACAACAAATGTTAACTAACGCAAAACTTCAGCAATGATGTACACTGGAATCTTATTTCATTGTGCCGGTCGGTACGTTACAAGCAATAATTTATATTTTTGTACAGGTACTGGTACAAACATGCAACAGAGACTAATCATCCATCAATCATACCTTAACATAATAAATTTCCTTCAACTGTAAATTTAATGCAAATCTATACTTTGCTCACATAGAAATAACATATTTACACGAAAACCGTAAATAAATATAGAGCTAATTCACTTCTATTATTAAGGAAATACAATCAAAAAAGTAAAAAAAAAATGAACCAATTGTTTCGACTGTAGCAACAAAAATATTGACACAAAATCGTGAAAACTGATAATCTCGCAAAAAAATGTCTGAAATAATATAACTACCACGTCCAAGATCTACCTACTACTTTCAATTAGCTTCACTCAAATCTATAACAATCCAAAAGTCCATGCAGGTGGGTATATGTACAGGAGTTTTTACTGACTACGGTTTTATAAATACTAAACGTGATTCCCTTTTTAACTAAGAGGTTGGTGTGTCACCTTAAAGTGAGGCTTTACCTACATACTTCTTAAATAAATGGTTTAGCATTATTCCAAGTTTAGATTACCCAACTGTGTAAATTTCTAAAACGTCTACCTACACTTCGAGTTTCAAAACGTGAAAAGATTCAAGAATAAATGTCTCTTTTTTCTCCTTTAAAACGAGCAGTACTAACATTTGTACAATCGACGTCAAAGATATCTTTGACGTTTGCATTTTTTCACCTTAATCCTTTGTAATAAGGTGCAAAAATGTAAACATATCTTTGACGTCGATTGTACCTGCTGTTACATCATGCCCTCGAATAAACATTTATTCTATTCACACAATTTTCGACTGAGAGTCAACGAACTGGTTAAAGTGAATTGTTCCCCTGCGTATCAAGAGGCAAGTCGACTCTTTCTCACACTATCAACAGTGCATGCGTATTTATATTTCAAGTTAGATTGCGACTGAGTAAGTTGCTACTTGCTGTGTTATAAATAAAATGTATCTAAGCCACATTTACTCGTACCTTAACGAACTAAAATTTATTTTTAGGTAAATACTACCTCGCAGTTATTACTATTAATTAGCTTAGCATTCAAATTGAGACATTTGTTTAGTTTTTAAAATTTCAGTCTATTTAGGTTTTAAGTGCCTAGGTTAGTTAATTTAAATAAGTACCTACCTACATTTAGAACCAAGTTACATGATAAAGGTGGTTTAGCATACTACTATTATAATATTTTTTTTTATTATACTAAATGGCGTTCTACATGACACATCTCGATATTATTTTCATTTACTATCCAACTATTTATTAGCCTTTCCTAGATGCTAACAATTTTTCTCGTCTTAATATGATAATGACAATTTTAGAAATAGCAAGTAACACAATTAGGTGTTATTTAAAATAATTAGTTGTGTATGAAACTGAAAAGCACCATAGATAAAAAAGTGTGCTGTAGGAATACCGATGTACCTTGAACTATATCGGTCAACTAACCTACCTTATAAAATTATAATAAATTCGAGACAATATTGTGACCTTCCATCATCATAGTATGTTATTATCAAACTAATATGACTATACATAATAATGTGTAATACTGACATACCTACAAAATATTTTGTCGATATTACAAATAGAATATATTCTACTTGATTGTGATATAATTGTTACTACAGACTAGAATATTAAATATATCCTGAGCTGTATTGATAATTCGAGACATTGGGCAGTTCTGTTTTCCGGTGTTAGACAGGCACGTATTAATTTAACTGATTAGCAGAGCCCGGATGATCCATAGCAAAACAAAAGACTGTCGCAATCAAACTAGTGATAGAAATATTTTTTTATCGATATCGAGTAAGTTTTGTCTAAAAAAAGCATATCGATATGTTTAGGTACATTATTTTTTAATCATTCACGCCAATCGCAAAAGAAGTGGTAAGTTAAAGATTTGTTTTATATGTGTTATTTCATCTAAATCGCAACGTAACTTATATTATTAACGTTACTTATATTTCATGTTGAGTAATATTCTTTCCCTTTTGACTTGGCCGTAGTCGGGTGACAAAAAGGTAATAAACCTCATTGAAAACAATAGATATTTCAGAAAATTAGGATTCCATAAGACATCGATAAACTCGATATCGATAAAAAAATGTTTCTAACACTAGTTTGATTGCGACAGTCTTTTGTTTTACTATGGATTTTCCGGGCTCTGCTGATTAGTGTGGATGCACTTTACTAGTTAAAGGAATTTAAAGCTTTTGTAGATATCAGATCAGATGGTTTATATGTATAATATACAGTGCATATGTATGTAAATGTCGGCGCCAGTGGCTACAAAGAGTCCAAATAAATTCAGAATTTTGAGTAGTCCAAACGGGACTCGTGTTTTTTTTCAGTAAATAAGAAAAAAATCCGTTTTCTACTGCAACTCGCCAAATTCAATAACCCAAAGAAAGACGTAGAAGCTTAGGCAAGGCTATAATATTTAAAGAACAGCCCCTATCTCCTAAACGTAAGGAGATCTACAGGTAAGTTCACGAGAGCTGGCGCGAGAGGAATGAATGAAAGAAATGTCAGTTATCAATTATACAGGCGCCTACTAAAATTTTGTCCCAAAAAAAATCTTTACGTAATTATGACTACGCAAGTAAAACATACGATATGACAGAGAAATATATTTTTCATCACACTTGCTCGTCAATGGCGTTGTTACTTGCGAGAGTACAGAGCAGTTATAGCCGATTTAGCTCACACGGGCTGTTAAGTTTAGTTTTAAAAATATACAGAACCTATACTTCACTTGGACTGAGGATGTTTCTAAACAGCCAAGGTGTATTTCATATCTTCAAAAAAGTTTGCAACAACCAACTTTTAATATGTATAAAACATATCTTTATATTAAATTTGACTGCAATTTAATGTATAGTATTTATTAAAAATAGTTGTTTTCTATTTGATTTTGATAATTGATACTATTTGGCAGGATGATCTATCAACTTCGAAAACAAAACGCAGTTGTTAACATTATCTGTGGAAGACATTGAAAAAAGTTGACATTGTTGACAATCTTTTATGGATTCGGTCTGATAGGTAAAACTACACTACACTAGTAACTAATATTTTACCAACGAATTTATTTTATTTCCTCGCAAATGTGATGAAAAACATTGTATGTACCACGGGTGGTAAGTGTATAACAAACTTGAGTCATTAAAAGCCCTCCGACTTCGTCGTCGGGCTTCTAATAGACTCGCGTTTACTATACCTTACTTACCATCCTCGTTGCACAATGTACTATAACTGTTTGACAAAAATAGTCTACTATTATGGAGTTTATTTAATTCTTACTTTAATCTTACTTGTTAGTAATTATAATTGTAATTATTTATTTTTGACGTATTTTGTATGTTTTTAATCAAAAGGTGACAGCGGTCGGTCGGTGGCGGCGGTGATCAAACAGATTAAATAATTCATCCATCCATTGTTAACAGTTTTTATTTAATTTAACCATTTTGTATTTTTAACCATTTTGTAAAAACGAATGCATACACCAATTCCTAGGATTACTTGCCAAGCGGAGCCCAGGCTCCCATAACCGTGGCAAAATGCCGCGACAATGCGAGGAAGATGATGATATATTTAATAATTTTGTGATGCAGATATATATATTATCATTCACTCATTCGACCCATTCGTGCCAGCTCTCTTGAATCTACCCGTACTTTCCGTCAACAGGCCAGCAATGTGAGAAGTGACTGAGAAAAATAGAGTAAATATATTGTTTTTTAGTTAAGAACGAGTTTTAAATTTCTTTATTTCTAGTATCGCCCAGCCATTCTTTAGATGTCTCATCTCATGTATTTGTGTGTCCCCAATGTTGGATCACGCAGCTTCTTGGACTTGCCACGTTGTCAGATCGTATGGGGGACAGTGGACGTGTTAAGCCGCTTATCCACTAGAGACAGTGTCGTCATTTATTCTAGTAATTAACATAGGCAAGCATGGGCTCTCAGTATAGGCAAAATATAATGTAGGTATATCAAAACATCGTTATTCATTATTGGCAATGTCTGTAACTCATTCAATCTTTGAGTTAGTTGTAATTATAACTATCTAACTTAATGTAACTATTTCTGGCAAGTATTACCAATTTTTTTTCATTATTAGGGCATTTTTTTTCATTATTAGTCAGCGCGATATGAATCAGATGCTCCTAGTCACCATTTGGGAATGTGTCGTTATGTTAAATTTACACGTTCTTTTTTATTTTACCAATTTGTTAGTAGTCTAAATTGACAGCTCCAAAAGATGGTAAAATTAAAGTTGGTAATGAACCGAATCCCCCTAGACCGAATCTTGAGTTAGTCTTATTTGTATATATAGATTTCACAAGCTGATTTTTTAGAGATTTCAGTCGCTGATTAGTAATCAGTATAATAATTATAAAGATGCCTTCACATAGGTACAATTCAGATTGTTAATCTGTGATTTTTTTCTTATAACCTACAAATCTAAAAGGAACTTATCACGGTTCAATAATACGTGACACATAGATTAAACGTAACTCAAAAGACTCGGAGCTTCATAAAGCAAGATTTCGTAAAACTGAATATTATTTTTAAATGTAGACGAATATTACAAACTAGATGAAATCCAGGACAAGTAATCGGAAGCAGGACAAGTAATTACTAATCATACGCGCATCTAAGTCTCAGAGATGCGTAAAGTGGTCGGAGCCGAGGCTCTCGACGGAGGACGTGCACGAAGATGTCGGAGAGCTCTCCAAATTACCTGACACCGTGTCGCTTTGCGACACTCGGAGGTCCTGCAGCTCCAGGGCGGCTTTCTCGCGTCTGCAACGACGTGACAAACATTGTTTATGTATATCAAGGATCATAGATCACAGGAATTGACAATATCTATGTAAAGTCGCATCTCTTCCAAATTCAGGTAATATTAGAAGTTTCGCGATCTGTGAAATTGGGTTATTTTTGAGATTTACTACAAGTAAACGCGATTTTATAAATGCATGTACGGTCAACCAATTTGATTTATAGGCCACTTCGTTCCTTATCACAGTGAAAATCTATATGAAAGACGCAAAAGATCTCTTAATAACGTCATTGTGACCAGGTTCGATGTGGCCTACAAATATGGTTGATATTGCTTTTATAGGTTTTGATATGAGACTTTTATTGTATTTGATAAAATTAACATTATTACAAACAAATATTAAGAGTAAACTTTTAAAAACTAAATCTAAACTTACTACTTAAATAGGAAAAACCTAAAAATCTAATTCTAATGTTGGCCCCTGTGGCATAGTGCCGAGGATGCTGGCAGTCTCCTCGCTGAACTGCTATGCTTATGCGTTGAGCGAAGAAATTGGTAGACTATATGGTGTTAATTTCTCCCTTATTTGAAACAAACGGTAACGCGGTGGTAACGCGGCCTTAGATTTTATGAACCAGGCACGCAACTATTCATAACTAAACTTTTGTCTGACTAGTTTTTTTAAACTACCGTTTTTATTATGTTCTTAGGTAAAGGAAGAAATCGTGAGGAAAGACGACTACTTTTGATATACATTATCATGAATCTGTCAACGTGGAACACAACGAATAGCCACAAAAGCATTTCCAACTGTTTTTTTAATATAAATGGAAGCAATCGCCATCAGATATATCGGAGCTGTGGAGGCGGTTACTAATATCTGAACAACGAACAATTTGAAGACCGGTCTGGCCTAGTGGGTAGTGAGGTAGTGACCCTGCCTATGAAGCAGATGGTCCTGGGTTCAATTCCCAGTCAGGGCATTTATTTGTGTTGAGCACATATATTTGTTCCTGAGTCATGGGTGTTATCTATGTATTTAAGTATTTATATGTATCTATCTATTATATATATCGTCGTCAAGTAGGTACCTACAACACAAGCCTTACTCAGCTTACCGTAGGACTAGGTCGATTTGTGCAAGATGGTCACGAAATATTTATTTATTTATTATTTATTGTCAAGGCTTTGTTGCAGTGCGTGCAAGTGCATGTTTCGGTGTTTGTGACCAACATCCACAGCTCCGATATATCTGAAGGCGACTGTACCTAGTAATTTACCTTCGTTACCTACCTTAATATCACAGTGGCTCTGGCTTGTTTCTCGGTATCAGAGAAAGTGTCAGCACGCTGGCCGATCTTGGACTTGTCGTCCGGCTCCACGAACAGGCCCAGCGGCCGCTGCGGCAGCTCGCTCGGCGGCGGCAACCCCGGGTAGTCGAGCTTGGCTCGCCGGAGCTCTTCCATCGAACGTTCTAGATTAACTATCACAATATCATCCTCGAAACCAAAGTCTTTATGTAGTTTTACCTGAAAGAAACATCATTCCATTACCATTTTTATATAATCTAAGCTGTTTTTATTATGTGTTGCATTGTTTTAATTTAAATCAAATACGAACCTGAATATAATTTACAATAAGATCCATATCATTTAATTTCATTATAGCTTTTTTATGAAGCTTGAGTATCGTATACGCCATGGCAGTAACCACTCTCTCCCCATCGAGAAGATATATATCCCACACTCGCAAACACAAACTGAAGGGCACACGCTCCACAAAACATACAAAGAACCATTTGAGTGAATAAAGTATTGCATCCAACCCGTACTTATCAAAATGTTGTTTTAATTTGGGCATAAACTTTGTGAGTATCTTATCATGGTGTCCTAAAAAACGCGTCAACTTGGGAAAACCTTCGATGTAGAGTCCGTGCATGTTGTATCTGCTGTCGGACAGAAGGATGGCGAGCGCCCAGAAGGCGTCCTCCTCGTCCATGTACATGAGCAACACGCCGGCCAGCCCCGACATGCCCTGGCAGTACCCCACCTCCGAATTGTACATGCTGTACGCGCACAGCACGTTGAACAGCGAACATTGCTTTTCTGAATACCTCTCTCTGTAGAATTGGTGTTCTCGAAATTGGCGATTTACATCAGAGTCAATCTGTCTAACGTCTGTTGACCATTGTTTGGCTAACTTTAACATCTCCTGATATTTACCAAGCTTCTCCGCTTTTATTCGATTGATGTCTAGCAATTTACACCAGATCCGCGGTCGTAATGAGAGTGGCAGGCCTTTATATGTACGCTTGTGTAGTTTTTCTTTGGTAGCCGGCGAATCCCAGTTTTTTAACATTTTCACCCATTTCTTTTCTCTCTCAACTTCGATGTTGACTTTTTGCGGCGCCGTTTTCTGAGGCAACCGCTCGTCATGGATGAATCCATATCTGGAAATATTAGCATTCGTAATTAAAGGTAAAGTTAGAGGTAAAAGTTCAGGAACTTGACATAACCAACAGTAAGTTTTATCGTCAACGGGAATGAGAGCAGTCAGCGGAGCATGAGTCACATCCCGCGACAGCGCGTCATCACTAATTGAGGGTCAAATCATAATGTCACTCACATATTTCATCCAATTCATATAGCTTCGAAAATACTTAACAATAAAATCGTAATCGTTTTTATTTCTACTTTCTTATATTTTCATTTTAAATTATTCTAATAAATCATGGCAAATGGGACAGGCACAAAGTTTCAATAGGATTTTGTTGTAAAGGAACTTCTTTTTTATTTCCAAAGTTTAAAAACATTATTTACTATGCTCTGCTCTGCTCTGCATGAAATTCTACAAATAAACAGGTTAAATATATAATTTGCAATTGCTGTTTAATTCCTTGTATTTAAAGGTGCGTGGAAGAGTGCTTTTAACAATATTATTAACTAACCAGAATTTACTATAGTTTTCTAAAGTGTGAATCTTCTTATGTTCTTAAAAACAAATTCAAACAGCGTCAGGCTTGGTCACCAGACATGTTTAAGGCCAACATGATTGCCTAAAGCTTTATTGAAGTAAACAATTACTTAACAAATCATTATTCAGTAGGTATTCGCATTGCTATATTATCGCCAAATAAGGTTGTGTAGTTAAATAAAAATGTAAAAAGTAATAACTATTTGATATATTACAAATTGGAAATACATGGTAACATTCGCCAATGCATATAAAATAGTATTATGTATTTTTTTGCTATGAACACCCTTTTCACTATAAATAGGGTAAATCTTCGCTTATCAGTGATACTTGGTAATTCTGTGATACTGCTTTATTATCTTACACTAATCTCGCTATAAGGCAAAGCAAGCTATAAAATCAACAACAGCTGCCAGTATTTGATGCTTTGATCAGGTTGACAACAATTTATTCCATGCAATTCACCATTGTTGGCTCAGCATAAGATAATAGTATAGTATTACCTAATTAGCAAGTACCACTGATAGGCCAAGTTTTGCCCTCATTACTTTTTAGTAACTAAAATAAAAGGAAATAGGTGGGCTATTTCCTTTCATTTTGCTCTTATCAAGAAATAAATTTATACACTACCTACTTGTATTATTTTAATATTACTATGATTTGAATTTTCTTGTCTGACAGTCTATACCAGGATCCATTCACACAGAATTTTATGACTAGTTAGTTATGAAAAGTTATGGTAGTATATAAAGAAAACATCAATAAAGTGAAAAGATGAATTTTATTTGCATAACAAGTAGTAAATAACCATAGGTAAGAAGGGAAAATACTACACTGAACATAGTACATTTTCACTTATTTGATACTGTGGTTTACTTTTATATTTAATAATTGTTTTGTCAAGCAGTTATTATAGAACCTATGAGTTAAAGTAATAACATGTCTTTGAAATCAGCTGTTTACTAACACAAACATTGGTCTATTGATTCTGTATATCAATGCAAAGCAATGAGACAATCATAGTAATTTGAAAACATATTTATACATACTAGCTTTTGCCCACGGCTTCCCAAGCGCAGAAAAACCCCCTTTTAATAATTTATAAATTAAAATTACTTTTGTATAGATATATTAAATAATAATTTTAAAATTACTTTAATGTTTACACAAATTTCAAGTCTCTCACTTTGAATTTTACACAAACCCGATTCAAATTTTCAACCCCCTTTTAATGCTCAAATCCCTTTTTGGTGGGTCCTTACAGCATATAAACTACCCATTGTCAAAAATCAGCTATCTATGTTAAGCGGCTTGGGCTGGGCATTGATCAGTCGATCAGTCAGGACTTTCTCATTTATATATAGATAGATTTTGACTCTGCTACTTGAATTTGCACATACACACAAATACTTTTACATTCCACCCTGTCTTATAGACATAAAACTTAATGCAGCATTTTTAGTCTACTCTGCTTGAGCATAATACTACAAGGTACCTACTTCATTTTAAACATTGTTAATCACTAACTTCCTGTTAACACAATAATCTCAATATTTTGTCAGCATATTCATGACTAAAAGTAAAAGATATCAATAATGATGAGGGCCTCTGGTGTTACACTACGGGATGTGCAATAATCATATGTATCATTAATATCCACGAATTGGAGGCTTTGGAAACTGCTTAGCATTGGGCCAGCTGTAGTATAATAAAAAATGAAATAGTACATACATAATTAAATATTGATATTGGTGCTCATCAAACAAACAAAAACCTTTACTAAACATTTTCAGCTCACTAGGCCTGACTGGTCAACCAGTATGTTTTATAGCAGAAACAAAAGGTCTTTGACTCTAAAACAATATGATACAACTAAAAACTACTACACCTATGAAGAACACTTGGTAGTTTTCACTTCAGAATTCATTATGGTGAAATTTAGATAGAAAAAGGTAGGGTCCTGAATCCTCCAGAGTTACAGGTATCCATAGGCTATGTTGTTTATCATAAGGCCGTACACTTGTTTGCCACCCACCATAGTATTAACACCATAGCTGCGGCAATTAGTTAACATTGCAATTAACTATACTCGTACAAGACGAATTAGCCTCGTACTGTAGTCAATGTGTTAAAAAGACTGTGTAGTAGCTGTTGTTGATATTGTGTCCCATTATCTAAGGGACATTAACAGCAACTTTGTTTAGAGAACTGTTTTACGGCATTCTACTATAAGCACAAAAGTGCATGTTTTGTGAATTTTAATGCCATTTAACAAATAAAACCAGGACTTTAAACAGTTGTCCATTGGACCATTACTATGGCAATAAGTGAAGTGATATGTGATAGTAAGTATATTATTTTTTAATAAAAATAACACATTAGCGGCCACAAGCATACAACCCACCAGGTAAGTGGTTATTGTCCCATAGACTATGAACTGCTATAACTCTAGTGACTGTTAAGACATTGTGAAGTGTCTGACAAGTATGCATTAGTGTTAATGTCACAGCATATTATTTATCATATGGAAAAATGTTTTTAAAAGATTGCTTGGCACAGTCCCGCAATATCATAAAACAAATGAACTAAAATGTAATTTAATTTTTGAAACTTAGATAGTTTGAGTTTAGATAAATAATACAGTTATTTTAGGTGTTAATCAATGTATTTATACCGATATTGTACTGCACTTTACACATGTACTGTAGTATAAGGGTAGGCTTTACTCACCTGTCAGTTTTATGGTATGTCTCAAATTCTGGATCCTCCCATGGGTCTATCTGTCCGGCGAGGTTCTCCCGACCCCTTTCATACCGTTGAAAGATGCGCTCCCGCTCCTCGGCAGCTCGAGCCAACAATGATTCCTTATTCATAACACGGCCTGACTGTGCCACATACCGAAACACCTATTCTACCGACAATATTGCTATCTGATCTATAACTATTCACATTTAAATCAGAATATAAACCAACCATCACTCATTCCGCCTCCTTAACATCACGACTAGCAACTTTTTCCTTTCCCGACACGATACTACATTATGTGACGTATGTCATCTTTACATCCTTTTCGAAAAAGGTCAATACATTATAATTAAAATTTTGCAATTCTGTTTTCGTTCTAAATAATGTTAGTTGCACATTTCACAGAAACTATTCAATCGAAACTCAGTTTGTTCGCCTTGACGCCCTTTTTTTAATTATGTTGGAAGTGGTAGTCCGGCTGGTTGGTTGGCAATGAGAGATGTTTTTTTACTTGTCAACTAAAACCGTGTTTGCACTAGCAGATCCCACTTCATCTATGCCTATCACAGATGCCTATGCAGTTTATTGAGCAATAAATGTTAACTATAATTTTATATACATTGTATGAATATTTATCTTTCTCCAGTTTAGTCTTAGTTTTCAAGACCTTTGTACTATGCCCCTTATTCGTCAAAATATATTCCGAAGTTTTTACTCTATAACTTTAAAATCATTATGAGCTTTTAGGTACGAGTAGAGCTCAACTGAAAGAGATGTTGATGTTAATAATATTCAACGAATACCTATTACTCATATTGTTATTAAATTGGGCAATACTCCGGTAAGACTCTGGTTTATGTTATTGTTTTGTGAGTCAATGAATTTTAAACATTATTTATTTTAGGGGTAATAGATAGTACCAATTTAATATATATATACATAAGTTGTTATGCTGTGATTTGTATTATCACATAAAATTTTATTTCTTTACATCTGATAATCTGTTAAATTGAATGTGTGTAGTAAACTTAAGAAAAAACTTATGCTATCTGTCGCTGCGCTCCCCACTACTCACCTATGTTATGTATGTGTATATGTGATTTTATTTATTGAGATAGACATAAGGTTCCGTTTGGCATTTCGATTCATTCTAGTTTATGTGTCGTGTTATAAGCACGTCGACATCGACACTTAGCATTTTCACAACACAGTGCAAAGTCCAGAGAGCCGCCTGACTTTTTTTTTATTGAAAAATTGTTTATTTTTTATGAAAATGCAGCCGCTGAGCCAAGTAAGCATTCAGTATACTGTTCACTTATAAAATTTGTCGATAAATATAACTTGTCTCCTTAATGTGGGAAAAAACTATATTCTCCGGGAATCATGATTGAATTCTCCAATAAGATATGAAAACAGGTTTTAACTCTTACATACAATCTGTGATCTTACTTATTTATGCAATAAGTTATTAATCAATATACATAGGTTCATTATGACAGGTTGACAAGATGTCCAAAGTTCGTTTAACGGTATGACTTCTGTTCAATGTTTGCTAAAATGTCGACCTAGGAACGTATAAATCAGAAATATAACACTAAATAAGTAATATAAACATTTCATTGTTGCCATGATACTAGCATTTAGGTCTAATTTAAATAACATTGAAATAAAATGATTCTAAAAGTCATAAGGTCAAATAATGGTGGTAATTTGTACATGAAAATTTAATTTTTTAGTTAGCCCGGGCCACCCGCCCACTGTACCGGCAGCTCTCAACTACACGCCCAGCAGCTGCAGCTCCAAAACCTGTCCCGACTACTGGTTTCTCTTTTGGTAATTTTTTTAACATTACTTATTTTAAAAACAGTTTAGTTTCACATTCGACAGAGACTATGTTTATTAATCACAACTAGCATAGCAGCGGCATGATAGTATCATATATATCATAAAAGTATTTCATTAGTGTTAATATTTTGCTAATTTCTTTAGTGTGCTGGCTAATCCTTATGCTGCCTATGTGTCTGTGGGATCAAGAAGTGTGCTACATTTACATTTCAGCCATATGCAGTCCACTGCTGGACATAGGCCTCCCACAAATATGACTTGTTCCAACTTGGGGGTAGTTGCCATAGTCACCACGCTTGGCAAGGGGGTTGGTGACCGCAGTAGCTGTAGATTGGGTTTCGACGAACGCTGCTGCCTGTCTGTAGGATTTTTCCCCTGTGTCGCCTCTTACA
Organism: Grapholita molesta; assembly: GCA_022674325.2. Taxonomy (NCBI): domain Eukaryota; kingdom Metazoa; phylum Arthropoda; class Insecta; order Lepidoptera; family Tortricidae; genus Grapholita; species Grapholita molesta. The sequence continues at coordinate 24,247,584 of CP053120.2, read as the reverse complement.
ACACCCACGGAAGGAGGTGGGGTGGTGCTATTCTAGTCAGCCGGCATCACACAGCAAAAGAAGTGTGGTAATGCGCATTATTTTTTTAAACATGTCTAATAGGACCTTCTTTCATCCTTAATTCTATATTTTGTTAACCCGAATACAAATTATATTAGAAAAAGTTATTATCAGGTTATTACCTAATATTTTTAATAGGGTATTTTTTATTTGGTAATTTGCAGAATTAAGGTGTTATTTAATGTCTTTTTTGTTATGGAGATTACCTATTGAAATGTATTACCATGTTTTGTAACTAAAGTGATTGAAAAATAAAACTTTTAAGATCATCAATTAGGTAAAGACATTCTGTAATTGACGTGATGCGTGACCTTAATGATAATGATGCTTAACTGTAGCTCTGCACTGGTAGCAGAAATGTTTAGGTAAGAAAAAAGTTTCTTTATTGCATGATTTAACATTCAATGGGTTAAAAACGAAAAATATATGTAGCAGTAACTCTTGTATGACTTATGCCCTTGTGAATATGTGTATCAACAAGGCAGGATTCGTTACTAACCCTGCACGATTATAGCAAAGCTATCATAGATAACAGTGCTACCATAAAACAATTCTTTATTACCTTTTTTTAATACCAATACAAAGATAATGAAACAAAACAAGTTACAAAACAACAGTATTATAAAATGATATCAAAAGATATCAGGCCTACTCGAGTCAGAGTAAGTAATCCATCTTGAGACAAAACAACACACAAAAAATGTACAGGTGTTGTTTATGACCTTTGGGACATGTACATTTTTATCAATGTTTTATTAGTAGGTACCTATTTTATGGAAAAAAAAAATTGTTTGACAATATGTAAGTATAAAACATAACTAGTCTATCTGGCTGACGCCAAACTAGGCTGGGCCTGTATCTTGGGACCCTAGAGTGTAGTATACTAATTAGAATACAATACTATAATTGTTTTAAACAATAGATGAGAGAAGAATACGTAAGAATTAACAGAGACGAGAACTTAAGAAACAGCAGCGGTGCACCGGAAACGCCGGAAACAGACAATCTGTCTAACTCCGTGTCTAACTATTCTGTGTCTTTCTGCAATTTTTTACAATTGCCTTAACTTTTCCTAACGTATAATGTGGATTTCCTGGAATCTTCCTTATTTAATTGTAGATACGGAGATGCATATAATAATGCGAACGCTTAGTTAATGTACTTGTAGGTGACACAATTGTTGTAACAATATTATACAATATTTTCTTTAATTATCTGGCCACGACTGTAAATGCCTAGGTACAAAGATCGGTAGCTTGCCCTTCAGTACCCTTACCATGAGTTGTGACTTTGAGGTTTTCGATAACGAGTATCGAGTTCACTATCTGTGCATTTCGTTCGCACTAAAATAGTACAAGCGCGATGTACAGATAGTAAACTCGATACTCGTTATCGAAAACCTCAATGTCACAACTCATGGTAAGGGTATAGACTATGAAGGTGTCCGATGTTAAGGTTACTCACGTTATTGCTGTGTAGTGTAGATACCTATCAAGTATAAATCTAGCTGTTGTATTTTAAAATGATAGTTTTTTATTTTTGTTGTCAGTCAATCTTGAACTAGGAATGGATGAAAATATTTTAGGCATCATTATATCATGTAAGGACGGCATTGCCGTCATAGATGTAAAATTCGTCAGTCATAGATGTAAAATTTCAAAGGTTTTCAAAGGCATAAAACGCCTAATATTTGCCAAATTTTACATCTATGACTACTAATACTACTAATTAAACTGAGTTTAGGTACCTACTATAATAATATTATACTTTGTTCCAGAGGGATCGAATATCGGAATTATTTTCATACAAATTAACCGGTATTAAATTTCGGTATCACGGTTTTTATTGCATATTATTGCATTTTATTTTGCTAATCAGATAAAGTATTCTCCTTACCGAAATTCCATTTAAAAATATATTTTTTTTTATTGTAACTACAATATTTAGGTTTTTAGTCAAATCAGGAACGATCCCTGTTTTGTTCATTCAATCACAGTTGGCAACCCTACTTCTGACGGTACTACTAGTTTGCTTTGAGTCACAGTTTTATCCGAACCTAACGTACTTCCTGCTAGGTGTTTGTTATTGCGGGAAATGTTATAATATGCCTAAGATTTATCCAGGCGAACCATGAAATGTCTTTATTTATCTACCTTATTTAAATAAGTTACAATCGCCGACGGCAACGCAATATCTATACACTTTATTGTTAGTTTATATTGATAAGGTGGACGTACTAATACTCGACCCGGTTTTAAATAGCGATCAATAAGATGAGACTAACCATCATTTTAACTTTAATTATATACTTTAGATTAATATTACTCGTAACAATTTAGAATGTAATTACTTATGTAATGTTATGAATATATTTGTTAAAACTAACTGACATCTATTGGGACATTATGAGTTTAATATCCAAGTCCTTATGTATTATGTATTATTTATGTATGTCACCTGACACATGTCATTTATATTGAAATTGCATCTACTGGGACTGCCAGCCAAACTACATGACATTTACTCGTACAATCGGATTGTCTAACGAATTCACATATTTTCAGGATTTTTTATATGATCACTATGATCAGTGATCACCCTAGAAAAATAGCTAACGAAAGTAAATGTTTCATTTTCCAAAACATAAGACTGTTTAATACATCATCATCATCTTCTTCGCGTTGTACCAGCATTTTGCCACCGCTCATGGGAGCCTGGGGTCCGCTTGGCAACTAATCCCAGGAGCTAGCGTAGTCACTAGTTTGTTTAATACGTCATTAATCAGCATTCGTCCGTGGTTCAAAAAAAATATCTCTGTTGACATATCGTGTACCCGGACTTGCACCTTAGTGTATTACGAAATACAGAATAATAGCGATCTGATAACAACATGCACAGCTGTAGATTAGTTAAGTACACAACGGCGAACTCACTCATTTATGCGTTGGAACAAACAAATATAAAGATCTATCTTCTTATCGAAATAAAGTAGGCAATTGAACGGATTATGTTCGTGTGGTGGTATTTTGAATAAATCCTGACACTTTCTACCATTTTCATCCATGCTCACAAGAAAGACAAATCAATTTGTGTTTAATAAAATTGGGTAAAGTTAACTAATTTGTTTAAATGTATAAACCCCACTGCTCGGGAGAGGCGGTTCGGTGTCTTTATCGGTGTCTATTGACCTCATTACTTAACTTTCCAAAAGGCATCTGAAAACAGCAAGTTGTTTAACTCATTTTTACAGAACTAACCGACGAGCAAAAGGCGCTGCAGGAGTTAGCTCGCAAGTTCACTAAGGAGGAGATCATCCCAGTCGCGGCGCAGTATGACAAGAGCGGCGAGTACCCCTGGCCGATCGTCAAGAAGGCCTGGGAGGTTGGCCTCATGAACGGCCACATTCCCGAACATTGCGGTAACGTTATCATTCTATTATCCTCATCCCAACATGTTGTATATATCTGTGTCGCTTAAGTTCAAACTCGGATAAATCCAATCTGCTTTAAGGTTGATTATCCAACAAAACATTATAATAATCTGAAAACTAATCAACCTTAGAGCAGAGTGGATTTACCTAAGTTTGAAGTTAAGCGACATATTTGTAGTTTACATACCAAATCAAAAACACCATTTATATTCAACACATTTTATATCCTATTAGCTAACAGGATCCGCAGGATCAGCTATCTGCTATCAAGATATCATTATGGTACACAATTTAAAAACGGCTGCGTACGTGATATTCATACGTGAAAACTGACGGTGAATTATTTTAGATGTCCACAGCAAAAGGATTAAACCTTCCTTTTGTCGGAGGACGTAACGTATACAAGAGATTATTGGCATTAAATATAGCTAGCTCATATGATAGTAGTCAGACGCTAACTCCAGAGCATCGAAAACCCACTGTGAGTTAAAGACATGACTGAATTTAAACGTTGAGACGACCACGATTGAATCGTGTACTAAAGGATCTTTTAAACACCAATTTAATAAACAAACGAAAAAAATAATAATAAATATCAATTTTTGTTTCAATAAAACCTATTGAAACCACTTTATTTAGAAATGTAATTATCGAAAAGAAATTAAACTCGGTGACGTCATATAAATTGCTTAGGAGAAAAAAATAGTTTCGCTACGTCTGCGTGAAATGCCAAATACCAAGTGTATTGAAAATGAATATACCTGTTCAGTTTACCGACTGGTCATACAATTCTAGTTATTATTGCAGGGGGGATGGAGCTAGGTGTATTTGATTCTTGCCTTGTTGTGGAAGAAATTGCATTCGGATGTGCCGCGATAAAAGCTGCCTTGTTGACAACCAACATAGGCGTAAGTGGCCTAGAGTCTCCCTTCGTAATCACGATACATTATGTATAATATAATGCTGGCTAATCCACTCAACTTGACAGCATGACAAATCAACTTATTGGGATATTTTAAGTACCCTATTATCGTTATTAGGTAACTTGATTATGGTACCGAATACACACGTACACGACGTCAAGCTACATGAAAAATATATAAAAATAATCGCTGACAAACTAATTAAATTCGTAAACGATAGACCTGCATAGAGTTTTAAATCGAAGTTATCTGCATAGCCTAGTATGAAATAATAACGTTGTCAGAATATGTTGCGATTAAAATATCCTCATAATTCTTTTTGCATATTGCCTTCTTATTATTTGAAATATTACGTTTATACCAAATTAAAACTATCAACCTACTACGGCTTCATGGAGTGTGAGAATGCTTTTGAGTAGTTTAAAGACTGTCTTAGACAATGCCATGAGAATTAAGGCTGTCCATCCTATTTAACTGAGCAAGGAATTTCTAAATAAGTGATATTGTACATCAAACTTTTAAATCACCTAACAATAAATAAGCATACAAGTGTTATATGACTACGTCATATAAGTCATATAACACTTATATAAATATAATGATGTTTAGTACACTGTTAACTCGCCAATTTTAAAATGTGAACGACAGGCGGTCTTGGACTAGGTGTGTTTGAGAGTTGCCTTGTCGCCGAAGAAATGGCGTTTGGCTGCTCCGGGATCATGGCAGCCGTGTACATCACAGAAGTTGGAGTGAGCGCTAATACATCACTTTGTTGTGTGGGGACACACGGTTGAGGGTTGTCTGAATATGGTCGGCATGGAATCAGATAATGAGGTTAAAAATAAAATATTGTATGAAATAACGCGTGGTTTTATATAGTCATATAAAAGCCAGAATTGCAAGTCGGATAAGTAACTTGCTATTCTGGGCTTTGAAATAAAATGCTATAATATTAAAGTTAATAAAACTATTACCAATATTATGTTAAGACCGTAATAATTCAATTCAATTTGATCTTGTTTTATATGTCCCAGTAGGTATGAACTATACTAGAATTATCTAGTAGTATCGCTATCATGTGCCGGGACTGTCACTGTTAGGGACTGTATGAAAATAACTTGATTGTTTGATCTTGATCTATATATGGCGTACCGCGTAGGTCGGTATTTAAAAGTACCCATCATTCGTACAATTCAACTACCTAAAGGCTTGGGCAGATAGGCGCGTTTTGAGAGCGTGGCGCAGCGGGGCGTGACAGCGGTGTGGCTAATGTAACGAAATAAGGCACACATTCGGACGGCAGCGTCGCGCCCCGCTGCGCCACGCCACAAAACGCGCTCTATGTGACCAAGCCTTAAATAAAAAAATAAAGAACTTAATGATCTATTATTAAAGATGACAGCATTAGGTCTATATTCTTCATTCTTTTATAAATATAGCAGGTATTCTCTGTACGTTGAACTACTCGTACAAAGTGTTATTGTTGTCGTAAAAATCTACATTCTTATTAGCAGTTTTTAACCTCATTGTAATTTTCATCCTAGGTATTCACACTAACAATAACATTTCAATAAGCAGTGCCACACTAAATTTAAATTGACATGTTTGACTAAGAATGGTAACCGTAATTTTATCTTTGATCACATCAAAAAAATATAAATAAGTAGGGATTATATAATAGCGGTTATACCTACTTCGGTATTTTTTTTGTCGTGTTTGTTATTGACAGTAGAAGAATTAGATAAATATAGCATTGACAGAATGCATGCTGCAAATATCGTCTCAGGGCATATAAAAAAAAAAATCATAACATAAGTATCAGGATAATAAGCACATAGTTATTGATTTTTTTTTATGTATTATGTCAAGTTATCAATATTCAGGGACAGGGCAACGTCTGTCGGGTCCGCAAGTATACTTTAGGACAAGACACAACAAAATAGTATTTATTTTTACTAGTTATATATTTTTTTTCTTATATGAATTTCTCTCATTAAATAAACCGTATACCTATGCAAGATTCAACATAGCTACTTAGCTAGTTTACCTATATGGAAGCACTTAGAAGTCTGGTAGTGCTACCATTAATCGGAATTGGTGAACAAGTACATCCAACTCAGTATTACAGGTGGTTTGGGGAATATCGGAACTTTTGAGTCAACTATGATAGTGGAAGAACTGTCGTTTGGCTGCACGGGTATGACATTAGCGATCACTGGTAGTGGCTTAGGAGTGAGTGGTTGCCACCTAATAGTACATTACTGCAGCCGCCGGGAAAAACGGGGTTGAAGGCTGAGTTGTATATACGGCCGACTGTAAGGAGGCCGGATAGTATACGAAGCCTTCAAGACCCTTTCACGGCTAGGCATGTATAGTGCTTTTCTCAAACTAATGCAATGAAATAAATAAAAAAATACCACTGAACAAAACAGCTTCACGACATAAGTTTTTTAATTTTCCCTCCAATCCCGCTTTGTAGTATTTTTGCCTTCGATGTAATAATTAATGACTATCATAAATAGTCTGGCTATAATTACTATATACAACATTTAGAAAAACCACCAAAAAAGAATGCACTTACCTTTTAAATGATGGCGCTACGGCATCTGCCTTTGGCGGTACACAATAACAAAATATAGATAAATAAAACCGGGCCCGGTTAGATTATTCAATTTTTATACACCCGTAACACTATATCTAAGTCACAAAAGCATTGAATCACACCATTTACCACTATTTAGTCTTAATAAACAGAGTTTTACACGCCGAGAAACTTTTCCATTCCGCCATTATTAAAACAAGTAAAAGTGTCCTGTGATTGGTTGAGTCAAAAATGCGTTCAAAAACGCGCATGCGTGGAGTAGTGTTTGGTGTTGCCAATACAATTTTAAAATTGAGAGCATGAATAATAAATATAATAATGTAATAACCTGATGATATGAATATTCAATTACATGATAAATAAAATAAATCTCTTCATACCATTTCGTCTGAAATAAGCGAGATTATTTTTTTAGCCCGCTAATCATTTAGTCACTAAAAATGATAAAAAAATATAACTCAGCTGTTTGAACAGGCTTCATGAACACAGACGCCAAGTATACATAAAAATTAAAAAATAATTACTTCCCGGCCTAGGCCTTCAATTTTATATGAAATTCGTTACCTGTCCTCTGGAGTCGATCCGCCCTAAACGTGATACTTCGAAGCCTATTATGACGCACGTAACGAAGACATTTCATTGCATGTTTGAGAAAAATATATTATGGCTTCGCTAGGATGCTTAACCAAATTGCTTGACATTATCGGTTTGTAATATCCGACAAGTTCGGGCATTTTATGTTGTGTAATTGCCTATATCTTCATTTTAATACTATTATGATTTAATGAGTTGTTTCTGGTGCAAAGGCCTATCGAGCGCGGATATGACCAGCGTTAAGGACATTTTTGCACCAGAATCGACAAGGAACCGTAGCAATTATTGGATTTTAGTGAAATGCGGTTAAGTTAAAATTATTATAATAAATAATATTATTCTTAGAACATTACATGTAAAAAATATCGGTAAAGAATCATCCTCATTTCTACTGGTCTACCTTCGTAAATAAGTAATATTCGAGCTCAAACAACTGTTTTGACACGGTTACGGTTTCAATAAAAAAGGCATCTGCTATTTAAATAAAAAAAATACAGTCGAATTGAAAACCTTCGTTTTTGAAGTCTGGCAAAAAATACGTTATAACTTGATATGCCTTTTTTCATGAAGGTTCATATGACAGGTATGTGTAGAAACAGGCACTTTGGTAACAATAAAGTAATAATGCCGCAAGCCTACCTACCTACCTAATTCGTATTTATAATTGAGAGTTAAGTGATGTTCCAGGCGGTGTCGGTAATCTAGGAGTGTTCGAGGAATGTCTAATCGGCGAGGAGTTCGCATTCGGGTGCTCTGGGATCTGCACAGCCATTGGAGGCACAAACTTGGGCGTGAGTCCACGATTCGTACATTTGCTGCCAGCTGGGCGTTACGGTTTAACGCAACTATCTAAGTTTATTTATTTAACATTTCATTAAAGAATGTCTCTCGTCTTGGCTATGGCCCTACTTCGTGCCAGAGGAGTGACGCATGTGTTGTCGACATGGTTACACAAAAGCCCCAGTTTATGTGACAAGTAATAAATATCGATTCAAAAGTGCAGACACATTTTTACACATCCACCAAACCAAGTCTTGGTTTGGGGTTAATGGGTTCATTACTTTACTGTTAATTTACTTCAATTTTTGTGTTGTCCTTCACATTGGCTTTGAGTCATATATCTTGGCACTCTGTATAGCGCCCTAATATACATATATTGATTTTAACTCGTCTTCCAACAAAAACTTTACGTTTTTAATAGTGTTTACAGGCTTACGACATTACATTATAATTATATATCTCGACCTATGTCGCATTTTATATCTGAAAATGTGGTAAACAAGTTTTCTTCAATGTAAACTAGTTATATAATTTAATAATAGGATTAATGGACTATTGAGTTGCTAGTATATAGTTCTGCATCATCATATCAGGCGAAAGACGCCCATTGCTCGACATTGGCCTTCCCACATAGCGACACTCAATGAACCGTTCTGAGCCACCAGCAACCGGCAAATACCGGAAAATTCAAAGTATATATTAATCGTTATAGAAATGCAAGGGCCAAATAAAAAAACTAGCCGCAGGTTATACATGAATTATGTTTTTTTTTTTCAAAGTAGGTACGTTCCCTCTCACTCAATGCATTTTACTTCTGGAAACTCAAACCGCTGTCCAAGCAATACATCTTTTACTCTGGGGAATGTATCTAAGTAAAAAAAAACCAGTTGGACTCTAAGTCTATTCTACCTAGTCCGTTCTTCGTTCTTGTAAAATGATTGTTGCAAATGAGTTTTTATAAATAGGTAGACCAGACTGTCATTTCCTTGGACACTTTCTGAGAAAGTAAGAATCTCGTTGACTTGACCTCGCCTTTAAAAAGCCAAACTGCCGATAGGTACCTACTTTCTTTTACGCTCTTTGAAATAAATTTACGGTCATCACCACCAGAGTCATCACCAGAGCCGATATTAATCGGGCGGCTTTGATTTCCCTCCGTTCAATCATTTTATGGTGGATTAGCACCAATCAACTAGAGTTTTGCTTTTCTGCCAAATATTGTGTTAACGTCGAGAAACCAGTTTTCCGACATGGGTCACTCACTATGGGAAATAGTTTAAATTACAGACTATAGTTGTCCGCGTCTGCTCATTTGTCAGTATCAGGTTCTTCAGAAAAGGAGTGCATAGGTTCTTAAAGGGTAGGCAACGCGCATGTAAATCCTCTGGAGTTGCCTCCAACTAGACGCCTGCGTCCATAAGGCTTACCATTAGGCGGGCCGTATGCTTGTTTGCCGCCGTCGTTGTATTAATAAAAAAAATGTCACGTATTTGGCATCTTCAATATTTTTCCCACAGCCGCGTGTTTCAGATATCACCGCCGAATTTTTTCGACTTACTGGAAGGTACAGCATCGGAAAAATCAGTCGTTTAGCTAAGTGCTGTCATTATATAGCACAAGCACGTTGAGACAGTCATCTCGTGATAACCTTCTGCGAAAGTTGTGATATATTATGCCAAAAATCTTGTCGCGTCTCTTGTCAATTTTAAAACCCTATAATATATATATTATTGATGAAAAGGACTACGTAATCAATTATTGTCAGTACGCATGTATAAAAAAGGTATATCAATTAAAACTCAGACCCAAATACCATTCAATTCCTGTTAATTAAGGTGTAGTCCTCGTGCAGAATGATGAAAATAGGAGTTTTTACAGGCGGAGTTGGCAACTTAGGAGTGTTCGAGGAATGTGTGGTAGCGGAAGAGATCGCTTTCGGGTGTACGGGCTTTAAGACTGCCATCATCGGTAGTAACTTAGGAGTGAGTTTTGCATTTTACGGGTAAACTCATGCTCCGTGCTCAATTGCTCATGTATCGCAGTTTCCGAGCGTTTCTTCTTATCCTTCTTAAAATCGCCTTTGAATTTGTGACAACAGAATATTAAACAGTTTCCCGAGGTGTTTCGTGTTTTACGAGTATGATGAAAGCTATCATTTGTGACATCAACCATGAATTTGTGGCATGTTCTGTATGGACTGACTTGGTCTCCTACCCTAATCGATAGTAACTGCCGAGGCCATTGGCGTTTTAATATTGTGCCTAACTTTTGGACGCTAGATATGTTTATAAATATATATATGTATGTATCGGTCTTATATGTATTTCACCAGGTCAGTTGATTACTTATTTACACTCGAGAGCAAAAGTTTCGAATTTTTCCCGTAATGTCTCGAAAACGAATAACGCCTCCGCAGTAAGACAATTTGAACCCTAGACAATGAATTGTTACTTAAATAAAATACATTTAATTTTTCACTGACAGTTTATTTATATCCGCATCCTACAAATGCATCTTTCAACTCACGAAGTGTAATTGAAGGAGTAGCCGTTGCCTAAGACGTCGTCCGAGCTTGAGTCCAGGCGTGCTCAATAGGGTTTAGGTCGGGGCAACGTGGTGGTCACTCCGACATCATCCAGGTAGTTTAACACTACTCAAGCAGTCCGGGGACAACCGTCACCGTGGATGGCAATAGCATCCTTACCGAAATTTGCTATAAATTGGTCGACATGTTCACTTTAGGATTTCCATCTCTTATCTTGCGCCATTTTCGATGAAGACTAGCTCTGTTCGGTTTTCTGCACAAATCATAGGCGACTCGCACACCGAAATACTCCCGTATGCCACCATTTCTTCAGTATTAGCTTGCATCAATCTTTCCCAACGAAGTGTTCGTGTGCGTAAACTCATTTTGCTGTACGATGGTGCCATTCCAGTTTCAAACTATTGACAGGTGTATATGCTTCTAAATTACCTTCTTCGCCGTGCAGTCCAGGCTCTAGGTTTGTTGCCACTAAGGCCAAAACAATGATGGATCAATTGCTGTTCTCGTAAGAAATCGTTGAAGCATGGTGTTCATATATACCTATCGCTTCTCCCCTGCAGTCGTGCACCTTGGTCTGCCCGTTGTTGGTCTGCGTAAGTTCTAAACTAGTTTGTAGAAACCGCTATCGAACACGCTGAACACCGACTATTCTTGCTGTTTCTCGCTAGCGTCTCCCGTCTTCAAGCATTGTGTCGATCCAGGCACTTTCCTCGAATGTTAGTAGCATATAATAACCACTGCAATAATATTTATTAGATACCTGGGGACACCTCTTTTTGTGACAGAATGAGAACAAAAGTAGAAATAGTTGCAAATTAGATTTAATAATTTGTGTAATAAACGAATATTATATTTTCAGTTATTTTATGTCATTGAGAGTCAATTTATTTTTAATACGCGAACTTTATTCGTTCTCAAGATATTAAGGAAAATGCAAGTGACCCGAAACTTTTGCGAGTGTATATGAGTAGTTTTCGGGTTAGTAGTAGGTTTCGAGTTAGCTAAATCGTTCATATCTGTATATCATAATTAGACTTGCCTATACAATTCTGAAAAAAGTACTCTTAGATCTTTATGGTGGATGTATAATTGTTCACATTTTACGCGTTAATAAGTTATAGGTAAGTTATAGAAATTCAGAATAAAAAATAAATCTAGCACAAGCTGCTTCAAAATTTAATTTAGTCAACCAAAGATCATTCAGTCGTAGGTATTTTTTTCCTAAGAATCATTCAAAATTGTATATGGATGTTCTAACTGTTTCATTACTTAATAATAATCCGTTTGTAGTTTTTCAGTTAAATGTACTTACAGCGATATATTTAACTAACTCGAAACCTGTTCCTCTCGATCAAGTAACATCTACGTTGCCAAATGAATGTTTTGATCAACAATCTTACGCCACTTAAACATCTCGGTAGTCGTATAACTAATATAGGTTTACTTCTGTGCCACAAATGTCTATTGTATGTAAACATCTGGTCTGCCTAAATTAATGCAACATGCTTAAGGGTTAATGTATTAACTTTCATGGCTCATTTATAGACATTTAATCTATTCTAAGTATGTTCATAAACATCTTACGTTATTTTAAAATAAAGTCTAGGTACGAGGTGAAAAATGGTACATTTGGCTGCTTTTTGTAATCCTTTTTCCTGTGCTAGTGGGTATAAGTCTTGCGTAGTAAGAGTAGGAATTGTATAGTTGTGCGAGTGATATAATAATATTGTATAATGGTCTAAGTCATTTTATTACATTCGAGGCGTTTATTGACAAGGACCAAACCCACGCGTAGAAACGGGAGTCTCAAGACATGTGGGTCATAGTACCCGAATAAATCGAGGCAATGAAAGTATATATGAAAAATAAAATCCGCCATGTCATTGTTTATTGCAGAACAACAAAGCGTTCCTTTTTGCAATCAGATAAAATCAGAATTTTAAACAATAAAATTAAAATGCACAATACTTTTAAATATAATGATTCTTCTTTGTGGCGTTAGCGCTTATCATTCATCCTTCTTCCTTTAGGTGGTATGAATATGGGAGTTTTCGAAGGTTGCATGGTGGCCGAAGAGCTGGCCTATGGCTGCACCGGTATCATGACTGCTATGGAGGCCAGTGGGCTAGGCGTGAGTGAAGCTGTTGCGGTTTATTGAGTAGTGTCTTACTTGTACCTTGCATGATAATATTAACCTTTTAACCGATACGATTATATTTTTATACACGAAACGGAATGCATGAAGGTTTATTTATCACTACAACCGTGCATTCTATTGCAGTCTTTCATGGCGAAATGTTTAAAAATAGTACTAATGTATTTTCTTTAAAAGTAGATTGTAGACTAGCTTTTTTCCGAGATCTAATATATAATATGTAGAATGACCGGAATATGCCATTTGACTGTCTCCAAGACTTTTCCGATAGTTCACTTCATGTAACAATCGTGTTGGAACAAACTTGAGATGTTTGTATTTAAACTTACATGAGACATGTTTAATAATTAACGATTAACACGGTACTACTCAAGTGCGCGACGGGCCGGTGACGCGAGCAGCGACCCGATCGGACACTCAGCACTCTTAGTGCTTGAAAATGGAGGCCTATGTTCTCCGAAACATGTCGCGCGAGTGACTAAATAAACGTGAGTAGTACCGTGTTAATCGTTAATTATTAAACTTGAGATGCTGAAAAATTTTCACTATGCAAAATTCCACCCGTATAAAAAAAATAGGTACAACAGTTAATTAAAATTGCATGTACGATACAATTATTATAACGTTTTTTCTACTACATGTAATTCTACTTATGTCTAGAGCCGGAACTGGAACCGTGATATGCGTCGCAGAATTATCTGTGCTTATAAAGACTAGTCTGCATGCTGTCAGTCACAGGCAAGCTAAGTAGTTTGTAGAGCCCGTAAACAACACTCCTATATCCTATTAAGGTAGCTTGTATACTCATGCACCCATTTACATCGGTTATGCATACCTCACATATGATCACTCCATGGAGACTCGTATAATCTGCTTCATTTCTTTATTTTAACATCATACGCTTGCTTTTTTAATGCTTTTACGTGCTTTTTGTTGGTTTGTAGTATAATATTACCATTTTTTACACGTTATAGAACACTAGCTAACTCGTGCATTGGGAATATTTCAGCAAACACCTGTGATCATTGCCGGCAATAAGGAGCAGCAGAAGAAATATCTGGGCAGGCTAATCGACGAACCTCTCGTCGCCGTAAGTTGACATACACATCATTTTCGATAGGGATGGATGGAGTAGAGTCGCGGGAGATTTGTAAGTCTGTATTTTATTCAAGCATTTCATATGAATGATCAAGACAATCGGAGTGTCCCACAAGTAATGAGAGTCAAAATCATTCGGTTTATTTTTCTTTTGTATTGACGATATGTTCTATAGAGCTTTGGCAATATTGACTGACTAATTTGCAAATCAAGTAATGCTTAGAGTTATTTTATTAACGGTAACGATTAAAATGTATTGATATTAATAGATCTGTGACGTTTTAATCTATTATATTGCTTATTGAGTGGTCTCCGTATAGTATGTGTACCCCATCTTGGGCTTCTAGAGGTTCTCTAGAGAAGACATGAATTCCGTTGCTAATTTCAATGTAAAATCATAGGCATACGGTGTGACTGAGCCCGGCGCAGGCTCAGACGTGGCCGGCATCAAGACCAAGGCCGAGAAAAAGGGCGACGAATGGATTCTCAACGGACAGAAGATGTGGATCACCAATGGAGGCGTCGCTAACTGGTGAGGACTACACGTATTGCATCAAAACCTATCAAAATTATAACACAACCAGATATTTTGCGATTGGTGAAATGGCTGGTTGTTTGAAACGGTGTTTTTTTTTTCCATATTCAAGGGACTCAAAAAATAATAATTCAATAAGAACTTAACCAGTGTTTAAAGCGATGTTTTCAAAGGTACTTTGTGCTGGCGCGAACCAACCCGGACCCGAAGTGCCCAGCTAGCAAGGCGTTCACCGGTTTTATCGTGGAGAGGGACTGGCCCGGAGTCACACCCGGTCGCAAGGTACTCGATATTTGACTATAACTCCCCAAACCCAATGCAATGATTTGTAGTGCGCACAAATTGTAAACATTTATTTTATGATTTATCTTAAACTTGTAGTAAAATGTTGTGTTTAAGTATCCTTAAACACATTAAGATTTTAAGATTTAAAATAAATTTAAAGTAATCTAATCGACATATATTATGTCACTTTGGAATAGTGAGAATCTGTACTCTATATGTATATTAATCCTATTGATGATACGTTATGCGTGTGGTGGTTTTAGGAACAAAACATGGGCCAGCGCGCGTCGGACACCCGAGGAATCACGTTCGAGGACGTGCGTATCCCCAAGGAGAACGTGCTGATTGGTGAGGGCGCCGGCTTCAAGATCGCTATGGGCGCCTTCGACAAAACCCGCCCGCCGGTATGTGTCTAGTGACCAGTGATACATACGCTATTAAGTATTCATATAGTACAATTAAGTAAAGGCTGGAAATTGGGCTATAGGATGCTATAACGCTTTCGGCAGGGGGATTGTATTTTTCAATCTAAGTAGATTAATCCAAGATTAGAAGTAAATCCGTTCTCGTAGTAGTATTAATTAATGTTGTAATTACGGTTTTGGCGAATTATACGAAGAAGGGAAGGTGGAGAGTAGCCTAAAATATTTATAGCTGCATAATCTCTACCTATTGGGAGCAATTATCGACCTATTAAAAAAATACTCCTATGACGTCGATTATTTTTTCCTGTTCTCAAACATATACTCAAACTAACCATTAATTAGCAAGCTGCTTGAGCATCACTATCTATAGGTGTTGAAAGATTATTTAGCACTTTAGAGGATTATCGCTCCCAATAGGTTGAGAGGCGTGTCGGTTATTTTAGGCTACTCTCTAAGATATACCAAATATAATCAAATCGGAGTCGACAAGTTGCCTTACCATTGTTAGAATTGACGAAACTTTTTTATAACATCGCAATATTTTTATTCTAGGTCTGAAACATGTCACAGAGGAGTAAGACTTGTATCAAGTAGTAACTAAGGTATATAAATGTACGAGTAACTAGGGGAGTTTCGTAGCTCTCACTGCTAGTAGTCGTAGAGCTGCCACCAGCCGTGTTCAGATTATAAAATAAGAGAGCGAAATTAACAGAGTACACATAAACAAATCTGTTGTATCAAAATTATAGGTAGCGTCTGGCGCCACCGGCCTGGCCAACCGCGCGCTGCACGAGGCCACGAAGTACGCGCTGGAGAGGAAAACGTTCGGTGTCCCCATCGCCAAACACCAAGCCGTGGCGTTCATGCTCGCCGACATGGCCATGGGCGTGGAGACGTCCCGGCTGGCGTGGCAGCGGGCGGCCTGGCTCGTCGACCACGGTACGGTCACGAACAGTCGCCATCAGATGTATCGTAGCTGTGAAGGTGGTCACGAATATCAGAACGTGCACTTTATCGCCTTGACAATAGAGGCGTTGTTCAGATATTTGTTACCACCTTCAATGGTGACGGTGATGGTGACCGTACAGATTTGTAGATGCTAATTTTGTAGTTTATTTTGCGAGATGACGCTACAGTTGTGTTGCGATTTAAATCATACAAATGAGACAGGAAGAGACTTTCGCAACACAGTTGAGCAAAAACCAGACAATAAAATGTTAGTCTCGTCTCTTGTGCTCTTAGTTTAAGTAATTTAAGATAATTAACTAAGTTTTCAACTAGTTAGACACGAACGCCAACGGTTGGTTTCGTTTAGGCTAAAACGTATCGAACACTTTTTGCTAACGTTGATTTGTTAAAAATTGGTAAAAATATATGTACATGTACAAACCTACGCACATCGATGCTAGCAATTCCTCTTTCTAAAATAAACTCATTTGACAGTCGCAAGAATTGGTCGCACCCAAACCTTGTCAGTTATTTTAAATATTAACATTCCAATTAAATCAATTCCAGGGTTTAGGAACACTGTGATCGCATCTGTGGCCAAGTGCCACGCGTCCGAGGTCGCCAACAAAAACGCCACCGACGCCGTCCAGATATTCGGCGGCAACGGCTTCAACACCGAGTACCCCGTCGAGAAGCTGATGCGCGATGCCAAGATCTACCAAATTTACGAGGGAACCTCCCAGATCCAAAGGCTGATCATCTCCAGAGAAATCCTGTCTGCGGCCAAGGACCAGGCCTGATTGTACTGAGATAGACTACCGTGTTTGTTACTAGAGTCATTTGATAATTTTTTTTTTAGCTACGATGGTTTTAGATGTGGTGTTAATTGTTTATCTTTTTATGTATACAAATTTCAATCGACTGTATTAATTGTAAAAGTAATTTTTTATATAAAAATGTTATTTACCGAAGCTTTTCCTCCTTCCATCCTTTCGACAAAGTCAAGAATGCATTAAACTTTTCGTCGCCATTGACTTGATATAAGTTCAATACATTTCGTGCCCCATATACCACAACTGCATATCAACTCGTTGTTTTGGTCAGAAATGTGCAGTCAGCAGTAAAAGTGGCTAAGCGTTTGAAGTGTTGAAAATGACTACTTACACGCGCAGAGATGTGTTGACCTCATTTTGAACACCTCAAACGCGTAATTTTTGACGTGGCGTTGATAACACTTACTTAATTGAAGTGGCAGCGTAAAAGTTAAATCTGCGTGAATAGCTATCCTAATGAATCTTACTGCTATTTAGTAGTTAATCATTGCAGTCGTCTAGTGTTCTTGAGAAATGCTGATAGTAAGCATTAATTATAGTTTTTTAGTGGTCTTGAAAAATGCTAGTGATTTCCGAAGTGGTATGAATTTTTCTTAGCGTTTTATTCCGGAGACGTGGACTGTGTGAAATCTAGACAACGCTTTGGATAGCAGTAACCGTATAAGCTAAGACAGGGGTTCCCAAACTGTGCGCCGTGGGAAGTTCAGAGGGGCGCCGTGAGTCGATCATCTATTATTATCTTACTATAACAACGATAGATTCATGTTGTGTATGTTTAATTTTCTTCTTACCTCCCACTTACTAAACTAACCTAACCTGACTTCTATTATTGTAGGTAATGTAGGTAATTATTTCTTTCTACTATATCTTTTTGAAATAGCTAGAACAGGGCGCCGTGACAAAATACTAATTTTGTAACTGCGCCGCAGGTTGAAAAAGATGGGGAATCCCTGAGCTAAGATGCTCCCCAGACATTTGAGAATAACGCTATCCAGATTCAGTTACAACAATACAAGAAAAACTAGCTAGGCAACGCGGTAACAAACCATGCAGCGATGTGGACAGCAAATAATAAGTTACGTTATGGCTTGTAATAATATGTCAACTCTTGAACTGATTCTATTTGGCATTTTGTCATGTGTTCTTAATAACATCCTTACAAAAACAAAAACACTCTGTATTGTAATGTGTTAAATAGACGCATATTAAAGCTAATAATACAAATAAAATGATCACTACGTAATAATGAAAAGTAGCTACCATGTCTTTGCCTTACACGGAACAATAGTGTTCCGGACATTTGCGATGCGTACGTGGAACCGGATCAAGCCAACGCGCAGAGGCCCATTCGACAATTTAATACAATGTAAGGGGTACACCAAGCGTACCTATACCATTATTATTAAGATGTGCCGACTACGGTTTTGGCTGACTAGCAGACTAGTCTGCGCTCAGATGCCCAAATAGTCTGGCGACTATTGACTTCGACTTCGGGAATGGTCGGGGTAGTCTAGTTCGCCGCGACAGATAAGGGTCTACCGCGAAAAACGCATCAGCTAAAGAAATCGTGCATTTTTCTCGGACTCCAATCAAACTGTAGGTACTTAATTAGAGTGACATAAGTACTCGTCCGAAGTTTAGTTAGTTAGCGAATATCGATTTTCGCGGTAGTTATAATTTATAATATGGTTTTCGTGTTTTGACAAGTTTAGTTAACATTAACATGATTCTTTTATTTCGCCGGGGTAATTAACTCTTACAATAAAAAGCCAGACAAATCGTAACTATTGTTTAAAAGTTAAAATAAAGAAGAAGCGATCATCATCAATATTACCTTGTCGAAAAGAAAATCGCGCATGTGGACATTCATTGACGACGTCGAAGGTGATTTGAGTAAAGTGAGGTGTAATCAGTGCTATGTAGGTACTTATTTGCCGTACCTGGTGACTGCCTGGCACTTTATTATTTTTTGAGTATTTGTTGTTATATAGCGGCAACAGAAATAGACCATCTGAGAGAATATCGACTCACGACTGCTACCAGATTCATGAGATATACCTACAGCAGACAGCGGAGTAGGTACGTATCAGTAATAGGGTACCATTCTTACTAATTTTTACCCTTTGGGTACGGAACCCTAAAAGGTTCGCGGGATCAGCTAGTTAGTATCATGCAATAGCATTTTCACAGGTATCGTACTATTATTATATAATAATTAATAGGCATTTGCCCAGCGACGCGACACTACAGGCTAACAAAAAAAGATAGATCGTTACCTACTTCATTAGTGTTATTCTCATATCAATTTAAAAGCTTGTGCAGTCGACGTCAAAAATATGTTAATACTTTCTTACCTTAATCCTTTGTAATAAGGTACGAAATTGTAAACATATATTTGACGTCGAATGTACATGTTTAAAGCGTAATTTGCAAATGCAATCTGTGACTAAAAAATATTGATAAAAGTGCCCTCTTCTGGGTTTTGATTGTACTATATCGAAAAATGCACAAATACGCGAGATACGTTATGCCAGCGGCCAGATGGCGACACTGAAACCGGATGCTCAGGACCAAAATACTATCTTAATAATTGATTATGTAATAATTAATATTTTTAAAGTAACAATCACGATATGTAAGATATTTTTTTTTTTTTATAAATATTACTATAAATGTTTCAAGTAATGAAAACATTCAGTGTCAGTTTGCTATCCAACTCATAAAGATTGACCTACATTTGGAGCCCTTGTGAAAGGATTGTGCAATAGAAACGGTCATTTATTACACAACGCAGCGTATTCATAAGCAAACCCAGTAATTTTGTCTGAATTATTTATTTGTTTTAAGTCACATGGAATTATAACAACAAAAATTATTTTACATAAAATTTCATATATTATGCTTGTAATTTATTGAAATAAACGATGTAAATCTATTGTTAAAATAGAAATTACTTTTTTAGATCCTACTTTGTTCATTTTTCTAGTATATAGGTCATGACACACTTTTGATTAAAATTAGGTTAATTTCCCCCTGCCCTTTACCGATTTATTTCAATGTCAGTCATGAGTACGGTAGCTCCATTGAATTGTATCAAGTTATGTCGGAATACCAAAGTATAAGTGAAGTGGCCCAGAGACCTACATTTCGTTTATAAGCGATTTTTAAAGATAGAATAGACTGTTTTACGCTGTGAGTGGAATAAATAAATTACTTAAGCATTATTCGGTGGCCTCGTTGTGTCGTTCTTTTACGATGCACGAAGACGCTCCGAAAATGAGTGTTACGCAGAGTTTGGCCGCCTCCACGAGCCAGCCGAAAAGCGAGCTCGTGACGGAAGTTCCTGCGGAGTACGATATTATGAGCTCAACAGACAACAAACCTTCGGAGCATTTAGGTATAGACATTCAGGTTGCGTATGTGGACCCTTCGACCGGTAAGTACGTTTTAATCTTATAAGGATCAGTTAAGAAAACAATCACATTCGTTCAAACCGGATGTAATTTTTGCCCTTTCTTGCATATATTTTGAAAAAACTAACCTTATGTGCAAAGTCATCATCTTAATAATATCCTTTATATTATGTTATATCGATATACTAATTGGATTCTGATCATAATCAAATTATTCTGTATATCTAGAAATTCTGTGTGATGCATGTTTTAGGGTTCATGAGGCCTGAGAGAAAATTATTTAAATATGACAGTCTTTATTCAAAAGAGACAAGTGTTGTATAATAAATAATACATACATCTACATAATGTTGTATGCAATGTGGTGGCTACCTGCTCGTACGCTCGGCTGCACGATGTGGCAACGTCGCGCCGTATTGTTTTTTCGTGCTATCCTGCCATGGAAATCATGGAATTGGCCGTCTGGTCGTGTGAAATAGTGTCAACTGAATTGTATGTCGTAGATAATGGCACGCAGAACGTGTTTCGAGAAATATATATCAACAGTAAGTAGACTGAACGTAGTATAATGCATCATACCGTAGTAAGAACGTCAAGATCTAATACGAAGTAGTTTGTATTCAGTTGTGGTCGGCAACGTTTTTGATTTCATTCGGTGTCAGTAGAGCAGGTTAGCGAGATGCGGAGCGCTGCAGTCTGCAGCCGAGGCTGGCCGCTGCTCTGGTGTGAAGTAACCGCCTGACGTAAGATCGTCAGAGTGAACAGCCGCAGGGCCACAGAGATAGAACTTGTTTGGATTCGTTCTAGATGATATTACGCACTCTGTCAATGACGCGTTGTTGCAAGTGTTCACAAGAAGTATTTATGGAAGTAGGGCGAACGCTGATTCTGTTTGGATTTCGACAAGTGGGCTTTTGTATCAGAATCTCTCTCTCAGAATCAGAATCTGGTTGATCTGTTTGATAAAAATATTTATTTCCGTTTGTTGTTTTCTAATATCTACTACCTACTAGTAATGGGTTAAGTACCTACCTACGCGGAAATGTATTTATACTGGACTCAACATATATGAATAGAATAGGTACACCTACATAGCGCTCTTATCTAGTAGATACAGAAAGAATGTAAACAAGAAATTTCGTAAGACAAATATTTTCCTGATCTAAGTTTTACACTCATGAAAATCATTATTATTTTAGCCGAAAGACGTCCTGCTGATGGAAATAGGCCTCATCAAGAATGGGGAAACCTTATGTACAATAACAACAATAATTATTAATTATACTTAAGATACATTTAATCCAACCTATGTAAGGCCCATGGGCGTACGGAATTTCCTGATAAATTAAAACTTATTGAAGATATGCGACATGAACAAAAAAAAAACGAATAATACCTGACTAAACGTCACATTTTTAGAAAGAGAATAAATAACTAAGTAACTATTTGCATATTTATACTTTGATGATGTTTGCACATTATTACAATTAAACGCGACTTAAACGTGTAATTAAAATAAAACAAAATTTTCTTTTAACGTTCGAGTTGGACCCGACTAACGTCCTCGTGGCCGCGGAGAAACATTGGCCAAAGTCGACACCAACATGTTTCAGTCGCTCCAATCAGAATCTTTTTCAAACAAGCTTGTGTAGGTTAGGATATTCACAATAAAGTCCAAACGGCCTGGATAACATTGAGAACGCGGTCGGTCATCGTATCTGGATATGACGCTCGTACGCCAATTATATAAAATCAAAGTGAGACCAGCATTGTAAAATCATAAAATGGTTCCGAATGTTATCTTAGTCGTAGTCGTAGTAATGTAATGTTATCTTAAGAAAAACGATCGAAAAAAAATCACACTACTAGAGGTGAAGATGCTGTGATGGGACGGGATTCTAACCGCAGAATGGGAAAAAATCCATAAGGGACCGCCTGCTCTTCCGCCCGATGACCACGAACGCTGCTAAAGGGTTCAAAACGTCAGGATTAAATTTTATTACTAAATATAATCCATATTTAGTTGTTTTATTTCAAGTTTTCATAGTTGTTTGTTATACAAGGGGGCAACCTTAGTGTTTACTTTCTCGTGCTAATATTGAGACCCGCGACCCACTAGCGAAAGATTCCAAAATTCGAAGAGTGTAATCTTGAGCATTGGAAGGGTCTCAAAGCACGAGATGCTAACAAACTTTGCTACCGCGTGAAACACGTAATTTTTCACCTCCCTGCCGCTAGGAAAAAAAAACTTTAAAACCTTAAAAAATATTCAAAATTATTGGCACCCAACGTTCACCATTCAAAAAATGAACATCCGACCAGATGATATAAAAAGAAACTCAATTAGTATTAATTTTCTCACTTCGTTCGAGCGCCAAACTGCCTCGTCGTCAATGGGTGACTTCTACTCAAGTTAAGCATACTATTTTTCATTTCAAATGCGAGGAAAGTAAAATAAGAGCAAGAAGAAAGTAAAAAAATGTCTCTTAGATAAACTGACTGACTAAAATACTAATCTTACCTCATCAGTTTGTTTAAGTTGAAGAATGGAGCTGAGAGTTTAAGTTGTATCGATAAATCATTGAAATATATAAAGAATCAGCACAAATTCTGACAAAGGTTTCACTTATTTCTCTGACCACCATTTCATACAAGTTATAGATTTTCCAGATAACTTGAGCTTTATTTCTGATTCCGTCAGGTGTTAGGTCCATTTTAGAATCGCTTGAGTAACCCGTAATTATTAATTTCAAAATATAACTTTGTTTACTATCCAAGTGTTTTCAATAGTTGCCGGAATCCTCCGACCTCTAACTTTTTTCTTGCAGCATAATTGACATAATGCACAGAATCTTTTTTTGCGCGCGCGTTCTTGGCTAATTAATGGGTGTCTTAAACAGCATTTTAGTTTTATCAAAATACGCGACCCTTTATTTTAAAATTATAAGGCTTGTTTTATGTATAAAGTAACAGAATTAGTAATGAAATGGACCTATTCAATGTAATAATGACTAATAAGAAGGTAATATTTCCAATAAGTAAGTATACATTAATGTTTGGCTGTATAAGTTACTGCCGTTGCTTACTTGCGCATGTTAAAGTAAAAAAAAAAACTTCGTAGGTTTATTCCTTCTTGTTACTGTAATATAGTTTGAATAAAATGCAATATCTCTATTTAAAGAAAAAACACAAAAACAGTTCTTTCCGAGCTAGTGAGGTGAAAATGTATTTATTAGTTCTCTTTTCCAAAATAAACTTGGAAAAAAATAAACAGTTTTTATTTTTCCGAATATGTTTATATTCATACTGTTATTAATATTCATTTATTGCATTAGATATGAGTGCCATATACTGGGTGAAGTCAAAATGGTTATAATAAGTTATATTTTCTGGATCTATTCGTGATTACGATCAACTTTTACTATGGGATTACAACCGAAAAATCAGTTAAAAAAACGGTTTGGTTGTAATCCCATAGAAAAATCGTAATCACTAATAGATCCAGAAAATATAACTTTGTATCACCATTTTGATTTCACCTGGTATAATCAGGTCCAAAAGAAAATAAGAATAAGGTAAACATATATATGGCGGACTGACTACTGAATTTGTCGAAGTGACAAAATATTAATTTATAAATTTGTTTTCACTTAATATAGAAAATTATAGCATATTTTAACCAAACAAGTAACAAATTTATGTGTATATGTCGCAGTCAAAAGTGAGAACTGGTAAAAAGAACTTTTAACCGACAAAAACAGGCAAAACTACTTTTGACTGAGCATGTTAGGTTAAATCCTCATTGGATACCATCAGGCCGTTCCTGATGGCATGCCCGATTCGACTGGGGATGGCATTCCGCCCTCGGATGGAATGCCATTGCCATGCCACTAACCTAACCTAACCTAGGTTAGGTTCACATGCTCAGTCAAAAGCAGTTTTGCCTGTTTTTGTCGGTTTTGCCTGCTTTTGACCAGTTCACACTTATGACTGCGACATATACAATGACAATGAAACCATGTTTTTTAAAAGTGCGTATAATCTAAGCTATGATGGTAAAACGACTTTGTTTACGAACATTTTTTTTTTGGTTTTCTATTGTCCCCGAATATACATATTGTACTATCAACAGCAAAAGTGGCTGAGCGGGTGAAAAGTTCAAAATTACCTACACGCGCTCTTATTCTTTTGATAATAGAGATGTGTTGACCTCATTTTGAACACCTCAACCGCTTGGCCACTTCTGTATGATGTTCTGTAGTATGATGTCGTATAAGTAGTTCTTTAAAAAAATAGTTTTTTAAATTCTATTTTGTGTTAAAAACACATTACAAATTCGTTCTGGGTTCCGAGGTATAAATCTAATGGCTCTCCACTATTATCTATGATATGAAAATAAGTACAAAAATTGGAAAACATTGGTACTTCTGTAAAATACAACATAATTGTGGTTGTACAAACGTCGTGGTAAACCAGCAAATCCGTATCACATGCTCGTAATTTAATTGTTACACAGTTCTGACGCTATACTAAATACATAGGTAGCTAGCGTACAAAATACTTACTTTTTGACGTATAGGGAACAACACTAACAATGCGAAATCAATATATTATACAACCCTAGCGATTCCCAAAAATAACCTGAACCTGAGCTCTGAGTTTTGACTACTTCTCAAGAAGGAATATTATCATTTGAAAACTATTAATTAACCATTTGAGTGCCATAGACACTATAGCCATCACATCTCCATTGCGCGAATTACGGCGCGGCAAGAGTTTTATATGTTCATTGCGTGTGATCCCAACTAACCGCAGTGCATTGCGCGTCTTGAGCGCGTAACGAACAGATAAAACGCTTACCGCGCCGCAAGTCGCGCATTCTCGTGGCGGGGCCGTTATGATTAACTATGAGTAACTAGATACTTAATTACGAAAATCCGTTGCTGTCAAAAGGTGAAAAATATCTTACCGTTTTGCCATGAGTTAATTTTACGTCTTCACGTATTACTAACGTGAGGTTGAAAGATTTAGAAATGAGAAACTAAATAGTATTGTCATTGGATATTAAAACATTCGTTCACATTAAAATCGGCCAAATTAAGCTACGAGGCTATGTTAGTGACGTCGCGTATGTGTTAGTTGATAGTTGTATACATATAAACATTATAAACTTATTAGCGATCATAGGTCTGATGAAAAGGCAAACAAGTCTGATCGTCTAATATAACCAATGATTAAATTAATTTAGAATAACATGAAAGGATTTATCCGATTTATTTCGAAACTCGTTTAAATACACCCTTAAATGAAATTCATCGAATGTATAACGATTAATGTATTTTATTTGAAATTCCCGTGTTGTGATGAAGTCCATAACTCCAAAGGAGTGATTAGTCCTTTTTTCGTTACGTAGACGCTATAGCGGCTATAGGAATATAAAAAGTACTGAGCCAGTTGAGAAATTATATACCTGCACATTTAAACAAAGAAATCACGTTTGTTTTTGAAATTCAGAATACTTGAGAAATGAATCACGTTTGTTTTTGAAATTGAGAAAGTCTAAAATATTTGCCACCACCCTCCATAAGCATTAGTATACTTGCCTGTGTTTTTCCTTTCCATTATGTGATTTGACTGGCTTCATAAACTTTTAGATTCAGTCTTTTGTTTTGTTTCAAAGTCATACGGCAATGTTCTACTGTTATATATTTTTAAATTATAACGGTATTGTTTAAATAAAACAATATTCCAAGCTTTTATTTAACTTGTAATGAAATTATACTTGTATATTATGTGCGTGTGAAATCTTGCAACTCAATTTTGAAGCAGATATCTTTAACTGATTGAGCTGAAATTTAGCATACTTATGAAAGTTCGGTGACAATGTAATATTATGGTACCACTGATCCCATGGGATGCTGGAACCAGAAGCACTTTTTGCACAATCTTCGAGTAGTCGAAGATTGTGCAAAAAAATCAGTCTGTAACAAAAGCTTGTACCAAGAATGACATTATTGGCACAAACTTATTTGGTAATTCATTGACTGCAATTGTAAAATCTTATTAATACTATAGTAAATGTCTGTTTAGGTTTAGGTCGCTTTGACTTACCAATCACTCATACGGTTATACTGGGTGTTATAAAAAACGTGAAACAAGATTATCAAACCGGCATCTGTTCATGATTTTGAACATCTTTTACTATCGGGTTAAGTTGGTAAAATTAAAAAAAAGTAGCTGTTCCGTACAAATTGATAAAAATGTATGACAGAATTGTTTTTTTTTTTTTATATTTACAATTTATAAACTTGATCCCATAGTAAAAAATGCAAATCATGACCAAATTCCGGCTTGATAATCTGGTATCACGTTTTTTACACCCGGTATTAATTTGTTAAAAGTGCTTGGATTACATTAGAAATAATTTAATAAAGTGGTTATATATTTTAAATTTTCTAATATTACGCGCAATTTCCTTATTTTTTCCACCATAAGAAACTTCTCCTAACAATAACAATTACTACAAAAAAAGAACTATCGAAACCGATCCTGCCCAGGGAAATAGAAATTCATTTATATAATATATAGAAGATGAGTTTTTATAGCGACCATTGTAATACATACCTGAAAATTTGATTTCTCTCTTTGATACGCTTCTAAAAATGTGCGGCCCTGTGTGACATACGGACAGACGGTCAGAGGCCTACTTCTCGAACACTGTAATACAAGCGGAAGTCACTTTTTGACACCTGTTGTTAGAAAGAGACTTTCGCTTGTACTACAAGTTACAAGTGTTCGATAAATAGACCCCAGTCCGCAGAAGCTTATGTTATAGTCATAGAGTCCCGTGGCACCCTAAAAAAGTGCTTTATATATGTTCTCAACCAGGCGTAGTCGCGTTAAGACGAGCATCAGGTTTTATTTAACCTGACAAACATATAACCCGTCCTTATAAATTTGGTTACAAAGTGTTAACATTAAGTCATTATTGTCTGCCTAGATATACCAAAGCAAAGTGAAAACGTAATGTAAACGTGGGCAAGAAGGCTG
Organism: Grapholita molesta; assembly: GCA_022674325.2. NCBI lineage: Eukaryota > Metazoa > Arthropoda > Insecta > Lepidoptera > Tortricidae > Grapholita > Grapholita molesta. The sequence goes on along the minus strand of CP053120.2, from coordinate 24,219,908 downwards.
CATTTCGTGTGTACTTTTTTATTTTAATTGTAATCTTGAATGTAGGGCAAGGTTGGTGCGTTCGAATAACATTAAAATAGAACAAATAACTTGAAGCACGCACACTTAAGTGTTTGTTGAGCGCTCGTAGCCTTTAAGATTACTTGTATTTTTTCCGAGCTATTAAACTTACTTGCGTTTAATTGCACGGCAATAAGTCTTGTTACAAATATTTCAATAATTTATATCAACATTAACAACTAATTTGACTAAGACATACAAGTTTATATTAATACACCATATTGCTAATGCACATTAATATCTGTATGTATACATTTATTCCATCTTATGGCGGTTTCCGGTAGTCAGGTTGGAAACCAAATTCTTAAATCCCTGCAAACGGAAACCTTGACCTAAAGGCTATGCTCAGTTGCCGTTAGTCCTAGGCAGCTTTAATTTGGTATATATGAACATGTAAATCGATCACGCAGACAAAGTGGTAAAAATGTAGTATTTTTTGGGTACCTGTGGGGGGTAATATTTTTTAGGTTATAACCCGAAAGTGGTGTTGTTACATAGGTATTGAAAAAACAATAGTAGTTTGCTATAATCATTTTGTAATCAAGTGAATAGCTTCGGAAATAATCGCTTGGAAGTTAAAATAATGTCCCATCATCCCCCTTTTAACTTTTTAAACCCTAAAAATATGAAAAAATGAACAAAATACAGCTCAATAATATCTCTATATTAATAATGTACGAGTATATTCTACTATTAGGCTGCAATTAGTTACTTGTAAACGGTTAATTAATTTTGAAATAGTAGTATAAACGAAAAATGCAGGGCTGTTAGAGGAAATATTTTAATGAAAAAATATATGTAGGTAGTGCGAGAACGACATTAGCAGTCGGTGCTATCAATGGACCTCGCCTTTAACCCACTGACCCAGTTTCGCGGGAGACTTACATCGTCAAGCGCCGCCATTACACGCACGTAACCAATAACTACCATCTACACATAAATCACTAAAGTATACCTTTAAACTTCATTTATGTGTTTCCCAAAAATAACTTGCAAATCAACGCCAAATAATTACAGCCATACGGCATAAAACATCTTAATATTCATAATATTTTAACTAATTGTACTCAACTATCAATTTTACATACTCTGTTGTTTATCTGCTATCTTCACTTGTCTATAGGTATAATGCAGATTCTATTGTGTCATCAAAAGACGCAAAGTTAGGTTCTAAATTCTTGTAGTGTTCTTCAAAAAAGGAGTGTAAAGGTTCTTAAAGGGTAGGCAACGTGCATGTGAATCCTCTGGAGCTGCAGGCGTCTATAGACTACGGTAACTGCTTACCACCAGGCGGGCCGTATGCTTGGAAAATAAGCATACCGTCGTTTTATAAAAAAAACCTGCAACGATATTATATTCTAAGGAACATAATGTCAACATTGTAGTCCATGTTTGAGAAAAAGTAGGTACCAGGTAGACACACGTACATATCTCATTTATAATGAAAATTAAATTAATTGATTATTAAATATGAATATTACTTGTACATGTCGTCATTGATGCATACCCATTATGTTCGAATTCATTTATCTCGGGCACGGGTGTTTTCCGTAAACTGCGACCAGAAACTACCGGAGACTGGGTAGCACTCATCGTGGTCAGCATTAAACCCGCCCTGCTGCTGGGGGGACCCATGTAGTGGGCATCCGTTACTGAAGTTTTGAAACATTACTTAGCCTAAGTAGCTGTGGGCTTTGTGATACATGTAAACGTCTGATTATTTATATGAAGTGATCCGTAATATCTACAAACTGGAAGGATTCATAGACCTTCGGCTACTAAATGTCTTGCACTGCACTAATAATAAATTATCGTGGCCGGAGTTCGATCAACGTGGTATTAATATATATAAATTTTTGATTAGAATTGATTGAAACCAACGTTGCAGCCATGACGTCAGAATTCCCGACCACTTTCCACATTACATTCATCTGTTTTTAGCGGTGTTGGAACAATTATTAACATAGGTAAATAAAAATAATTATTTAGGGACAATTTTATACAAATCGACCTAGTCCTACGGTAAGCTCAGTAAGGCTTGTGTTGTAGGTACTAGACGATATATATATAATAGATATATACATATAAATACTTAAATACATAGAAAACACCCATGACTCAGGAACAAATATCTGTGCTCATCACACAAATAAATGCCCCGACTGGGAATCGAACCCAGGACCATCGGCTTCATAGGCAGGGTCACTAGCAACTAGGCCAGACCGGTCGTCAACAGGTTTTACATATCTTTAACGCATTTTTTCCCTTATTCCATATCTTCTATATTCAATCTAAGGTAACGGGTATTTTACTCTGGTGACTTCTGAAATCTCTAAGTTTATAAATGCAAATAGAAGTATATGTATATTTGCAATTTACATGTATAACACGTTCGCTGCGTCATTAGGTCGATCGACCCCTACACGAGTATGGTTAACTGCGATGTTAACTGCCGCAGCACAAAATTTTATTTGTTAAGATATGTACAGTCAGCGGCAGAAGTTGCTATGCGGGCCAGCTGTTCAGAATGATCTTGACATGCCGTTATTCTCTCAATATAATGTGAGCGCCAGGATCCCGGCAGTTCTCTATTCGTTGCGGCTTTTCGTTGAATACACGGGTCTCGACTACGGTCGTAGCGCGTAGCGAATGGTGGCACTATGTCTTGGTAATTTTGATCACTTTACCGTCTTAGCTCCTTTTGCCGCTGACTACCTACATGTCACAAGGTTTTAAAAAAGCAAATACGGTAGACAAAATCTGGGGACGGACGAATTTTAAAAACCTATTTTAAGCCGGCCACATTCTGATGGTTCAATAAAATTTATTCGGATGACGGCCAGTCTCAGTGACCTGACACAAATCGGTTGGCGTCAACAACTGCGGCATACTTTGACGCTGAAATTACCTAATTTACGCTGAGCATGGAATGTTTGGAGAGGTACCATATATTAACACGCAAAATGTAGAATGGTAATGGTACGAAAATAATACGCAGTCTATTCACAACACTTATAATTTTTTTTTTTCAAATGAGCTTTTATTTTTTCATCATACATTAAGTATGTCTGAATAAAGAAGACACCGTCACTTGTTTAACGGTGTCTATTGTGCCAAAAAATGCTTTATTGAAAAAAAGTTGTCTATTGCATGGTAATCCTGCAAGTAGCTGAAGTAGCACTTAAAGGAACATAACGAGAGTAAGCGTCATAAGACAATATTATCATCTAGCCGCCCGGAGACCTATAAAAAGTACTCCCATTGAATGCCATTTTGAATTTTAATTATGACACATATAGTTGCATTTCGCCTGGCAAATTTTTGACCTCTGGGCTGCTAGAGGTTATTCTGTCTAACCTCTGAGTAATTCTCTGGCTACTTACCTACTCGTAAATATCTAATTCCTAATATTGATAGGAGCAGTTAATTATTAGTTTGCGCCGTGTCTGCCGTTTCAACCGTATTAGTTCCAAACTGCAGAACATTTTTTTACTGATAGGTTAATACAGTGATATGGATATTAATAGATAAACGGAATGCACTTAAACCTCGTTCACAAATAAGCTGGTTCCGTCGAAGACTACAAGTACCTTTTTTTGCCTCCTCCCAGCCCCGGGGTAGGGTCTTACGTAGGAATCGTAGCTATGGTCGGAATTAATGTCTTTCCCATACGCAAAACAATAGCAGTCCCGACAATTAAGAGGCATACGCGGCGTAGAGACCTTTCGACAGTTAAATGAAATGTAAGGTTGTGTATTTATGTGTTTACCTTAAAATGATTATTAGATATTCATTTTACAGAAGTATTAAACTTCTATAAAATGAATATCCAATAATCTTACATATTATTGTATAGTTTTACTTTAAACACACCTTTGATAGAAATTAAGATACCTATACACCACGTTGGAAGAGTGGAGTCTCTTAGCACAAGTATATCATTTACTTAAAAAGAGGCTCCTACCTGTGATATTGTAATACTTATAAGCTAATATTAAAAAAGTGAAACCAACTTCACCAGCTTAAATTTCGTAGGAAAATGAAATACCAGATGTGACGTACAGAATTTTGGACAGGGCTCATAAGAAAAAGCCACAGTCGCATTAAAGTATTCGTACTCAGGCAAGTTGGGATGCTCTTATTATATTAAAATGAAGGGAGTTGCGGCAACTGATGCAAATCTTGTGACGTTGTGACTGCTCTTACCCGAGTCAGTCTCAACATGTTTTTTAATTGGTAATGGTAATAAGTACCTAAACAAGAAGGTGTCGAAATAGAAAACCTTAGTCTTCTTTTTCAACAAATCTTCAATGTCAGAAAAATACATTTGTTTTATAAATAATGAATTTGAAAAAATAGGGTTTTTTTTTCAAATAAAGTGAAAAAGTTTAAAAAGTCACCGTGTTATTAGACTAAAGGTAACTCTGTAATTAGATATTTCATAAACATTTATCTGTACAAAAGTTAATTAAGGAGCAAAAAGAGGCTCTCCTCGTATGGTGCAATTTTTTTTTTAATATGTAACCGTGGCGGCTCAAAGGCCGTTTATTATATCTACACAGTGACGAATTGTAGATCTCTGCGTATGATCATTAAGCAAAAATCAACGGTATGGGTGTTTTAAAATGAGCCAAACCCTGAAGTTACTCGTGCAAAAGTTCAAACAACACACACGATTTGGAGGTACCTCAAACAGTGGCGAAAGTGCTTCAAAAATTGGTTCGCGAATGCAAAAGTGCATTGATCATCAATTAGAATACTTTGAATAACAATAAAACCATATTCAGCCATGTACGTTTTTTCATTTCTGGATATAAATGTAGCAGCCCTCGTACCAATATGACAATATAGTATTCACTTAAGAAAACTCAAAGAGCATGACAGCGACGCTATGCCGGCACACCGTTGCAGTCGAAGGCAGTGTTACTCAACCCTATACGTGGAGTCACTTGGTAGGCGCGGTGCCCCCTCAGTCCAGACCAAGCTAACAATGCGGCCGCAGTTACGAAATCTACGACACGTTGCTAAAAAAAATGTAGTAGTAACTCCTAATGTTTGCGTGTGAAATGTCAAAAAGGTATTGCGCCCGATAATAGGCATCTTTATCTCGCAAAAGGGTTAGTAATGGTTATAATCCTATGTAAAAACTTAATAATATAAAAATAACTGGAAGTACACAATTTACACTTAACAAGCTGAGTCAAGCTAAATCTACTATTAAGCGATGGTCATTTGTTAGTATACATCTTTGTAAATTTCCATTTTTTTTACAGGTTTTCAGGTGTATGATAATTGATATAATAGTACCTATATTGTTTAACAAGGGTCTAAAGTAGGCCATACTCGTATTACCATAAGACAGTAATTTTCTGAGGTTTGTTCGAGGGATAATATGGCTTTTAGACAAAAGTAACATACTCAACTTTTCACTTAAATTGCGAAAAAAAATAAAAATAATTCTGTTTTATTCACGCGCACCGACTTCTAAGGCAAAAATGTGTTTAATTTGATGGTAATTGTATTTTTAACTGCTTTTTAACACCTCATCTTTTGAGAAAATAATTGCGTTTATTGGTCAATTTGAATTTTGTTGTTTTGAATAAAGTTTTTTTTAATGACTTCAATTTTTTAAACAGTATACCAACCTATATACTTACGCACAAAAACAACCAACGTTCCTATAAACTTCGATATGTGTCGTGGTTGGTGGATTTAATATGATAAAGTGTTCTTATTAGCCACTATAAATCTTTTTGCAAATCAGTAATTTGTACACTCAATATTTTCCCTAGTGGCTAAATGTACTACTTTAGGCCGCCTAGGTAACCATAATATGACACACTTTTAGACCATGAGAAGTGAAAAATATATTAATGTTTGATGCCTGTGAATCATTTAGTAGTTTGGTACTCGTACAAATCAATTTAGAATAGTCGAGATGGCGTCCGGTTTTTGTGTATTCAAAACGACAGCGCCGCTATCTGTGTCAAGGTGCGGATCAGCTCTTGCGCAAGTCGTTTTTAATGCTCCGCCCGGTTGCGAGGTAATTAATTCGTTTCGGAGTGTCGTAACAAGCTATACTCTGTATAGTTTTCGTTTGTTTTAATTCAAGAGTTTTATGCCAGTAAATTAAGTATCAGAATAATTATAGATAAAAATATATTGAATACTAACAGCCATTAAAAAAAAAACATGTACCTACGCGTTAAGGTGATGTAGACGAATACCAGCGGGGCTGTAGTCCAGCACTGCTGGAATTCTATAGAGCAATCGACAACAGTCGATAGCCGCAAAGTATTGGTAACCTAGTTAAAATCGGCAATTTTTTTTATTTCTCACTACATTTATTTGCTTTTCAGGTTTCTGATGAAACATTATCAGAAATGTATCAGCTTCGGCTATATCACAAAATTATATTATATGCAGGTCACGAGACAAAAAGAAATAATAAAAAGACTGGGCAACAATGTACCTTAAGAGCCCGGTGGCCATGCTCTCGATAGCTCTCCTTAGATGGCTCAGCAGCAGACTAGGTCGAGGAGAACCACTACGATGTCAGTGTCATAACGTCATGCTCCGCGGCGCGAATGCACTCAACGTTTAATATACATTACAACTTTTAACTACACTTCAATTATGTTTAGCGAACATAAGCTGTATTGTAACTGTATTTGAACATGTTACCATGATATATGAACAGTGTTGTTATATATGGTACGAGTCACGCTGTGTGGTCACCCGCACTGTTTGCTTGCAATTAAACGATTATTTAAGGTCAGGTATAGGAGTGTTTTCGAGTGCGGCATCGAGTCTATTTTATAATAAAAATACTCGTACACGATATTGGTTGTTAATGTACAGGTATATAAGCATTTGTATGCTTCCATAATCACGCCGTCATTATAAATACTCGAAATGAAAAATACGATATGCTATTAATATATACATATTTAAGTAAGTGACTAGGAATGTCTTTTTAGTTGCCTGGAAGTTCAAAAGTCATTGATGTGTACATAATCAGTAATCACCATTATCAAATATATCATTTGATATTTAAAATATATCATGACTTTACTTTTTAATATATTGAATAATGGAAGCTAATTTGCTTTTAATTTAAGGTAGTAAATTACATTAAAAACAGAAAAAACTTGACTACACTAAAGACTACTAAAATTTAAAAATTATTGTGAGCCTATTGTGTCCCACTGCTGGGCAAAGGCCTCCCCCCTCTTCCTCCAATCGTCCCGGTTTTGAGCTACATCTGGCCAGTCTCTCAAAAAGGAGTCCAAGTTATCCCGCCATCGCCGACGGGGTCTGCCGGATCCCCGGTTTGACTCGTGGGGCACCCACTCCGTGGTTAACTTGGCCCACAAGTCATTCGGCATGCGGCAGACATGACCAGCCCAGTCCCACTTTAACTTGGCCGCTTTTCGAGCTACATCCTCTATTTGAGTTTTTGAGCGCAGCGTGGTGTTCCGGATGCGATCCCTGAGTTTCACACCTAATATGCTGCGCTCCATAGCTCTCTGGCAAACCCCGAGTTTAGACTTCTGAGCTTCCGTCAAAGACCAAGTCTGAGCACCATAGGTGAGGACTGGAAGTATGCACATGTCCATGAGCCTACGTTTGAGTGACAGAGGTAGGTCGCCTTTCATTAGGTGTTTCATGGCCCAATAGCTCTTCCAGGCGTTCTCTGTCCGTCTGATGACCTCTTTTTCTTGTCGCGCCTGGAAAGAGACTATTTGGCCCAAATAAAGATATTCTTGGACATATGCAATATGCTCTCCATTTACCTCAATCCTACGTTTTGTGCCGTTAGTCATGACTTTGGTCTTCGACATATTCATCTGAAGTCCAACCTCGAGACTTGCGTTGCTGAGGTCTTCTAGCATATGATGTAGCTCGGATGCCGTTGAGGAAAAAAGGACAATGTCATCGGCGAAGCGAAGGTTTGTTAACCTTTTTTCGCCAATAACCAGCCCCCTTTCTCCCCAACGCGGCGCAAGCTTCCGGAAGACATGTTCTAATGTGCTGGTAAAAAGTTTCGGCGATAGCGGATCCCCTTGTTTTACTCCCTTTTGTACTTCGAAGGACGGACCAGAAGACTGTAATTTTATGTCAGCTGTGCTATGATTTAAAAAACTACTTATAAAATAAATAAATACAACTAAATTTAATTGAAATTAAATTCTAAATCTAGCCCTCTAGGCAAGTGAAATCACATAATGTTAATGATTATATTGATTCTAAATTGTTCCTTGAGATTTTAGTTATATCTGAATGACTTTGATGGGCTAAGCAAACCTCTTTTTCTCTGGGTTGTGTACCTACTGGCAGTCAGTATCGTTAAGTTACTCATATTCGTAGTAGCAGTAGAAAGTAATTTATTTTTCTACTTTGGTTGCTACTAACTTGACTGAGGACATGAGGTTTAGTCCCAGATTTACTTGGAAACGGCTTTGGCGAACACCGTATGTTTTTTTGTGCTGATTGGGTATTGATTATGAGTTTACTTGATCATTGAAAAATGTTAATGTTTAGCACATGGTTTTTAGCAAATAACGCAAATTACATGTTTTATACTTTATCTATTCTGTAACCAACTTACTGTTTGCTTAATATAATTTTCGCTACAATATAGTGGCGTGTGTACAACAACCTGTGCAAGGTTGCACACACAGACACTCAAATACTACTTTCCATTTATTATAATAACTATACTTCTCAGACTATCACAAATCAGTATCAAGTCTCAACAAGTGCCAAGTGAGAATGTCATTTGGCATCGCTGCCACATATACATGTGCTGAACATGTTATTGTGCCGATGAAAACTGCGTCCTCTTATCCATCTTGCCACATACATGACTTGTGACTCTGTTCAGCCAAAAATTGTCATTTTATGTCATATACATACTATTTAACTAGACGGAGCGTGGTAATAATAATACCACGATAGAACAGGTATGGCAAAGTCCTTGTCACTAACGCATATTTTTGTTCCCCTTCAAACTGAACCCTTCAGAATTGTCTAAGTTGGAGGGAATACAATTGGAGTTTTCTTGTGTTTTCAACTGAAGTTGCGTTAATTAATACAGAATAAACTAGTATTTTTGTTATAAAGAGTGGCTCTGTAAAGCAAAACTATTTAGAATTGTTACATTTGGTCTGCAAAAGCCAAAATATCATTGTCCCTTACTGGCGTTCGCGGATGCGTTCTCTAGTCTTTATTCCTCTTAGTTTTAAGTATAATAAATATTTTATCTTATATGGAGGGTTGCGTGCACAGTAGAGGCTAGCAACTGCAGCAAGAGACACCTGTTTACTACAGTGATAATATCACACACAAGTTGCCAGATTAGTCTACTAGATGGCAGACCCTGTATTCTCAAGAGTAAATCTCCAATAGTAGGGGGCACGCAGCACTACCTGTTTCCATTTAGATGTATTATTACTTTGTATGACTTAGGTATATTTGTATAAGAGTCCCTGGAAAAGTGGAAACTCAAAAAAAGTTTTAAAAATTTACGAAATACAAAATGTTAAATTATAAAAATTTGACTTTACAGGTTGCCTTTTCATAGCATAACTTTGAAAAAATTCTACCATTATTTGGCAGTTCTAAGGGCGCGCTGAAAGTTTTGAATGAGTAACCGACCTCGGTTCTAATTAAGATGGCTTTATACATTCAAATCCTTTATGAAGGCAAGAAGTTGAGAATGGCCAGACAAAATAGAACCATATTTTTATACCTAAATATAAATACACGTATTTACCACTGCTTCCTAACACTAATATAGTAATTTCCAATGTCTGTGCTAAGGCATGACCTCATCACCTCAGTAATATTGTGAGTGCGACACTATCACTGAATTGAAATTCTTTCTGTGCAAATATTTTAATATTTTCATACTTTATTTTGTGATGTTAATAATCAATGAATAAAAACTATCGCAATTGGTCTGGAATAAACTAATTTTAATTTATAAAATGGCCTCTCTCTAATCCTTATATCTGATGGCTCCAAACATCTAAACACGCCTGGCAATAAGCCAACATAGTGGATTTCGTTTTTGAGGCCAATTCCTCCAGTTTACCTAGTATGGTATAATATTATTTGTAATATTTTGATAATAAAATATGAAAAAATGCTATGTTAACTTGAAACAAATATCTAAAATAAGGCAGAAAATAATAATAGAAATGAAAATCAAAAAGTTATATAGAAAAATCTATTCCTGCGTGTCGGCTGAGATTAAAATCCTAGATCTGCTTTGAAAAGTAAAACAAATTTTACCAACGCCACGACTATGTGCCTTGACTAAGGGTTCTAATTTCGGCTTTACTTTACTCTCGATAAATGTCAGGCGTTTTGACGATTCAGTTGAAAAGAAAATAATTTACAGTAAGTTGATCGATACTTCCCAAAGGCCCCGTGAGACTACTGTTTTCGATGATTTCAATTTGCTTATTTAAAGGATATGCGACTTACTTGTTGGTTGTGAACGTTTCTTTTTATATATTGTATGTATATTATGATCGTGCTCAGTCTATTATATAGCTTAGATACGAGTGGGTTAAGCTGGCTAATGTATCGATGATTCGTGCAGTGTGTAAAAATACTACTGAAAGTGAATATCGACATTTTTTCCACATACTCGTATTAATTTCGATAATTTGAAAAATAATTAATTTAAAAATTATGTTTCAATCAATCTTTGTGTGTGTTATGGCTCCATTGATGGTGTCGATGATTCCGCCAACGTTAAAATTATGTTTATTTAACGGTTGTTCACATATTATTGAGACATTTGCTCATATTTATATGACAGGCGATATGAGTAGGTATATATTTTTGATGAAGAAATTTGTACTTTTGGTGCCTTGGAACTGTATCCTTTGGTTTTATAGTTGTGACTTTGGTTTTCGATAGAGTACCGAGTTTACTATCTGTGCATCTAGTTCGCACTAAAATAGTCCCAGCGAACTTGACGTACGGAACCCTCTCCACTAGGCATATTTTTTTATGTAAGTGTTATTATTACTTCGGTATTATTTAAACATCGATATTAGGTATATTTTGATATTACTATGATTTTCCCAGATCGGCACAGGCCACAGTTAGGCAGCAAAACAAAAGTTTTGCACCTTGTCTGCTAAAAGGTGAACTATTAGAATGAGTATTTCTGAAAATATTTTCATTTTATTAAACAACGTTTAAAACGCGAACACCTATTGTTTTTCAAATACTTACTTTTTTCTCTGTCACACTCATGACGTCTTAATTGGAGGAAAACATAAATATGCCCGAAATTTTCGAACTTCTCGAAACTATAAGGGTTCCTAGCTGACTACGGAACCCTAAAAAGGTTCTTAGATTGTCAACTTCGCAATGAAATAATTGGAGCTCTCGTGTTCGGGGCTGCTCCCTCTTTGTGGCACTCTCAATGGCAAGCTATTTAAGGAAATTTTAGAAAATTGATTCCTGAAATCTGGGTGTGCCTGTCCTAAGATGGTTTGTTTTGCTATTTTCTTTTCATTCGGCATATCTAGTTGAATCCATTGCCGTTTTTTTTATTAAGACATTTTTAAATGTCTTTGACTATGCAACTTTGCTGCCCTTACTTTTCTAAAATACACTTACAGGGAGATAAACGTAAAATCAATTGTATCCAAAGTAATATTATAAATGCGAAAGTGCGTCTATTCGTTTGTCCGTCTTTAACGGCAAAACGGAGCGAGTAAATGACGTGATTTTTTAAGTGGAGGTAGTTGACGGGATGGAGAGTGACATAGGCTACTTTTCCAGCGGGAAACATCTCATTCCCACGACAGGAAGACTCAATATGTTACATTTTCCTCTAACCATGCGAGTGAAGCCGCGGGCATCATCCCTTATATATAAACAGTCATAATATTAATAGTTACTATTATTCTGAATATGTATAAGTATTCAATTTTCATAGTATATAAAACAGTCTTATGATATACAACACACAGCCTCGACCATTGATGGTGGTGGGTACCTAAGTTCCATTAAGAAAGTAAAATTAATGTATGATAAGTAAATGTTGTATGTTCTTAAGAACATACGAAATCTTAACTTTGCTGATTTCATTTTAGTTTTGATTTTCTCGTTAGTTTACATTCAATAATCTCAATTATAGTAATGTAACAAGTTTTGAGCCTTTGTTATCTGACAAATAGCTTTCAACATGATATAAAACATCCTGTATAGCTTGTTAACCTTTACCGAAAATTTTGTCAGACAATAAAACATTAGACATGACACTCTCATGTTCATCATCATATCAGCCGAAGGACGTCCATTGCTGGAGATAGACCTCCCCCTAAGCGATCCACAGTCAACGAACTAGTAATACTATAGAAGCCTGACTCGAGCTCAAAATGACCCCACGGCTAGTGTGCCGCGAACGATTGACTGAGCCACGGCGGAGTTTGACAGCTTTAGTAGTACAGAAGCTTTCTATGACATAAGATGTCAGCTAATATAAAATTGTTAAATTAAAAAACCATATAAAATGCTTTCTTCTGCGGTAAAATGGTACCTGAACAACTCCACAAAAATACAAGAAAATCTATGGGATCCATTGGAATGTGTAAGTTTAACCCTGAAGAAGATAAACAATTATTTAAAGTAACATATTGATATATAGACTAATACGCTGAAATGTCGTAACTCTATACTAGTTTTATAATGACTTATGCCTTTATGATACTGAGTGACAAAATGGTGATAATTTTATGCAACATTTCTACTAGTAAGTAAACTATTAATTTTATGTTCAAGTAACGAGCAATTCCTATTGTATGTTTATATTTAAAAACGCAAATGGGTGAATTGCAAAAAATGTACGTAAAACAATGGAATATTCACAAAAAAGTGACACATAATGATGAACGTTACACAAAGAAAATTATAAAGACCGTTCCATATTGAAATTTATACATACACGGACAGGGCGAAACTATTAAGAGTTCCTAGTAAACTACTAAAACCTTAAAACATTATTGTCATATTTAATCGGTTAAATTTTGGAGAATATATATAGTAAGAAACTTATTTCAAACCATTTGTTAAACAATCTTATTTTGAAAGGTACACAGTATATTATCAATGTGAACGAACCTTTTAGGTAAAAATCTTTGTGTTACGTCACACAAAAACACACAATGGAAGTCAAAATCGACGCCGCCATATACCTAATCGCGTGTAAAATGAAATTAACCTCGAATTCAGGAATTCGCAAATTCCATGCCAATTGCCGCGTAATTTATCTATAGTATAATGAGGAAACAGTAGTAAAAAACAGTTAACTTATCTGTTTTAACTGCTATCCAAATTTCCAATTTTTTTGCGACAAAACATTGAAACACAACTTTTCTCCCCACAGCTCGAAAACCAATATGGCTGACGACACGTGCGTTGGCGCAGTCGTAGATTTAGTGTTCCCAGAAGTAATAATATAACGAATGCGTTCATATTTTGTCTATAAACGCGTGAAATAGCGTAACACAAGTGTGTAACACAATGGAACGAAATCTGTCCCCGATCTTCAACACACGATTAATAAAAAAAAAATATGTTGAATCCTTTTAAAACCATTTGAATACAAGTATTAGTTTGTATTAAAGACATATATTTAAAAAAAACACGCTAAATCTACTTATAGATAAAGTTATGATTTTTTATTAACAGTGGAGTGTTGCGAGGACATATGCATTTTGTATGGGAGAAAAAATATACCTTTTCATAATTATTTTTTTAAATACTTTTTAAGCAATATTGTACTGTTACAGTGTAAAATTTCTATTAGCATTTAAGTGACAACATATTAAAGAGTGGTTAAAATGAGTGTAAATGTACTATTTATTTTTTTACAGATATTTTAATGTTGAAGACATTTCATGGTTGTGGAAAGTACACTTTTTTTGATATTCACCCAAATACCTACGCTATAAATCTGCTGCTGGTAAACTTTTCGTCATAATCATTCTAGTTTCCCGGAGGCCGCGGAAAGGATTTATTATAAATTATATTTTTCACGGAATTTAATTTTCTGCCCAAATGGGCAATCATTGAATTGTCGTTAGAGATTCGCGATGCCTTAAGGTCGAAAATTGTATTTCAGTAATAGGATTGAAATACTTACTATCTGTCAAAAAAAGTTTTAAAAATTTACGAAATACAAAATGTTAAATTATAAAAATTTGACTTTACAGGTTGCCTTTTCATAGCATAACTTTGAAAAAATTCTACCATTATTTGGCAGTTCTAAGGGCGCGCTGAAAGTTTTGAATGAGTAACCGACCTCGGTTCTAATTAAGATGGCTTTATACATTCAAATCCTTTATGAAGGCAAGAAGTTGAGAATGGCCAGACAAAATAGAACCATATTTTTATACCTAAATATAAATACACGTATTTACCACTGCTTCCTAACACTAATATAGTAATTTCCAATGTCTGTGCTAAGGCATGACCTCATCACCTCAGTAATATTGTGAGTGCGACACTATCACTGAATTGAAATTCTTTCTGTGCAAATATTTTAATATTTTCATACTTTATTTTGTGATGTTAATAATCAATGAATAAAAACTATCGCAATTGGTCTGGAATAAACTAATTTTAATTTATAAAATGGCCTCTCTCTAATCCTTATATCTGATGGCTCCAAACATCTAAACACGCCTGGCAATAAGCCAACATAGTGGATTTCGTTTTTGAGGCCAATTCCTCCAGTTTACCTAGTATGGTATAATATTATTTGTAATATTTTGATAATAAAATATGAAAAAATGCTATGTTAACTTGAAACAAATATCTAAAATAAGGCAGAAAATAATAATAGAAATGAAAATCAAAAAGTTATATAGAAAAATCTATTCCTGCGTGTCGGCTGAGATTAAAATCCTAGATCTGCTTTGAAAAGTAAAACAAATTTTACCAACGCCACGACTATGTGCCTTGACTAAGGGTTCTAATTTCGGCTTTACTTTACTCTCGATAAATGTCAGGCGTTTTGACGATTCAGTTGAAAAGAAAATAATTTACAGTAAGTTGATCGATACTTCCCAAAGGCCCCGTGAGACTACTGTTTTCGATGATTTCAATTTGCTTATTTAAAGGATATGCGACTTACTTGTTGGTTGTGAACGTTTCTTTTTATATATTGTATGTATATTATGATCGTGCTCAGTCTATTATATAGCTTAGATACGAGTGGGTTAAGCTGGCTAATGTATCGATGATTCGTGCAGTGTGTAAAAATACTACTGAAAGTGAATATCGACATTTTTTCCACATACTCGTATTAATTTCGATAATTTGAAAAATAATTAATTTAAAAATTATGTTTCAATCAATCTTTGTGTGTGTTATGGCTCCATTGATGGTGTCGATGATTCCGCCAACGTTAAAATTATGTTTATTTAACGGTTGTTCACATATTATTGAGACATTTGCTCATATTTATATGACAGGCGATATGAGTAGGTATATATTTTTGATGAAGAAATTTGTACTTTTGGTGCCTTGGAACTGTATCCTTTGGTTTTATAGTTGTGACTTTGGTTTTCGATAGAGTACCGAGTTTACTATCTGTGCATCTAGTTCGCACTAAAATAGTCCCAGCGAACTTGACGTACGGAACCCTCTCCACTAGGCATATTTTTTTATGTAAGTGTTATTATTACTTCGGTATTATTTAAACATCGATATTAGGTATATTTTGATATTACTATGATTTTCCCAGATCGGCACAGGCCACAGTTAGGCAGCAAAACAAAAGTTTTGCACCTTGTCTGCTAAAAGGTGAACTATTAGAATGAGTATTTCTGAAAATATTTTCATTT
Source organism: Grapholita molesta (assembly GCA_022674325.2). Lineage (NCBI taxonomy): Eukaryota > Metazoa > Arthropoda > Insecta > Lepidoptera > Tortricidae > Grapholita > Grapholita molesta. Next base: position 24,203,967 of record CP053120.2, on the reverse strand, counting down.
TATTAAACAACGTTTAAAACGCGAACACCTATTGTTTTTCAAATACTTACTTTTTTCTCTGTCACACTCATGACGTCTTAATTGGAGGAAAACATAAATATGCCCGAAATTTTCGAACTTCTCGAAACTATAAGGGTTCCTAGCTGACTACGGAACCCTAAAAAGGTTCTTAGATTGTCAACTTCGCAATGAAATAATTGGAGCTCTCGTGTTCGGGGCTGCTCCCTCTTTGTGGCACTCTCAATGGCAAGCTATTTAAGGAAATTTTAGAAAATTGATTCCTGAAATCTGGGTGTGCCTGTCCTAAGATGGTTTGTTTTGCTATTTTCTTTTCATTCGGCATATCTAGTTGAATCCATTGCCGTTTTTTTTATTAAGACATTTTTAAATGTCTTTGACTATGCAACTTTGCTGCCCTTACTTTTCTAAAATACACTTACAGGGAGATAAACGTAAAATCAATTGTATCCAAAGTAATATTGTAAATGCGAAAGTGCGTCTATTCGTTTGTCCGTCTTTAACGGCAAAACGGAGCGAGTAAATGACGTGATTTTTTAAGTGGAGGTAGTTGACGGGATGGAGAGTGACATAGGCTACTTTTTCCAGCGGGGAAACATCTCATTCCCACGACGGGAAGACTCAATATGTTACATTTTCCTCTAACCATGCGAGTGAAGCCGCGGGCATCATCCCTTATATATAAACAGTCATAATATTAATAGTTACTATTATTCTGAATATGTATAAGTATTCAATTTTCATAGTATATAAAACAGTCTTATGATATACAACACACAGCCTCGACCATTGATGGTGGTGGGTACCTAAGTTCCATTAAGAAAGTAAAATTAATGTATGATAAGTAAATGTTGTATGTTCTTAAGAACATACGAAATCTTAACTTTGCTGATTTCATTTTAGTTTTGATTTTCTCGTTAGTTTACATTCAATAATCTCAATTATAGTAATGTAACAAGTTTTGAGCCTTTGTTATCTGACAAATAGCTTTCAACATGATATAAAACATCCTGTATAGCTTGTTAACCTTTACCGAAAATTTTGTCAGACAATAAAACATTAGACATGACACTCTCATGTTCATCATCATATCAGCCGAAGGACGTCCATTGCTGGAGATAGACCTCCCCCTAAGCGATCCACAGTCAACGAACTAGTAATACTATAGAAGCCTGACTCGAGCTCAAAAATGACCCCACGGCTAGTGTGCCGCGAACGATTGACTGAGCCACGGCGGAGTTTGACAGCTTTAGTAGTACAGAAGCTTTCTATGACATAAGATGTCAGCTAATATAAAATTGTTAAATTAAAAAACCATATAAAATGCTTTCTTCTGCGGTAAAATGGTACCTGAACAACTCCACAAAAATACAAGAAAATCTATGGGATCCATTGGAATGTGTAAGTTTAACCCTGAAGAAGATAAACAATTATTTAAAGTAACATATTGATATATAGACTAATACGCTGAAATGTCGTAACTCTATACTAGTTTTATAATGACTTATGCCTTTATGATACTGAGTGACAAAATGGTGATAATTTTATGCAACATTTCTACTAGTAAGTAAACTATTAATTTTATGTTCAAGTAACGAGCAATTCCTATTGTATGTTTATATTTAAAAACGCAAATGGGTGAATTGCAAAAAAAATGTACGTAACACAATGGAATATTCACAAAAAAGTGACACATAATGATGAACGTTACACAAAGAAAATTATAAAGACCGTTCCATATTGAAATTTATACATACACGGACAGGGCGAAACTATTAAGAGTTCCTAGTAAACTACTAAAACCTTAAAACATTATTGTCATATTTAATCGGTTAAATTTTGGAGAATATATATAGTAAGAAACTTATTTCAAACCATTTGTTAAACAATCTTATTTTGAAAGGTACACAGTATATTATCAATGTGAACGAACCTTTTTAGGTAAAAATCTTTGTGTTACGTCACACAAAAACACACAATGGAAGTCAAAATCGACGCCGCCATATACCTAATCGCGTGTAAAATGAAATTAACCTCGAATTCAGGAATTCGCAAATTCCATGCCAATTGCCGCGTAATTTATCTATAGTATAATGAGGAAACAGTAGTAAAAAACAGTTAACTTATCTGTTTTAACTGCTATCCAAATTTCCAATTTTTTTGCGACAAAACATTGAAACACAACTTTTCTCCCCACAGCTCGAAAACCAATATGGCTGACGACACGTGCGTTGGCGCAGTCGTAGATTTAGTGTTCCCAGAAGTAATAATATAACGAATGCGTTCATATTTTGTCTATAAACGCGTGAAATAGCGTAACACAAGTGTGTAACACAATGGAACGAAATCTGTCCCCGATCTTCAACACACGATTAATAAAAAAAAAATATGTTGAATCCTTTTAAAACCATTTGAATACAAGTATTAGTTTGTATTAAAGACATATATTTAAAAAACACGCTAAATCTACTTATAGATAAAGTTATGATTTTTATTAACAGTGGAGTGTTGCGAGGACATATGCATTTTGTATGGGAGAAAAAATATACCTTTTCATAATTATTTTTTTAAATACTTTTTAAGCAATATTGTACTGTTACAGTGTAAAATTTCTATTAGCATTTAAGTGACAACATATTAAAGAGTGGTTAAAATGAGTGTAAATGTACTATTTATTTTTTTACAGATATTTTAATGTTGAAGACATTTCATGGTTGTGGAAAGTACACTTTTTTTGATATTCACCCAAATACCTACGCTATAAATCTGCTGCTGGTAAACTTTTCGTCATAATCATTCTAGTTTCCCGGAGGCCGCGGAAAGGATTTATTATAAATTATATTTTTCACGGAATTTAATTTTCTGCCCAAATGGGCAATCATTGAATTGTCGTTAGAGATTCGCGATGCCTTAAGGTCGAAAATTGTATTTCAGTAATAGGATTGAAATACTTACTATCTGTCATTGCATATTACAGATAACCTCTTTGTGAAAAGTTATCATTTTCTTTTCTAAATCTGAAAGCGGTTCCAGCTCCTTAGTAAGTTTTTTAAAGAAATTTTGTTATTTGCGTTGCTATCATTTGAATATTGCATGAACGAAAAAGATGAATATAGACTCGGTAGTCGTCTATTGCTGGCAAAATGTCTTTACATCCCAAAGTTCAGTACTCCACGTCGATCTTATTAATCTGTTGCCTAGTAAAAAAAAATGCATGCGATATATGAAAGTAACGTCTTATTCTAGCTTGCTCTTATGGTGACAGTATGCTATACGATAATACGATATTGAACCTTATTGGGTTGGAAATTAAACTCCTTGACTATACGATTATTCCAAAATACATATGTACTACACATTAATATTATGTTTCAACTTTTGAGTATAACGATAAACGGGACTTACGAAAATTCACCTCCGATATTCCCGAGCGACATTATCCCGTGGCACCTACTGGAGGAAAACTGAGGCAATGTCGTAATGCAAAATCGTGGTAGTGTTGTCCAATATGACATTACTATACCTTCTTATAAAGTATGGACAAACGTAATCTTAATAGCAAAATCGTGTCAAAATAAAACTTATATAAATTGGTTCTATCTCGGTTAGTATCATCCCTGTAAGTTTGACAACGCCATAATATTGCAACGCCGCGCATGAGGTTTGACGCTTAAAACTTTTTTAACCAATCACAACTTTTTTTAAATAGCGCGAAATTGTCTATTGGATAAACTCCAAGCTGCTCTGACAATTTATGAAGAGGGGATTGCTGTCAGTGTCAGTGCGCCTGGGGTCAATTTTGGAAGGCATTTTTGTATGGAGAGCTGTGTCTATATATATTCAGTCACCGTCCACAGTGACCGATGTTGCGCCACCCGCATCAAGTAGATTCCCGCTATCTTTATTATATCGTCGGTCCACCTTGTGGGGGATGGGGGGTCTGTCCACGCTGCGCCTTCCGGTTCGTGGTCTCCACTCGAGAACCTTTACGCCCCAACAGCCATCGGTTCCGTGCAGTATGCCTCGACCATTGCCACTTAGGGTATATATTATAGAGTGGCAAAAAACTTTGGGGTCTGGACGAACTTCCCGACAACATGATAGCATTTGACGATCAAAAAGTAATACATTACATACAGTATTGTACTTAAGTAATGATTTTATAATTTGTTAAAATAAAACTGTAGTATTTGCTTGGTTGACGACCACTTTTATTATTTTACCTTGTGAAGGCGATGTAGCAACGTATTGCTAACTTGTTAAAAATGAAAATTAAACGAACCAACAAATCAAAACCGTTTCGCAAAAGCCGCCTATGAAAAAAAGCTTAATTTTATAGAGAAGTCAGCGTTGCTCAGTATGTTCGCGCCGCCTACAATGGCGTTTGACCTTCACCCACTTAGTCGCTCACTCGGAGCGAGGTACTGCCTGCCTAGAGAATCTTTTAATTAACTATATTACACTATATAATATTGTTTTTTCCTAATGGACATTATAATTAGTAAATCACTACGAAAGTGGCATATGGAATAAACCTGAAACGAAAATATTTATAGGACATGCTTACACAAATTGACTGAGCCCCAAGAGCTCAAGAAGGCTTGTGTTGTGGGTACTCAGCCAACGATATATATAATATACAAATACTTAAATACCTACATATATAAAACACCCATGACTTAGGAATAAATATCTGTGCTCATCACACAAGTAAATGCCTTTACTAAGATTTGAACCCACGACAATCCGTTCCATAGGCGGGGTCACTACCCACTAGACCTAACTAGTCGTCATAAAAGTAAATGTTAAAGGAATCGAATTCAATTAAAATATATACAGTATGTAATCTATTCTTTACACATTATAAAATAGAAAGTAAGACCCTTCCCTTTCGTAGTGGTTTCTTTATGCAACAGGGTAAGTAGGTATGTGGTAACACTCAATTTTACCATGTAAATAAACAAAAAAAAAGTTTTGATACGAATAATTATAAATAATGTAATCTAGTAATCTAATCTAGTTTTATATTATGACAGTGAAAATTATGATTATGACGTTGAAGTGACAGATAATGTTACGTATGAAGTCGGATGAACTTTAAATAGCCTTGAATAAACTCAGGTGCATAGTTGTTTGTTTTATTAAAATAATTAAGCGTTATTCTCCAGTTGATTTAGATACTTAATTTTCTTCTAAAAATCCCAAAAATTGCCCACTCGATATATAATTACTAATAAATCATAATATCAAACTGATGTAAATAAAAGGAAACTTAAATAGAACAATAATAAACAGACTGTAGTGTTAACACCTAAATTCCAAAATCGTGTATCTGTGTCTCTTTCTTCCTAATATTGGAGAAGCGATATAGATAAAGAAACTTTAAATATCGAATTAGACTCATGGTTTTTAAGGTCATTCTATTTACCTGTAAAATATTTAGCTTACGCATGTCTTGAGTCTGTGATTTAAAAGCACAATAAGGAAGAGTATATACTTTTCTTGAGATTGCATGTTCTCAGGTATTATAATATAATGTATATAAAACATTTTTAAAGTAGGTCCCTAGTGGAGTTGAAAAATATGTAGGTTTATAGAACAATTCTAAACTGGAGATAAAATATTTACATTACCTACATTTTAAAGGGTTAAGCAAATCTGAGTTAATTCCTCGTTTTTGGACCATTTGTTTATGAACCCTATTACGAAGTATCCGCTATGTTTTCCGCCTGCCACCAGCTAGCCTAATATGGTCGGGTTTTTATCACTTGTCACAATACCCGTCACGCTCCAACAAGTATGTGAGTGCGAAAGTGACGGATAGCTCGATAAACGATAAAATGTCAACCACGCTACCGGTGCAGGCCGTATCTCATTGTATTGTACAGTGGCCTATCCCACAAAAATTTACAAGTGTACAATTCGACAAATTTGTAGCATTGTAAACAAACACATGTAACACAACTATTACAAAAAAGTATTCGTTACAAGTTTGTACTATACAAATAATTTACTTTTGTGTAAGCGTATCACAAAAAAATAAGGTATGTCATGACAACTACAAATTTGTCAAATTGTAGATTTGTAAGTATACAAATAAAAATTTGTAAAGTTACAATTCTAAATACCTATGTAACAATTTACTTTGCTCCTATGTTTTTGAAGGTAGTTTCACTCCGTTTAATAAGGAATTACGCTTATTGTCTACCTATATGTATCTAAACATTTAGTATCTAATTAAAACTGACCATATTAAACGCTATAAGTGAAAAAAAAAATTACCGATAGATTGACCCATAGTGATAAAATAAATCAATATAAGGATATTGCAAGAGTGTTAACTCTAAATTAGGTCCACATACAACCATAACATTTATAGAGTGGTCTCCGTGTCGGTCAACAAAACCAGCTTCATTTTGACGTGGGGCTTCTATTGATATTAGTGACCCATCAATAATGCCTCCGACCCTGGGAAAATTAACATGAGAGGCTGCAATAAAATTTTGCGAAATTAAATTTCCATTGGTTGACCATCTTACTTCACTTGCCAGCAATTTATCCACTATTTGTGCACACACGGTACGAATAGAGCGACACATCGTCGTCGTGGTATTGGGATCCTGAGCCTAACTATCTGAAAACAGTTAGCAGCTGTTGTTGCGGATGAAGGGTGTTACTTCTTCGTTGCGGATGTTGAAGATGTCCTCCAATAGTCTGTATAAGGTATTCCACGGTAGATTTACTAACTCTAAATCTTTGATTAAACGTAAAATCCGTAATGTTGAAAGTAAAATTTTATTCGTTCTATATTTCTCCTGGGACGTCTTACGATTAATAATTAGGTTTCACTATCAGTGTCACTTGAATTAAGCATTTCGTTAAACTTGGGATTTTAAATCGTTCAATATAATGTAGGTAATGCAATTTACGAGCGTTGGAATAATTGTAAAAAAGTAATGACACACGTTTGGTGAATTGTCAACCTGTAGCTACAATTCTACAAATATGTACAATTATTTCTACAATTTACTGTAGCATGATACAATTGTCACCTACAAATTTGTAAGTTTTCCGGAAAAGAGTTGTGCGATATGTAAAGTTTTGTGATACAACAAATTGTAGGTTTTTGATACAATTTACATATTTGTAGAAATTTTCCAGTACAAATATGTAATTTGTATTTTTTGTGGTACGCACACTTGTTTCATGACAAATTTGTAACGTGACAATTGTAGAATTGTAATTGTAAGTTTTGTGGGATAGGCCACAGGCCGTATCTATTGTTAGACAGTTCAAATCAAACATTAACGCTTGAAATATTCACGGAATATTGAGTTATATTTATATATACACTTTGATAATAATTAATATGTAAAAAATTAGGCTGACAGACAAAATCATGATATAATAATTTGGTTAAATGTTGTCTGGATAATGGTACAGTCAACAACACTCCTAGCTATACATTGGTAGACCTTATTATATAAGGCATAAAGTCCACCGTTGTACAGTTAAGAGTGTTGCTGTGTGTATCTACGGGGGTTCCCCCGTGTACGAAACAGACTTACACTTTCGGTGCGAGTCTCGTTTCGGTTTCGGTTTTTGTAAAATTCTGGAATGGCTGCCCACGCAATCCAAATCGCACTTCATTTACCTATTTCAAACAACATCTACAAAGATTTTATCCTTTAGGTCTAGAGGAATATTACTCAAATGTAAGTATGTATACCTACTATTAAATTCCCGATACACTTTTATGTCACAAACCAGTAAATTACTTTTGCAATATAAATGCGTTGAGTTAGAGCGAAAGGCTTTTAAAACATAGAAATATAATAACGTTTAGATCTACCTTCTTCCTGAAATGCTTTTACTTTTATTACAATAGTAGTTTTTAATAAGTAGTAAGTACATAACCAGATTTATTCATGTTAATGGAGGTAAATAAATACAAACAACTAGCTAGCAGTTTATCGTATAATAGTTAACTAGACAGTGGTCATTGGCGAATAACCTCACCTGAAAATGATAACCGTAATGCGCGCTCATTAAATATTGTAAGTTGTTGTGTAAGTGTGTCACACATATACCTATAGCAACTGCAGATCTGTTATTCTCCGTCCTGGCTGTAAACTTGACCCACTTGTCACCGACGATGTATAGCCGGCCCGAGCACCTTCGCACATACGTGGAGTAATTTATTAAAATGATCCTAGGGCACGTTTATCAAGAGTATTCTAGAGTTTAAATATATTCTGTTATCTATCAATTCTAGAATTAAGTGCATAAACTACAACTTCAAAAAGCTACGTTGGTTATATTAGGCTTAAAATGTCGCCGAGTGCAATCGATTTTCCAATTTTATTTGTTACTTAACTAAAGTACTTCACACATTGTATTCCAATAAAATCCATCCCACCAATATACGCGAGCGTTTTACGATTTAATGCCACAAGCCTAACATAACAAATACCCTGATAATGTTATGATTATTAGGAATATTTTTATTTACTTAACATTTAATAGTTTAGATAAAACAAGGTTGCGCATTATCCGCCATTTTTCATCATGCAATACGGACATTAATAAACAATATAATATTATCACCGTCCAGGAAGGGTTTCATGCGATTCCTGAATCGTTTTGGGTTTTCCCGGAGACTTCTAATAATACACGATGAATCACTTTCGAATACTATGATGTTAGATGTTATGGGATCATTTTATAACTACTATTTTTGAGAAAACACTTAAAGAACACACAATTTCAACCTGACTTGTAGACATGAGCGTTTAATATTGTCTACATGGGGACCGGAGGGGTCGTGGGTATAATCCCAGTAAAACAATGTGTTTTGAATACCAAGTAATTTTAAATGGTTTAGCTAATAATGGACGTTTAGATGTAACTATAATGTTCTATTTTTATGCACCTTACGTAGATCACAGGTCCTTCTTGACATTAGTTACTTGAAAATGTTTGTTAAATAAGCAGCATGCATAACATTGAGTCTTGGCGAGTTGACTGCGAATATTTATTCACTAGTATTACTTATTATAGTAACAGTGTTAGTTTGAATTTGATTCAGTGCAACTGTACCAAGATAGCACTTTGCATTTTGACGAAGTGTTGCAATTGTGTGTGTGTGTTTTTTTTTATTAGTATAACCTGACAAGTCTCTCTATAAGCAGCAAATAACGTAACCAATTTTAAGCAATTGAAGGACTTTAATTCTCGACAGGACTGGAGTTGTGGTCCAAGGGGTGTTGATTTAATTTGGACTCACATCTCATTTCTATTATAAGAAACGGTCTCCACTATATCATTATTTTTTGCCAAAAAAGTTTAGCTAAGCAGATACCGAGGCCCAAAACATGCCATAGTTATAACTGCTGGGAGCTATTGAATGTGCTATTTTTTTTTAAATACTACCTACGCGGCTAACAAGCATTTCCGCCTGATGGTAAGCATTTACAGCAGTCTATGGATATCTGCTACTCCACAGGTGTTACATGCGCGTTGTCGATTCTTTATAAATGTTTACTCCTTTTTTGCACATTCAAATGATTTAGTTTTTAGACCGCAACTACACTTTTTGTAAGGACAACTCTAGTTTTACAAATATATACTATTTGTATAGATAAATCCAGATTAAATTGAATTTTCACGCAATTTTTGCAAATTTGTATGTCTATGAAAAGTAAAAAAGTAATATATCGATAATAAAATTAATAAATTAAATGCATCAAAATATGGCCATGGATCTGCGATATTTATGTTTTTCCCTGAAGTAAACGTTCTTATTTATCGCCTTGACAATAGAGGCGTTATTTAGATATTTGTGACCACCTACTCCACAGCTCCGATGTATCTGATGACGACTATACTAGTAGGCCTAGTACAAGACGGGCGCGACAATATCTCACGACGAGATAGACTACCCGTCCTTTTTAACATATTATTCAAAGAGGGATGGGTAGTCTATCTCGGCTTGAGATACTATCGCGCGTATCTTTGCTGTAGGTACATAGGTACCTGTTAAAATTATTTATGATACTTGTAACTTTATTGATTTCTACGAAAGGAAGGCATGAAAAATATTCTACCTTGCACCTAACTTAATTTTTTATTCATGGATTCGTATTGTCGGCGCAAATCGATACAGTAACAGTGCATTGCCGTATTTGAAATGCGATCGATTCCAATCAGGCACATGGTTGAGCTTAAAGTGAAATAGTTGGTCTAAACGAGTAATAACTAGCTGGTGTTGCGGTGGGGCAAGGACGTGACAGTGAACACCCCGGCGCCCCCGCCCGGAGGGTGGCGGCGGATGCGATGTTGACCCATTTCCAGGCGTGATCTTGACCTGACCTGGCCTACATCACCATCGCATACACACGGGAGAAAAGGTTTTGATGTCAGTGACAAACTTGTTTCAAATTATGACTAATAGCTAATTACTAGACTGATTTGTTAATTGTTTTTTTTTTGCTCGTATGCATGGAACTTCTGTAATTGCATTTGCAACTGCATAGTATTCGACTTAAATATATTATCAAAGTGGAATACTATGCAATTGCTAATTCGTAATATTTACTCTACGGTAGTCGATGCATGTAAACAAGGCGTTACAAAAATATTATGATTAGAAAAATCTTAAAAATGTATGACGCAAAAATAGGTTTTGTATTGAAGATACCTATTGGGACAATGGGCCATAGAAATGAATTTTGAGTGAATAAAAGAAGTATATTTTACTATGCCGTGCTAATAAGCCAGGCGATTTAGTCGGTAACTTAAAAGCGGTTCAATTGGTATTTTTAATTAGTTATTAATTTATGATTGTTAATGCTCATTCTGTATCCATTTAACTCAAATTACTTACTAAATTTAACATGCCTACGCCTGAGATGTCATGCGTATTTGAATAATTGTTATAATCATTGCACATTGCACCGATTTGTTTTATTTTATTTACTCACTGGGAGTGACCAAAAAATAGTGCACCCAATTAGTGAAATTTGTTAAGAAAAGTTAAAACACTGTCAGTTTCGTGACAACAATTAAGCATTAAATTTCGATAAAATCTTGGTTTTGATATTCATTTTATAAACTGCAATCGATATTACAACCTAATTAAAGGCAAAAAGTCGATCTTCATAAAGATTTCATGCTTAATTGTCGTCACGAAACTGACAGTGTTTTAACTTTTCTTAACAACTTTCGCTAATTAGGTGTACCAAATTTTGAGAACTGCTCACTATCATAGCGCCTACACAAGAGAGATTTCATAATAAAATAAGAGCAGGTACCTAGTGAGATTGTCTAATTTAGCTCCCAGCAGTTATTTAAATCCCCCTGACCTAGTTTTGTATGAACTTGGCCCATATTCCTGCCGACCCTCGACCATGCTCGCGACGCTGCGGCGCTACCAACTAACTATACATTACGAATCTTGTTTACGATACTATTTATTTTTAGACGCCAGCAAAGGTCTTCTGTAAAGTTCATAAAAATGCCTAGTTATATTGTAACTTATAATGTTATAGTTATAGGTAATAAATTCAAGAGAAAACATAATTTTAACCTTCAATAAGGTTTAAACATTTGCTAGTCTAAACAATAGTAAAATTAAATTTAGATCGAGTCTATAATTACTTCTTCCAATGTTATTTAATGAGGCATAGATTTTGCCTTGACATAGTCTTAATGAATACAGATTACAGAATGCAAGGGAAGTACGTACCGCTGCAAGGAAATTCTACTTTACCTACAATGGAAAAGTGAGATAACAAACAAACCTTGGGTCGTATCCATTGTGCAGTTAAACCTTGGCTGGGACGACTTGTAAATAAGCTATTGAAATAGGTGTTTATATATTTTATTTCATTTTGTATCGTAATTTTTAGTTAAATATCGTCTATAATAATTTGCCGAAAACCCTTTGGTACCTACCTATACAATAAAATGCCTATCTTTCGAGATTTCCTATGTTGCAGTTGTTGGGTGTAAAGTTTATTTTCACCCAACAACTGCAAAGTAATAAAATAAGAGAGAGTTTAATATTCATGGACAATACAAAAATGCCATGTTTAATTTTTCTTTCATGATGGGATTGGGCTTCGTTCTTTGCTTTCGTAATGAATGTATTCAGCGCGTTGGTTTGGGTTCCATATACGAATATTCTGATCAATCGGAAGTTTAATTGGAAGAGTTTAAATAGAAAAATTAATGTAATCTTGTCTTAGTCTTCGATCAATAGTAGGGCATGCTCCCGGGATTTCCCGGTACCGAAAGTACCGTGAAATCCCGGGAATTTTCAATCAACGTGGTACCGATTCTGGTGGATCAAAATCCCGGTTCTCCGGTTCTTTCGGTACTGAGTTTTTGTTCTAGATTCTTTGACATATACTGAAATAATCTTGAATTTATTACGGTATCTATCGGAATTCGGGATATAATCAGTTAAAAAAGGTTCATGGAATGAATAATATCATACATTTTAGGGTGTACCCTTGTTTTGCCGACACTCTTTTCATTGATTATTATTTCATCGACAGCGATTCATCGAAACCTCAGAACAAGTAATATTTTTGGCGTAATTTTCTTTCAACTACTATTTATTTCCGTTTTTCTTACTTCTATATTCTATATAGAAATACTATTCAACTAATATTACTTAATCGATGATCCGTTTCATATTATTTTACTTCACACAACTACAAAACATTGCAATTAATTTCTTCGACGTATTACTTTATTATAGAACTGCGACCCCCAAGAAAACGAACTTTTGCCAGAAGTGGGTTAGGTTAGGTTAGAACTGCGACCCCCAAGAAAACGAACTTTTGCCAGAAGTGGGTTAGGTTAGGTTAGAACTGCGACAACTAAGAAAACGAACTTTTGTCAGAAGTAGGTTAGGTTAGGTTGGAACTTATTTTGTTGTTGAAAATTTTTTATGCGGAATGAATAATCTTACGTGTAAAAAAATGAATTAAAAATAAACCGAAATGAAAAGCCATGTCATGAACTTTATTGAAATAAGTCAACTTCCAATCCAAAAACCTCGGTTCTAATTACCTAGTATCGAGTCCTCAACGTAATTACATGTCGATGAAATGAAAATACTTGAAACGTTGTCTTTGAAATAATATTCGATTGTCTTTGAAAATGTTCGTGGACGTTATTAAACACTGGTCTATGATAAATTATTTTTTATTATGCAGAAACGTCTGCTAGCGAATATCTTCACCCATGATGACGTATACCACGAAGGATAAGATAGACAAATTTGACAGGTCTAAGCGGTACTCGGATAGCACAGTTGGTAATGCACTGGGCTAGTGATCCAGTGGTTGTGGGTTCGAGTTCCGCTTCGAGTCAAATTTTTCTATTTTTCTTCCGATTTTAATATCGATGGCCTATCATTATCTCATGACTATACCGCCAAGCCAACGAGTGCTGAGTCTGAGAGAGTGTTTTCTTCTGCTGGCATTATATGTAACAAGCTCCGCACTTCACTGAGTGACAGAAGTGTAGACGCCATCAGCTTTATGAGGAGCTATCACCGTGAAAGAAAGGCGATGCAATTACCATCTCAGTAAAATGTATTTAAGAGGTTATGGTAATATTTTTTTTAATCTTAAGTCTTTATAAGTACATGATAATTCCATTTACAAACGTTAACAGTTTAACGCTTGTAACTATACCGAATAAATAATAAGAAAGACACTACATTAATCTTAATTCTGTGTACTTCTTAAAATCCTTTAATGACAGTTGATTTGTTTTATCTTTTGTTGATTTATTTTGCCATTGTTGGTTATTACAAAATACATGATCAATAATGATCATTAAACAGGCGTTTTATTTAACAAATGGAGCACGAAATAAAGAAAAAACATTTTTTTATTCAGTACCGAAAAGTACCGAAATCCCGGGATTTCCCGGTTCTGACTCAGTACCGGAAATCTCAGTCCCGGTTCTGAGAATGGTATCGGTACCGCATGCCCTAATCAATAGGAGCAGTTGCAGCCACTGACTAAGACCTAATGAAGATTCTTTGTTACCAATATATAAGCAATATTTAGTACCATATCGGTAGTTATAAGTTAACTAAATATCCTAATGCTTTAGATGAGCAAATAAAAAGTAGGTACCTATATTTTTGTAGTTATATTTCTTTTTGGGACATATTGTTAATTTTATTTAGAACATAATTTTCGCAGAAATCGCGAAGGGTCTAGTTGACCTCACTGGTGACCGAACTAATCAGCATTGCGATACAACTAGAAAATGCCGCTAGCATCCTTGGTACAATGTCTCAAGGGCCCTTTTTTACATTTCATGTTGTAAATTGTTAAGTAGTTGTAATTATTGTAAATTTCAAAGACGTTTACTCGGTTAAATCTAAGAGGGCCTTGGATCTGTGAAGCAATGCTTACATGGTGGCCGTTTATATTTATAACATCTGGAATACTATTACAGAAAAACGTGCCTCGCAGGTTGACGTCATAACTGTCATAGGCTAGGTACATTGTTTTTATAAGTAACTAACAATTTTCCTTTCATGGCCAATTACGGAAGCAGATATTCTCGTGGGATGTAACGTAGGCCACCATATGATAGCTCCATTATTATCTGTTCCCCGGAGATCGTACACATAATGATGAATTACGGCGAAATTGACAACTATGATATGCTGTGCCGAACTGAAACCTTTGAGATCAGACACAATCTATTGAAACTAATAGCGTTTATCGTCCAGATTTTTACATCAATTTTAGTTACCTTTTTTTACAGTACCTAACTAATTACTGTTTCTAGGAGGGTCTTATAATAAATTGTTATTTTGCTTATAATTCGCGATTCCCGTGATAAATACCCGTCGCTCTGGTAACTGAGTTACCTAGAACTAGTTCGAGTGTCGTCGAGGCAGTGGAATTTTCCTTTGTTTTCTAAGCATTATCGGTCTAAAAATGGGTTGTTTTATTAATTATACTTTTGGAACGTTTACTGATAGTTCAGGGTTTCCAGAGCGGGAATGATTTGAGCAACAGTAGAGATAAACTGATACGTTAGTCTGAGAAAATCGCATACTACATATGCCCAATTAATAACTACCTCTCTGTGAAGTGTATAACACTATGACTATGACACAGTACAATTTAATTCACATAGTACCTACTTCAGCTTTACTACTAAGCCTTGTAAGATAACAATTAAAAATGGTTAAATGCAATAAATTTTATAAGTGGCACGATTTTCAGAATATATTTTCTATATTTGGAAAAGTTAATATAAATAAGATGCCGCAGCGTCTAGCTGTAAATATCTATTTCATTGAATTGAAGGATGTTTCCACGTCGACAGTTGCAATAAATACATTTTCTGAAGGACCCAATTCATGCAGGAGAAGCTTGCGATTGAAGTTATATTTCTTTGCCGTTAACATTTCATTTATAATTTTTAATGTGCTGTAGCCAGAATTTTTATTCAACACCAAATTTTAAATATTAAAAAATTTTCCTTTTACGCTCAAGGTTATTTTGAAAACATCTTGAGACGTTTTATGAACTATTTTTAAACTTAAGGACAGACTTTTGTCCTGTAGTGTTTTGATAGATTCCAGGCTCTCCACCGAATAATTGTTGGTCGGGGTGGTAGAGGCACACGGGAACAGGGAAACATGCCATTAAACCTTTGTATTATTTTAGATATTACAGAAAGACTTTTCTGTAATATCTAAAAAAATACTTCTTAACATTTGAAATTAACGCAATTACATTTGGATAAAGGTTTCTGACTAGTTCAGCCATTCTACTTAAACTACGATGTGTGCTAATGTTTTTAGCATCTAGGCATGGGCACACCGTCAGTTAAAAGTAAAAGCAGTTTATAGTGATTAATATGATTAACACCCCATATTTCATCAAGAGCACTTGTTACCGTATTGGTCATGGTTACATTATTAGTTGCGTCTAATCGTTAGGTAGTTATCAAGTGTTGAGTGCCAATGTTGTTGTTACGTAGTGTCCTTACTAGAGATGGGACGTTACCGGTAACCATGGGGAAAGTTCTGAAATGGTTAACATTCCCCAATTTCCCCATACTAAAATTGGTAACCGGTAGCGTCCCCCGTCTGTGCCCCCTACTATGACATTAGCTATTTGACGACCGAATTCATCCGTGGTTTCGTCAACACTCACGTAAATATATTCATGTTTAAGCCCATTCCGTATTGTATTAACTTTTTCATCGTAAACATTAGGTAAATATTCTCGCCGCAGTTGACATTCCGAACGAGCTTTTTTTCTTGAAGGTATATTTGTATTGATTAGGTGTTTTCAGAATGCAATTGTATATAAATAATGTATATACTAGAAAAAGGGTACGCTATGACTATTACGAATAAGTGTTTAATATAATGTCAATCTTGACGCCCGATATCTAGGAACTATTTAGGTGCTATAAATGAGTACTTAACCCTTTATAAGGCCGCAGTTATACAGATATGCTACGTGAAAGTTAAATACACTCCCATGTTTGTAATGCACTGGGGAACACATCTACGGCAAAAAAAACCGAAATCCTTAATAAAAACATGTGGTCATTATATGCACTCAGCCCGTTAGTGCACTCGAGTTTTCAGATGATCTGTTTCCAATACACCTATTCATTGACAGATACGTGACAGGCAATACTCAATACTTCTTCATTTGTCATAACTGCCATGTACGTAATACTATGCAAATAGTTACATATTACAATATTTATCGATATAGCATGTAACCTTTTATAATTTTAATAATCTTAAGTGGCAAATGATACACTTTCCTGATACTACAAACAACGTAGTTCAGTTATTTCAAATATTGCAATTCACGATGGAGAGTGGATTTATCAAAATTAGACCTTATTATCATACCAATAACAGTCTCGCCACTCGCCATCGTGAATTAAAAGAGCTATAATTGAAATTATTAGATATAGCGACTTGTGTATTTTTAATAGTATAATGGAAACAGTGACAAATGCTTGCTTCCCTTAACGGGCATAGTGCATTCATTGACCACAAACTTTAGATTAATTAAATCCACTAAAATTAAATTATGACCGAAAAAGTATAAATAAGAAAAGAAAGCCTGATATATTTGCTATATAATACCATTATAGTTAAATAAAAAAGAGGATGTTCTTTCTTTGTAAATGTTTATTAACTAAGTGGTTTCCAAATCGTCTCTGCCTTATAAAGGGTTAACTGGAGAGGTTGATAATGACTTTATAATAGTTTTTTTTTACATTTATTATTATAATTTATTGCCGAAAACAGCGAAATACGTTAAAAAATTCAATTTATATATGTACCTATATTTGTCATTATTATTTTATATTCACAATGAATTTTTCACGAGAATATCTGCTGGTAGCCTAGCGGTAAGAGCGTGACTTGCGATCCGGAGGTTGCAAGTCCAAACCCCGGCTCGTACCAATGAGTTTTTCGGAACTCATGTGCGAAATATTTGATATTTACCAGTCGCTTTTCGCTGAAGGAAACATCGTGAGGATACCGGACTAGTCCCAATAAGGCCTAGTTTACCCTCTGGGTTGGAAGGTCAGATGGCATGATGATGATTTTTCAATTAATTGTTCATAACGTAGAAACCTGCTAGAATACATTCTGTTTTTCAAGTCTAAACCTAGACTTTGATGTTAATGTCAAACGTTACCGCTCCGAAAACCCAGATGTTTGCGTCATAAAGTCATAACTATTCCAAATCGCCCTTGTGTTTTATAAAACAAATTTAGTTATTTCATAAACAACCAGATTGTATCTCACATTCCCATTTGGATTATACACTAAACAACATGTTTGTCTTAGAATTATTCGTCATTATTTGTCTCAGTTTGGATTTTCCTTTTAGCAACGACCTTGGATGTAAAAGCGTTCATGTGTTCCTAGAAATTGCTGGTACATGGGCCGATATCGCATTCTGCAACTATAAATATAAATAAATCTTTCTCACAGGTATACAGTTTCAAATAGGTAAGCTAGGTGTAAGTTTCATAAAAACATTATCATATATCGTTATAGTCGGCTTATAATTTCAGCATATTTAAGCATTTAGCTGTTAAAAGTTACCCACAAACGAGCACATGATAAATAAATGTTTATGAGAAGTGCTCTCCCTGACTCCACACTATTTATAGTGATGTCTTATCATGCATATATAAGTACATTATCGTACACGTAGGACGCACCGTAGCGACCTCGTCGAACCAAAAGCAGTACCACTGTCACTGGGTAAGTGTGTCAGTGTGCCAGTAGGACGCGCGTCATCCACGACCGCGCCCCCTCCCCCTGCCCCTCTGCGGCGACCCTATCCAGCACCAAGGCTCCGAGACACTGCAGTTCACTTCATACTATTCTATACATTATAATTTTTCATCTCTTGGGGCTGTTGTGACCTAGATCGCCATTAAACTTGACAATATACCGATTTTACCTTACTACTTACTACTAAGAAGCAGAGGGTAAGGGCGGCAACTTACAGGCTTTGACTTGTATGATTTTATTGATTTTCAATGAAAACTTGGAAAGTTATGAGCTATGACTAAACCATACAGATTCCCGTTACGGAGTTGAAATTTGGACCGACCACCTGGTATTTAGCTTTATAATTATGTATAACTGAATAACGATTTCGCTAGCCCGGCCATTAGGGTCTAAAAGAAGTTTCGCGTCCATATTCATTAATAAATCGACCCAGGAGTTTTTCTTACAACAAAGCTGGAATAGAAAAAAAAATGATGATGGCCAGGAGTGAAGGTACTAGTTAATTTATTCGATTGTAATTAAATTTAACTTTCTTCATGTTATGCTCTATTGTATTATTTATGTATGTTAATAACTAGCCATATAACTTTAAATGGACACCTAATCGCAAACATAATTAACTAATATGTCGTATTCATTTCATGTTACTCACGGCGTTGTTAAGTTATATGTTAGGTCAGCTAAAATGTCATTAACTGAACCCTTATTTTCGTTATTTTTTAATAAGGTAAGAGTGCATTGTAAAGTGCCTAAGTTGATAAATAAAACTCTTTTATTTTCATTTTATAAATCACTAATACTTTTTTATACCAATATAAAACGTGCATTTTCCACTGTGACTGCGGGATAGTGGCATTAACATTTAGTTATATTAAGTTAATTATTCCCTGGGAATAAGATAAGTTTATAATTGCCGCCGGCATCAAGTAGATTCGACTTCGAGAATATGATTAAAAGGGTATCGTATTTTTTTTTACAAATACCATAAGGTCCTATACATAATTTGACAACTACATTTTATGTAATACGCTAACCGATTGCCTTTTGACAAAAAAGGCTCGATCCGCGTGGCTGCTGACTCTCGTTTCCAATATGGCCGCCAACGTGGGCCGTGCGTGCGTTTCTTTTCCATTTCGAAGGTTACGTCAGTTGTGCAATAACATTTGACTCAACAACCCGTCCAGAAGAACTTGCAATACTTATGCTGGGCCGTGTTTCAAACCCGAAACCAATAGTTACCAACAGTTACTGCTGTCGTGAACCAGCCAACGATCAAAGGATTTCGGATTTTAGTAAATGGTTGGTCTTAAGGAGGATTTAATTTCAATTGGTCCTTAGTAAGTGGGGCACGACGCGGGTGCTCGCGAGTGTTGCAATGTTGCGCACTCATGAATGCATTACATGGAGACAACACTGTTGACGTGAAAAATTGAAATGAATGGCTAATGAGCTCAAAAATAATAGTTATTAAAAAACTTCTTAAATTAATTGTTTCATTTATTTGGGTTGCCGGTGAGTCCTTACTTAGAGTAATCTTATTCATCCAAGTTGAAACAATAAAGGGTTGTTTTTAGCAGGCCTCCTTTAATCGTAGCCGCGTTTTTTAGTGTTGTAAGTTTTTAACTTTTAACTCATTCCATGGGTAAGTTTTGCTGTTTTAGCTCAAGACATGGGGTGCGACGATAGTTGTCTAACTCAAAACTAGACTGTTGGGTTACCTACTATGCTGCTCATGGACACAGAGATTAAGAAACCCTAACTATTAGACTAAATTGCAAAAACGTGCAAAATGTAAACGTAAATCCCAATTCGAACTAAATATATATTGCATACCGAATTAATCGAAATCTTCACGCAACTTCACTTTTGTAAATAATATAATGTGTATACACGTTTGACCTTCTATGAACGGGACCCCAAAATCACAGGCTTGTTAATATTTCAACAATATTCTGAAGCCTATGCTCATTGCTCAACCGCAGAGACCTTGCTTTGCCGAGTTGGGCAACTCTAACAAGAGCGCCGAATTTGACAAGCGCTTAGCTCAGAGAGTAGGTATGCTCTTTGTTGCGTGGTTTTCAGCTTTGTTGTAGTGGAATTAATTTCATATTTTTCCTATTTCATTCGTAAAAATATTTAATTATGTACTAATCAATAATCATATAACTTTATTACTAGGGGACCGTGAAAACATAGTATTACAGAAACAGCATAGTAGGTAGGTAAATATATAAAGACATTGACGCGACTTTGTCATGTGTTATATTACAATCGACGTCACATATATCTTTCCATTTTTTATGTATCTTTAACGTTGACTGTACCAATATTTTCAGATTTTATATAAATACAGGGTAACCAGAGGGAAAATTCACATTATTTCGAAGAAAAACAGATCAAAGATGTTGCTGTCTGATATGGCACACTATGCCGTCACCTTTGGATTATGTATTTAGGTAACAGTCCTTGATGTCGGGACTGAGACGCTACCGCCAAAAACGATATTCGTAAATTTCAGACGATTGTCTCTGTCACTCTCATGACGTCTCAATTGGAGTACAAAAGAAAGGTGCCCGAAATATACGAACTTCGACGATCGCAGTACCGGGCCTGTTGTAGTGGGATCCGGAATAGGGGCTAATTGACTGCAGAACCTGTTGCACAGAATTTTTCTATCTTGGCATCCCCTTGGTCGGCTAATATTGCATTGAGAGCTAAACTTGCGTGTGAGTTCAGCTTAAGATTCGCCACTCCTAAAATAAGCTCTATCATCCAACGTTCTATTTTGCCTAATAAAATCCGCACGTCGGGCGAGTTTTTAAGACCTTTCCGCCCCCGCGATCAATTGATGATTTTTGAGAAATCAAAGAATTTACTTTCCAACTGGGTACACTGTACTTATGCGTAAGTAGAAAGAAACATAACCTAAACACTTTGTTTTTTGCGGACATAATAAATATAAATAAAAAAAAGATAAAAGATAAAAGATCTTTATTTTTCAATTTAGGCACATTACATGCACTTATGAACGTCAAAAAAAAAAATCTACACCGGTTCAAACCCTACACCTCTGACCCGTGAAGATACTGGCAAGAAACTACGGCGGGACTTATTTTTTCAAAACAGTGATACATCAAATCTTAAAGTAGGTACTTACATAATTATGCGTAGTCCGATAAGAAAACATATCAAACAGTTTATTACAAGATAAGAAAATATTAAAATATAAAAGTAAAAATAATAATGTATAAATAAATTCGACTTCACAAAATAGACATACTTTAATATGCTTTCTTATCTGAACTGTGTCATTTACATTATCTGGCAGTACATACAATTGTTGAATTAATTGCTAGGCGGTTTTGTTAGTTTCTGGTTTGGGCCATGCATGTTTGTCTGTCAAATAATCCTCTACTCTGTAATAGCCCTTAGACATCAAAGACTTTTTTAAGTAATTCTTAAGTATTGGGAAGGGTAATTTTAAGGCATCATCAGGTAACTTGTTATATAAATGAATACATTGCCCAAAAAATGATTTATACACTTTACGCACACGACACTTTCTAATTGCTTATTCTTATTTCTAGTGTTATAGGTATGGATGTCACAATTTTTGGTAAATAGATGACTTAATAGTATATTCTTAAGAAAAAGGGACTATACCCACGAAGATAAGTTTAAAACCCTACCTTCATCGATTTGCGTTAACCAAGCGCACCTGTACCCTTACCATGAGTTGTGACATTGAGGTTTTCGATAACGAATATCGAGTTTACTATCTGTGCATTTCGCTTGTACTATTTTAGTGCGAACGGGATGCACAGATAGTAAACTCGATATTGTTATCGAAAACCTCAGTCACAACTCATGGTAAGGGTACTGTCAGCGACACATTTATTGCTCTCGTTCACGAAAGAACGAGATAGTTTCTTTTGTAGTGAATTTTTTAAATAATACAAGAATAAAAATTTTCACCTCACTAGCTCGGAAAGAACTGTTTTGTTCTTTAAAAAAAGATAGCAAAGACGCATTCTATTCACAAGAGTGTAAAGTAATTTCATACAAATTATTTATTACCTACTTAAAATCGAGTGTTTTTTGACATTATCTGGTCGGATGTTCTTTTATTTAATGTTTTTGAAAGATGAATGATGGATACCAATAATTTTGAATATTAAATTTTTAGAGTATTTTTTCCTCGCGGCAGTGAGGTGAAAAATTATGTGTTTCACTCAGTAGCAAAGTGTGTTCTCCTCTCGTGCTTTGAGACCCAATGCTCAAGATTCCACTCTTTGAACCACTCGCTATGGTCGTGGTTCAATTTTGGAATCTTGCGCTAGCTCGGGTCTCAATAAAAGCACGAGAAAGTAAACATTAACTTCGCCCCCTTGTAGGTATAACAAATAACTTTTTTATATTGCTCGGTTAACGTAAGCTAAGGTAAATAAAGAATTAGCGGACCCTTTTTTCCGATTGAGACAATTTTCTATAATAGTGTTTAGGCTTCTGTCACATTCTAAAATAGATGGTCAAAAATATGTATCCTTAAATTCCTTTTCCTTCGGACGCTGGAGAGCTTGAAAAAGATTATTATTGGAAATGCATGGCCTTCAGGCGCGGGTTCTTATACTTTCTGTTATTATGTGTTTGCTGTTCACCAAAAGGGATGTCGTATAAATCGATATCATAAATATTTTTCATTTCTCATGCTCGTAAAGTTCTACTTTAGGTCGTGCGTGGACGACATAAAGTCGCATTTGAGGCTCTTGTGCATAAAGTATTTTTTCCCCTCACTAGCTCGTAAAGCGCTTGTTTATCCTTTAATACGAGAGGGTAAAAACGCATTTTATCCACTAGTTATTAAAGTAAGTTGACTTCGCGGGCGCGGGCGAGCCTCGCTAACGCACCGAGTTGAAAATCGAATTAGAACATTCGAAAATCGTACTGGCTACCACAAGCTAACCAAGCTAAGGCTAAGGCACATTTTGTAAAAATGTTGAATGTATCTAAACGCAAAGAAAAAGTCAATGCGATTTCAAAACGTTTTTTTGCATGTTTCATTTTCCTCGCTGTAGTGAGGGGAAAAGTTTTGTGTTACACACGGGTGCAATTGTAATTTAATTCTCGTGTATTGAAACACTCGCTACGCTCAGGATTCTATTTTAAAAACACTCGCTTTGCTCGTGGTTAAACTATAGAATCCATTCGCTTGCACGAGTTTCAATCCCACACTCGCAGTTAAAATACAATTTTGCACCCTTGTATAACAAATAACTATTTTTTAAACTAAGATAATGAGGCGCAACACCTAACACAGTCAAACAACAAAATTAAATTGACCAGTAAATTTAACACTGAAACTTGTAGTTTAATTTTATTCTAGGTAAGGGTATCTCACAACTCATGGTAAGGGTACTGTTAGCGACACATTTATTACTCTCGTTCACGAAAAAACGACATAGTTTCTTTTGTACAGAATTTTTTAAATAATACACGAACAAAATTTTTCACCTCACTAGCTCGGAAAGAACTGTTTTGTTCTTTAAAAAAAGATAGCAAAGTTGCATTCTATTCACAAGAGTGTAAAGTAATTTCATACAAATTATTTATTACCTTCTTAAAATCGAGTATTTTTTGACATTATCTGGTCGGATGTTCTTTTATTTCATGTTTTTGAAAGATGAATGATGGATACCAATAATTTTGATTATTAAATTTTTAGAGTATTTTTTTCCTCGCGGCAGTGAGGTGAAAAATTATGTGTTTCACTCAGTAGCAAAGTGTGTTCTTCTCTCGTGCTTTGCGACCCTCCCAATGCTCAAGAGTCCACTCTTTGAACCACTCGCTATGCTCGTGGTTCAATTTTGAAATCTTTCGCTAGGTCGGGTCTCACTATTAGCACGAGAAAGTAAACACTAACTTTGCTCCCTTGTATAACAAATAATTGAAATAACTATTACCCGTCCTTAAGTTAACTTAGCGTTAATAGGTACTCTTAACCATCTAATCAAGTCAAAATCTTTAATGCATACATTTGATTTGTTCCTAGTCAATATAATTCAATAGATACGGACGAAACGGACAATTAGAATGAAAAGTCTCGTACATTATATTAGTTTTAATTGCATTTTCTATAAACGATTGTCATCTTGGCCACGGCCGTGTCGGTTTGTTTTCTACATGGCTCTAGCAAGTCGGAAGAGATAGAGCATCTTTGAACCCTGATATTTTGAAGTTTCTTTATATTCATGCCACTTTTATAGGCATTAAGAACTTCAAATCAAATAACGAGTGAGTACGTTTTAAGTGTGCTTAAATCAATTTCAATGATGAGGGTAAATTTTCCAATGCTAAAAAAAAACATATATAATAACCAGTAAACAATTGTATGTCCTTCATTTTAGCATTTTATATAAAAGTACCTTAGTATTTGTATTGTAGACGTACAAAACTTTTTCTATTGTACCGCGTTGTATAAGTAAAACAAAAAAGTATATGTGGCTTCTCAGTTAAAAAATTCGGCTGAAATTTGAAGTAGGTACGTCACTGACTTGATTAGGTACGGGCACAGTCACTAACGCGGATTTTTGAGCCACTTTTGCCAATGTTAGGAATTGAGTCGAGTCAATAATTAACTAATGTCTCCCGGTGTATGCCCCGTTCCGTTTACGTTGCGCTACTAGTAATTTACGAACGGAGGTAAGTAGATCAACAGTCCCGGCTTATGACCCAACTATTGGGAAAATTGTCAACAATGGAATTTCGGCTTCTAGCAGATACTAAAATATGTATATAGCCAAAAAACATATATCCGAAAATAAGTCATATTCAATACAAGGTAAGGTAAGGTTAGAATGCAGGTGTTGAATACTTTCCTTTTTATGGAGATCTTTTAGATCTATTCGACCAATATTGCCTCCATATGCTTGATACTCTTAGGTTGATTTCTTCGTTTGTCTGGTCCTTAGATGAAATGAGTTGGCCAACGTATAGAAATGAGTATACATTGACATATTCTAGTGGTTGGTCACCTACTTTTATTTGTTCATAGGCCGAATTTATTAATATGTAGTTTTGTCTTTGTTGTGTTCATGGTCAGGCCACACTTTCATCACTTAATGTTTGTATCATAAGCTCCAGAGGCTCTAGTGTAAGTTACTTTTGGACGTAGAAAAACTCTCGAACGCGTCAGTGATAATGTTATTTATATGGTTAAGGGCTCAGATTACCTGCATTGAAAACAAGAGATGCTAACATAAAACTTACACAAATGAAATGGTTAATATAATAAGACTAATTGCAGGCCCTTAACTAGGTAGAATATTTTTACAATTCACCCTTATTAGCCAAATGTTGGAATACTACTTACGAGTATGTTTTACGTATAAAATAATAATTATATTGCATGGACATGCGTAAAGTTACGCCTTTATCCACTGTGGAGGAAAGTAAAACTGAATAGTCAAGTCGTTGCGGCATCGAGCGGCGTACGCTATAGTACCTACCTACAATACCAACATGCGTTGGCAAGTGGCAACCCACTCCGCCAGCACAACGCCGCATCACTCGAGTATTTTGTAATAGGTACTGCTAAAATCGTGGTAACCAGGCCAAGGCAGCCTTTATTTACATATGTACGTGAGCAATAGAATTCTCACCATATAAACACGGAGTAAATATTACATTTTTAACCGAATAAACCTTATTCGGTCTACTGCATGTACTCCTTCATGTTACATTTTTTAAGTGTCCTTTGTGAGTTGGCGTTAGATAGCGATAGTCATTTAAAAAAGAATAGGGCATGCCTTAAACTATTTTTGATAAAGTGAATATTTTCTTAAATAATCGCTCTGGAAGTTAAAATTAATGAGTGACTCCCCCTCTAACATTTGATCCTCAATTCCAAACATATGAAAAAAAAACATAATATATAGATAAAAATCATGAGAGTTCAGCTCAATATAGACTTTCGAGGAAAATCATTTTGATCGGTTTCACCGTCTTCGGATCATAAATCGAGAACTACCGAACCCCACACTGAGCATGGCCATGCTCTTGGCTTGGTCCTCATTATTTTAATGCTTCCTGAAAAAGTGGTAGGACAAATCTTCGTATTTGTATAACCAATTTTCTTGCACTATGTTAGATACCCTATTGTAAAACTTTTGTTGAAATTACATTATTAATAATAAAAATTAATTAAATAAATAAATAGTTTGTGTCATGAACACGGATATTTGGTTTCTATGTATTTAAGTATTTATATGTATGTATCTATTATATATATCGTCGTCTAGTACCTACAATACAAGCCTTACTGAGCTTACCGTAGGTCTAGGTCGATTTGTGTAAGATGGTCCCAAAATATTTGTTTATTTATACAATATATTTATATGATTAATTGATATATTTTATTATATGATTAATTGATATATTTATATGATAAACCGAACTGCTCGTCCGTAATCCGTAGGGATCGAATTTTCCTTCGTGAAAACGCGAATTCGGGCGAGGATGACCCGCTCGAATAGCTTTGCAAGCGAACTCTGTAAACTAAAGGAGCAGGCGGTTGGAAAGACCGTCCGCACGTGGAGGTTTCTTTATGCGGAGATACCTAAATAGATCACTGACTTATTTAGCCGACACCGGTAAAAATGGTGACGTTACTTGAAGGTGCGATCTCCTTTCCACCTCGGAATATCCCTATTGACGGGGGATACGGCGGTGGGCGGGAGGCTGAAATGGTAAGCGAACTGGGTTTAATATTGAGGGACGTACTATCCGATTGTCTTTTCGCTCTGTCCGCTCAAATTTGTCAGAGGCAAAAAAATTGTTTTCGGCGGCTGTCATAGGCCATGAATCTCCACTGTCCCTCGGGGGCAAAAATATCATTGTGATTATGACCCTATCAATATTTAGACGGTAGATTAAGTATACCTGTTTAACGCTGTCCGGCCTATTTATACATAATTCATATCATCTATCCTATTGCTCTACGATTGCAAACCCCTATTTATTTAATTCAGTTGGTATAGATTTTTAGTAGCTATATAAATAAAAGACGTAATATTGTAATCATAATTTTACTATATCGATTGTTGTTTCCGCGAACGGTCTCATAGCGAAGAGTCTCGACCAACAACATCTTGAGAGGCTTTTGCTATAAGTGGTTGTGGTTGGATCAGCTTCAGTACCCTTACCATGAGTATCGAGTCTACTATCTGTGCTTCTCGTTCGCACTAAAATAGTACAAGCGAGATGTACAGATAGTAAATTCTATACTCGTTATCGAAAACCTCAATGTCACAACTCATGGCAAGAGTACAGGCGGTAATCTTGTAGGTACACGGCGCGCATAGTCCGACGGTTCCTCTCTGCAGCCCTAACCACCGGCAGAATGGTCCCTGCCCCGTTGCCGGCGGCACCCTAGGTTAGGTTTTTTATAATATTTTTATTGTTTTGATATGTTTAGGATGTAATTTTATATTTTACTTTTATTAATAGTACATTGTGCAACGAGGATGGTAAGTAAGGTATAGTAAACGCGAGTCTATTAGAAACCCGACGACGAAGTCGGAGGGCTTTTAATGACTCAAGTTTGTTATACACTTACCACCCGTGGTACATACAATGTTTTTCATCACATTTGGGAGGAAATAAAATAAATTCGTTGGTAAAATATTAGTTACTAGTGTAGTGTAGTTTTACCTATCAGACCGCATGCACTATAAAAGATTGTCAACAATGTCAACTTTGTTCAATGTCTTCCACAGATAAAGTTAACAACTGCGTTTTGTTTTCGAAGTTGATAGATCATCCTGCCAAATAGTATCAATTATCAAAATCAAATGGAAAACAACTATTTTTAATAAATACTAAACATTAAATTGCAGTCAAATTTAATATAAAGATATGTTTTATACATATTAAAAGTTGGTTGTAGCAAACTTTTGAAGATATGAAATACACCTTGGCTGTTTAGAAACATCCTCAGTCCAAGTGAAGTATAGGTTCTGTATATTTTTAAAACTAAACTTAACAGCCCGTGTGAGCTAAATCGGCTATAACTGCTCTGTATTCTCGCAAGTAACAACGCCATTGACCAGCAAGTGTGATGAAAAATATTTTAAAAAACCTATCCTAAGAAGAAAACAGAATAAACGATTAATAATTATTTTACTATAACAAAATTACGAGTTTAATTATGTCTTAATACACTCCAGGTAATTGAAAATTCAGGCTTTATCCACAACAGTTATATAGAGGGGTAGAAAATTTATTGCTTGACATTGCAAGTTTACTGGTGTGTCCGCAAATATATTCATTAGTTACACTCATTAATAGGCAAGGCCGAAAAATTTAATAGTCATTCTGAGTGTTTCGTGAAGTATTTTAACTCGATAAAGTAGTTTTTGATACCTGTTGTGTTACATACATCTACGACTATTTCTGAAATCTTATGATCTTGATGATTTGATAAATCCAATTTGTATCCAACCACAGTTATGAATTAATGTTTATTTGTTGCCCTTAGTTGTGTGCGTGATAACACAGCGCACAGGTGTACTGTGAAAGCTGCCATTCCAACTTGGCATAAATGTATTACAACTCTTTAATACATAAACCCTTTCGCAAGCAAGACAAATGTTCTCGTTGGTACGCCTGCGCATGTGTGCCATGCGCTCGCGTTCGTATCAACACCAGCTTTGATAAAAAAGTGGGTCAGCGCCTAAATATGCTTAATGTTGTGCAAAGTTATGCGTATCGCATCTGATGGATTTATGCTAATTCATACTACTGTGCAATTGTGTTCAGGCTGAACAGTATGTTTTTGTTTTCACAACGACCGAATATTGATCGGCAGTCACATGATGACATGATTGATGCCGGGCGCATTACTTCGTCGCGGGTATGTTTTTTTCAGTATAAAATAAAACCAATTTACATACTATGATACAAATATTTACGATAACATTTAAATTTAAAGACATAAGAATAGGTAGGTAATCTATATCTCTATATTTCAAATATTATACAAGCTAAGCTAATCATTACAATAAATGAACAATATTTACACTACCTTATACTTACCTAAAAAAACCCTTGAGTTATTCTAGGTACTCCTGGAATAAATCCACTAAGAAAGGTTTAGGCAGGAGTTGATATACATATATGTATAACAGTCTAAGGACACTTATGTGAATATATATAGTAAATTAAATTACCTATGCTTTCTTTGGATACAGCTCACTTCAAAACGATTGACATTCTATGAACAATAAATATACGAAATAGTTAAGCGAGTAGATACCGCGCCATGGACACATAACTGTCATTTCATCATAACTTCATAAGCTGGATCTTTCGACCGATCAGTAATTTGCTCGAAACTAGACATTTGAGTATCTGTGTACAAAAGTGCTTAATATGTTGTATGACACAATTATCACATAAAAAATTACAATTTATTTCATAAGTATCTACACCCATGGGATGGGTATCAACGATGGGTAAAAGTCAGCATTTATAAACTGCGTTTGACAATGATATTAGAACGTAAACATTAAAACCAAATTTTTAAAGATACGTGTTTTCAGTGCCTCACCTTCTCCAATATGGAATATGGGTCACGGAATTTTTTCGATTTACGAGGAAAAACAACAACACTGTTGACATGCAGGTACACGCACATATGTAACGTCCTTTGTCGACTGGAGCGGGGATATTCATATCCAAGTTGGATCGAAAACAGTCTCGTAGAAACATTGCATTGTGAAACGCAGCTACGCAACTGTGACCTATTTCAGAAGAGAAAACACTGCTGAAACTTCATTTAAAATTCTGAACGAGAACAAAGCCTCTGGGCAGTTTCAGGTCAACATATTCAGGACTGACAAATTACAACCAACGTGAAGTCATGGAATAAGTTATAGATGCGAGGTTACTGCAACTGTAGGATTAAGCTAGCATTAAGGGAATTTTTGGTGCCTATATAACTATGATAAATCAATTTTGTTATGCTTATTAAACATTTCTGTGTTTAATTACTTAAGAACATTCTGTCCATATACGTTATTCGGGTATTCCTGTAAAATGCTAACCAACTCTAATCTACTTCGATTCCTTATTTTGTTCGTTTTTTCTTTTGAACCGACAAAGTAAGGAATAACTTGATACCTAAGTGATAACTTACTTCAGAAATTACCACTTAGGTATCAAGTTATCGTATCTAAGGTTACACCTAGCTTTAACTATACGTTGAGCTCATGTTACAGCGGTTGCTCTCTTTTTGTCGAACCTAAACATGTAAATCCAGTGGTATTACAATATCTTGACATCTATGTCAATGGACAGATAGAATCATGCTTAATACGATTATATGTATTATGTATGTATATTTGCCTTTTTAGTGATTTTTAAACTGAGCTACAACGATAAAAGACAGATCCGAGTAGGGGTAAAATACTACAAGTAATCCGTTTTTGCCATTTAAACTGAGGTACTCTTAAAATTGAGAACAGTGAAACGTCTATCGCGCATTTTTCAGTTCATTACTCATTAATGTCATTATAGTGTAGATTCGCATAGTTAGTCCCCTCGTTACCGTCACCACATGTCAGTTTCCTATTATTCTACTGACATATTGTAGTAACTCTGAGAGTCGGCCCATTTAAAGAATAGAGTTACACGGACGGGATTTTCTATTGGTTTTATATGCCTAATAATTTATTACAAACCACCTCCACAAAAAGCTATCTATGACCAGGGATCAGATATACTGATCGATATTTACATTGTTTACTAAACATGGCAAAATTACAGCAAAAGTTGGGCAAATATGAACGTGGCTTAATAAATACGTACCGGGATTCCGAAATCCACAAAACGACATATGTAAGAAGGTACTTGCTAGTTCTGTATTTTATGTTTATAATAAAACTACGATAATTTTCTGCTGATACTTCGTTAGTTAAATGAATCAGTAAATGAAACTTAATAATTCCTGATAGTAAATCGCGTATTCAAACACTTAAATATGAGTTTGGGCTTCCTCGTTACTTAATTTACAACTCCCGGGATTTTATTACGAAAGTAAAGCCAATTCTGTCTTCATACCCTTCACGCCGCCAAACTTTAGGTACCTACCTAAATGTCTATCCGAATCCGATTCATCCGGATATCTGATCCCTGCTACTGACTTACGTTTGGAGACATACCTACACAAAAATGTTAATGTTTGTGCACAAAAACAACTTATTGCCAAAAATCTCATCTATATGTTTATAGATGAGATTAGTGACAATAAAAACATTTAAAAACAAAAA
Source organism: Grapholita molesta (assembly GCA_022674325.2). Classification (NCBI taxonomy): domain Eukaryota; kingdom Metazoa; phylum Arthropoda; class Insecta; order Lepidoptera; family Tortricidae; genus Grapholita; species Grapholita molesta. The sequence goes on along the minus strand of CP053120.2, from coordinate 24,172,287 downwards.
CTCAAATCTAAAATAAACAAAACTTAATACTTAAAGAAAAAATAATACGCAAATATAATTACTAACTATATATATGTATATTAAAATAAATACAATTATACAAATAAGATATGGACTAATACTATTTTTAAAATGTCGAGGGAACTAATTCATGACATGATTACTATTGCATTAGGTATCATCTGCACTTATCTGAATTACGAAACTTAAGTTACCTATATCTATCTCTTAGATTGAACTTATTGTATATGTTGGACACAATTATAGGTAAAAGCGTAAGCACATGCTAATTTCGTAATAAAATTCCAAGGTACAAAAACTTTCTGTACAAAAATACCAAGGGTCAAGATTGTATGAAGCAATCCAGTTGCAATTTATTTGGCTGAAGTGTAGGAGAAAAAAGAAAACTTAAATAATAACGGGTTTTGGAAATAACAGCCTACTTATTGCATTCATTTATTCACGACCGGTCTGGCCTAGTGGGTATAGGCCCTGACTTGGGTAGTTGGGTAGACCCTGCCTATGAAGCTGATGTTCCTGGGTTCAAACCGTCGTCTAGTACCTACGTATAAAAACAAGCCTTAATGAGGTTGCCGTAGGACTAGGTCGATTTGTGTAAGACTGTCCCGAAATATTTATTTATTTATTTATAACTGTATGTATAATTATTATATGTATTTGATAGAAATAATTAGCAAATAGGTACCTACTTCAGGTAAGAAAGCATATCTAGTTGTTCCGTTTACTCAAATTTGTTTATACATTATTATTTGAGTTTTTATATTTTAGATTTTTTGGTTATATCATGTCTGTTTGATTTACTTTATTGTGGGACTACGCATAAGTATGTACTTTAAGATTTATTATATCACTGTTTTGAAAAAATAAGTCCAGCCGAGTTTCTTGCCGGTAATAATTTTCTCGGTTTAGAGGTGTAAATTAACGGGTTAGAATCGGTGGAAGATTTTTATTTAATGTTCATAAGTGCATTGTAATGTGCATAAATTGAAAAATAAAGACCTTTTATCTCATTTATCCTGATTTTAGAGTGTAACGGATATAATTATTACTTTGATTGCAGTAGGTAAGTAGGGTAAAGTTGGATTCTATCTAGTCCGCAGATGAAAACAAAAATCGCTAATTATGAAATAACGTACACGCATTTTTTTTTTATGACATAGGCGGCAAACGAGCAGACGGATTGCCTGGTGGTAAGCAATTACCGTCGCCCATACCCATGGGCCCATACCCGTAACACCAGGGGAGTCACAAGCGCGTTGCCGGCCTTTAAGGGGGGTTCCTTTAAGGAGCTCTGGGAACCTTACCACCAGGAACACAAAACTACATACCTGAAAGGTAGCAGTGGTTTTCTGTAAGGAGGAGGTACTGCCCCAGTTGGGCTGCCCCAGATTCAAGCGTGATGGTCATCGCTGTGCCCTACCTCTCATAAAAATTGCAAGCTATAAAAAAAAATGTTAAATACATAAATTTTATTAGTCAGTACCAAAAAATACAGTTTGTACTAAGCTTGTTTTGCAAAAATGGTGCCACCTGATATTTGATTATTTGTTTTTGTCTCCAGAAATAAATTTTGATTTACGTAAATAAAGCATGAAATATGTAGTAGATTGTGTCAGAAGGGAGCAAAATGAAATATTAATGCGGAGTTCGTATATTGAATCTTAAACGGAGCTAATGCGTCTATAATACAACATCGAGCGCAGCGAATAGGCCTAGCATGTGTCATATGATGGGTGCGACAGTATGTATATCTCGCATAGATATAGACACTTCATCCTTTTCTAACTTCTAACTACAACAATTAAAACGGGACTAATAGTCTAGTCGATAATATCTCCCCGGGAGATATATATACGTATATATTATCATCAAAAATATGCCTGTATGCAAATGTAAGATATTTTTACCTTGATGGCACAAATGGATTTTTTCGGAATAAAAATATTTTGTGCAATATTATATTGTGCACTAAATAGCTAAAAATTGAGGTAGTCACCCTCTTGAAGTATTAAAAAAAAAATAAAAAAACAAATTTTGGCATTTGTAAACAAGTTAGAACTTTAATTTTTTTTTATAAATGAATTGCTATTAGGTGTATAAAACATCTAACCTTGAATGAAATCGAACCATAACTTTAGCTATAAAAAATAAAAACTTTTTTTAATTTTTATTTTTAGCAAAACCAAGAGGATTCTGAGCTTGAAATTTGGTAAAACGACATCTTAATATAAACCAAAACGCACCAAAGAACACATTACATACATTTCAGCAAGGGGCAGTTTCACTATAGGAATGTGGCTAGACCCTTTGAAATAAACCTATTTCAAATTGACTGTTGCAATTGATATACCTATCCCTTTAAACACATAATTAATTTCATCCTTCAAGAATAACAGAATAACAACATCACAATTAAATATTAATATTATATTTGTAAGTGATGAAGTGAAGTGGTCTCCTCAAAGCACAGAAGTCGCGTTAGTCCCCTTTTAAAGTCGTAGAAAATTATCGCACGCATATTTTCCTTTGAATTTTCCATTTTTACAACCGAATTGTCACCTTTGCACAGACGCTACAAAAAACTATTCTACATAAAATAACATGATTTTGTTTTCGAATTCTAAATTTAAAATATGAAAACGCCATATGTTTTTTTTTTAATAATCGCGGTGGGGTAGGGTGGGGTTGCAAACTACTTAACTAAAAGGCAACCCTCGTATCAATCTTATTACATAGGCTGCTATTTTATTAGCCGGAAACCAGGATTCCAACCATTATAAATAATATATTCGATCTGCATGGTACATTTTTTGGATACTAGCCATTTTTTTGTTAATTACGGTAGTCTTTTGTTTATGGTGGAGTTTAAATTTCATGTACGGTCGACTACAAAGATATGTATTCATTTTTTCACCTTAATCCTTTGTAATAAGGTGCAAAAGTGTATACATATCTTTTCTCAAACATGCAATGAAATGTCTTCGTTACGTGCGTCATAATAGGCTTCGAAGTATCACGTTTAGGGCGGATCAACTCCAGAGGACAGGTAACGAATTTCATATAAAATTGAAGGCCTAGGAACCTAGGAAGCTACTTAGCTAGGAAGTAATTTTTTTTTAATTTTTATGTATACCTGGCGTCTGTGTTCATGAAGCCTGTTCAAACAGCTGAATTATATTTTTTTATCATTTTAGTGAATAAATGATTAGCGGGCTAAAAAATAATCTCGCCTATTTCAGACGAAATTGTATCAAGAGATTTATTTTATTTATCATTAAAATGAATATTCATATCATCAGGTTATTACATTATTATATTTAAGTATTATTCATGCTCTCAATTTTAAAATTGTATTGGCAACACCAAACACTACTCCACGCATGCGTGTTTTTGAACGCATTTTTGAGTCAACCAATCACAGGACACTTTTACTTGTTTTAATAATGGCGGAATGGAAAAGTTTCTCGGCGTGTAAAAATCTGTTTATTAAGACTAAATAGTGGTAAATGGTGTGATTCAATGCTTTTGTGACTTAGATATAGTGTTACGGGTGTATAAAAATTGAATAATCTAACCGGGCCCGGTTTTATGTATCTATATTTTGTTATTGTGTACCGCCAAAGGCAGATGCCGTAGCGCCATCATTTAAAAGGTAAGTGGATTCTTTTTTGGTGGTTTTTTAAATGTTGTATATAGTAATTATATCCAGACTATTTATGATAGTCATTAATTAATACATCGAAGGCAAAAATACTACAAAGCGGGATTGGAGGGAAAATTAAAAAACTTTTGTCGTGAAGCTGTTTTGTTCAGTGGTATTTTTTTATTTATTTCATTGCATTAGTTTGAGAAAAGCACTATACATGCCTAGCCGTGAAAGGGTCTTGAAGGCTTCGTATACTATCCGGCCTCCCTTCGGTCGGCCGTCTATACAACTCAGCCTTCAACCCCCTGTTTCCCGGCGGCTGCAGTAATGTACTATTGTAGTCGACTGTACCTAACAGCAAGAATGTAACTCACTCATGAAAATATCCGTGCTATGATTTATTATGATTTTTATAGTGCATATAGATCCTGACTTCAGGTACGGTGATGAAGTTCCATCTATAATCGCTGCGTATCACTGGTTCGGTGAGTTTAATCGTGGACGGTGTATGCTTACGGGTCAAAATATAAAATTAACGGGTCATCCACAGTACCTACAGCCGTCTTGGCACCCCATGATTTTTATTTATTTCCAAATATAAAAAATAATTTACGTATTTTTGACCCCAGAAGATACCGTCAACACGTTCAAACTTCAAACAACACGTTTTATAGGTGTTTTAAAATTTGGTTAACAGAAATGCAAAAGCCATACGTTTGTTTTTTTTTTCCGGATATATTATTACAGTATTATTATTAAATATGGGTATTTTGGATGGTTATTGCTTGTATAAGATGTAACTAATCTCCCAAAACTCGACCAAAAAACCTTGACCCGAACAAGAGTACCTATCTATGACGCGAGAGAATTCCACTGACCCAGTTACCTACTGCACTTGGCCCAAAATTCAAAATCTCCCTCGGACTTTATTGGAGGAGAGGGCTGGGCCCCCCGCCGCCACAGGGGCAGGGACAGGGGATCTGTATAGGCACAGGCCTACAGAGATGCAAACACTTTGACAGATGAACCGTTATCCTTCTGCAGTACTACTATGAGCTGCCACAGTTGATGTATGTCACATTAAAACGTTCAAACGTTTAATTATTTTCAATTAGTCAAATCACAACATAAATACCTATTCGAGGTATTGTTTTGGTAGTTTTACCATTTTTGCTATGAGATTGCTGGACTTCAGTTGGTAATAGTTTAAAATGGGTTTCTTCTGCAGAAAAAATAAGGTTACTCAAACTGCTGTTGTGAGTGCCTAAAATAAAATAAAAAAACCGGTATTAATTAGGTATAGTCTGTATTGTTGAGGTAGTTTTCATTCATATTCGTCCAATAGCACCAAAAATTTGCAATGTCAACGCCATCCGCGATCGACGGGGATCGGTTTCGGCAATGCAACAGTGTCTGCAAAACTATGGTTATTGCTGAAAAATGTCTTGGTTATGTAGTCAGAATAAAGGTTAGAGGTTGAAATAAGCTCAGAACAACAAAAATCAGACGCCTACAGAACAGACTAGACAATTATTCGTCTAGTGTTATTTTCTGACGAATCGAAGCTTGCAGTTATTGGAGGGAGACTTCGTCAATATGTCCATTGTCCATCCATAAATAGGCGAACGAATTACGAAAGAATGCGTGATGCCAACAGTGGAGGACCAGTTATGGTCTGAGGATGCTTTGGTGATAAAGTTGATGATCTATGTCAGTGCCAATAGCATAATGGATAAGAAAACGTATCATTACGTCTATGTGTGGTTTTTAATTGAAGGATTAGCGGTGTAAATATTTATTTAACAAGCATTCCAAATATTTGTCTGTATAAATTATGCTATAATTTCACTTAACCGAAGTCATAGAGTGAAGTTTAAACTTTTGACCGGCACTATAGGTACATACGTGTTGAGTTCCCTATACCAAGCCCATAGGTTTGAAAACTAAATATTTACTCGTATTTATGTAGGAGTAGACGGAGTGGTACCTACACAGACAGCAGCAGAAGTTGTTAGCGGGCGAGGTGTACAAAATGAGCTTGACACGACTTTATTAATAAGATAATAAGAGCGTGTCAAGACCATTCTGAACACCTGGCCCGCTTAGCGACTTCTGCTGCTGACTGTACATACCTACTACCTTTCAGAAAGAAAACTATCCCAATAACATAGTAGGGATAGTTTGATGAAAGCTACAACCTCATTGCATACGACACCTATAAAGTTTGTCTTCTCAAAGTCGCAGTAAATGTCAAGTTTCTGTAGCTAGCGCCAGTAGAATCTGCTCGCATGAGTGGGCACACCTATTACTGCTCTATTACGACCCATTACATCAACACGCGTCACCGGGCGTGGCGAAAGTGTGACGTCGGAGTCGTGCAAAGAAAGCTGCGCGTGCGGCTCTGAGCACTCTTGCTTTCGATGGAGGCCGTGGCGTCTGGGTGATAGCGAAAATGACATACTTAGCGCATGTCGCTGCTTCCACTGTTGCTTTTCATTACATATTCAAGTCACGGTTATGAAATCGAAACTTATTGAGTCATTAACCATAACCGCCATAAGTAAGTAGGCATGCGGTCTTCTTCTTCACGGTTTTCGTATGCAGCTTCGAATATGAACTGAATCGTGTTCTATTTTGTATGACTGCATTAACTTATTCAGTGAGAGCTTCGAAAAATAACATGTTTGTGATTGCCTTTTTACAAGGCTATCATAGATGACAGTCACTTCGTTCGTTCATGACCCGTTGACTAAATTTTAGCCCGAACCGGGTCAAGATCTTTGATAGTTAATTTTGTTTTAAATATTGAATCGTGGGCAGTTTAATTTGCAGGTGCCTTTTTTATTAGGACCACGGCCAATATATATATTTATGTTTGTATTAAATATATAAAAAGGCCCTTAACTATTAACGATATTTACACAAGTCTGAATAAGACAAGGCCGTCAGAGGAGAGTCAATTAACCTCTTGTTATACTACGGGACTGGTCAGAAAGGGTTCTTTTATTAGTTTTCTGACGTCTGGAGAAAGTAGGACGACCGTCCAAATTACTGTAAAAAAATGGGTCAGACAATTCAGACATCACCATAATTAATAAGCCCGCTGGCCGATTATCCAAGCAGAATCTGCGTTAGCTGGTCTCTCTCACCTTAAATGATCAATCTTTTTAATATTTCGTCTACTTCTACTATTCAAACGAGATTGTAACCGTTCGTATTTGCAGCATCCTGACAGTCCTCGAAATGGTTCTGGCTAAGATATTACTACCGGGTACCGCTACCCGTTTAGGTCATATTGCCCGTAAGATATTGCTACAGTATAAAATACCTTAATGCGTGTAAAATACTCTCTACGTCATATTAAGTAGTATACGACGTCGATGCTTTTATATTTAGATGGCCTGATATAAATTATTATTTATAATATAACGAATCTTCTCAAATATGTATAACTATATGAGTGTTTCTCGTGTTAGATGTTTAGTCTAGGCATATTTTTCACGTCTGGTCTTGAGATTGTAAAGTAAAGTAACTAAGAGCAAGCTCCTCCCGAGCTCACGGCATTTGTAATTAGGGCAGTTAGCGCTGATGCTTTCCAGCAGACATGCTGCAAGCGAGAGCGATTACGATGCGAACATAAACACAAGCTCGCTCACAGCAACCCTGCCCTGCTGCGGCACCGCGCGCAACTGGGTCAGTGGGCCGCCCCCCGCGCCCCTCACCGCCCGCTCGGTGGCGCAACCGCGCGAACGCGCACTAACATAGACCTGGATCGCGGGAAAGTGGGTCACCGACTCACTTTCACTTATTACATGGGCTCCTAATCGTTTTCCATTGTGCGAGCGGGCGGGGCTCGCGGGTAGCGGCGGGGCGCGCATGCGGGAGGCGCCGGCACGCGCGACGTTGTCGCCGGCTGCCAGTCGATCGTGAGACGTCCACGGAGTGGCACGCGTGTCGCCCCGTGTCGCGGTCTGTAGTAACACTTGCGACGATCGTAATTGAGCGCGCGCGCCTTCAAACTTACGAACGGTTGACAACGCATACCGGCGCCAATAAAACTTTCGACCATACCCGCGTAGGACAACATGTGCTGGATTAACGTGCCTCTTCCTATAGTGCTCGAACAGGTGCAGCCCGCAAACGGCAGATAGTGTTGCGGCTAGACCGCTAGTGAACTCGGTGACTGTGTAAACGTTGTTGCGGTTAAACGCCGGTAGGATTTGCAATAACCAGCCGCCACGTGCGGCCGAGTATGACGATGGACCAGCAGACAGGCCTCATGTCCCTCAACATGTCCCCGTTCGATCTGAGCCCGGGACCAGAAGGCTCGGGTTCAGGCGGCGGGCCTTCGGGAACTTCCCAACAGTATGTGCCGCAAGGCGCTGCCTACCAGTGCGGGCCAGAGCAGCAGTCTTTCGGTTATGCCAATTTGGACCCCTCCTATCTGTTTCCCACAGGCGCCGGCGGCGAAGCCGGAGCCTATCTACCGGCAACCGGCGCGGTGTGCGACCAGACCGATACCAAGGATGTCATAGAAGAGCTGTGCCCCGTATGCGGAGACAAAGTCAGTGGATACCACTACGGGTTGCTCACATGCGAGTCATGTAAAGGATTTTTCAAGAGGACCGTACAAAATAAGAAGGTGTACACATGCGTCGCAGAACGTGCATGTCACATAGACAAGACACAGAGGAAACGCTGCCCCTTCTGCCGGTTTCAGAAGTGTCTGGATGTCGGCATGAAACTTGAAGGTGAGTGGTTCCATAGATTGTTCATATTGTACTATTAACATCATGCCATTTTCTTTCCTAATCCAATAGGTATATAGGTACATATAATATTTGCAAAGATGAGCTTCACAAAAGCCGGATGTAATAGCATATAACAGGTACAGGTACCTACAGTATGTATACACTAATAGGGCTGCATTCAGCCACAATACTTACGTTTCCGTTTGCGAGGTGTAGGTATTCGTATTTATGTTGGTATTCAACTTGCTATTCAAATCTGGAATCCGGATACATTATTATTAACTCTTTTACCAATACAGTATGGCCCCATGGCTATATGGCATGATAGAATAGTACTAGGCTAGGTTAGGTTAGCTTGTTACACTTCTGCTAAACAAGTCTAGATAGGTATATGTGACAGGTTCAATCATTCAGCAACATATAAATGATCATATTGAATCTGATCCCACCATGAAATGTTCAGTAGACACCGCAGACCGGGCCGCGTCGTGTAGACGCCCCGCGATAGCTACACACGTAGAGCGTAACGCCGGCATCCTGTTCGACCTTCACCCATTTACGCTTAACTGGTTGGTAATTTACATTGCAACTAGTTGGTGTACTCCCATGTTAACTTTTATACATATTAGGAATTGGTGCAACTTTGCACTTGTACATATTAAAAAGATATCTACTTAGCCAGCTAGATGTCAATTATCTATTATTTTTTAATTATGTCAGTACTTACAGACTAGGTACCTACTTATAATAAATACGCGTTTCTGTTCAAGTATCAATTAACTCTTATGAAATTATAGTTGCACTTGATTGATATTGTAGCTACCTACCTGGTCTCAAATTTCTAATTACAATTTAATTTATAGTTGAATTGAATGGCACAAAATCATCAACGTAAAGGTAGGTCAAGAATCTGTTAACTTCGATAAATCTGTCATTAATACCCTTAAAACATCGACTAATCGCTCTAACCTAAAGGGCTAAGGTTAGTGCCAGTCAGTCGTGTATGTCCATCACTCATCATTCTTGTACTCTATTCAATCAATTTATAGATAAGGTAGCTACAATCAGCATTGCGATACAACAAGGAAATGCCACCAGCATCCTTGTTACAATGTCTCAACAGCTTTTTATAGAATTTTTGGTTGGTAGGTAGTTATTGTAATATAGTGTATGATTCGACTCAAATACTTTAATTATTTAGTCTAACCTCACTCTAGCTATAGACTTAAAATTGTTATTATTGGCGGTATTTACGAACCTGTATCTGCTCTATCACATGAAATAAATGCGACTAAAATCCTCTCATAATTCTACATCTATTCTGGCATGTGGCGGTAGAAGTAAACTGACCATTATGTCCTATAATGTTGCTACTCTAAATTGTTATCTTATTTTAAACTAAAAACACCTACATAAATTTTTGAAGTGCATTTATCATCGCAACATGTAATCATTGAAATGATATCGATGTAGGTAATTGCAATTTGGTGTAGGTTATGTTTAGTACCTACAAAACCGAAAATTGTTTAATTGTAATTTTCTTGCAACCGTGTTAACCGTCTGTTCATAAACGTACGAATAGGTATACCTATGATTATTTCTGTAATGCACTTAATGCTGCATACCTACTTTCCGTAGTCGCATTAAAATTTAGCTAGGTACCTACTTTATCTATGCTTGTAGGTACCTATATTATCCCGTATTTAAATTTTCAATTATATTTTTACGGATAATTTACTAAGCGCTGGTGGCCTGGCGGTATGAGCGTGCTACTTGCAATCCGGAGGTCGCAGGTTCAAACCCCCAGCTTAATGGTACCAATGAGTTTTACGGAACTTATGAACGAAATATCGTTTGATATTTACCAGTCGCTTTTCGGTGAAGGAAATTATCGTAAGTACCACAGGCTAATCCCAGTGAGGGTAAACTACCCTATGGGTTAGAAAGTCAGAGGGCATTCGCTTTCGTAAAACTGGTTCCTACGCCAAATCTGGGCCATTGCCAAGCTGTTCCTAGGCTCTCATACGCCATGGCAAAATGCCGGGACAACGCGAGTTAGATGGATAGTAGGTAGCATGTACTAGTTAAGTATAAGTAGTAACCTTGATGTTTTAAATAAAATTGTATCTGGCACGAGAAGCCTTGCCCAGAAGTATAAGTAGTATAGACAGCATTATATAGTTTGTTGCAGTCAGCACGTACCTATATATGACCAAATATATCGTAACATATCCTTACTGCTAAATAAATCACGATTTTAATCGATATTTGGTTGCCACTATTTGACTCTGACTGTACCTACGTGCTACCTACCTATTCAACATCTACGGTTTACGTAATCAATATTTTTGTGCATACGTTATTTTTGTGGCTATAGCTCTGCGTTTTAATAAATAAGTAGGAAAGCATGTGCTGATTGTACCTACCATTTACATTCTAGAAAGACAGACCTTGTTGGTAGAATACGCAGGCGAGGGTATATCTCATACCCGCGCGGCTCTAGTGTAAGTTTCTTTTGACGTAAAAAAACGTCTAGACCGCGTAAGTGATAAAGTTATTTATATGGGTAACTCTAACGCGATGGTGACGTTTTGTTACGTTAAAGCCTGTTTCACATCAAGCGCGGGCGCGTGTCAACGCGGGCCCGCGGCGGACCCGCGGCGGGCCCGCGGCGGGCCCGCGCCGCGATTGTTCAGCTAGTTTTAAATGAACGCCTTCACACAGCGGCGGGCGCGGGCGGGTGCGTGTGGCGCGGACCCGCGCACGCCCGCGCCCGCCGCTGTGTGAAGGCGTTCATTTAAAACTAGCTGAACAATCGCGGCGCGGGCCCGCCGCGGGCCCGCGTTGACACGCGCCCGCGCTTGATGTGAAACGGGCTTAAAAACTTGCACTCAGGGTTCCGTAGATAGGTGGTACAGTCGACGTCAAAGATATGTATACACGTTTTCACCTTTATCCTTTGTAATAAGTGTAAACATATTTTTGATGTCGACTGTACCTGTGTCATTATTTTCATTAAGTTTTAATGTTTGCCAAAGCCAGTGTCCCCGTTCCATATTTGTTTACCGTATTATATGTACCTATATATTTGATATGTTATAAATGTATATATACCTACTTATCCAACTTAAAAATAATTAAGAGGAAGTATCCTCAAATCGTTTACATATTATTATTATATTTTTAAATTATAATTATGCTTCTGTGACTAAGCATAGTCCAATTTGCTGTTCTCCCTCTAATTACTATGTACCTATGTTGATTACTACATAAATAAGGACAAAGCGACTCTACTTCCTATGAATACCGGGTAGGTATGTATTAGGTGCCAATTTATTTGTTTTAACAAGTCTAAGTGTAAAGTTTACGATTTAATGTTATTGCTGTACCTGTGTGCGCCCGAGTACATAAGGTGAGACTTTATGTTAGCATTATGGCAAATAATGAAATACTGGCACGAACAATGTACCTAGGTACATTAGTGGGCATAATATGACGAATGTAGATTATAAAAACTGACACAGTCTCATGGGAATAACTCCCGTTCTGATAGCGTTCCAAAAGTAGATAACTTAATAAATTCAAACACAAGCGCTGTACCTATACGACTGAATTCTGCCACTTACGTATCGTCCACGTCATAACTCATCAATATACTCTGAGCACGCGGTCAATTAGGCTAGGGCTGGCACACAACAATACTATGACAACAGGGCTCTTGAAACTAATATTGCCGTTTATGTAGTAGGCACTTTTAGTTGTGTTGCTCAACTCGTCGTAATCGTTTGTCAAATCTTGAGTAGGCACAGTTGATAATCGTTTGTCCCTGATTGTTATTTTAACGTTTGTTTCTTAGAAAGTGACAAGACATTAACATACGCTTGCTAAGTTTAGTAACAGTTAGTATACATTGACGTATCCCCTTAAATAACGAATTAGATATACGTGTTTAATGTTTATGTGGTTAAAAGATACTAATCTTCTGTCGGTAAGACAATCTGAAATTTAATGAATATTATGGTTAATTAGAAATCTGCTATTAGTTTGAGCTTCTAAATTCCGTGGTATATGTAGGTATCTTGCATTCCGGTGTAAATAGGTTAAGGGTTATTAGTTATGTATATTTTTAGTTTAAAAACCCATAGGTCTGCAAAAGTTTGAAAGAATTGAATTATTGAAATAATGTTGTTGGGCGGGGTTTGCTTGCGCGCGCGGATCGTTCTAAATTTAAAACGCGCGCGGCCGCAGAGCGCCCTGACCTACATGCGGCGGGGCCGCGATGCGGCGCGCGGTGCGCGGCGCCCGCGCTGCTGGTCCTGCGTGCGTATTTGTGCGTACATGTACACATAGCGTCTCTGTGTTAGTAATCTACCTATTCGCCATTCCGCGTTTCGCCAGATGCCGGACGGTGTTTGCAACATCAACTTTACTACTCGAATAAACAAACTTACTTACTAATTTCATTGGTTACGCGTCATACAACATTACTTAAAAACGAGGTTAAACATAAAACAATATTCTCCAATATATTTATAAATCCTGTATCATATGTATTAACTAGTCCCGGTAATAGAATGCCTAATTCGTTCGAACAATTAGAAAGAAATTCTGCCGAATAAAAATTCGTAACAGCTTTTCTCTCTTTATAATTGTAAATTAGCAGGTTTATTGTCAATTCAATTGAAGTAAATCGCAAACGTCGTGTAACGCAAGCATGTATCAGATGACACAATTCACACAAATCGTTGGCTGACCCGAATAGCGCGGTTGCGAGAGCCCCGCACCGCCTGCTCGACCTGCGCTGAGCCTTGTGCAATGCCACCGAGACAGCGCACCGGCTCCACACCGCTGCTTGAGCCCGTTGGTTCACTCGTCGCCCTAACGACTTACCAAAAGTTTACATCTGATCCTATGAAATTAAAACTGCTCTCTCACATGTCCGTGATAACTGAACACTGATCAAGATGTCGTCATGCCTCCTGATTCATCCTTGACACGGAACTCCGACGTTTCACAACAGACAAAGAAATGAAACTTAAATAGCTACGACGGACAATTAGATTGTTTTCGCTATAACGCATTCTTTCTGTAGCTTTAGATATTTATTATTCATATAAATGCGCCGTAATTAATATATGTATAGCTGTATACATACATACATACATTTCAGCCGTATGCAGTCCACTGCTGAACATAGGCCTCCCACAAATATGACTTGTATCATATTGGGGGTAGTTGATAGCTATATACATTACACTAATTGAAATCAAATGGCTCAATAACAAGGTGAGGCAGCCTTAGGCAGCCGATTCTGACGATTGCGGGTATCTACTACCTAGTAAAGATTACATTTATTGGTGACATTGTTCGGGCTGTGAGGCCAAAAGCACATAATGAAATGACATGGCATGACGTGAACGGAAACTTGACAAGTCAGGCGGGGTTGTGGATCGGGCGCGCGTCGGCGAATGTATCGTGCGTTTCGACACAATCGGCCGCCGTTCGGTGTCGGTGGGGTGCGCTCGCGCCGCTGCGCAAGCGCTTGTTTCACAAGACACCTCGGTCGGCCTGTCGCAACTCTACCCAAATGTGACCTGAACACGTATCACATTTACACACATCCACGGGCTTACGACTCGAATTTGCTATGGTGCCTGTCGAAACCCTAGTCTCGAAGTAACGTAACCGCCAGCCAAGAGCATTACCTATCCAAATGTAACGCGATTCCAGCTCAAACTCTTTAAGAGCACTTCCTTCTTCCCATGTGTCTTACTTTATATTACTGTCCACAGTTACATAAGTTCTGTAATCGTAGGCGACAGTTTGTCAGTTTTTCTCGTGATATCTATTGTATTTGCTCGTAATTAGATGATTAACATGACAATTAGAACCGTATTCTATGCCTGACAATTGAATACGTGCCTAATAGTTAGTATGATATATATGTCATATTCGTATACGTTTGTGTCCGTTTAAATTTTATTTATGAAAATGAACTAATTGGATTGGATCTATACTAATTGGATTTAATTTCTTATTAACACCATTACAAATAACAGATCTGGGTTATACTGGGTGTAATAAAAATGGTGATACAAAGTTATATTTTCTGGATCTATTTATGATTACGTTCAACTTTTACTATGGAGCCATTACTGAAATATCGGTTAAAAATATGACCTGTCCATACTAACAACTATAGCTACTAGCTGTATGGGAAGGTCAGATCTTGTATCACCATTTTGATTTCACCTGGTACCTATTTACATTCAGTTGCTTCTAATCGCTCTATTCTGGCGTACATGTTGCAGCCCTAGATTCTTTGATAGTTATGCTGGGTATTGAAGTGGTACCATTTAATATGAAAACTAGATACACATACGTATTACAAACGTGGGTATAGGACGCCGGCTGCCGGGTCGCAGCGCAAGCGACGAATAATTGTAAAAATTGTTACATGGATGGCTGCACATAGAATGCACGCCATTTTACGTAACCTACCTCTTGCTATGCAAAACTGAACTTTACTCTCGGGCTCGGGCACGCTATAATTATGACGAAATGCCCATCTTAATAGAACAAGCATACACCTGATTTGAATAAGAAAAATTTGCGGATGTCATCTAAGTAACTAACTGACTACTGCTATGCATACTGTGATTAATATAAGTTCAATAATTCACAAGCAGTGTTTCGATATAAGACGACCGGTCTTTAGCCAAGACGACAGATGTTAAATAACAAAAAATACGCGCCAGTTGAGTATTTCGGCGCGCTGCCTTGACCCGAATCGGGTCTTTCGACAGAGCGGCCTCGCACACCACCGGTCCTTTCTATTTTTTAGGCATTACCTGTCCTGTCATTATTACGATGGCTGCACGAGAGCCGCCATCTTGGATAGATTTTTGGTGTGGACGCGTCAGAACGGTGGCGCGAAAACCGGTTCCAATGCGTAAAATATACATAGTTAACTCTACACGTTCCACTTGGCGTTGTACAACGTGCGTGGCCGTGGCAGGGAGCTCATGCCAAGGCATGTACAGAAACCTTACAAATGTCTAATTGTAGCCTATGTGTGCATTCGTATTAGTATGAATGTCTTATCGGAATCCAGTCAGTCTCCGTCGTACTCTATATACTATGAATAGAAGAGCATCGAGATCTTGACACAGTTTGGTAGATGATCGCGGGTGATGATTTATCTTGGTTGTGTAACGATCCGGCTGCCGCTATCTGGGCGTACGATCGAGTGCGTGCGGGCGGCCGGCGGTCGGCAGCGCTCGGCTGCCTCCGCCGCCACTCGGACCGCGGCGGGGGCGGCGCGCGGGGTGCTGCCAGCCTTGACCAAGTTTCACCGACTCGTCGGTATAAGGAGTGATCCCCACCTCTTCCCATCCTTTCGGTGCAAATGTGCCCTACTGTTCTTTACTTTATCATGATTTTGAGCGCTATGCGAATCTTTTGGCATATCGCTCTGTGAAAAACTGAAATCTGGGCAGCTGAATTTTGAATGTGATATATGTAATATGTCAATTTTTTGGTATGTGATGTTAATTTTGACATGTTATAAACAGAAGTTAGGGATGGCGATGTGCTTGTAACCTTGGTGCCAAGGTCGACCTTGACCCATCTGAGAGAACTGGGACATAGCCACAAATAGCGTCAGAATGCGAGGTGAACTTCTTACGTACGTGTCTATTTCTGCACATCGTTCGCTGTCACCGAGACGTGGTTTTTGATTTGTAAAAATGACCTTGACCTTGATCTAGTTTATTCGTTTAATAAACAGAGCTGACCTCGTTCACTGTATTATCGGCTACTATCGCGTACTCATTACGGCACTATTAGATGCACAGCAAACGCATTCTGTTCTAATTAGAAAAGCCGGTTCATTTAGATAAAGGACATGGCTGCATATATACTCCCGTGTCAGCCAAATTACTCGACCGATTGGTCAACACGAACAACGTATGGTAAACAAAAAACATAATCTAATAGGAATTACTTTAAAGTCCATTACATATCTTAATACTATGCGAATCAAGGCGAATCCAAATATCAACGAACTTCTTCATCTCATATTTTTTTAAGAATTCTTGTAACCCTTCTAAATAACCTACTTGGTACTTATAACATTTCTGATTGCTCATAAAAACTAAACGTAATTAAATAGCGTACAATAAACTGACGTTATAATGATGGAGAGAATGCATTGTTTTACACCGTTAACTTCTAAACACCCAAACGAAGCAGATCTAGCTTTTTGCTAAAATCCCTTCATGAAGTAAAACCCAGTTTGCAATATGAAACTGCACTCTGCAATGCTTAAATCCGTTACGCTCTCCGTCCTGCTCCACTGCCTGCCGACTTTGTATAACCCTCTCCTTTTCGTGCAGAAGCGCGTTGACTACAATAAAAACTGGTTGTTATTTTTAACTCGTGGGTTGGGCGAGCCGGCAACTCACTGAAAACCCCCTTCCGCTCCAGCTTCAGTGTTATTTATTTCCATCCATTTAGCATATTGCTATTTATTCCAAGCAGCGAACACTGCTGTTGGTTATTACCACAACCCGCCTAAACCGTCAACATCGCTTTGTATTCTAATCTATGAATTGTTAATTTTAATTATGTACCTACACGTGGTCTAACTGTCAAAGGCAAAACCAACTATCGGCTAAGACTTGACACCAATTTGTTGGTTCTGCCCGGCGATATATGTCACATACGGTAGAGTTAATTCTTCTCATTCTTTAGTTGCAAATCGAAATATATAGTATATAATAGGATTGCCTCACGTGCTCTTACCTTCACTGATTTACCAACGCGCATAACTATATATGTATTCTTGTGCGATAGGATATCGCGACCTAGTTTTACTTAAAAAATTATTGTCGGCGAGAACAGCGCAACTGGCAACTTTAAACGTAGAGTTACCTGCATAACAACTAATACGTAGTTAGTGGTTTGGGAGGGACCCGACGGTTCCGTCAAATGTCACAAACTGACAGAAGCAAGATGATGTTGACTGTTTTGAAAATGTAAGTTGCGCCAATTTTCAATAAAAGTCAAAAGACAAAATGCTTTTCGGGTCAGAGGTGTAAGAGGGTTAGGTTAGGGTGTGGGTGGGTGTACAGGTGTAGTTTTTATTTTTCACTTTTACTTTTTATATACTCGACGTGTAAAAGTGCCCTTGTGGCCTACTTGCTGAATAAAACGTTTGAGTTGTTTTAAATCTCAATGCCCTATATTCTTTAAGACACCAATATGCAATGTCTACGTCATGTAATTGTAAGATGTATTCGTTTAATTCGCTATAGTAAAATGTACTCGTATTATAATGGATAATACAGGTCATGATTTAATAATTTTTGGGTATAACAACCACTTTAATTTATTCGGATTTACCAGGATTCACTTTATTACTTTTCCGCAAGGAATCGTTTTTTATAATACTCGTCGTTTTAAAGAATTAACTTACTTTTAATCCGCGAGTTTATTGGCGTAGAATTAGTAAAGGGTGATTTAAAGGCATACCAAAAGTTAAGGTAACAAGTAGACATGCGACATACGCATTTATACTCAACACAATAATAGTTTGGACAATATTCATGAATATTCTACTTTTGGGTTGCTAACAAAGACTGAAGAAAAATTTTCCTAAAAAAATTGGCTTAACAAGACTGCCTCAGTAATTGGTATCTCAAGGACGGCAAGTTTTGTCAAATAGGAAAATGCAAATTATCACAGTAGCAGAACAGTTCAGTAAAAATATTGTTTAAGTTTTGCACTTTAATAATGTCTATCATCGTCTGCGGTTATGCTTAATTAACATTTTTGTTATCCTTTTACTCTAAAAGACTTGGAAATTAACCAGATACATAATTTCATGCCATATTTTGCTGCCGGTGGATCACAGAAGAACTTTTTAATGCAATATAATTGTGAACTCATCAAAGTATTAACTTTAATGAGTTATAGAGACAATACGAACTTACCTACATTGTAGTTACTAAGTTTGATGATTTACTTATTTAAAACTATTACCGGTTTTCAATATCATCAAGTTTCATGAAGTCGAATTTATCGCGTATAGTTGCGTCGTTAAGGTTAAATATTGATTGGTTTTACTTAATTAGATCGCCACCGGCTGTTGTTTTAGTGGAGTTGACACTACCTCACCAATGGGTCAGCGGGACATGAGATACAGGTAGTTGGATGCCACTATTAGGTATCACTCAGTTACACGGTATATGTCGCAATACGATTATTTCTTGCTTGTTTTTCCCAGTAGTATTGATGGACCGAGTACCCTTGTAGCGAAGAAATTAGGGCTGGGACACCTGGAAGTCGTATATTAGGGGCCGCCACATCGCCTGTTTACTAGTTAGGCTTTAGTTTTGTAGACAGACAGGTATAATGTGTAATAATTTAAAGACACATACGTTAACAGATGGTATCGATTGACGGTAGTCAAACGTTCCGCGTTCTATAGGTAGGTATCACGCCGCATTGCAGTACTTCTATAAAAATCGTTTAGCCGATCGTGGGAATATGAAATAGACCCATTTCTACACTAGCCATTCCACCATTGTGGCTTATCCTTAATTCTAGGAAATATGAAAGTGATATTGTCTTAATATAAAGAGTTTTTATTCATCGATACGTTTTTGTTACAGCTGTTCGAGCAGATCGTATGCGGGGAGGACGAAACAAATTCGGCCCAATGTACAAACGAGACCGCGCTCGCAAGCTTCAAATGATGCGACAGAGGCAGATAGCTGTACAAACACTACGGGGATCGATCGGAGACGGCAGCCTCGTGCTGGGCTTTGGCTCCCCCTACGCGTCAGTACCAGTTAAACAAGAGATCCAGATACCACAGGTGTCGTCGTTGACATCGTCGCCGGAGTCGTCGCCGGGCCCCGTGCTCCTGGCCGCGCAGCCGCAGCCGCAGCAGCCGCCGCCGCCGCCGCCCGCGCACGACAAGTGGGAGGCCCACTCGCCGCACTCGGCGTCACCGGACGCCTTCGCCTTTGACGCTCCCGCCACCAATGCCGCCACGCCCTCCAGCACTGCCGAGCCCACGAGCACGGAAACTCTGCGAGTCTCGCCCATGATCCGCGAATTCGTCCAAACGATTGACGACCGCGAGTGGCAGAATTCGCTCTTCGGACTCTTGCAGAGCCAAACTTATAACCAGTGCGAAGTAGATCTCTTCGAGTTAATGTGTAAAGTGCTGGACCAAAACTTGTTCTCTCAAGTGGACTGGGCGCGAAACACCGTGTTCTTTAAGTATTTAAAGGTGAATTTCCAGATAAGTATGTAAATCCCTCCCGAATCCCCATTCCACTCCCCGGTGTACACCAATGTTGCTTGCGAAAGTATAGCATCGCACTGCTGAGCGAATTTTATAATGATTTAGTTTTAGAAAAGCTTTGCGAACGATTCTATTCCAGAAATAGTTCTGTTAGCGCAGTACGCTAGCCGAGACGGTGAGTTGAGGTTCATGTGAAGCAGCGGCTTTGAGTTGCCGGTCGCAATCGATACCTACGCCGCGCCGCGTACTTCCAACTAGGTCAAGATCCCACAAGCGTGCCGCTTGCCGCCTGCCACTGACTATGGACATTGGACAGGGACGGCTAGCCTTTACAAACAAACACATCCGTACATGATCTATGATTCCGTTCCGTTGTTAGTTCCCATCAGTTTTGTGTTAAAAACCCACTGAGCTGTTTATCTTGTATTCCGAAAACCGTAATTTGCAGTCGGTTAGTTGAGCATTCATTAGACAAAACATAATTACTGTTGAGAAGAGAGTCGGTACTACGGATACACTGTAGACATGTTTCCGAGACGTTACCGTTAAAAAATTATCAGTAGGTATCACTTTAGGAAGATATTAAAATATCGAACGGCCGCGAGAACCTAGAGCTAGAGTGATCAATCAGCGAGAGGCAATCGACAGAAGCGGGAACATCGTCGGACCCACGCCGTGGTCGTCGTACGCTTACGCAAGAACCGCAGCCAGTCACGTGGGCGTGCGGCGTTGCCATCCCGCGCGACGACAGTTGTCCCTCTCTTACAGACGGCGTCCATTTTACAAATAGCGATTTTTGTTTCGGCTTAGCGGCGGGGCTTGTTTACGACTCGTTCTCAGAAATTAGGACATCGTTGAATCTCTATACCTACTTATTATAAAGATATAAATGCCTTTGCACTCCCCCGTTCGCGTTAATTGAGCCCGATCAGTAACTCGTAATTATTCTGAACACTGTCGCATTGCTAGCGGTGTAGATAGATATCTGTTATAAGTGCAGTTTTAAAATGCCAGTGTGAAGAGTGATAAAAAATACAATAAAAAGATGGTTATGTAAGTGAATATGGACTAACTATACTGACGTAAATCGTAAATAGGGCTTGCAGCGCAGAAAACGCTGAGCATCGCGAACTCTTCCCTCCGGCCGTGACGTAACGCGAGGCGGCAACGCTGCACTTTCCCGGCGCACTTGACACACTGGCCGTGGCCGCGTTGCCCGAGAAAGCACTTTTTACCGCGGGCGCGTAACCACACCGGTCGGTAACGGAACGCAACCTTTCTTCGCTTTCTCTTACGTAATGTTACCAGTTACGATTAGTCGCTCGCATAACAGCACGATGAACTTGGGCCGCTTGAACCGTCGGTCGATGACGTTGTTTTTATTTAATCATGCACCACACAAGTCGATTCGAAATTTAAATTTTGTTGAATTCCTTTATATACATATATTCGGTTCAATGGTTTGTACGATGATCGATTGACGTTTGAGGTACATAATTTAAATACAAGTTCTCATTTTCATCGTGAAGTTCTAAATTCGCAAAAACAAGTTACTGACGTGCGTATTGCGTAGATCTAGATAAATTTGCTTCCATACTTGAGAAAAAAAAAAACTCGTTTACACAGAGTAAATTAATAGGGTGTTTAAAAATAGAACCGTAATAATAAAAGTATTTAGGACTCAACGAGCCCTTCCGCCAACAAACATTTTTAAGTATCAAAAGCTTATTAGTCTACCTATTTGTATATATAGTTCACCGTAGCTATATTGTATAGATTAAAATGGTTAAAATGGTTACCGCGTTAGCGCTCTGCGGCATTCGTCGCGCACTTAGACCTCAGCCGTCGTGTGCGAGTGTGTGTGTGAGTGTATATCACCACTTATTATATTCTGCTAGCCTAATATGGTCGGGTTATTGTCACTTGTCACAGTATCTGTCACGCTCTAACAAGTATGTGAGTACGAAAGTGACGGATAGCGCAATAGACGATAAAATGTCAACCATTCTAGACGTTCTGAACTCAAAATGTGCCCTTTACATGCCGTCTGATATGGCTTATAATTACAATTTTTTATTACGTGATGCATGGGGCCATTTGAAGTGTCTTATAAGTATGGTAGTTTTCTTGAAGCCTTGCCTCATAAAACAAATTAATTATTTGAATTACAAGATTTTAGTTTTTCACTCGAGACGAGACATATTGTAAGTTACATTCACGAATTACCATTCACTACGCAGTCAAGTTTTTACCATTCACTAAGTCGCATTTAATTATATTGTAGGTACCTATTTAAAATTTAGCATTCTCGTAACTAAGTAGGTATAATAAACAACAGGTAAGTTACTTAGTTACTTCTTGTAACTATTAAGTAACTGCTGTAAGTTACCGTGTAAAAGTAAGTGTTTGGCATTGTTAAAATTGAGTCTGTATCCTCTGCTCCCAATTAAGCTTTCTAATTAATTAATTATCTGTTTCTTATAATAAACCCTTGAGAAATCTAAAACGTTTCAAGCTAGGAATTTCAACATCAACGTTACGACATTTCAATAAAGTCATAATGACAGTTGCTTAAATGTAACGCTCTACATAACTTTATACAGACACATTCGACATTTAGTTCGACTGCTGTTACTCCTGCCGCAGTGCCGTATGGCCTACATTTTTAGTTATTATATAATTTATTAAAGTTACTACACATTCAGAGTCCTAATGCGTCATAGCCCTTTTTACGTGCATTGCTTGTAAGATAGTTTTCTGGAGTACTAGTGTTACTAGCGCTCAGCCCCGATGTTCAAAATTCGTCTCGTAACCAGGCACGCCACGATCCATTCCGACTTTGACCTACTTCGCGCGGCTCCGATGTGAGGCTCGTTGCCGCATTACGCTACATCACGCAGGACAAATTGTCCCCCGCTCGTAGTCTGCGCCTGTCTCTATGCCGAATATCTATATTTTTAAAGCAATATGCCGATAGTAGGCCGCGATTTAGATTCGTCGATGATGGTTATTTATTACGCTGATGGATCCATGTATGACGGGCGCATTTATATTACAAGTTTGATTATTCTCACGTTAAGTATAAACTGTGAAGATTCGTATAAGTTATTTATTTTTGTACATTGATCTCCGCCCACATTACGCACTTAAAACAATATTTTAGAGTTAAAAGATGAAAGTAGTAACCGTATATTGATATCATTAATTTGTATATACAAAATAATATTTATACGTTTTTACTGAACGTCAGAAAAGTTAATAATTTTACGCGGTAATAATGTTGAAAGATCGATACGTAAGATAAAATATTCTGATTTCGTCGGACCGATCTCAATTCATCGCGTTGAGCAAGATACCGGTGTGGCAATCGCGTTGAGCTCTAAAATTCAGTTGTAACATTTCGTAAACTGCAAATTTAACGCGCTCGCGCACCGCCCTGTGTTTTCTAATGCAATTCAATAAAATGTGGGTCACGGAATGACGCCGTGTACGCCGGTCCTGTCAGACGCCGCCGCAGATCGCAGATAACGTATTACGGCAAATTGATTCTAGCAGATCACATTTCATATAATTTGCATCACACGAACCTCAACACCCACAGATTTAGGTCCTACTATTTGCCGATCATTTGAGCTCAAATTGCTCACTTTCTTAATCAATAAAAAGTCAAGTAACGAGGCAGTTCGCATCAATAATTGTCTTTTCCTAGTCTACTGTTAACTTACTAACATTAATGTCATAATTAAACTGCTTCTTTACTTTTTGTTTCATAAATGTCGGCAAACTGTCCTCTTTTTAGCGGTAACATTGCAATCCGGCTGTTTGCAATGTCGATATTGCAACGCGGCATTGGCTTGTTGCAGGTTGACGATCAAATGAAGCTGCTGCAGAACTCGTGGTCCGACATGCTGGTGCTGGACCACCTGCACCAGCGCATGCACAACGGGCTGCCGGACGAGACCACGCTGCACAACGGCCAGAAGTTCGACCTCATCTGCCTGGGGCTGCTGGGCGTGCCCGCGCTCGCCGACCACTTCAACGAGCTGCAGAACAAACTGGCCGAGCTTAAATTCGACGTTCCAGACTACATCTGTGTTAAATTTTTACTTCTGCTAAATCCTGGTCAGTACTTTTCGACGCTTAACTTTCTTCCTAAATGTATGATCTATATTTTGATTTCTGTACGGCCCCTTTTATTATTTTACGCTTTAAAGCGAATGAGTAAAACACCGATTTTATTTTATTATTGTTCTTTTTACACGATATCGATTACACTCTGAGGATTAGTTGTCTCTCTTGAAGGATATTCCTGACATTTCAGAAGTAAGGGGCATTGTGAACGTCAAGTGTGTTCGTGATGGCTACCAGACTGTGCAAGCTGCGCTTCTCGATTACACGCTGACATGCTACCCTAATATACAGGTAAGTAGAAGTTACAAAAAACAGTGAAATACTGAAATAATCCAAAATAATACATAATATTAAGAGAAAAAAGAGTGATTGTGATCCATAAACATCATAGTCCTTAAATATCGTCCAAACGATAAAGTTGATAACTGATGGTCTATGCCACTTGCTTGTTGTCATAAATCTTTTCTTCGGAGCACAAAAGTTGGGGTTGATAAAAATGTATAACTATCGCCAAACTTAAGGGGAGCAATGTTGACCAGGAAAAGTTGCAGTGGTCGCAATCGACGGCCTGAGTGTGTAAAGGGGACTTCCTGCCTTCCGGCGTTGGTTCTTCTGTATTTACCGCATCCATTTTTATTTATGATTTTAAGTATGAGATTGGTCATAAAATCTTCGAGGTTACAGAGGAGATGGCGAGACGATTTTCTTTGAAAATTGGTCGGAGGATGGCTTTGAAATTAACTTTGTGAACAGTTCCACAGTAGGAAACTACTATAAGTTTATACAAACCCTTATATAGTTAAAATAAATCTTATTGTACAGTTAATTGGGGTGATTTTTATTTTGGGAAAAATAATGAAACTATGTTATCTGGAACTGGGCGGTCAAGTAGTAAAAATGGTAGAAAGGCCGTCGCGGCTAGATGTTTAGAGCGTTATCGTTAACCAGCCCGTCGATCGTTTCCAGGACAAGTTCGGCAAGCTAGTGACCGTGGTGCCGGAAATCCACGCGCTGGCGTCGCGCGGCGAGGAGCACCTGTACCAACGGCACTGCGCGGGCCAAGCGCCCACGCAGACGCTACTCATGGAAATGCTGCACGCGAAACGCAAGTGAGTACACCGTAAAGACGCCGTCAAACTTGGTCGCGATGCTGGCGGTCTGTGAGCGCAGCACGACACTTCTGTGCCTAATGTAACGACATAAATCATACTCAAAACCCCAGTGTCGCGCTCCGATCACGCCCCGCTGTCATCGCGATCGTGTGTGACTAAGCCCTTAATATCCCCCGACTACACACACTTACCTTCCTATTATTATCAATATCGTTACTTATGACTGTAATATACATATATGCATTTAAGTAGTATTTACATTCGAATTGCAACGTTATGTCTCGTTTTAGGCCGAACGGAGGCGAAATGGTTAACCGGAGTGCAGAGCACACGTCGACCCTAGACCGATTGTATGTTACCCTATATCATATGACATTATCTTAATTTTATACATCACTAATATTTACTAAGACAGAGTTGCCAGAATCATTTTCCTCACCACGGCACCGCTTGTTCTTTTTTTTACCTTTGGCCTTATTTTGGGGCATAGTTACTATAAATATTGATATTCATTTGCCTGGCAACTCTTTAACAACTGCAAATCTTTTGCAGAAGTCATTTATTAGTTGTAATAACTGATTAATTTAACTATTTGAGGGGTTGGTGCCTAGTAATTTTCACATGAAGCTGGTTGTAATCAGTTCCGCATTATATAACATATAATATTTAGATATGTTTTTATAATATATTTAGAGGGAAGGTTTCCTTACATGTATTTTCGGTTAATGCCAACACTATCCGATCTAGATGCCTGCGTCTGTGTGTTATTGCTGAAATGGATTGCTAATACTCAATATGAGTACCTGTAGTTGGTGATTCTTGATCATTTTTATATATTATTTTATTATTATTATCACACTTTCTCATAAAGTATGGGAAGTAACAACAAACTATGTACTTTATTATTTATTTCTCTATGTCATATAAGGCTTTTTTCAAATCAATTTATTAGGCGGGCTTACTAAAAAAATACAATTATTTATTATGTTGCTGGTTTAAAAATATACCTTGTACCTAAGTTAGATTAAATTTCCTCTGATAAGCTTAATTACTCGTATTGTATTGTCAAATAAGGTTTAACATTAATGTAGCTCTTTGTAACTGCAAAGGAAACAAGCGTACCTAAACAATTACTTATCTTATTTTAGAAATCCTAAAGTCATTATTGTAATCATAAGATTGGGCGGCGTATTTTTAACACTTCATGCTTTAATTTGCGTGTGTTACGGTACAATTATAGATTACCTAAAACCTAATCGCAAATTAGCTAAAAATGTACCCGAACCTAATACGAATATGTAAATCGGTTACAATTACTTGAACGTATCCTTGTCCATTCAAGTAGTTGTAATCCTTTTTACCTCTTTTTACATTTTAATTTTACATGTTCTGTAATATATCTAATTACATTAGTGTTACAACCTTACAACTATGATTTAACAAAAAATGGCCTACAATTCGTTTAAAATACTGTCATTTATATACGTATTACCCTCTTTTTAAATAAGTACATCAATATAAAATTGATTAAATATGTTTGGTGAAAATATGAACCATAATTTAAAGAAGTCGTTACTATTATAATATTACGAGTATATAAACTAGTTAAAATACCACGTGCAATAATGTATAAATTATAATAACAACTATAATCATTCGAAAAATAATAAAGGTAAGTACAGGCTCCACCTGTTCAGCGTGTCCATCAAGCGCCGCCACTGAATACATATCAAAATTATCAAACACAAAGATACTTACCCCAAAAAAGTGTCTTTCTCCTTTTGTAGAACGATTAGTATTATTTCATTAAATGAAACTCGGATTAACATGTAAAGTGATGATTATAATATAATGCTATTCAATTATCATCAATTAAACAAACAAAAATGAAACGGGTTGCGGAACTGATCTGAAACTAAGTCAAATTGGCAGGGGGTGGCACCCGAAATACGTAATGGAATCCATGAACACTGGTTGGCACAGTCGTCTCGTAGAAACGCATAAAAGGCGTCGTCCCTGCAAGCCAGTGTGATGTTGGTGTTTAAGGTTATTCAAGTAACGGAAACATTTAGGTAGTAACTTAATAGATTTGTTACTCTGTGTCAGGTGCGGTTTCCTGCCAAGCGACGCCATTGAGCCGCATTCGCCCATTTAGAGTAAGCATTTCCTTTGCGTTGATTTGCACCCCCGCACGGTGTTTGCACGTTTATTGCCCAATTTAGCCGGATTTCTAGCAGGTTGCTTCAGTTACTTAAAAACATTGCGACATACTTTGTCTTTCCCTGTTATTGGCAGTGGCACATCATACAAATGGCTTTTCTGGTGTTGGTTGGTGTAAGCAAAATTTACTTACGTTAGATAGCTTACGCGATCGCCCAGTAGCACCCAATTGACGGACGAAGGCGGGAACACAAAATAGGTTTATATTTTATGTTCCCGCCCTGGTCTGAAAATGGATTTATAGAGCCTTAGTTTTCACCCACTAAGCAAATTATTAGGCGTAACCTTGGTAAGAGCTCACGGAATCCTAAAAACTATCACTGGGCGCTGATGGAACTTTATTCTCACTTATTTTATTTTACCTACAAGTAATGAAGAAAAACAGAGCCTAATTAGTTAGTCTGTTTGTAAATATTATTTACGCGTCGCCTTTATGTTCTATCTACAAAATGAGACTGACAAAAGCGTATGCGAATTAAGTTAGTCATAATACTTTATAAAATTTGATTAGGTTACTTTCAAATCGAAACACTTATGATTTGAATTGTAAATATAAATATTTTGACCGGAGAATGAAGAATAAGTGATCAAGAACTTACAGTTATTGATACAACTCTGCTCTTTATTGGCTTCATTGCATATTATAATTATAAATTGTCCCACCCAATTCACTCACTTTCGTTGCCATTATGGTAAAAATAATAAATAAGTATATACCTACAACTCCAAACTTGACTCTTCTTTAAAGTAATCCGCGTTTATTATTATAATATTGCGTAAGAATTCAACAGTCTATTATAACGTACTTTATAATTTATGATAATAAAATCTCTTTTCTAAAAACTATTAGAAAAATACTTTACGCGAAGGGCGAATGGAAAAACAACTCTTTTAGGATAACGCAGGGTTATTAAAAAGTACTCTGTTTTATTTTTCTGTCCAATTAGTACATTAAACAGTAATTCTACGACGCAAAATAATGCTTTTTCTTGGTACTAATGAGATCTTGGAAGCCAGTTTCAGACTTCGATCGTTCGAATTCAAAGAATCAGAGGTGGAACTTAATCGCTCATAATATGTAGTGTATTTGTTACCAATATATTTAAACGACTATTTTTTAATACATGATTTTATATTTGTATTGCTCATATTTCAAAAATACCTATTATTTCGTCTCTCAGGAGTTAAAATTATTTCAGGTTTACCTCCGCCACGACCAAAAATAAGATACCACGGTTATGAATTAAAGAAGTTTTTCTTACCAGCATCAAATTTTTTCAATGTCTCCCATTTTTCCAAGCGTCACGCCGTCGACTGTATTTTTCCGCCCACTACTTTACTCTAGTCGAGACCAACGCACTCACTTGCCACACAGACTCACTTCCTAGAAGATTAGGTTTCTTATTATTATTTTGACTAATTGTAATTTCCATTAAACCTTTACGCGATAGGCATATGACCAGATGTTTTCTAAAAAATGTTATCTGCCTCAAAGGTAGAATCATTAATTAACATTCATACATCAACTGTTTACTACAACCAATATAATTATTGTGTACGCAAAAATCTAAATAAAAATATTGACAATATTGCTAAAAATATGATTAAAAATTAGATCTTAAAATTAAATTTTATCTTAACCATGTATAAAAGCATATAACATAGAAAAGTAAATGTAGGTAGGCTACAAGTATATAACGCAAAAAAAATTAAACTAGGAAACAAAGTAGGTATACGGTTAGCTAGCACCGCCGAAAGATGCACCGTGCACTACTAACTTAAATTAAGTGATCAAATTTAGATATATATTATTGTATAGTACAAATTAATCATACACGACAAAAGTTTCAATGATGACTGATGACTGAAGGTGGACACGATTTAGTGCAGCCGGTCATTAATTTACATTGCAGAAATAGATCCTACCGTCAAGTAATCTATACTATTATAGCAATATCACTATAAATAATATTATATAATACTAAAAAGTGCAAAATTTTATTCTCCCCTCAACAATTCGAAGGATTTGCGGCCACGAGGCGTGGAGTGGCGAGACAGTAGTGAAACTGAAAATGTACTTTAGCATTTCTTTTAAAAGTTGTATGTACTGCAACGAACATTTTTTTATTAACCCATAGTAGTGCGTCATCATTCTTACATAGGTGTTACTTAACGTATATAAAACGATGAAGCCACATCTTCGTTGTTTTTGACAACGAGGACACTATTCCAATGCACTTAATTCTTTTGCAGTATTTTTTCACTATGGAGTACAGCGGAAGTCCATTAAGATTATTCTGAGACAGTATATTCAATCTTTTGTATAGTATATTATGTTATAAGAGTTATAACAAAACGATATGTTGGCCATATTTTGTAATAATTCGTTTTTTAAAGATATGTTACGACGTGCTTTTACACTGTTGGCGATTTGTTTCCAGATCTTGAAGTACCAGTGAAGGGTGAGGTTAAGACCGAAGAAGCGCCAAGCGCCCGACCCCACATCAGATAACGTTATTCGACAAACTTTACTTATTAACGTAGCTTTAGTTTGTAACTTGGTGTGTGATTAAATAAGTTATTGCGCTGAGCGCCGGCGGGCGGCGCGGCGCGTGCCTAGTCCGAATACATAAAACAAATATTTATCTACCTAATATCTACATAACATAAATACAGAAATATTTATTTAACAATATGTCGTCTTAATCCATCTGTCAATCAAAATTATAATCAGCAAATTGTACGCTCGATCGCATAAAGAAACAAATAGTCTGACGAATTATTAAGCCAAGTCAAATGAAACAATTAATGTTCTTGCTTTTTGCGTTTGTTATTAATTCGATTTCATTGAATCTTTTATTTGCCGGCCTAATCCAGTAGTACAAATAAGTCTATCATTGAAAAACAATATAGGTACTCATACGTTTAGTACGGGCCCAACCATTTACTGGCTAGGTCAGAGCGACTCACGAGCGCAGTCGCCGCCGACAAACTGGCCGTGCCGGGGTGGTCACACGAAATCCCGCTTCAATGCTCTCGGCTTTGATCAGATTCGACGATCGGCGTTACATGCAATTTAAAAAAAACTGCAACGCATCAGTAAGAATAACAAACTAATCGATTTGAAAAACGTTTGGGTCAAGTAGTAAATAATTGTAGTATTATATCGATGGCTTGGCTTCTCTAGCACACTCACTGAAAATATTTTTATTGTAAATACAATGTCTTGACTGTAGATTCTTTGGGAATTTGTTGCTTAGTGAAAAGAAATATTACATACATATTTTAGGAAAGCGTCTGTGATTATAAACGAAGAAATTTGATGAAAAACCGTTTTTAATGTTAGTTGAAAAATATGTATAATAATAGTTGTTAGTTTTATTATGATAACTATAGTACGTGTATGTTTGGTACGCGCGCTGTTGCTAGCGCCGCCTTTTCTTATCTATTGTTCAAAATTTAAATACACATTTAATTATCGTTTTGGTAAGTTTGAGGCACTTAACAAGTAGTGAAGTGTGTGTTCTACGGTGATACACCGCATAGCTCGTGCGGCCCGCGGACTGCGGGCCGCGGTGACAAAGCCTGCGCGCGCGCGGCAGCTTATGAAATTCACTATTGCAGATTTTATTAAGAGTTGGCATGTAACATTTTAAATTTTTATTCTAACTATAAGACCAATTGCGCGGAGTTAAATTCATGTTTTAAAATTAACCCTGAGATATTTATATTTGTTGTATTATAATGTCAAATTATGTTTATCGGCCATACCAGTACAAATTATAATCCTTGTTAAAACTAACTAGCACATTTACAGTGATTAAATATACTTATACTATTATAAATTATGTAAATTAACCCTCATCGTACCTACTGAAAGAAGCCTTAAAAATCATAGATTTTTAAAAGATAATATGGGTACTAGTTTCTACTGGCCAACGGCCAAGGAAAATGATGTATTTTTATAAAAAATATTGTTCTTTATTAACATATAAAATATGTTAAAATGAAAGTACATTATTTCGTATTTTTCTATCATATAGTAGTGTACGTAATGAAATTAAATGATCAATCTGTAAGTGAAAGTGGTTATATATGATATTGTTATCACTGTGTATTATGTAGGTACCTGCGCTGCAATTTCGTTTTGGGATCTTTATTTTTGTAACATAAGGTTAGTCGAGCGGCGAGCGCCGCGCCGCGCCGCGTGCGCAGAGCCGGGCGGCGCGGCGGCCGCCGCCGGCGCGCGCCTGCGGGCCGTGCCTAGCGGATGGTTTTAATTAATCGAAAATGTGATTGACGGTTTGTGTAAGTAAATGTTAATATTATATGTATATTATAGTGTCATTGCACCAAGTGCGACGGTACCATAAGCCGCATCAACGAGTAGTATTTAGTACATGCTGGGTGATGTTATTTTACATATTTGACTTTGCGGCTCTTGTATAAAATTATTGCACCGTGTTTATATTTAATACCGTCCAGTGAACACTAAATTTATTCTCATGACATATTTTAGAGATTTATTTGAGTTTAGTAATAGCAAAAAGTATTGAACCAGTAGTAATGAACGGATCGAAAGGAACATTCCAGATATTGGTATATTTTATTAATTAAATTTAACTCATGACGTCTTCAGTTTTTTTTAACTCTTATTTTACTATATTCCTTTAATTTTGTTTAACTATTGTTAACATGATGCTATTATATATATGTTTAAGAACAGAATTGGTTAAAGAACGGGGATTGTAATGTTTGAAGCACGATGGAATTTCCTCTCGATCCGGGGAGTCGACTGGCCGCCCGATATGAGTGCGCCACTGCACAACCTAACAATTAGGGATACTGATCGGACACCTTGCAGATATGTTTAATTTGCAACTGAACAATAGTTACCACCCATTGTAATATGTTAGACATATTCACATAGCGGCCCGATACGCGCAGTATGGAGGGTAGTACCTGCTTTAATGTAACTGTAAAAAAAAGAGTTCCTTCTAATGTTGTTGTGGTAATTTTATTACAAAAACATTACCTCCTGTATCATTGAACAAGCGAAAAATATTTTATTGTATATAGGTATATCGCATAACGTTTTGCAAGTTTGTAAGTTGTATCGCACATTTGTTGGACGTCCATCTCCACTTTTGTAACCAAGTAGCATCATAGCCATTTCGCCGTATGACTCTGCTAACTAACGCACTGCTAGAGAGTAGCGGTGTTTTGTATATCTGACGTATTGTCATTTTCTATTGTTTTATCTTTTTATATTTTAATAAAATATCGATTTCGTATCTATAAATAGAATCACTGAAATCAATTAGCGGAGGGATTGTTATTTCCATTTTGGATGTAATTCTCATTTAACCGCGCAACACGCAGGAGTAACGAGAATGGCCATAGTTAATGTGATCGGTGATGATGATGATGATGATGGCAAATTGAAGGCAGTGTGTTAGATTTGGGGTCTAATGGCCGCGCTCTCGGCTGCCCGTGGCGGGCACCACGTGGGCGCCGGGCAGCGGCGGGCGACTAAACGGTTCACTCCAAGTATCCTGGGCCTGTTGCATCACAATTTACGACTAATATTACAAGTTACAAGTGGGTATGCAACAGGCCCCTGGTTACTGAAAAAGATGTCACTTTTTTTCAACCTTTCATTTTTATTTCCTTGAACACAGATCCAGTTTACCGAATATGTTACCATTACAGTACAGTATTTGTTTGTACGTGATTTTGCAGTTTAATATTTAGAGTAACAGTATTAATGTTTGTTCGAGTTGTTTTCGGTGCACCGCGCCTATATTGGGTTTCGAGCTATGTCACGTCTCTCAATTATTGCCATATACATACAAGATATATCTAGTTCAAATGGAATACGATTTTACCTAGGGTAGCGAGAATGTACAGGGCTGTATAATTTATGTATAATTAATACCCATAGGTGAAAAGCAAATATGTCACTAAATAAATATATACATTATAAATAGAAACATCGTATAATTGATATGTTTAGCGAGACATCGTGAACTAAAAGATATAATATTTTCCGGTGTAAAGTAAACAAGTCATAAATATGACAGCAGACCCAAGGTAGGGCGGGGCTATCAAATCCTCGGAGCCGCTCGCACGGTATTTTATTTATGGGATCTCCATGTACCACTTCTCTTATAATTACATTTTCATTTGAAAACTGCAGAAGTTTGCAGGTCGTCGCTAGTCGGGTGCCAGACCGGTGCGACAAACGAATAGGCTCCGAGATTTGCAAATTTTGGGTACATACCGGCATGTATGTATTTGTGATATTGATATTGTAAATGACGCGTAGGGTTACCTTAAACGTGAAACTTTACAAGTTAGTGAGTGAAGGTCCAAGGTGAAGTGCATGGTTACAGAGTGGCGTGCCATTAGTTGTAGTTGTACAGGGTTCGACACAGTCGGCCGGGAGAGGCCCTTCCGTTCGCCACAAGTACAACTTTCTGTTTTCTCGGTGGAACTACTAATTTAGACAATAAACGGTTCAACAATAAGGTGCCAGTGTTCATAAGTTAATTTTAGCTTCAGTTAGTCAGTTTTATCGCTTTTTCACTTTTTGTTATCTGCTTATTTTTATCGAAACATTTTCATTATTGGGTAAGAGTTATTCTATAAATATTAAACATTAAACCTACTATTTACTTTTTAAAGTTAGGTTGTAATATATAGATTAAATGTATTTTAATGTCTGTGTAAGGAATATCTATATTTATGAATAAAACTAAGTAAATATTTGAAAATATACACTTGGTGTGTTATAAATGTACATTTGAGTTGAGTAAGCGATGAGTGGTCAGGCGGAGTCGCTTCGCTCAGATTCGGCGCCGACGGCCCGCGCCGCCTCGCGGTGGGACGGGGACGACACGTACGCGTCGCACACATTCCAAAATAACGCTAATGGTAACGCTATGTGAGGCGATCCAATTTGTAAGTTAACCACTTTGTTGTTCATTAACGATAAGTTAGATTTAATCTCAGTCGATGTGTTGTTTAACTTTAATCTGTGTATAGTATTCTCTCGGTTAAGTTTTTGTGAGGACGTGAATTTGAGCGAATTGACATGCCGTTGCCTGGAGGGTTCATATTAGCTGTAAGTCTTAAGGACCTAAGCATTAATTTCTGTTGCACCTAACTTTATTTTGCGAGCCTGTAAGTTCTGTTTCATGAATATTGTAAATATAGTTAGGTCAACGTAAACAGTTTTACTCGCTATAAAACGGTTATTTTATTGTTGATTCTGATAATGGGCTAAAGGATACCAATGCAATTCGCATTTGCTGTTAGTGTATTAGACTTGTTCTTTGATTCAATACAGTATACGGCTGTTACATGTTACTGTGGTCAGAGGGCGAGGAACGCACCTCGCGGCTCGACGGCCCGGCCGCTCGACGTATCATAATATACATAAGTACACCTCTAAGTTACGCCATACAGGCTTGTTGTAAGGCGGACTGCATTCTAACTGAACACGGGCGATATGATTGCTGTTGTTGTGGCTTCGGAACGGAATGTAGCATCACACTGTTTTCTATAAGCATCACTATTAACTTGTTAATTCATACCTTTGCTATAGTTAAATATATAGTCGCAAGGCGTGGTACACACAATTGTCATATCTTGACTCAATTTGTAAATATAATGTACTTCTGTGGGTTTACGGAGAAGACAAACGCAGTACATCTTATTATTTTATACCAATAGAGTATAATTTATTTTATAAAGTACGTTTTAATGTCACCGCGATACAAGTTCAGTTAGAGTGAATACGCCGGGGTAAAGTACTATAGCCACGCTACACTGTGTCATTACCTCACATTACGTCTTTTATACCATTATAAGGTAAAATAGTTAATGTTGTCACTAAATCTTTAAACTTATTTTAATTGTAAATTTTGTTTAGAGATGTCTAAGTTTGTAATTGTAAACACGATCTATTTTTAGTCGGCAACATAGATACATGATTAGCGACGCGTCGCCCCTTGGGCTGCGCGGCGCTGTGTATTTATTTCCATGGTGATCAAGAAACTTGTGAGACGCCGCGCGCGTCGGCGGCGGGCAGCGCTCTCGCCGCCCGCGCCGCCCGTTATTGTAGAAATAAATGATATTTTCGTTTAAACATTTGGGTTATCATTTCTAACTGGCTACACTTCATCCCTGTAAAACATTTATGTAGTTAGGTAGAAGAAAACCTTCCAGCTGCTGCACGGTAGGTATTACACAGATATGTGTGTAGATACTGAATGCTAGTATAACTTGTAATAGGTACTATGCATTTATGCAGAAGTACTTTATAATTATAACTTTTATTAATAAGGGACTTCCGCTTGTTTTACAAGTTACCTTTCGCGAAATAGTCCCTTATTTATAGGCCGAAATTTACTGCTGAACTTCTTTGAAACACTTATTTTTGATGGCAGTTTTACGAATATGAGAGTTTTACATAAAAAATGTATTAAACTCTAAAAGTAAAATGAAGCATTTAAAATTCAGAGAACCTCCTTTCATTCAACACACGGGTAAAAAGCATAATCCGTGATTACAGTCGTACGTACCTACTCTGATTTAGCTGGAGCAGACTTGCTGGACTATAACAACGAATAACCATTTTGTTCAACACAGAATATTGAGGATAAGTTAACCTTTTGACAGCCATGGGTGACTGTGGCCGACATCGGACGTGAGCTTTGTTAATGCAATAGAGACCTACTGGGGATTCCGTAAAGTGCCAACTTCGCTCAACAATACCGGGATAAATGAGATAACGTAGCGTCACGGGCACGGCATATTTCTTTGTCGTCTAGTGATCAAACGGTTAATAGGTAATTAATATAATGCTGATAAGTTACGGATGGTTGCTGTACTTGGCACTACACACAGCTATCTAATACTATAGTGGTTGAGATTCTCAATAAAGATCAGGTATATATAAGTATTTATTTACAGCTTAACACGATAATCTAAATAAATACTTAGGTACTTAAATACACGGTCGCCAGCATCACTCCAATTATTGATGTAATTTATAAGACTAGTGCGTTTTCAGCCTCTGTTAGGGTAATATTAGGGTTGCATGCGGATGGAGCCATCGAGGCGTATCGTCTCGCCATTAAGCATTGGGTTCCGTATGATGGTCTCTACGAGCTGCGCGAACTCGCTGGGCAACCCTAGGCGCGGCGGGAACGGGACTTGCGCCTCCAGCGCCTTGATCGCGGGCTCGGGCATCTGCTCCATCATCGGCGTACGGAACAACCCTGAAGTGCACAAATAATTACTATATATATCCACCTCATTTACCTTACCAATTAAACTTTTGAACCACAAGTGAGATCACTTCGACAAAAAATACGAATTCTTAGATTACCCGGAGCTATAGTGACGACTCGAATGCCCTGCTTGGCCAGGTCCCTTGCGATGGGCAGCGTCATGCCCACCACGCCTGCCTTGGACGCCGAGTACGCTGCCTGCCCCACCTGCAACCAAACAGCAAGGTCAATGAAGCTACGGAATCTAATTTTCGGGTATTAGCTCAGCCAATGACCAATAGTTGAATATGATTTTAGTTGCCTAGAAAGGGCACTATACATATAAGTAAATGTCTTGAAATCTATGTCAGTATGGTCTTACAAAAAATGAAATAAGTACGTATAGTTAATGCACAAATGTACAATAGAGTCGATACCTGTCCGTCGAAAGCGGCCACACTGGCGGTGTTGACGACGACGCCGCGCTGCCCGTCGGCGTCGGGCGCGTTCTTGCCGATCATGCCCGCCGCCAGTCGGATTACATTGAACGTGCCCACCAGATTCACCTGCCCGCATACATCCGGTTACTACATTGGTTTAGTTATATTCTATCCAATTAAAATAACAATAGCCAAACCGCAAAACATTGTCATAAGTCACTACAACCAGCCGCAATGGAAATTTATTTGATTATAGACTTCAATATAGGAGCAATGCTTTTATTGCGGCTGATCACTGCTATTTAGAATTAGCATACCTATACAATATTCTCACAAAGCTTAACACATTTTCTATGAACAATGTGTACCTATTTAACGTCCCTTCTTGGAAGAGACCTACCTCAATAGTTTTCTGGAATGTTTTGAGGTCGAAAGGTTGATCCTTCTTGAAGTTATAGATTCGCTGCGCGCTGGCGATACCGGCGCAGTTGACGGCCACGTCGAGGCGGCCGAAGCGATCCTTCGTGCTTTGCAAAGCTGTCTTCACGTCCGATTCCGAGGTCACCTGTAAGGAACACGATATGGGTTGACCACCTAATAGTTAGCACTATAGAATAAGATAATTACTACTACTATTGATTAGCTAGTAAGCTAATAACATTAGCTTAAAATGTATGCTTACTGTTCTGTTTAAATCACCGTAAGAGAGCAACTACATGGCAATGGATCTTGTGGTTAAGTACATATTACATTACAAACAGCCGGTGTAGTTCACTGGTATTCCTGTAAAGGTAGGATTGGTTAGAAATGTCAATATAATGCCATAATGCCTGTACCTACTGTTAAGAACATGATCCTATTCTTAGCACATGCGTTTTAGATAAGTGCAAAAAGAAACATAAAAACCAATCCACCGTTTTTTCGTATAACGTTACCCTATATGTATCCCCTAAGAGGTAAAATTAGGGTACGGAACAAATATTTTTTTTTCTAGAACCACTACTAGTTTTGAAAATGCCTCTATGACATTGAATAACATACATCGACCGGAACGAAGGCAGCATTCTCGCCGAGGCGTTTCGCAGCGTCGCGGCCACCGCTGGTGGGTAGGTCGCAGATCACCACGCGCCCGCCCTGCTGCAGCAGCAGCTCGGCGGTGGCGAGCCCCAGCCCCGATCCGCCTCCAGTCACCAACCCAACTAGACCCTGCGTGTATGTTAGGTATGAATAGTTCGACCAATTTTATCACAGTTAGACAGAGATAATCATCGATAAGTAATGCTGTATATCCCTATTTGTTTACTTTAAATAGTACCTACCTACTTAATTTCCAAACTTTTCAAAAAAAAAAAAACTCAATACCATACTATACCATGAATATGAACTGAACCATCAGCTTACCGTAATATTATTATTAATTTAATTACAACGCTGTTTCCTAAATTCCTCCATTATACTACTATAAGTATAATTAATTGTATAACAAATTTTATAAATTTCTTATACAATTATTACCAATTACCATATATTTATAGGTTAGGTATGTCAGGTATATGTGAAGATTCCAAATGAGATTATTCTTTAAATACAATCGTAAAAGAGTATTTGTGTTCTATTTAGTGGTTTTTTAACTGAAATGATTAGGTAGTTAAAGAACTACCAAAGGATAGATATGTTTTAAATTGAATAATTTTTGTTTATAGGTTATGTTGTTATAATTTTATAAAGGTTAACTAATCTGTAATCGGCAATATAATGTTTAGATAATACATTATATTTTGGAAAGGAATTATCTAAAACGTACCTTTAACATGTTTACTAGTTGAAGTCTTTCTCAATCGAATGATAAATATCAACTGGTTATCAAAGCGAATTCATTGAAGCTATCGCGGTGTATCGTATCGTAAGCCACCTTTGCTCCCTCGCGCCTGCTGTTTACTCGAGGACGACAGACTACTCGTATTTGTTCGACATGTTCGTTATGTTGTGTCTCATTTTTTGTGCCATCGAACACACGTTGTCGTTATGCACACGTTAATATTGGCAAATTGTTTTTAAATTAAATCAGCTAAATATAAAAATAAACCGCTTACGAGGTAGGTATAATATGTTGCTTTACGAGGTAATATGTGTACGAGTATGTTAATAAGTTAAGGTCCAAATCCTGCCATTAAGTCGTAGGTCGTAGGTAATCCACCGAAGTTTTGTTCAACTCTCAACGTGCTTCGTCAAAAGTAGGAGGTAACCTACCTACTAATCAACTACGTATTAACTTCGTAGTTAATACCTAATGTAGTACATAGTTAAATTAAAACTTATATTATACTCGTAATACCTACAACGTAAGAATCGTTTCATCTCCTCTAAAGCGAAATCCATTCTAGACCAATCGTTCGCAAATTTCACCAAAGTTCAAGCATTCAAGACACAACGTTTATCCAAAATTAACATAGGTACCTACAGTCAGCTTATTTATTTACAATTTACATTTAATTATTAAAACATTATTTTACAAAACATAAAACTTAGATATGACAAAACCTTATACTACTCCTCCGTACATTGCCCTTACAACTAAACAACCTGGTTAGGTTTGGTAGTAAGTATATAAATAAACCTCCCCCAAATCCTGGCTCAGGCATAGAGCGTGGAATAGGTACTGGCGGCGCGGCGTTACCCCTCTGCACCGTCAGACTCAACTATTTATGAGCAAAGCATTAATTTAACGAACTGTTTGGTGTCGGATGACGGATGACCCATTGTTTCCACCGCTAGTGCCAAGAACTCGTAATCATTTAGCAAAAATGCGCATTTCAACTTTGGACTAGGTAAGTACTTAGTTTTAGAATCACTTCCATATTTTAATATCCTTTGGCGATAGAAATTGAACCCAGGCTAGCTTACCCATTAGGTTCGGTAGTCTGGGCATCCGTAAAATTTCCAGCATTGCACCTCCTGCGTTTTTGGCTTCTTCCATTTTAGCCCCCTTGCATTTGAATTAATGTGTAATATTTTATTAAAAAAAGTTTGTATGATAAACTTGAACGGCACGCAAAAGTTTCATATAAATATTGCATTGTCCTAATGTGCGATAGTAACATGAAAACTACATAGATATGAGATGAAAAAATGAAAATGAAAAATGAAAATGTTTTATTTCATAAAAAGTTGGTACATATAACAACAACAAGGTTGGGTCCTCCTAGTAGGTAAAAGGATACCTGTGTCAGGAAGTCCCGCTCCTCCATTATAAGCAGTGGCTTTGTATAGTTATTTTCA
Organism: Grapholita molesta; assembly: GCA_022674325.2. Taxonomy (NCBI): domain Eukaryota; kingdom Metazoa; phylum Arthropoda; class Insecta; order Lepidoptera; family Tortricidae; genus Grapholita; species Grapholita molesta. The sequence goes on along the minus strand of CP053120.2, from coordinate 24,132,092 downwards.
TAGTTTAAACCTATAGGTAACATAAATAACTATTATCTTAAATTACTAATAGCTTACAGTATAAATTCGATGACAGAACAGTCGTAAACAAACATTTGTGTGTGTGTGTGTGTGTGTGTGTGTGTGTGTGTGTGTGTGTGTGTGTGTGTGTGTGTGTGTGTGTGTGTGTGTGTGTGTGTGTGCTGTGCGCGCATACATGGATGTGTGTAGCCGTAATATATTATAGTTAGTAAGGTACATTTAATTTAGTACAAGATTAAGTAGTAATTCAGTATCGTCCTAGTTAAGCAACCTCAACCATTCCGTCACAGATTTTTTACAGTCATATAATCTTTGTTCATAAATATTTAATTCTACATTTATTTTGTTATATAGGTACGCGGATTGCGAATTATACTGTCTTTTAGCATACAAGGATTTATATAACGTGAGTGGGGCCACGATGTTTTTACGTCTTTTTCTAAGCAGCGCGGGATTAAATTTTAGAGATTTGTGTAACCTCAATATTGTACGGAGGACATACAGTCTTCGCATTGATTAAATTTAGGGTAATTAGGTCATTGATGTATATCAAAAATAATGTTGGGCCTAAGATACTTCCTTGGGGGACGCCAAAAGTGATGCCGACTTCGTTACTAATATGGTTACCGAGCTTAGTAGTTTGAGTACGACCCTGCAGGTAGTCACTTAGCAATCTCAGTGGAATTCCCCTAATGCCAATACGCTCCATCTTGCATACAAGTGTAGAATAGAATCGTCTTAGAAATATATCTGTATCTTTCTGTTTACTAATGACGTGAAATAGACAACGCGCATAGACTTAACTATTTTTACTTTATATGTATATACGACCCCGTGCGTAGAAATTGACGATCTAATTTCAAGGTTCTACTTCAAGGTCATTTTTTCTCACGTTCGCATCAAAATCGAATTTTGCGCAATAGTACAGTAAGCATTCAAAATTGTTATTATCTGTATAAGTTGTTTCAGTAAAAAATATGTACTTTATTCTTGAAGGATTTCGTGGTTGTTTTGGAGAAAGAAAATTGTACTTTCACTGCAAAATATGATTTATTCTAATAGGAACTATCGTCTAACGGTACAATTCACGGCGTTGACAGATGACGAGAAAAAAGGCGCCAGCGATGGCAGACAAAAAAAAACTATTTGGGTTGCGTTCTAAAACATCTTAACAATTCTGATAACTATTTTACTAAAACTCTTCAACTTCAATGATTATGTTTGTCTATCATTAAGCTATGTTTTGGTTTTACCCTGAAATTCAGTGTTTTTGTAAGTTAGAAGGCGGTCAATTTGGCTAGCGGGTTCTCAATCTTCGAGAAGGTACAATTGGTGATCAGTCTATATTTCGAGAGACGGTGTCAAAGGCCTTTTTTAGATCGAGGAAAACAGCCAGGCATTTTTTTCTTTTTCTACTTTATCAACAATTAAGCTTGTCAGGGATATAATTGCGTCCTCAGTAGATTTAGATCTTCGAAAGCCAAATTGTAAGTCAGAGATTATGTTAAATTTTTTTAAATATGTTATTAGTTGTTAATAAGTTTTTCAATTATTTTTGAGATTGCTGGGAGTACTGATATAGGCCTGTAGTTGTTGACGTCATCTCTCTCTCCACTCTTGTACACTGGGGTGATAATAGATTTTTTAAGTGGGCCGGGGAAAATTCCAGTGCTGAAACAGAGGTTAGCTAAGTGACTAATAACAGGGGCAATATGGTTATTTAACAGTTTGAGAAATTTTGTAGGTATATTGTCCCAACCAGGGGCGCTTTCCAGTCTTAGGCTCATGATGATGGTAAGCACCTCCTGGGGGTCAGCGTCCAGAAGAGCGAAGGATGAGGGCAGCCAAGGGGGCAGGTCCAAACTGTTAGTTGTAGACCGTGGGCGGTATACCACATTATTTTGGTTGTTGATATCCTCCGCCAGTGTCCTACCAATTGCAGCAAAAAAGTTGTTGACGCAATTAACAGAATCGGATGGGAAATTATTCATGTTAAGTAATTCAGTGTTTTTAATTTTTTCAGATTTATAATATGTTATCTTTTTGATAGTTTTCCAAAGGGTTTTAGAGTTTTTAGCAGAGGTAGTCAGTTGTTCCCTTTCGTATTTACGTTTTAATTTTTTGATTAAATTGTTGCAGAAGTTGCGGTATCTTTTAAACGTAATCTTTAGGATTTCGTTATGTGGTTCCCTGCGGCTTTTTAATTGTAACTTATTTCGATTTTTAATACAGCGAACGATACCAGGCGTAATCCATGGCTTAATAACCCGCTGGCTTCTCGTTAACAGTTTTATTGTTTTACTCTCTTCTAGAGATTGATTAATGGTTCTAATTAGCTGTTGGGTAACATAATAAGGATCGTTACTTAAAAATAGAGACTCAGATTTCTTTTCTAAAAGGGTTTTGATGGCTTTATCATAGTCAATAGTTACAGTATTCCTGGGCGCGTAGTCATTCAATTTATCCGTCGATAATGCTAGGAATAAAGTGAGGTGGTCAGATATCGAGGTATTGAGAACAGCTATGTGAGCAGTGGTTGTTTGAGTTTCTATTTTTAACATAACGTGGTCTAAGCAGTTTGCCAGTCTTGTGGGTATGGTGTGACCAGGTAGGATACCATGTAAGGATAGCATGTTGAGGTAGTTTTGTCTATTAAGATTTTCATGTGTGGGTTCTTTGTCTCTAGGGATGAGATTTATATTGAGATCTCCTGTAATAATAATATTGTTAAATGATTTTAGCGTTTCAAGGTGACTATTAAGTGAATTTATGAAGTTTTGGGCGTTTAAGTTAGAAGGTGAGCGATATATTCCAAGAATTACTGTGTTTTGTATTTTAATTTGAATACAAGTTGACTGCTCAAGTTTGATCTCCTCCGTTTTTGCATTCAATTGAGTTTTACTGTAGGTAACCACTCCATCGTTTTGGTTCAGATTTTTTATAGTAGAATGAGAAAAATAGTTGTCTAGGTGTGGTATCGGCTTATGACTACAGATTCGACATTCGGTAAGTATTAAAATATCTAGTTCAATTTCAACGTCCGCCAAGGAAAGTATAAAGTCGTCAAAATTTCCATACACGCTTCTGATATTTTGTGTAACAATCGTCATTTTTAAATTGTTTGAGGGTACTTGAGATTTGAGATCCTGTACGTCACATTGGAAAGAAACCGCAATCTGTGCATCATCAATTTCATTCAGAATATTTGAATTACAGATTATAATTGACACTGGTATAAAAGGGTGGGGTAGCTTTGCAGGGGAAGTTTGTATTCATTTTATTATTTATTTTTACAAGTAAATATATATATTTTTTTTATGAGCATTAATATTAAGGTCCAGTGTTAGGGCTTCAGGTAAATTTAAGACAGTATGTGAAGTGATAATTAGGGACTCTGTCGATATTATATAACATGTGTATATGTGTATTTGCGTGGAATAATGTGTGAACAGAATGAATGTGTGAAGAATGAGTGGCAATAGTGTAATAATAGTGTGTGGCATTATGGTTGACAATGCAATTACTAGTAACATAATTAAGTATAAGTATATAGTTCTAAGATTTTTATGTGTTTTATTATTTGTGACATGACAAGAGTTGTTGCTCATGCTAACGTAAGAATATAACCTAATTTTACTTACATAACAATATAGTCATACTTGTTTAGAAAGATGCGTCGCTTGAGCCTCGCTAGTTATTTGTGTTATTGGCGAGTTTTCATCCTTTCTAATGTAGACGTTACCGTACGCCGTCCAGCAGAAGTTGTATAGCTTATGAGGAGCGACGGGAAAATAAATTCCTTGGTTAAAAAAAATATACATTGGTTAAAATGATGCTGGCTGAAATGCATTCTTATTCTTTTTTTAATCGTTTGACGTTCATTTGTTTTTTCCGCCCCATTTTTCTGCAATTCTCGAATATTTGCGACATGCCGGTTGAAAAAATGAATATTGAACATCGTGCTGAGGTTAAATTTGTAAGAAAAGAAGGAAATGCTCCCACACAGATGTGAGAGTGTATTATGCGTGTGTTCGGCATTCGTGCCCTTCCGAATTTACTATTAAGCTTTGGTTCAAACAATTTAATCTCTGCCGTGAGATCTTGGAAGGAGGCGCTCGTCATGGAGGGCCGGATTCTGCCGTTAAGAAGGAAAAAGCAGTCAAAGTTAAAAAAATAATTTTAGAAGACCGACGAGTGATGCAGTGATGGATCGCAGATATGTTAGCATCAGTAAAGAACGAGTAGGATAAATTAACTAATTGATGTGCATTTAACAAGGACAGATGTCAGATGTTGTGAGGAGTTTTTGGAAATGAGCCGAGGGAAACAGGAAGAATATATCTCAAGAATGATGACGTGTGAAGAGACCTGGATTCGACAGGGTGACTCCGAAAGGAAACAAGAGTCTTGGAAATGGAAATTCAAAGATGAGAAGCCTCCTCGGAAGTTTAAGGTCAGGTCGTCGGAAGGCAAACTTATGGCTACTGTATTTTGGAATACAAAAGGAACTACTGATTGATTGTTTACCAAAAAAAAATACAATGCATGCTGAAGATCATTCCAGCTTACTGAATCAGTTACGCGACTCGATAAAACAAGAGGAGAGGGAGACTAAGCAAAGGGATCTTGATTTTACTCAGTATCGCACCATGTGCATGTGCACACAACGAAACTTGCCATGAAAGTCCATCCACACATCCACTTTACATCCCAGACCTATAATGCGACTAGTCTTTATTTATACACCTCCAAAAGGACCTGCGAGGAAGGCAATTTATGACCGGTGACGAAATGACGGCTGCAGGTAGTGACTTTTTAATGAGAAGCAGAATAGTTATTTGTTATGCAAGGCTGCAAAGTGGTTATTTGGCGTTAGTGTTGAAATTGAAAGCAGAGCAAGCGAAGGAAGCTATGATGATTGAACCATGAGCGAAGCGAATGGTTCAAAGATAGATTCCTGAGCGTAGCGAGGCTTTCAAGACACGAGACGCCAAATAATTTTGCAGCCATGCGGAACACACATCTTTTCACCTCACTACAGCGAGGGAAATTCGAGGTGAGACGTTAGTCCGAAATTTACGAATATCGTTTTTCACGGTAGCGGCGTCAGTCAGAAATATATTTTTCACCTCACTCGCTCGGAAAACCTTAGTTTATTTTATCCGCTAGCGTGGAAAAGTCATTCGAATTTCGAAGCCGATTGTTGTAATTCTCTGTGGTGCATGTAACTTTTTTTTAAGTATAAAACTCCTTCAACGCGTGACTGGGGCGCTACCGCGAAAAACGATATTCGTAAATTTGGGACGAATGTCTCTGTCACTTTCATTGGAGTAAAAGAGAAAGATGCTCGCAATATACGAACTTCGACGTTCGCAGTACCGCGGTGAGTTCATAATAACCATAGATAATAACCAATCAGAAACATGTTTATGATTACAGATTTTTAACTTTTTTATTTTTACCTACAGTTTATTTTATGTCAAATAGGTTTTATTGTATATACTAATAGTATTTCAGTTGATTTACATATTTTGACTAATTAATCCATTAAATAAAACACGATTTAAATTTTCACGATTTTTATTTGATAAAGAAATGCACCTTTGCACCTTTGCGCCTGGAGTGACGCGGGGCGGGTTATTTGACTAAATATGATTGTGTTCGGTTTTTTGTGTATTATTGTATTTTTAATGTATATTAAATTGTGTAAGTTACTTATAAATATTACAATGTTATTAATTACAATTTCTATAAAGAAATTGAAATATAGGTTTACTTAACATTGTAATTTCTGAACGCAACCGAAAAAAATTTTTTTTTAAGTTTTAAGTTATCACAATTCACGTAAATTTGTCGGATTTGTGTTTTAATGATTCTAGTAGCGATACCGATATGATTTCCCTGAAAAATCGCGCGATAAGTTTTGTTTTATTGTTTTTCTTACCGCTAGAATTTTCCTCGCTGTAGTGAGGTGAAAAGTTGTGTGTTCCGCATGACTGCAAAATTATTTGGCGTCTCGTGTCTTGAAAGCCTCGCTACGCTCAGGAATCTATCTTTGAACCATTCGCTTCGCTCATTGTTCAATCTTAGCTTCCTTCGCTTGCTCAGCTTTCAATTTCAACACTAGCGCCAAATAACCACTTTGCAGCCTTGCATAACTAATAACTATTTTGATGGGTACCTATGTTGTCATTATTTGATGAATGTACTAAGGCATTTCATTGGCAGGGGACTAAATTGAAAAAAAAAAAACGATATATGACACAATATTGTCTTTCGTTACCGCGATAATTACTCATGAAATAAAACAACGGAAAGAGATTATACCCCGTATAGATACTAATTTACGCGTATACGTGGTTCAGCGGGTAGAGTCCACCCGATGACCACGAACGCTGCTAAAGGGTTCGAAACTTTGGGATTGAGTTTTCACCTCGCTCGGAAAACCTTAGTTTATAGCGCGAAATATGCGTGGAAAAGCCTATTTTATCCGCTAGCGTGCAAAAGTCATTCGAATTTCGAAGCCGATGATTGTAACTCTCTGTGGTGCATGTAACTTTTTTTTAAGTAGGTAAGTAATAAAACTCCTTCAACGCGTGAAGGGGGTGCTACCGCGAAAAAAGATATTCGTACGGACGATTGTCTCTGTCGCTTTCATTGGAATAAAAGAGAAAGATGCTTGCAATATACGAACTTCGATGTTCGCAGTACCGCGGTGAGTTCATAATAGCCATAGATAATAACCAATCAGAAACATGTTTTTGATAACAGATTTTTAACTTTTTTATTTTTTTATCTACACTTTATTTTATGTCAAATAAGTAGGTTTTATTATATACATACGAGTACTAATAGTATTTCAGTTTAATTTACATATTTTGACTAGTTAATCCATTAAATAAAACACGATTTCAATGTTTATTTGATAAAGAAATTGAAATATAGGTTTACTTAATATTGTAATTTCTGAACGCAACCGTAATTTTTTTTTTTAAGTTTTAATTTATCACAATTCAAGTTATCACATTTGTCGGATTTGTCCTGTGCTAAGCTCTTTGAACTCAACGTTTGAACTATAAAAATGAATGATTCTAGTAGCGATGCCGATATGATTTCCCTGAAAAATCGCGCAAGAGTTTTGCTTTATTGTTTATCTTGCCGCTCGAATTTTCCTCGCTGTAGTGAGGTGAAAAGTTGTGTGTTCCGCATGACTGCAAAATTATTTGGCGTCTCGTGTCTTGAAAGCCTCGCTACGCTCTGGAATCTATCTTTGAACCATTCGCTTCGCTCATGGTTCAATCATAGCTTCCTTCGCTTGCTCAGCTTTCAATTTCAACACTAGCGCCAAATAACCACTTTGCAAGCCTTACAGTATAACAAATAACTATTACGCGATATAATCCGCTCCAGTTGTTTTATTTATTATATTACAGTTCTTTTTTTACTTAAGTAGAATATTTCTTTTCAGCCGTCTCTCGAACACCTAACATGATATTTTCAAAAGTATCTTTGGGATACGGACGTGAGTATTAATAAATATCTAGTACTCGTATGTATGTACCTACCTGAAATATTTTCCATTAGAACTCGCGAACGGCACAACATAACCTAAAAATTTAAATTCTAATGTTTTGAATATTAATGTTATCACCAGTGCAACAATTATCAAAATGTAATATTTAAGAATCAGGACCAGAGTGACTAATGGTTTTAATATTTACAGTAGAGAATTATGATGAATGGTAAAGATCGCGGGAATCTACTGGATGCGGGTGGCGCAATCCGATCACTGTTACATTTTCATTAGTTACATTTTCACTTTTTAAATCGTAGCTGGCAGAAACCATGCAATATGTCCCACACAAGAGCGCGGGAAGGTTGGCAATATGTGTAAAAAAATAAACCGTCGGCCCTGGCTCCCTAATATGATATTAGTAATATCAGCCGTCGTGTGTGGAATCAAATAATTTTAGTTTGAAAATATTTTGAGTTACTTTTAAATACTACAGTATTTTCATTATAACATATAAGTAAGCATACTTAATCCAAATATAAAACACAAGACAAGAAGAAATACGTAAATATTACGACTCACTACAAAGAAATGTTCTCACGGATTGTTAAATAAACTAACTTTCATTTTAAGCAATCGTCCGAATATGTCCCGATGTTTTTAAATCAGTAACATTACAAATTTCTCTTACCTGCTGAGACAGTCATTATAGCCTGGTCGCCCCTGCAGACAGCAGTCTCATTAATATGTTACTTATAAGAATCATTTTCAGTGTTTCGCTGCTTACCATTTCTAGTCCTAGAAGATTAAAAAACACAGCTGTTGAGAGAGGCGGTTCTTCCGAAGAAAATGCATACTTGGGAATGAAACCGAACCCCAAGAACTTAGTAAAGTTAAAGAGCGAAGTGATAGCTGAAAAATTTGTGGATAAACTGTTGTCTAGTGAAAGATATCTAAAGTTGGTAGAGACAGTCGAAAAAAAGTTGAGTCATCTTGATAATAGTTTCCATGAAAAGACATCCAGTGTCATAAAATATTTAACGAAAATCCTGAAGACAGTACAAAATGTGTCTGATTTTGAAGAGATGCTAAAATCGGTTCAGAGTAGCCTAGATTCGGTGTCAAAGTCGCTTAATCGCCTAAAACGTGAGTCTTTATAATTAGTTTGATGGATGTGGTATAAGGAGAGGAGTGTCAGAGTGCCGTAACACTGGGCGGCGAACCGGTTCCCGGTGCCCGTCTCGGGTACCGTTGCGGCTAACGGTTGTAATGACGCCCTTCGGCTATGTACGCGTTGTCAGGTTAGCCGCATGCGGTTGCAGCATGAGCCATAGTGTGATGAGTGTTGATAGTACAGTTGGCCGCATGCGGCCAACCGCACAGTGCGTACAGTCAATGTTAAATAATTAGCTACAGTCAGTATGGCCTAATATATCGATACATATCTTACCAAAAATCTGTATCGATATATTTGGCCATACTGACTGTAGTAGAGTATTTGTTATGATGTAACGTTTTTTCTTTGTTTATTTTGTTATAATATAAATTAGAAAGTAAAACGGCGGTTGGTCCAAGGCAGACGAAAGGGTGCGTTGCAGTAACGAAGCCACTTCTGAGGTCTATAAAGAAAATAAAGAACAAAGAGAGCAGCGAGCTACAATGGGCTAACACGCACAAACGACTATCCAGTCGGCTTTCCAGTCTAGTCAGAGTATGTTTAGTTTGGCGCTGTTTGAGGGAATTGGGTTAAAAAAAGTTTTGGAGGAAGCAAAAATTTACAATATAATATAATAGAATAATGATTTATTGCCACTCTAAGGTACATAAGAGCATAATAACAAAAGAAACATCAGAGGAATTTATTTATGTCTAAAAATGGATATATTTGATTGGTTTTCAGTTCACTCCAAGGAATCCATACTAATATTATAAATGCGAAAGTAACTCTCTCTGACTGTTTGTCTGTTTGTTACTTCTTCACACGATAATTTCTATCTAATGGGTGGCCGACGAAGTCGCGAGCAAAAGCTTGTTATGTATCTATACGTTAAAACTAGCTTTTCCTCGCGACTTCGTCTCCATGTCCATTCCCGTCTTTAAAGTATGGTTCCGGGATAAATATTATCAATATTATCATATGTCGGTTCTCGTAGTTCAAACTCTGTCCATACCAAATTTCAGCCCAATTGGTTCAACGGTTAAGCGTGAAGAGGAATTTCTCCACCATATCCTTCAACGCACTTAGGAATCGCCTAGCGACATCTGCCTTAAATGTGTTGACACTTTTTAGTGGCATCGGAGTCTCAAATCATATTGAGGATTCAGCGATATCAATACGCTACCTCAAAACCATTTTTTTTTTAAATCATAAACGTTAGTTCCTAGAAATAATATCCAGGCTTCCTCGCACAACGTATCAGCATTGCTATACAAATACAGACAGAGAGAGTTACTGTCGCATTTATAATGTGAATATTAGTATAGATAGTATGGATTGTCCCGAAATATTTAAATAATTAAATAGTATGGATTATTACATCTATTGTTCACCCCGAATGATAATGATTGAATGACTTGTGTCATTAACATATTTTTCACTTCTCATGCTCTAAAAGTGTGTCATATTATGCTTGCCAAGGCGGACTAAAGTAATACATTTAGCCTCTTGGAAAAATATGTATACATATTTATGATATACAAAACGTTTTAAATTGACCAACCAGAACACTTCATCTTATTAAATCCACCAATCACGACACATATCGAAGTTAATCGCAACTCAAGATTCTTTTTTTATGCGAATACTGTTTAAAAATGTGAAATCATTATAAAAAAAAGTTTAAATCGTTGGCAAACTCTTTGAAGCCCCAATTATACGTTGTGTGTGGCATTTATTCACGGCGTAGATATATCCTATCTGTATCAAAGCAGTAAATAAAATACAAAGACTTCCAAATTAAACATTTTTGACTCAGAATTCATTGCGGGTGAATAAAATTGTATTTGTTAATTGTTGAAATGTTATTTTTTCTTACTTTCTCGCAATCGAAGTGAAAACTAGTATGCATAACTCGGGTCTAAACGCCATATTACCCCTCGAACAATTTTCCCTCACTTCGTTCGGGAAAATAACCATCTCGTGGTACTATGCCCTACTTTAGCCCCTTGTAAAACAATCTACTATATAGTACCTGTGCCAAACATGGCCTGGTTCCTAAGATAGCCCAACAAATAAATTTGAAACTTTTAACCATTCGAGTGAAATTAAATTTCAAACCCATTTTCGCCTGGCCCATGTAAGTACCAAACATTGGTATGAAATTTAAATTCACTCGAATTTTAACCATTCATATGAATTTAAAATTTATTGGTTGGACTATCTTGAGAACCGAGTCATCTTTGGCGCAGGTGTACGTTAATAAAAGTAATAATAATTTAGTTTTCACTTCTCATGCTCTAAAAGTGCTTTTCATTTCTCATGTTCTCCCCTTTTGAGCACTCAGTAGAACAAAGTGGCGTAAATAACCTTATTTACTGACGCCAGAAACAAATACATTAGAATAGTTCTTCCTCTTAAATTCTAGGATTTTTTTGTAGGTATTATAATGCATAAAATATGTCAATTAATTCAAATATTTATATTATTCGGTTCAAATTTTTAAGTGTCTTGGTTCTATATTACAATAACAAAAAGGAATAAACCTACTAAGTTTTTTTTAACTTTAATATGCTCAGCTAAGCAACGGCAGTAACTTATACAGCCAAACATGAATGTATAATTTTTGTATAACTTATTCGAAATATTACCTTCTTATTAGTAATTGTTACATTGAATAGGACCATTTTATTACAAATTATATTACTTTATACATAATAAAACAAGCTTTAAATATTAAAAATATAGGGTGCCGGTTTTCGATAAAACTAAAATGCTGTTTAAGACACCCATTGATTTGCCAATAACGCGCGCGAAAAAGAAGATTCTGTCCGTTATGACAATTATCTGTGGACAATTATGCTGCCAGAAAAAAGTTTGAGGCTGGATTCCGCGCAACTATTGAAAACACTTGGATAGTAAACAAAGTTTAGTTATATTTTGAAATTAATAATTACGGGTTATTCAAGCGATTCTAAAATCGACCTAACACCTGACGGAATTAGAAATAAAGTTCAAGTTATCATGGAAGTTTCTACCGCAAGTTTCAATAGAAAATCGTATCAGTATTGTTAGCGTATCAGTTAAAGTGTATGAAATGGCGGTCCGAGAAAATTGTGAAATCTCTGACAGAATGTGTGCTGATCCTTTATATATTTTAATGATTTATCGATACAACTTAAACCTTCAGCTCCATGCTTCAACTTAAACAAGCTGATGGGGTAAGATTAGTTTTTTGTCCGACATTTTATTATCTAAGATACATTTTTTTACTATATTCTTGATCTTATTTTACTTTCCTCGCATTCGAAATGAAAAATAGTATGCTTAACTCAGGTAAAAATCACTCATTTCCGACTCGCACTATTAGCGCTCTCACTTCGTTCGAGAGCCAAACTACCTCGTCGTCAATGAGTAACTTTCAACCCTTGATTAACAATCTACTATTATTAGTACGTATACTGTGGTAATTATTTGAGTATATATGAGAATCTTCGCATTTGGTATCAACCAATTAGATTTCAGATATATTAAAATTCACCAATCAGAGAACGTAATTCATGTTTCAAGCCATAAGGTATTTTATAGTTCCTACTTTACAATTGTTAAAAGACTATATTTAGGCCGTGGAAACAACCTCAAACTTTTTTTAATTGACTTTGGAAACCCCTAAACAGCCACTTCCGGTATTTATGAACGAACGATTACTGCTATTGAAAATAACCTCAAAACTCAAAATGACAATTGTACAAAAATATTAAGAAACTCTATTCATTTTCTCGATATAACTACATGTATATTTAATATGATTAAGATTTAATCTTTATTATGCATACCAATTAGCTTCAAAATAGTTTTATAGTTAAAATGTATTGGCTAAATATGCAAGTATTTACAACGTCACATTTCGTAAAAGGAATACAGAAAAAAACTGAAACGCGGAACAAATTTGATTGCATATTTGGATTTTTGCCATCATAAGTAATATTTACGAGTAGCTAAGTTCTTAATTGTGAAATTTAATAATTTACGATGTCGTCATCATCATCCGATGAAGTGGTATTAACGCCTAAATCCAGAATGAAGAAGAAAGCAAAAAGGTGGTGTAAAATCTTTTGCCGCCGAAATCCAGTAGAATTACTTCAAAAGCATACCAAACTTTTATTGATTGGAAAACTGGAAAACAAATCACATCGGAAGGCGTGTTTCCGACATATTTTGATGAATTATTAAAGAAATATCAACCGCCATCACTTTGGAGTATATATTCCGTGCTCAAAACCACACTAACGTTAACGGTATTATGTTATTTTTTATTCTTTCTATTAATAAATATTGTGATTGTGTAGAACATAGTTGTTTTCGAAGTGAAAACCGTCGTGTTTAACGTGGGACTAAACAGCCATAATGACACTCGAACTTCATACACCCTCGCTGACGCTCGGGTGGATAAACGTCTCGTGTCATAATGGCCTGTTTTAGTCCCTTGTTGAACAATCTACTATTTAATGTATTCTACTTTAACAAATAAAATAATAAATATTTGCTGTCATTAACTAAAACTGACATTTTAACGATATTATTTAAATTTGAATAGTTGCTAAATACTTAGCGGTAGTGTATGTATACATATTTTTAGGTAATTTTTTCTCATTTGCAACTTATGACCATTATTTATTAAAGCGTTATAGCGATGGCATAATAAATACACGCTGTTTTTGATCGTATGTTTTTCTTTATACAATATTCGGCTTATTATATATAGGGAGTATTGTTTTCACCTTAGCAGGTCGAACATGCCTACTTTCCTCACTCCAGGGAGTGAGGAAAGTTGCTACTTTCGTCACCCCAGTGAGTGAGACAAAGTAGATTTTTAATTGACGACCGGTCTGGCTTAGTAGGTAATGACCCTGCCTATGAAGCCGGTGGTCCTGGGTTCGAATCCCAGTCAAGCCATTTATTTGTGTGATGAGCACAGATATTTGTTCCTGAGTCATGGGTGATTTCTATGTATTTAAGTGTTTATATGTATCTATCTATTATAATAGGACATAATGGACCCCCTAAACACCACTAACACGTTCGGACCTTCACAAATTACATTTTCAAATGTACATATTTTAAAATGAAAAATACTGATACAAAATATTAAGTAATGAATGAAGCCAGTGCAGTTGCAGATAAAACACTCAAATGAATTTGGTTAACTTGATGTTAATTTTTTTACAGGTTTATTTAACTTGATGTATGTATTTGTATATTTATCCGGGTGGAATCTTGCAACTCAATTTTGAAGCAGACATCTTTAACCGATTGAGCTGAAATTTAGCACACTTATGTAAGTTAGGTTACAAATTTACAATGCAATGTACAAATGTACCTACCACTGATCTGATCTGATGCTGGAGTCAGAAGTTAGCAAAAGCAACTCCTAAAATACACAAGATAAACCCGTGGTGTGTTAGGCTCATTAGAATCCTTTCGAAGAGTAGATGACGATTGTGCAAAAAAGTACAGTCGGCAATAAATTCTTGTACTAAAAATGACATTTATGGCAACTTATTTAACCTTTAGGAAGAACCACAACCTATAGGAAGGGTCTACATGTTTACCCGGCAGTGTGGTGTAGTGTAGTGGACGTCTAAAATAAAATTAAACTCGATCTCTAACTATATGTGTCACCGATAATGACAGTCGCCGACTGCACCTTATTATTCTAAATGACAATAAAGTACGTTGGGCAATAACAACAGGAATGAATCTGTTGGTAAGTATATCAAACAGCATTGTGTTAACAGTGTTATTATTTGTTTCATATTTGTAAACAGAGGGCTGTTGTTAGTTGTATTTAGTTGTCAGTCACGTCGGTTCCCACGGAGAGTTAACATCTTATTTACCCATCATGGTTGTGTGCGTCCAATTATTTTGCTTATTATTAATATTAGTTGGTGGCTCGGGAAAAGAAACTAAAGGAAAACCGTTAGGAAACTACCAAAACGACGCCCTGTGGAAGGAGTACGAACATGAACTAAACGACGCTATGATGTACTCTAAAAAGCGAGAAAACGTGACCAGAACCCAGAACTCGCTGCCGTCGGACACAGAGGCGGTCATAGAGAAAATCATGGACAGTATCTCATCTAGCGAAAAGTACTTAAAAAAAGTTGACAGCATCGATTACAAGCTTAATCGGTTGGACATCGAAATTCACGATAAAACTAATGATATTCTAAAATATCTGGGGGAACTAATGAAGTCGATCCGAGGCCAAGGCGCTGTGTTCAAGACGGGGTCGATGATGGACCATCTAATGACGGAGGTGGGAGCGATTAAGAAGATGTTGCTGCTGCAGGGCACGCAGCGCTCCGGTACCGCCGTGGGTCAGTCTCTCCCCGCCCGCCCACTGGCACAAGTAGACCCATGTAACACTCACTGTTCAGTGTTTCTGATTCCGTATCTTATTTACCTAATACATGATTTATTACGCTATTAATAGATATTTAGCTGTTTATAGGGCCGATGTTAATTAATTGTATGTCAGCGATTAAAATTATTGATAGTGGTAGTAGTAAGTAAAAAAAAAAATCACTATGTATCGAGATATTTTATAACTAGCTAGTCCGCGCTGTATGCCATGCAGTGCCGTCGGGCTTTCATCCCTCGATACAACATTTTTTTTTATGGCTAAAGTAAAATATTCGATTTAATATTTGGTAATAGAAGGAAAGCGCTACCCTACCGTCATTCCGAATAATTAAATGAGCATAAAGTACACCAAAATTAAAGTTGACGAATATCTAGAAAAAAGCTACACTGTACCTTCTCATTTACCGATTATTATTTACACATCAAATTAAACCAGATTAAGTTTTCTAGTTTTTTGATAGTTTACTATAGACCGCGCTATGTAACACTGGTAATACTAATATGTAAGTATACAAAAGGGGCCGCTCATTCAGCAATCAGGAGTTATTGTTAAACACCACACATTTGTCGACAGTATAGCTTTTGTTTTGTGAAACTAATTTAAGTCATTACTTTGAATTTTTGTAGTTCCAGTTAGTGGCAAATGCCGGGACAACGCGAGGAAGATTATGATATAATTTCTTTCGACCTCTTTTATCTATTACATCAAAATTTGGCGCATACGCCAACATATCAACTAATGGAGATCGAATGTAATCCTTATCTGTCAGCAGGAATTGCTTTGTCACTGTCCGCTATAATACTGATCTTTATTTGCATCCAAGTACATTTATTAATGTTGCATTAAAACAGATACATGAAGCCCGGTAGAGTATAGCTAAATTTTGTAACAATATCAATAGTTAACGCAGGTTATAAACATTCTGACTTATAATTTTAATACAAGTAGCATTTATCAGCTTTAAAACTAAAATTATAATCTACCTATTTACCTATAATATACCTATTTGGTTTGTTTTTAATAGTCTATAGCATGCTGGACACATCAGTGCACGACACCGTTATGAGTTCTTAGCGTTCAAAGGGTTAAAAACGGTGTTAAAAGTTAAATGATATTGATAACGTATATTATATTGTATGTTTAAATCGAAAGAAATTTAACAAGTCCAAGCGGTACTCGTACAGCACAATTGATAGTGCACTGGGCTAGTGATCCAGTGGTTGTGAGTTCGAGTCCCACTTCGAGTCAATTTTTTCTATTTTTATTTCGATTAAAATATCGATGATATTCGCTAGCAGACGTTTCTGCTTAATAAAAAACAATATTGTATGTTGTAACAGTGGGGCAGGTGGTGGACAACACGCTGGACGAGCGGCTGTCGCAGCTCGAGAACCACATGCGCTCGGCCACCACCGGCATCGACTCCATCCTCGCCACCATCGCTGAGGTCAAGAATCGGCCATACTCCGCTAAGGATCTAAAGTTTGTATTTATTATTTATTTAGTATGATTTAGGTATCTAGGTCATGTAGGTCATAGTCTTGACAAGGCCGACCACTAGCTTAGTATGTTTGACCAAAACATCCACAGGTACTCAATATTATAAATGCGAAAATAACTCTCTCTGTCTGTTACTTCTTCACGCTTAAACCACTAAACTAATTGGAATGAAATTTATTTTGGAGAGAGTTTGAGGTACGAGAAAGGACATAGGATAAAAATTATGCCATGCACGTCTGTATAGATAGGCGTGGCGAGGAAAAACTAGTTTTAAATAAGATTATGAGCAATTAATTTATCATCACCATTAATCATCAGGCAACAGAAACTTAAAATTTTACTGTAGATTTCCAGACCCTAGAGGGCTGCCTTTAAAGTTTTGTCGTTTGAAATAAGTATTGACAATGTAATAGATATTACCATTTATTGTTTTTGAAGAATTCTCCGAGATATTTACACTTTTCCATGCGTTTGGACCAGTTTTAAAACATTATTCCACTCCAAAGTGGGGGTGGGGTAGTCAAAATTGCCGATTTGTAAGCGTCAACAGCTGATTCGGGTGTGCTGAAACGTTGACCGCGAAGACTTTCCTTAGTTTTTGGTAATGTGTAAAAATCGTTAGAGCTCAAGTCAGGGCTGTAAAGCGGGTGATCTAATATTTAGATATGTTGGCCGCTCAAAACATCTTTGTTTGGTGGGCGGTGTGCGAGCTTGCATTGTCATGGTGCATATTATACGTCGTTATGAGTTGTTTTCTCGAAACTCTGTGATTACTTGTGGCAGAGAAATAGTGGTATACCATGTCAGCGTTAACCGTCTTACGATCTTCTAGTACAAAAGTGGTGACGTTGACCACGCGAGCCACAAATGAAATGAGGCAACCTTTTTTTTTAAGTGTTTCGTGAGCGTGTGACTTTGTTCGGTTTAGCTCATCTTGGAAGACCCTGGCAGTTGGACTGCTACTTGAAATCTGAAAACTACAATAAAACTATTCGACCAATCAAAAAACATTCTTTTGTTTACGTAATATAAATTCAAAAAGATGAAAACGCCATATGTTTCTATTTTAATAACCGCGGGATGTTTGTTACTAACTGTGCCTAACTAGCCTAAACAATTTCAATGAATACCCCCTTGGTATTAATTATCTTATCACGCACGCATATCAGAAATAATTGGTTGAAATAGTGTACATAATCGATTCGTCGATTCAGTGTTACCGGAAAATTATAATTTATGTCACAAGAATCGCATGTAAAAGACACCTATCAGGATCAGGCCGAGAGTGTATTCCTCTACAATTTTTATTAACGCGGTTTATAGTGTTCACAATTCAGACATGACTTTGTATAAGCGAATGTCGTCGGATTCGATTTTTAATCATAGCTACTTTTTAGCTATGATTAAAAAAAATATTTATTATTAAATTAGACTATGTTTGTAATGTTTTACTGTTCATATTTTCCTCAATGAAGAGTTAATATACTTACATATACATATAATGCATGTATATTTTACCCTCGCCAGCAGCAGAGTTTCTTCACCTCTCGTATACCTATACGAAAGGCAGACAGTAACAAGCCAAAACCCTAATCTATTTCATTGTTCTTTAAAAGTTTTATAAATGACTTGTTCAATTTGTTATCAAATTAGACAGCAATGCGGCATTCAAAACATTGGCTTAGTCATCTATGAGGAGAATGCAGGTACAATGTTTATTTAGTCGAACAATGTAAATATCGACATGTTCTTTAGCTGTCTTATAAATTCAAATAAGTAGACATTTGAAAATAAAACAAGCATGAAACAACAGTCGTAAATATGTATTAGAACTTTTTCGTACAATAGTTAATAGTAGTCAAAATGTATCGTTCGTTACATATCTTTATTGTTACAAGTATGTATATCTTATCGGTAAATAAAGAGCTGTACCTACCTACCGATATATTTGGCAACTTTGGTTGCGTTGCTACTAAATATTTGACGCTGACTATTCAGACTACTGTTTGTAATGTTATAAGTATTTATGTGTATTCGCCAATAGATGAAAAAAAAACAGACGCAGGAAGAGTTCGGTTTCATTTTCGTCATTATCTTATCAGCCGAAGGACGTCCACTAGTCCACTACTGGACATAGAGACATACATTGTCTAATTTTATAGAAACTTTTTTTGTCTTAAGGAATTACAGAATTTTGACTTACTAGATACAAATAGACTTATCGAGACGCCTAACCAATAACCTGACGCACTAAGGATGTTTGGTATATACTGTGATGAAAATGAAGACATGTTCCTTGGTTTCAGAACTGATTCACTGGATGCGACAAACCTCATAAGCGAGTTCAGACGGACTCTACTGGATCAAAAAGTAAAGAAATGTGATTGCAAGTGAGTATTTTACGGGGTACCTACATTGCTTTTTATTTTATAGTAACTAATAAGGGACGCTCGGATCGCGCTTGTAATAATTATGGTAAATATGATGTGAAAAAAGGTCAAATACTATATAGTTAGGTAAAGTTATTATTTAATAATAAATCTTTATTTACAATAATCACATTCATTAAAATACGAGTACTTAACTAGTTATTAAATCTAAAAAAGGCCCTTCCGATACGTTTTGCGAGGAAGCCGCCAGCTCTTCGGTCACCCGTTACATCAAGAAATTATTTATTTAATTACATTTCTTTAATGATGTGTTACGATATTAGGTATTTACCAATTTGGACTGCTACGATATGAAGATACTCTGATATGATTGTGCAATACAATGGAGAGAGCCAAATTAAAGACAGACCGTACAGTCACACTCGTTTATAAGCGCTGGAATCGTTCATTTAGTTATTGAATTTCTGAAAAATAATAAGACAGAGATATTAACTTGGGTTGACCTTGGGTCTCTAAAAGTTAACAAAATACAAAACAATACTATGTGAGATTTTTTATCGTGGATTCATTTCGGTTTTTGGTGATTTATCATTATCAACGAGGATTCTTATATTTTTAGATTTGTTTTAACTGTTGTTAGGATTTATTTAGCCATGTTAAAAACATTTATTTTTGTGCATAGGATCAATTAGTAGACAATTTTACGAGATGAACATATTCAAATAAATAAAATAAAAGTAAAACTAATATAAGTATCTACATGGGTACAAGCATGGCTATTATAGATTACACTAGCCGTTCCGTGAAGGAAAATGATAACTTGATAACAACTTTAGCGATGATAAAACAGAATAATGAAAAGTTAGTAGTTTAAACACGATTAGATACATGGTTTTTAAACGATAGCATTTCTTATATAGAACATACTCCCTCATGCTTATATGGAAGCCCCAGTTTAAGATTACGGTTATTGTACGATTTGCTCCCATGTATAACAATTCAAGGGAGCAAATTTAGTGTTTTCCTTCTCGTGCTAATATTGAGACCCGAGCTAGCCAAAGATTTCAAAATTGCACCACAGGCATAGTGACACCAAATTAATTATAAGTATCAGTCATTTTACATTAAAAGTCATCATTTAAAAATAAATACATCCAGCCCAGCTAACGGTAAAAAAACATTTAAAATTTGTATGAAATTAGATTACTACTCCCTTATAAATAAAATGATGTATTGCTATCTGTTTAAAGAATAAAAATAGACTTTCCAAGCTAAGGAGGTAAAAAAAATTGTCTCGCTAACTTTAAAGTTGTAACCTCGAGACAGTGTGTTTTCCGTACGGAAACGGAACAGCAATACAGTAATTTTCTTCAAAAACAACAATGGCCTGGCACCGAAAAGCGGATAAAACGTTGACAGTCAGACACAAAACCAGCGCCAGCGCCAGCGCTACTAAGTAACAATTTATGTAACCGTAGGTCGGGCCGTGTGGATCGGTCAGAGCGCTACCCCCTGGATTGCTACGAGATCCAGTTGCAGGGCTTTAACGTGTCCGGAATCTTTAAGATCCACCCCGACGGCATGGAGCCCTTCTACGTACTGTGCGACCTCACAACCGCGGGGGGCGGCTGGACGGTAAGGGGTGACCCTATATATAATATTATCTCCTGTTTTACCTGTTTTAAATTATAACGCACCTTAAAGTTTTATTCCTCTAACATCGGCCGCACTATGTAAACTAACCATAATTTGTCGTGTGTAGTAAAGGCGGAACATGTGGAGAATTGTGTGGCAGTGGCAGCGAAAGAACTAAGGCTGAAATTTAAGTCAAAAAGATTATAGAAAAGCGCGCACGCCTTACTTAATTATATAATTTAATAAATCGATTCATCAAAAACAAGGTTGTTGACCTGTAGGTACTTTTTATATTGTTTAGAATGTCCCCTAAAAATAAAAATAAAAACCTAAACGAAACGGCACCAATATCGCTGTCCAAACACATTGTATGATACGTTGTACGTCGGCAATGGTTCAAAAATATTGAAACGTATTTTAGGACTTCCTACAAGCAACTATATATATATATATATATATATATATATATATCTTGATCCTCCCTTCTTGGTAAATCGCTCCCTCAAACGCTATATTGTTCAACATAGAATTATTAATTAGATACAAGGGCTATAAAATTAATATCTGAAGGAACTAGAAAGGTGACGGGAAAATAGCATATTTTATCATATTCGATTTTCCAGGTATTCCAAAACCGCTTCGACGGTTCTCAAGATTTCTACAAAGGTTGGAGTGACTACAAGTACGGGTTCGGTAACCTGGCCGGCGAGTTCTGGCTGGGTCTGGATAAGCTGCACTACCTCACGAACCAGAAGCTGTACGAGATGCGCATCGAGCTGGAGACGCAGAACGGTCACGAAGCCTACGCCGTCTACTCTGTCCTGACCATCGGCCCGGAGCACGAGGGATACCGGATGAGCACCCTGGGAACCTACTACGGGACGGCTGGTATGGTACCTTGTTTTGTATGCTTCTATTGATGCTGTCTGGAACTCTGGTTAAAAACAACGGCTAAACGTACAAGTCTCCCACTTATGGACACGTACGGTAATTTAGAATACGTATTGTCTTTGTCAAACTTTGATCGGTGATGCATTGTGATATATTCGACATTTTATCGAAATAAACTTGTTAATAGTTCGCATGGTAAAAATTATCACACAGGTGATTCTCTGTCGTATCACGCCGGGCAGAAGTTTTCTGCGCACGATATGGACCACGACGAGTGGAAGGACGGGTCCTGCGCGGTCGAGCACGGAGGCGCCTGGTGGTACAAGGAATGTGACAAAAGGTACCCACTGTGCCACTAAACATGTAATAGGTGAAAAACTTAACTAAGTAAATGACAATGACTATGCAGTTGCGTAGAATACTATATAGGACTTACGTCAAAATTCGAATATACTTACTTTATGAACTCTAGGTATATTATATACGTTGCTACTCCTCTAAATTTGCCAGGTCAATTGGTTCGCCTAAGAGAGGTCATTTAACCTACCCCGGCTGCCTTTCAAAATTTTCATATATTGTGATTTAAGATTTAGTTAAATAGGCAATATTTATATACATATATAAGATTTCGGGCAGAGTTTCCTACACAACACTGTACATAGTGTACATAGTGGAGGGACTTAGTTCGTAGGCGGCTGGGAGAAATTCTAAATGTGTTGGGCATGCCGCCGGACTGGCAGTATCCAATGAGAATTACTTTCACCTCCGACAAAAAAAGATATGAATTCTATCGAACTAGTTATCATTGTTGAATTTATGTTTTTAACAGTAATCTAAACGGATTGTACGTGAGTCCCGATGAGCGGCGCGGCCACACAATCTACTGGATCTCGTTCAAGGCGCCCTCCCTGCCGCTCACGCGCACCAAGATGATGATCCGGCCGCTGCCCGCGCGCCACCCCGTCGACTACACTGAGCGGGTAGGCTAAGACAAATAAAAATCTGTGGGTTTTAATTTAACCACTGTTAAACATATTATCGTCTGGGCACTGCTTGTCATCGACTCGGTTTGCCGTGTCGTTGAAAAGGTTAATATCACGCAATACACATTGTCGTCACTGTCGTCGTCGTGGCGAAAGTGGGTCAGAGTTGAGGTTGGTCGGCTGCTACTCATCTGACCTCTAATGAAAGAATGTTTTCCAGCATTTGTCGGAGCTGCGTAGCGAGGGGCCGGTGCAGGTGAAGGCCGGCCACGTGAAGCCTGTCAAGAGCAAGCAGCGCCGGCCCGAAGGCTACCGCCTCGCGCAGCCCGCCACCAGCGACTCCTTCTATACTGGCTATGCGTAGTTAGCCAACAAAAACCTATCCGGAACTAATTATAGTTCCGGATAGGTATTAACCTAAAATCATATTTACATACAATTTTTATCGATAGAATAGGATGAAAATTATGTAAATATCATACTACCCCTTTCTGTACTGATATTTTAGATTCATAAGTTTACTTCCTTAGACCACGATACAAGTTAATGCCCGTTTTTGTTATAAATAGTGTAGGAAATAAAGCGAAACTGATTTTGTACGAAATGCTTCTCTGCTTCATATACTCCAATCTTTGCGGGCAAAAGAAGGGCTTTGCCGTACAAAAGGTGGGGATTAAAATGTTTATCTACCTCTACGTACATATCATAAGTGCCCTAAAATGTGTGCAGAAACCGTAGGCAATGACCAGCATTACCAACCATCAGATATGAATTGAAATGTAATGTTGACATTACCTCCTAAAAACAGTAAGTTATGAGTTTAAATTTGAAACAGCTGTCAAATTCAAGTGGGGTGTCTATTCTAGTATCTATAGATATTAAAACAGTCATTGGTACGAAACGCTTATTCGGTATGTTTTTTTAATATAAATCGAACGACATTTGAACTCGAGTGCAATAGAATAGGGAGTTCATTCGCTTGTCTATGGTTTAAAAAAAATATTTGACTGAGATACGAAATACGAAACGCCGCCATTCCAAGCTGTCATTTGTATTGTTCGTTGACTTTTTAATGTTTACAAGTAGCACTAATAGTAATAATGCAGGTCATTTCCCTGCGGTTCCTGAACCCATCTTAAAACACTTATGATATGTGTGTAGATAAAGTAGTGTATGCAACTATACATAATTAGGCATTACAAAACTCGTGTGTTATTATTATGAAACGAGCCGAAGGCGAGAACACACACTCTTGTTGTAATGCCCCTCATTATGCACAGATACATAAACTACTATTTCATTTATATTGCTTAAGTATAGGCTAGTTATGCAAGTTTTCAATGCATCACAAATTGAGATCGCGTCTGGGGAAAATAATTACGCAATTTCTAACTGCAAGGAGACGGAAAATGTTCACAAGGAAAATATTGACATAGGTACCTGGCACCTCAAAACGGGTTAAGCATAAATAAATCTTAAATAACTCGTGATAAAGTCATTAAATCCCTAATATTCGATAAGTTAACTAATGAATAACAATATATATAGATAAGTAAACTAATGAATAACAATACATATAGATAAGTAAACTAATGAATACCGATTTTTTGTAAATATTAAATTTTCTCCCTCGTGTAACTTTGTATCTATAACACCTACATAATAAACATGTATACATTTTTTATTCGAAATTTTATTATCTTTATACCTCCCACAGACACTTTTGTCATAAAATCAACAGTTGAGGTTTTTTTTTAAAAACACCGGCCAAGAGCGTGTCGGACCACGCTCAGTGTAGGGTTCCGGAGTTTTTCATCCGTCACAGTAATTTAAGAGTAAAAAAATGGGCTATTTGATACATTGAGTTGACATATTATAAGTGCAGAACCCTAAATACGGGCCCACAAAGGACGGTGACAACTAAAGAAATAGTTGTAGATTTTAACTATATATGGAAAAATCGAAACAAATTTCTATTTCAGTCCCATCCCTTCCCATGGAGTTGTAACATGGAGTGATAACTAGCCAGCGTCATTTCAAGTCAGTCAGTTTCAACCTAATGTATGGGCATGTACTCGTATGCTCCGACCAGAGATAATCTTAAAACCTGGGGTAAGAGCGTTCCACCTAGCGACATTTATCGGCAAATTAAGTAAACTATGCGCGCGAGCTTAAAGTACAGATGTAGTGAATAATACTTTCCTATCGTGTTTTTCTCAGAAATGTTGGCATTTGTCTTACTACTTTACTTACACTCAGTACCCATCACCCATCAAGATAACGCAGGTGACGGTCGCATTGCGGGATGAAGTATCGATATAGAGATGTTAATACCGGAGGATTATTTTGTTAATACTATTAAGTTATTTTTATCAGAAAGCACTAAAACGTGGGAAACGTTTAGATCGGCAAGCTTGTGAAATTATTTTCAATATTTATTTATATTTCTTTACTGAAATACAAATTCAAAGATACCAACAGTTCCAAAAACAAGATCCGGAACCCAGTGGAATTTCTCAACAAACAGTAAGCAAAATATTGCAAAATGAATACGAAAATCAATCTACATCCAATAGTCCGAAAATAGCAAAGATGGGGACCAAATAAATAATTTTGTCTAGGTCTTGACGATTTTGACTACAACGATATGCACATTGGTGTATAATTTTCATTTGATATACAAACAATTATATTTTTGAAATAAAACAACTAAAACGGATTAAATCGCGTATACTAATTTAAACTTCATCCCGACGTTTCGAACCCTTTAGCAGCGTTCGTGGTCATCGGGTGGACTCCGTTTTAGTTGTTTTATTTCATGAGTAATTATCGCGGCAACCGAAGACAATATTAATGATATTTTTGTTTACCTAACGAATTATTTATTTTATATATATTCTATCATGGTGGTTTTAATGTCTCTGTGTGATATTCTTCAAACGAGTAGTTTGATAAAGGACGTAATTTATTTGATACCTACACGTCACTCACTAATACAGTAATTCATACACATCGGCACCATTCGGAAGTAGTCGCTTGTCTATGGTTTAATAAATATTTGACTGAGATACGAAATACGAAACGCCACCATTCCTAGGAGGAATAATGACTGGAGAACGCATACGCGTGCGCCAATAAGATATTCTGGCTTTTGTAGCCCAAAATGTAACAAACAAAAATATTAGCTTATTCTGTATTCATTACCGCAACTTTGGTTGAAAACCCAAGAAAACTCCAATTGAATTTGTTTGTTCCCCTCCAACTTTAACAGTTCTGAAGGATCCAGTTTGGAGGGAAACAAAAATGTGTGAAACTATGACAAGGACGATCGAAAATAGTGCCGTCTCTGCCACAGCTATAGAAAGTTACATAAGAACATCCCTTTCGCTCGTGATATTATTATAAGCACGCACCGTCTAGTTAAATCACCATTCCAAGCTGTCATTTGTTTTGTTCGTGCAGTTCATTTCCCTACGGTTCCTGAACCCACCTTAAAACACTTATGATATGTGTGTAG
The DNA here is from genome assembly GCA_022674325.2 of Grapholita molesta. NCBI lineage: Eukaryota > Metazoa > Arthropoda > Insecta > Lepidoptera > Tortricidae > Grapholita > Grapholita molesta. The sequence continues at coordinate 24,106,059 of CP053120.2, read as the reverse complement.
ATAAAGTAGTGTATGCAACTGTACATAATTCGGTTATTTTCATAAACCGACACTCTTGTTGTTATGTCCTTAATTATGCACAGATGCATAAGCTACTATTTATAACAGCCGTTAGTTTACTTGATCGACTTCTCGATACGACGGTAATTTACAACTGAAACCTTATGAGGTACACAACATTACAGCCCAAAGAATCTGGAGCTTTCTGGACTCAACGGGAATCAGTAATGAATTATAAAAAGGGCTGCCACAATAGATCATAACTGGTCGATGCGGCGCAAATAATAGCCCAAAAGCAAATAATAATAATAATTTACAAAAAAAAAATAACAATTACAGCTAGCTCTAAGGCACTGGTTCCACCGCGAGCTAGTAAGTTATGAGCTATCAGCTATTTCAAGAGACAAAAGATAATCGATCCCGTGTAAATAAAAGAGACATATATGTCATAGCCGGGCGATCGTAGTTCATCGCCGGGCGATGAGCTATAAATACATATCTCTTTTATTTACACGGGATCTTTTGTCCCTTGAAATAGTTGATAGCTCATAGCTTACTAGCTCGCGGTGGGACCCTAATAAATGAAAATATTGTATGTATTCGCAAGTGATAAATAAAAAAGGTTTTTATCAGTCTTATTTGTTTATTTTTTCTAATTTCGTCGTGAGCGTCGCCTTTAGTATCATTTTGAGCAAACTAGTTACCGTAAACCTTATGCTACCAATTTACTTCGTGTATTTGGTATGCGTAGTAATTTGTGGCACTTTCAATTACCATGATTCATAAAGAAAAAAAAGTCCAGATAGCATTTAAATACACGAAACGAATTGGTGGTACTAGAGAGGCCAAGGCCGGCGCGCAAGGAGGCTTGCGGGCGTACTGCCCAGGCAGGTGTGGAACACGGAGACTGCTCATCAATTTTCCTCACCAAGCTTATACATACTTTATATGAGACGCAGCAAAACTGTTTCATCGCGTGCATGTGTCTTGGTCATTTAATTGATATTCTCTCAAAATGTAAACAAGCTTAAATAAATTATCACGAAACAGTCGCGATGCAAGTTTTGTCAACCGTTTCTATACTATGGCGGTTGTTAGACTGCCTCGAATTTCGGATGAGCCGACGACGTGGGGAAGAGATAGCGCTCTGAGTTTATGCACCGTCGCTGCACCTGATATTCGTAGCAGTGTGAGAACCATCTATGATATTGCTCAAACTGTCGAAAGTGAAAACTAATTGTATAATTTACTACATATACACATTTATAACCCATATCACAAATATGTATAAATGTAAGGATAATAACTACGCTGTGCGCGTCGCAAAAAGTGCCTGAACTACGTCATAACGGAGAAAAACAATAAGTACCAACTTAAAGTATTTACAAGTACGTACAGGCTTTCACGCTTGCTGAAACAGGCACTAGATGTGACCGCCGCAGGAGACGCCCCATTCTGTACAACACTTTCGCCGCCTAGAACGCGCTCCGCTCTCCTTTTAGGGTGGAAGAATAAAAAATTTGGCACTGAAAGTGTTGGTATACTCCGAGTCGTCTTAAATACTAGGCTTTACCTAGGCACAGTAATTCTACGCATGTGTTACATTCATCAGATTACATCAATAACATCTCACATGAAAGTGATATGCTAATATAAATAACAGATAGTAATAAAACCGTTCAATAAGACCTTAATTAGTTTAAAATATTCACCTGACGGTATATGTACACTTGATCTCGTTTTGGTGTTAATTTAACAACCACTTTTATTTACATTAGCCTACGTTGTTGCATTGGTAGCAACGAGCACAATTGTCACGATCCAGTTTGTATTAGTAGGTTAGTAGTGGCTAGTGGCAGCTAGCACAGTGCACCGCGCGGCGACTAGCGGCGCGCGGGAGGCCCAGGCTCGGCGGCTTCATCGCACAAACCCACAATTAAATAGCACCATAAATATAAGTCTATTTTTAGTAAGATGTTAAATTGTACATATCAAGCATTTTTTATCATTATTTATAAGATGATTGAGTTATCTTTTGCAATCACTTGAATATTATTGCACTCGCAATAAAAAAATACTTAAGACATAATATCTAAATTAATAACAAATTAATTATTCCATTAACATTATACAATTAAGTAGCAATAAGGTGCTTGGAAAACCATTGGTAGACCCAAATTTTAAAAGACAATAGAATTATATAATTTGAAATATGTTTTGACTACAATTAGAATTTTTAATTAGGTAATTGTTAGAAATAATAATTATTTAATTCTATATATTATTTACATCAGTACTAATCACTTGTATATAAACCCAAAGCAGACGTATCAGTGGTAGTACTACATAGTACAGACGTCCGAAAAATACAGTTAGATTGTCTGTCTGTGATCCACGTGGACAACTCCCAAGCAACTATATGTAAACGTTAACTAAAAGTCGATGTAAATGTTATCATGTGAAGTGAACCATGTTCATCGTAGGAGTAGCACTGACACGAGTGCATGGTTTTTATTTTACACCAACACGCTTTGAGACACATCTGACATCATTCACCAATTCAGCGATTGTTGGAAAATAATTGAGACAGAAATCAGTGTTTTGAAACAGTAGGTCTATAATTTTAGAAATTAACACTTAGTTGAATGATAATTTATTTTGGTTTTAGATATCACTGCGAGATAATCTATAGTTAGTTTCATACCATAATATGTTACGTCTTTCCCGTACGCGGAACAACAGTGTTCCGGGCATTAGAGAGGCATGTACGGAGCCGAAGCCAATGCGCAGAAGCCCTTTCGATAATTAATGAAATGTAACGGGTACACTAAGCTGATGTTGCCCCTATCCGTGTCATGAGACGCGCAGACAGACAACACCCGCTATGGTGTTGACTATTGAGATTTAATGGAATCTAAAATATAATAGGTTATTTGGTGAAGAGGATGGACTAGTTACTGGACCTATTGGATAAAAACCGGACGCCTGTCTAATAAAAAGGTACACAATTTTATCTCCGGCAGACGATATATGTAACCTTATCATTATTTCATTACATCTAAAAATATTTTAATAATCAAATAATTTAAAACATAAATGTTTAAACATACATTAGCATCAAAATCATCATTATCATTAAAATAGTCAGATTCGTAAGCATGTTAATAAGCCCCCTTAGTTACAAAACATAAAAATACTTAAGAGCTGATCCATAATATATATAGGTAATTAAAGCCGCTGAAATGAATGATTGTTATTTATTATGAATCACACACCAGTCATTCATCCTCCATCCATAACATAACCGTAAAATAAAAATATGTATTTTACTTGAATGAGAACGAGTTAACGTTCTCATAACTGAAACAAAGGGATGATATGATATCAGATGCCACGTAGACGGCGGCGTACATAACTGCACTCGCAGGTACTTCCGTACCCAGCGCTTATTGTAAGACAGAATGGTTTTATAACATCTACGCACATGCTTAACACTAAATAGGCGGAACTTTCGACAAGCCGTCCGCGAGTGCCCGCGCGGCGACTGTGTGCGCGGGGCCGGGCGGGCCCGGGACACGTTTCGACCTATGGATACTTAACTCGCAACGAGTAACTGGTTCCTACTCGACTTTCATAGTGGATACTACACTAAGAATACATCCTAGAAATAAAGCTGGTGTATTTAAAAACAGTTTAAGACGTTAAACATTTAAATAATACGTGCTAATAATATTACGTCGATTGGACTCTTTAAACATACAGTTTAATAACATAAACACAACTTACTGTATGTAAGCATTTACAATATTCTTAAAAATACTTGAACAATTATTAAAATTAGGGTTACCAATGGTTTTGCAATCAATGAATGAACTGAAATACTACAATAAAATTATATACACAGTCATGACTTTACACAATCCGTTACTAGGGACAAATAATTATGAACACATTGAATGACCTTCATGAGTACTTAACTCTATTGATGCCCACACGGGATGGACTTAAAGCAATTCTGAAACAAACAAAAAACATATTTTTAATCTAAAGAAAATACTGTCTACAATACAGGAAATTAAGTTCCATGGTATATATCAGCTGCAATTCAAAGGAGTACGACCTATATCGTTAAAAAAGGTGACCGAAAAACAAGCCCACTACGACATGGTATTTTGACTGCTGCGCTTTATTACATTATTTTTCATCACACTTGCTCGTCAATGGCGTTGTTACTTGCGAGAGTACAGAGCAGTTATAGCCGATTTAGCTCACACGGGCTGTTAAGTTTAGTTTTAAAAATATACAGAACCTATACTTCACTTGGACTGAGGATGTTTTTAAACAGCCAAGGTGTATTTCATATCTTCAAAAGTTTGCTACAACCAACTTTTAATATGTATAAAACATATCTTTATATTAAATATGACTGCAATTTAATGTTTAGTATTTATTAAAAATAGTTGCTTTCTATTTGATTTTGATAATTGATACTATTTGGCAGGTTGATCTATCAACTTCGAAAATAAAACACAGTTGTTAACATTATCTGTGGAAGACATTGAACAAAGTTGACATTGTTGACAATCTTTTATAGTGGATGCGGTCTGAAAGGTAAAACTACACTACACTAGTAACTAATATTTTACCAACGAATTTATTTTATTTCCTCGCAAATGTGATGAAAAACATTGTATGTACCACGGGTGGTAAGTGTATAACAAACTTGAGTCATTAAAAGCAAAAAAATTCTAATAGACTCGCGTTTACTATACCTTACTTACCATCCTCGTTGCACAATGTACTATTAAAACAAATTTAATTTCTCAACCCAATCTCATCTGTCATTTGTCAATCAAGAAGTATGTAGTGGGAGAACCGGGAATCGATCGCAATGCTTGTTTTTGCCAAAAAAAGAATTTGTCAGCGGACGAGCTGTCACTATTTACTACGAAATTTAACTTCGTACGGAATAAATAAACACCCGTGACAAAACCTGCTGCTAAGTGAAATTTAAGAACAATGACAAAAGTAGCAAACAGGAATTGTTTAAATTTGTAACGAGATCAACGAATTAATAGAAAATGGTCGTCAACAGGAAAACATTATTAAAATTATATTTTACGTTATAGCATGTTACAATGGTTAAGTATATAATCAATATGGTACCCAAAGTCACATGCAGGGATATCTTGTTGGAAATCCACGTCTTCCTCGACGAATCCAGATTTTACAATCAATTGGTCTCTTATATTGGTATATTATGAACCCTCTTAATCATAAACGTGTATCAAACCTACACTAGTTAATGTATCGTCAGGCGATAACCAAAACTCACCAACTACTAAAAATAATTCAACAAAAACCAACCTTATTCCGGTATTATTATGATTCACTATGGCTATTCTTGTGGTAGTACTTAGAGAGTTTTGGTTATCAACCTGACGGTATGTTTTGTTTTATCATACAAAAAAAATAAGGAAGTACGTTTAATATACGTTTATGAATACGCGGATATGTCTACATTAATAACGTTATTAGTCATATAGTTGTCTGGGTTGGCAATATGTGCGAACTGCGCCATTGAATTACTTATATTAGATTATTTCTTGACTTACTTCTCGTGAAGACGGTCATGTTAAAGTCCATGTGTGATGTAATTGCAAGATTTTGGCATTTTGGATTGCGAGCAGTAACACACGACATCGCTTTCCAACAACAAATCCGGGCACGGATAAGGAATAAGGAATTCTCAGTTCGATTTCGGTTTAATAAACATACTGTGTGCTGTAGAAAGCTACCCAATCTTTTTATTTTCTATCAATTACTAAAATGTCTATCTACTCTACTACCGAAGTCATTTCTTTCTTTGACATTTGAATTACGTGGTGAATTAATTAATTGTTAATTAGTGATTTGTAAAATAATATCTCCGAATCATTATATTTGTTGCATAATATATCAATAAATATGTAACACAAAATGCATTATAAATTGGATAGTTAAAAATTGGTAAAGTCAACTTTGCTATCATGTTTTATATCGGTTTTTAATATAAATGTATGCGATATGATTGATAGTATTGTTTGGGAAGTGAACATTTGGCAAATTATTTTTAAATAACTTGCCAGAGGTGCGATTGGCATGACGCCCTTTGTCGGCAAGCTCTTTGCGTACATCGGACTCTTACATCGGTCATTGAGTAACCCCAACGTTGAAATGGCTTTATTTGTATTTAAACTTACGTGAGACATGTCTTATAAATTAAACATTAACACGGCGCCCGTCGCGACGGGCCGGCGACGCGATCGCCGAATCGAACGGACACTCAGCACTCTTAGTGCTTGATAATGGAGGCCTATGTTCTCCGAAACATGTCGCGCGAGTGACTAAATAAACGTGAGTAGAGCCGTGTTAATGTTTAATTTGTTGAAATGGCTGTTCCCTCTTTGCTCGAGTTTTGACAAATCCCATTAAGAAGTGCTGCACATCCTCAATCGTTCCGCAGTCATCGCAGTTTGGGGATTCTGATTTGTTCATGAGGTGTGCAAACTTGTTTAATAGAATGTGTCCGGATCGAAGTCTGGGCACGGACAATTTTTGTACGGTCAACTTTACAGAGTATGGAAGATTAAAAAAATGATGGTCGATAAAAAAAATATAAATAAGAATCATCTAACTGGTAACTCGAAATAATGCCTCGGGTCGACACACCGAGTCTGCTCACGGAAAACACGGAGTTAACTAATTTAGTATTCAATAAAATTTCCCTGATTAAAACTCTTTTATTAAGGTCGAAATCAATTAAAACCAGGACAAATAATTCAGGATCACTGGGTACATGTAACTATTTTTATACTTTGTATAGACAAATACAAGGAAAATCGGGTACCATCGAAAGTCTTTGTCGTTTTTAGAGGACATTATATCACAAGCATGACGTAGAGAGACGTTGGTGTATATCGAGCACTGAATTGGCCGCGAAGTGTGTATAGGTATATATGATGTGATATAAGTAACTGCATTCTTCTGTCCGTAGATGTCACTGGGAGTCTCGTACGGAACTGGGGGATATCTAAAATCGCGACTTCATTTCATGTTTTGGTGGTGCCTGGCACAGCGTGTGGCTAGTAGGTTTTGACCCTTTAGAACGTAGTTTACCTCAGTCGTGGTCGTGCTGCGGCTGGTCCGAGTCGGGGCGCAGCGCATCGATGCTGGCCACGATCTTCAGCGCCGGCCCGAGACGCATCGACAGAGCCATCACCAGGTGCTCGGCGCGAATCAGCAGCAGCGCCTCGCCGTCCACCTCCTGCATTAGGAACTCGTCCGCGTAGCCCGCGCACCCGGGTATACTTCGGATGAACTCGCACACTTCCGCCACCTGCACACACATGTAACATTCATGTACAGCCCGTGAGATCTTAGAAGAACCTTCCGGTCTCGGCTATAATCGGACGTAATCGTGTAATAGAAAATGACAGTTTCAATTACTTTGGTTGAACGAATTAGTGGCAGTCCAACACCCAAAGAGTGCAGTCGTTTTTCTGGTCTTGGACTATATAGAGCAGCTAATACCACCATAACGAATATATCGTTATTATTTCATTAGATATTAAAAAAAAAATGATTTTTATGGAGACACGTTTCTAAAAGGGTATATCTGTAAATAGTAAATCGCGGGAAATTGTATATAATGTATATAAATATTTTGAGAATTGTAAATATTTTAATAAACTTCAAGACCGGGTGATAGAAGCAACAGGCATTTCAAAAAGTACTTTAAACAGAATTTTAAACGAAGCCAACCAAAAATCTCCGTCTATGCCTTTTGAAACGCCACAGAGAAAGATACCAAAAAAAGATTATTTATTAAATTTAGGTATTCTCAGCTCTAAATAATTTCTTCCAGAACATGGTGAGGTGACATTCTGTTTTCAAATTTACCTCCGGTCGAAATTCTAATTCTGATTCCATTTTATTTAAATTATGACAATAAGTCAAATCGCAATATAGTTATCTAACGAAATTTAATTTAAGTGCCTTTAGATTAGGGTTTATTTCATGTTGATGCTAATTGTCCACTTAACTTTTTACGATATTTTTTTTTATTATGCAGAAACGTCTGCTAGCGAATATCTTCGATATTTAAATTGAAAGAAAAATAGAAAAAATTGACTCGAAGCGGGACTCGAACCCACAACCGCTGGATTTTTCTATTCTTTACGATAACTTCAAAAAGTTTTATCAGCTATTAAGAAAGCAGAACAGCGGAATCAACTTCGTACGTTTCCGCCGATAACCGAAGTCTTTTTCTAAATTACGAAGGTTCTTTTAAGATCTCACGCACTTTATACACTGATACTCGTACGTGTATGTACTAATCGGACGTTTCAATATTAATAGTAAGCCAGTAAAGACGGGTTTTGCTACTCACCGTCCACTTATTGACATTGGGCAGCTGAGGCTTGTTGGCGGACTCATCGTTGGGCGGCGCGGGCTCAGCGCTGGCGGCGCCCTCAGTCTTGACGGTAGCCGTTGCACCCGCGCCCGCCGGCGCTCCTGCGCCCGCACCCGCTGCCGCTCTCGCGCCCGCGCTCGCCGCCGCTCGTGCACCGGCGTTGCTGTCACGGTCGCTCTCGTGGCTCGAACTGATGCGGGGTAGGTGGTGATGCCCGCTACCGCCGCTTTCTAACATCTGCTTTTTACCTGTACGATGTAAAGTTGGATATTGTATTCTGCTGTTGTAAACTAATGTGATTTATATATTTTTACGAATAAAACAAATAAACAGTATGTGAATTGTTCTTACAGAAGATGATCAATGTTTTAGCCATAGCAACAGGTTATGGACCACAAAACCGCTCACAATAGTCAGTATGGGTTAGTAAGCAAGTGTACGGTGAAATGCAGCGAGAAAGTATTTCCGGCTAAGTGTATCACTACTAACGTTTGAGCCCGGCGAGAACTACTGTATAATTCTCTTGGTCAGGCAGCAGTCGGATGATCTGCTTGCCTGATAAATAAAATTCAAATATAAATAACTACTAGTGGGGTCAGTAACTTAGGTAGGACAACGGAAACTGACTCAGCAATACAAGTTAAGGGCTAGGCGAGGAAGACTTACGCGGGGGCTCGTCGCTGGACGGCTGCTTGTTCTCCTTGTCGTCCTTGTCCGCCGCCCATTCGCGCAGCGGCCGGTTCACCTTGGGGTTAAAAACATTATTCTATCACAGCTCTAAATATACAGTCTGTCCTACACACGGCACACAGGCGAGGTATCGGGCACACGGGCAACTTACGGCAAAAGGCTCCCCCGCCTCTTGTATCACGTAGCCCTCGATCACGTGCGTTAGGATGTTCGGCTTCACCATCGCTTTAGGCAGACCTTTATCTGGAAGAAAAACATTTTATATAGTAAATAGGTATTATATTGACAAGCTATAAATAAATCCAGTCACAAGTCCAAGACATTCTGATACTTTGAAATATTATGGGAAATATTACCTAGTCAACCTTATGGGCTGATAAGTTCATCCAGAAAGGTCACTGCGCTGCTAGAACGCCTACCGCGAATATTTAGCGCTCATTTCTTGACACGCTCTTGTTCTGTTAAAACTACATACCTGGCTGACTGATGTGTCGCGGCGCGCACTGCGTGCTCTTGAAGAGCGGCGCGGCGGCGGACACGGGCGCGGCGGCGGCGGGCGCGGCGCTGCCCGGCGCGCTGGGCGCCGCCGTCGTCACCACCTGCGACACGACACTGATATAGCCTTCGTGGATACCCGGGGTCGACCCTAAAGCTGCGGCCAGTAATCCCCGGAGGACGGGCAGCATCGTCTATTTAGAGCGGTGCGACATAGAGCGATCGCCAACTCGCCTGCCAATCCTAGCGATTACGGTTTTCAACTCTCCATTTGAAGGGTACCTTCGTCTAGCAGTGAACGTCCATGGCTGATAGGTAGATACGCTGGGCCTTCCGGTTCGTGGTCGCCACTCGAGAACCTATACGCCCGAACGGCCATCGGTTCTACATGCAATGTGTCCCGCCTACTAACATTTAAATTTAGCAATCCCGAGCCCGATCCCAATTACCCGAGCTAATTTATCGTATAAAATTCATTCGCTAGAGTTTGATTAGAGTTTCTTACTTAAGACATAATCATATAATCATTATTTATTTTTATGTCTATTATAACGACAAAAAATATGCGATTTCGTTATTTCTTGCAGCTAAGGACAATTTTGGTTTGCAAAATTGTACGAGCAATACCAATTTTATTTGGATTCCACACTATTTGGTTCCACACTTCCACACTGTGGTTTAATAGCGCAGAATTGCGTAAATTAGAGTTCTTATTCTGGCAAAAGTAATTATTCCCGTAATACGACGTCCCTCGGGCAAGGTTATATTATTATCAGTGGGCATCACAAACATATTCCTAATAACATTTAATACAAGAACGGGGTCTATAGTAAGACATCTCGATTGCAACAACATACTTTAGACCCTTTTAAAATGTTTTACTATAATTGCAAGGTGTTATGATACGAGAGAGGATGTAATCAGATACTTTTTCAAAGAAAGGTTTCATGCTTAAAAGGATAAGCACGATTGAGCATTCGTTTCGTAATCATTCGGTTGCCTTGACAACTCGATGTTTTCATTATCAATGTTAAGATCGCCACAAACACTTCTAGTTCATTTCTAATTGTATGCGGGTTCTGTATTAGGTACTTGTTTTCTACAAGAACAATAATTTCTAACCCGTAATGCCCGCACACCGTCCGTATGTCGGTAGACCAAGTTTTGTTTTACTCAGGCTGGTTTTCAAATATTGTTCCAAGCATTGCCTAATGAACGGGTTGTAATCTTACCGGACACTTTCCGGGTCGACCTTTCCTTCCGCGCGACCCTCGAGCGCTGTTTTTTTGTACAGCGGCAGCCTCGCGCGGCAAACGTCCCGCGGCTTTCGCCCGAGACGGCCTTGCGAGACTGCCCGCCGAGTCTTCCACCTACAAAAGGTGTAAAAGTGGCGTATCTTTCAAATGCAAGCAATACAATATATGAAAAAGTGTACCTGGGATGCGGAAGGTGTCGTGAGCTGCCCGCTGCTGGGCACGGGCGCGGGCGCAGGGGCGGCGGGCGGAGCGGGCGCGGGCGCGGGGGCCGCGGCCGCCTCCGGCTCCTGCTTGGTTTCTGTTGCCTTCGACTCGCCATTCGCCGGACCTGTCAAATAACACGTGTATTTCGTGAGAAAGAAATTGTCATCAGGTATACAAGAAATTAATAAGGCATCTGTTTCTTGTCAACTTATTACGGTTATAGCAATCCGATTGAAATATAATTCATGAAGTAAGATTGGTCTTACTGGAAACCAGGTCTTTTTCAATAACATTATTTAATTGCTGAAATTATATGTGCTGTTGTTATAAGTGCGAATTGGTAAGGCAGGTAAGCCTGAGCTGAGGATAAGTTGCAGAATTATGTTGCTACAATTGTATCTCTACTTCTTTGGCATACATGATATTTGGATATTAAATATAACATGGTTTTGAAATGTCTAAATTAAAATTAGTAAGGTACACATACACATCAAAAGTTAGGTCCTTACCGACGGTGGCGGTGGGTGTGGGCTGTGTGTCGGCGGCGGAGGCGGGCGCGGCGGCGGGCGCGGGGAAGGCCGCGCCAGCCGGGTCGCCCGCCGGCTCCGTGGCCATCGGCTGCGGGGCTATCTGCTGTACCGGCGTCTAAATTGTAAACCAGCATTTTATTTTGTGGCGCCGAGCAAGCATTAACCGTAGATCACTATTTCGCGACCAATATCTCGCTAATGATTAAACGTCTTAAGTGATTTGACTGGTGATAGTAGTATAAAAATTACAAAAATAAATCTGCAGCCTAATGTTAACAATGTAGTCTTTATACCCTTGAGAGTGGCAAACTAAAGATATTTAGAGTGAAAACTAAATTGGAGAAGTAAAAGATTTAGTTTGTCATTATCTTAAAGTTGACAGGCGTGATGAGTCCTACTACATAAATATTAGTCAGTTTGCTCCTGATTCAAGATAACAAAACATATATTGACAGTGTCTGTACATAACGCGTTCCCGTAATTTAATCAATCTGAGTCAGTAGGTCTCAGATCTATGTCATCTATGTATTATTTTATTAAAGTAACTGTTGAACAGATGGCTGTGAGCCTCGACCGCGAACGTGACAATGTATAGACAATGTGAATATGTATTTCTATGAAGGTGGTGTGCGGCGTGACCTGCGACTGCGGCGCGGACTTGTCGTCCTCGCTCTTGACGTGCACTAGCGCGGCGGACGGCGGCAGCGGCAGCACGCCGGCCGGCACCGGCGCCGCCAGCAGACCCACGCCGCCGCCCAGCGTCAACTGCGGCGAGCTCAGCCCGCCGCCGACCTACGCCAAACACAAATAATAATACCAAAAACGTCTAATTCAGCAAGGCCATGTGAGTCGGCGACCACATCACCGGCCACTAAAACCGATGATTTTTACTCGATTAACTAAAATAGTTACAAGTAATAGTATAGTCGAGACTGAGCCCCGAGTGTAGATTTTAACGTAACTTTACGTCACGAACGCCTTTGCGTTTCCCATATAAATAAGATTATCACTTACGCGTTCGTAAACGTTTTTTTACATCAAAAGAAACTTACACTAGAGCCTCTGTTTTCTTTTATAGCCTTGAATATGGCCTTCCATTTAAAGCAAAACAGAACTGCTTTACTGTCTTTAGACATATGCAGTTATAAGATAACGTGGGGTTTTGCTATCTGACACGGTGCCGGCTGCATGATCATCGGATGTTTTCGCTTGATAATTTAGTTACCAAATTTCATTAATGACTTAATAATTTATTTGTTATTTCTTTATTCATATTACATTTCTGTAACTATCTTGCTAAGAACATATTATCAATTTTATTTCATGCGCGTTCTTCATACTAAAGCAAAGCTTGTAATTCAATCACTGGCTATAAATCCTATTTCATAATATTAAACTAAAGAAACATTATAAGATTTAAAATTAATCATATCACTATGGTAGCCAGTCACGGAACACTTCTTTGTTACATTTAAATATTAACATATATAAACAAGCCATTCAATAACTTCCTATAACTAGTAAGACAAATATAAATATATATTATTATTTGTGAGACGAGGATGACACATGCAGACAACCCAATATAGCAATGCCTACTGACGAATAATGACAAAGTAACCACACTTCGAACTCTACCCATTTCATAATTACTATACCAACACATTTACTGCATGTGACAAACGTTTTTAACAACAATTAATAAGTGCATTAAACAAAACACCTATAATATGGCATAAACAACGAGAAAGTCGAAGCCCGAAATAAATATGAATGGAAAAATATAGCGGATGTGGGAAACGTAACATGTTACATTGTTACAAGTATGTACAGTCAGCACAATCATGATGTTGACACGTTTTTATTCTCTTAACAATAAAGTCGAGACACGGCCATAATGGGCACCTCGCCCGTTTATCAACTATTGCTGCTGACTATACGAAAGCGACTTCATGTGAGGTTACTTCAATGGCACTCGGCATAAATAACTTCCTTTTGTTTATTTAAATGATTTACAATATTTTGTACCTAAATTGATTTTAGTTTAGTTACTTTAATGCATTCATTGCTGTGCCACTATGAAAACTCACTAAAGGGCATAAGGGTGTCACAAATGATGCGAAACCGAACCGTAACACTATGTATTAAAGCTCGAAATAATCGTGAGAAACATATTCCCTTTGCCTAAAAGTAACCCGTGTTTAGATAAGTATTTCATTACAATAGGACCAATTATCCCCTTATAACTACTCAATTCTTATACTCGTAACAAAAGTAACCCACAAAATAGGAATGAATAGGGAGCGGGGAATAAATTGCACAGGCGGAGTACGGCAACAACAACCTGCACTAAACAACCGCTTCAAAAGGAAAATTCATTTTAGTAGCGTCGGTCGCTGTTATCTGAGAGAACAAATCGTTGTCACGTTTTAGTATATCGGAACGGCCAGGCCATGGTACTCCAACATATTTGAACATGCACTTTATCGCCTTGACAATAGAGGCGTTATTCAGATATAAGACACCACCTTGGCCGCTCCGATATATGTATATCTAATTATATTGTATATGTAACTATTAATATTGTGTTGGAATAGCATCTATCGTGTTGATGAGTAATGTTTTCATAAAAGTGGTACTTCATAGACCTACAGAATTTATGTTACCCGTGGTGTATGAAGTAGAAATGTCAAAATGATATCTTGTACTATGCTGTGTACGCGACTAGAACTTCATCATCGCAAATTTTAGTGCATCTTTTACCACTTCGTTCTAAGAGATATTTACAATGTTACTGCTGGTAATGTTCTTTGCATAATAAATAGATGAATGTAAAGTGAAGGCTTGAACTAGTTGTAGGTTGTTTGGAGCAGGTTAGTATAAAGGCGACGGTAGGTGGTGGGGTATCAGCTACCTCGTGGTGCATCAAGGTGGGCGCGACCTGCAGCAGCGAGGGCGACAGCAGCGACGCGCCGTCGAATGCGAGCGTCGGCTGCCAACGTGACTCACACTCAGACTACGACATCCTATCCGAGCCTCACGCTGGCTTATTCGCAAAGATAATGTTTTAAATGTGAACCAAAGAGAATTGAGCAAAACGTCATTGAACGTCGACGTGAAACGTCGTCATTTTTGGCAATCATAGTGTACAACGACTGTACAACGCCATCTGTCATCAGCTGATTAGATCTCATTGAGGCACATTTTGTACATATTTAGACTGTTAGTGTACAGTCACGTACGGGAATTGTTAAGTCACTTGCCAGTGTTTTGTAATTTAACCGCGTAATGAATAACCGGCGTCTCCCAATGCTGGGTTACGCCTGATTTGCATTACACGGCGAAGTCACGAACATGTGTCATCAGTGGCTACATATATGTTGTTTTAAATTAGTAAATCTTAGACTATAACAAAGTTAGGTGATTTAATGACAAAAAAGATCTATGTAGACTCCTTCCTACATAGCAAAATAAACGATTTAGGTTAGTGAAAATCTCATCCACAAAATTATTAGTCATATATTTCATTGAAAAAAAAAAATGCTTTTAGCTAAAGTAAGTCTGGATCCCCGCGCTTTTATGGTCCGTTCACAGTCGTCTAGACGGGGTTGCGCCGTGTTCGCAGTAAACTTACCGTTTGCATTCCAGTGGAGTGGTTCATTGCGGCTTGCTGCTGCACTGCCATGCCCACCGAAGTCTGGACCAGGCCGCTGCCAACAAGAGTCTGCAAATACATTGCGCGGTTGAAAAGGACAGGTTGAGAAGAGCATTGACAAGTGTTCACAACATTCGAATATCCAACGCTGAAAGTTCACTCATTCTCATTACAAGCGAAAGTTCTCAGTGGGGAAATCCTTAAGGCTTACATTTAGAGCTGAATCCAGCTAGGTGTGCCAATACTATCGGACAGTATGAGGAAATCTGGAACTATAAGACATACAAAGATTTGTTCTTAGGAACCATGCTATCGATTTTAGTTACCAGAAAATTGCATACATAGATTAAAAAAAACTTGTACCCTCTTCTAAACCCGAACAAAGTTATTTTCCATTTGGATTGTGTAAATGTTAGCATACCATAAAACATGATATTTAAAATGAATAAAATGTCTAGTAACTCAATATTTTTAATTATATTTTTTACTACTGGGGTCGTTTTTCGAACTGAATACAAGTTTTTTTTAATGTATGTATGCAATTTTTCTTTTCCTAAAATTGATAACTTGGTTCCAATGAACAGATCCTTTAAGGTCTTATAGTTTCAGAATTTCCCACACTGACCGATAGCCACACCGTATATTGAAATGGTAATTTCAAGAAAATCTTACACCAATCGACATTAAGCTTATTTCTGTTGGAATGTAATGTTAATAAAAATTATGATGCTTCGTAGGGCAGGGTTGGTACGAAACCGTCAAATGAAAATGCATGATAACAAGGATGTGGATGGATAATTGGATATACCTGTTGCTGCTGCA
Organism: Grapholita molesta; assembly: GCA_022674325.2. Lineage (NCBI taxonomy): Eukaryota > Metazoa > Arthropoda > Insecta > Lepidoptera > Tortricidae > Grapholita > Grapholita molesta. The sequence goes on along the minus strand of CP053120.2, from coordinate 24,089,952 downwards.
GCGCCTGCACCTGCGTGAGCGCACTCTGCGCGGGCGGCGCCGCGCCCAGCTGGCCCACCAGCGCGCCCGCCTGCGACATGCCGCTCAGCTGCACGCCCTGGTACATCACCATATTAATTTATCTCCACCAACGGCCACACAAAGCGTTAACGACTATTTTAATTTTACACGAGCCCTTCCCCGATTGCATCCCCTCAAAGGATGATTCCGTTTCATACTCTCTCCATATCAAATATTTTCCAAATTAGTTCAGCGGTTTACGCATGAAAAGATAACAGACTGTCTTTGTTATTTTCGCATTTATAATATTAGTCCGTATTGTCTGGGAGTCAGTAACATGATAAAATATATGGTTGACCGTCGGTTTTTTGAAAACTATTAACCGGCCGATATTGGTTCACAGTTAACTGAAAACACCCTTACGCATCCCGCCCCGCCGTGACGTGTGCTCAACTGTTCTTTCAGTCAGTACATTATGTTTCAAAATCTAAGCCAGTCTTCGGCTTACGGTTTTAGGCACTACCATTTGATAAAAAGTCGAGCGGGAAACCGGAAGGCAAAATGTGTATTCTTATTACGCGATAGATAGCTCTCGCGATAGCTAAATGAACTGATGATTTTGCTTAAATTACTGGAGCCCGATGTTGTATAGAAAATTTCAACCAAGGTATTCAATGATCATTTTTTATATTAATAAACACGAGTGACAGGTACGTACCGGATGTATCTGTTGCACCATGGATATCGTCTGTGGGATGCCGGTCAGGCTCTGCGCCACCGACCCCACCGGGAGCGAGCCCTGCTGCATGCCAAGAGTCATTCCTGGGAACACAACAACATATCAGTACTGGGGATCCTGATACAATTCCACCACTTAACTTGTACCCCGCTGCTCGCATGTGCGCAAATGCATAAATCCACGCGAATTGCATATAGATACTTAGACATTCAGGTCACATGATAAAAGATATGAAATTTTTGCTGTTTATTTATGATCAGTATATATTTTTATCGTCATTGAGTGCCGCATGGCTCTGTGACCTCATCGCCTGTAGTATCATGTGTGTACCAATCTCAATAGAATAGCTAGAATTTGCACATTTATCAAGCCCTCGTTAAAAAGTCCGGTAATTTCTAGATACATTATAAAGCGAAGCATACGCTCACCTTGTTGTTGGTAATGGACCATCTGTTGCGTTTGCTGCTGATGCAGCAACTGCTGTTGCTGCTGCTGTTGTTGCTGTTGTTGTTGTTGCTGTTGCTGCTGAAAATAAACAATAACGTTTTAATGTAACATTAGATAAGAAGATTAAATGCTCGTCCGCAATTCAAATTAGTGGGAGGTATTTCTTTCAAATCATAAATAACGAAGTAAGCCAGCATTCCACTAAATGGAGGTACGTATAAATAATAACTCTAACTAAGAATATGAATCAAACCGCGGTGGTCGGTTAACGGTAACTCTCTTACTCATAATTTTTAACACCTGTTTTTCACTTAACAGCTGACGATATCTCTGCACCTATGGGTCTATTTACTATACTCTAATAGGTCTGAAACCGCGTTTCCTATTTGGCTGCTAGGCGGTATCGCTATCCCACTGATGTGGGGTGGCCAGTTTTGGTCAGCTTTGCAATCTTTTTGAGAACGATCGTTATGGCCCCGGGCCTCGGGCAAGAGTAAGTTTGAATGTCGGTGTGGTTACCTGGAGTGCCTGCTGCTGCAAGAGGGCCTGCTGCTGAATGGTTTTCGTCAGGGGTTGCTTGTCTTGCACACTCGATATTTGCGTCATCTGCCCGCTCGAATTCATCAGTAATACCCTGAGAACATAGGCACAATTAGATTAAACGCAAAAGTACATTGTGTAAGGTAGTCCATTTTGTGTTCTACAGCGGCCGCAAGAAAGTAGAGCCTAACAAAAAGAGTTTGTGAGAAGCAGATGAAATTTTTGAGTGTATGTTTGTTATTGTATGCTTTAAGTGTAAAACCAAACCCAAACTATAAAACTTATTGTCGACAGTTTTGATCGATATTAGTCAACATCAATATCTTCCCTCTTGAAATACAAGTCTAAACTAAAATTAAGAACAAAGACTATCGTTCTAAAACTTTAGAACAAACGCATACTCTATAACCACCTGCTTTGTGCACCTGATAGGTATTATATTAATATATAAATATTTTATGTCTCATATTTTTTATACGTATGTATAATTGCATCTTTTAATTATTTCCTTTTAGTTAGTTGCAAATTAAGATGTGTTATAAGTATGTAATAGTATGAGTGGAGTTAAATAAATATATAAACAAACAATAAAACAACAATTATCGTTTAGCACCTACATAATGTTGCACTGCACTTGCACTTGAAATGCAACGTAATTATTGCGGCGACAATAAGTAATGACCTTGTAGACAAAATGTTTTAAGACACTATGCGGCACCCAATAACGCTTTCGCCGTTATTCCGAAAAAGCAATAATTCGCAAGACGTAATAACACCATGTCACTAATTGGCTACATTTTAATCTTTAATCACTGTTGCCGGTAAATACTACAACGCAAATACCTCGCGCAGGCGCGGTGCGAGGGGGAGGATGTTACCCGCCAAAAGTAATTTATTTGAAATTTGACAAGGGTTTTTATTAAACTATAAGAATATAATCATGTAGCAGACATTATGTATGTATGGCACTCATGTAGAGCCTGACCAGAAATATGTGATCATGCGCCGTGTTGAGGAATTTCATTAACGCATTCACTGCCACCGACGCACAAGTGCGTTCATTTTCATACATTTTTGGAGGGGGTGGCAGCGAATGTGTTAAAACTGATCTCTTTATTTTAGTGATAAGTCGTCACTGTTATCAGTGCCATTGTGGCGGTTTACTTGAAAATGTAAAAATTGTATATTCTTATAAAAGGCAAAATATGTCCAAACCGTTCCTGGTGTGACACATTGTAAATAATGTATACAATAAACTGCTGGATATGTAGCGCTGAAGAAATGGAACCATTACTCTACGAAACATTTTCAAATCACATCAGTACTGAAAAGTAAACAAATCAAGATGTCACCATGCCATAGAGAATAATATACTTTTTGACTATACCGAACAGTTGCCATGTAACTGAGAATAGTAACGCCTTCTTGACAATAATCATATATTCCTGGTCAGGGAGCCGATATTTGAGAGTCGAGCACTCGAATACAAAATACTTTAAAGACGAAAATAATCGCACACAAAACTTTCTCACCATTATTATTGTACAAAATGTATGGTGTCAATACCCGCGATTATTAATTTATATTTATTCGTTTCTAAAATACTATTTCTTCGTCTTCGACAGAATTAAAAATGTCGTTCGAGTACTTCGACGCTCAAAAAGCGGCCCCTGGGTTATAGATTTACATGAAAATGAAACAACAGACATGCTACCGACTTTTTTTACACACCAACTTTTTACCCTATCTATGAAGCAGGAGGTTTGGATTTAGGTTAGGACTAATATTTTGTCGATGTCTACCTCAACACAAGTCTGCACTAGTATTTCTAATTGTAGGACTAGATCAAATTGTCTATAAGGTAGTTCTACAAATATTGAAGGAATTATAGAGTGATTAGTAGACTGACTGCTGTTTGGGTTGCTGTAGTTGGTGCTGCATCTTGTTGGTCTGGTTGGCGGCGTCCTGCTTGGCCGCGGGCGCCGGCGACCGCACGCCCGGCTTGCCGCGGTGCTTTGCCTGGTACAAACAAAGTCACAATACTAGGTTAGTTAATTAATGTTACAGGACATCCTTTCACATATTGAATGAGCTTCCGGCAAGCTCAAGAAGGCTTGTAACGTGGGTACTCAACGATATACCGGGTGCGGCCTGTGATAGGAGCAAAAATTTTAGGGATCGCTTCTACACCACGAATGTAACAACATTTGTTCTACAACTTTACACAATTGGGTAATTTATTACTTGTAATTTTTTCAAACAAAATAAATAGTATTTTCAATGAACAACATCCAATAGTCTAGTTGACGTTAACTGTCAGCCTACAAACTTCATAGTTTTCGCAATACATTGCTTGCTTGGAAAATCTTTTTTTATGAACATTTATTAAACTATAAGTTATTTTCAAAAGTCGTAGAACAAATGTTGCTACGTTTGTGGTGTAGAAACGATGCCTAAATTTAATGCTCCTATTACAGGCCACACCCGGTATATATTTAAGAAAGAAAACATTTATGACCCAGGAACAAATATCTGTGCTCATCACACAAATATATACACTTACTGAGATTCGAACCCAGGACCATAGGTTTCATCAGGCAGGGTCACTACCCACAAGGCCAGACCGGTCGTGAAAATGTCGTTATTATGTTAATACATGTTTTATAACGTTGCATTATTATTATGTACAGTCATTATCAGATATATCGGGGCTGTGGAGGTGGTCACAAATATCTCAACAACGCCTGTATGGTCAAGGCGCTAATATCCGTTCAGATATTTGTGACACCTCTACAGGTCCGATATATCTGTTTTACATTTTCTGAAAACAGATTTACATTTTCTGAAAAATGCTTTACTTGACATTATGTTCCTTATAGCAGGCTTCAAAATATGTTGCAGGTTTTGGCTAGGCGAAATGCACGAGAGGTCGATAAGGTTGACAACGTCCTCTTTTTATTTTAACTGTCATTGCACATATATTTGTGACACGAGCATCTTGAAGATTGGACATTAAAAAAAATTGGTTTCGTGACATTCTGCCACTACGCCGATCAAAAATAACCAATTTTTCGCTCATTTTGCTGTCTGTTGTTAAGCATTTTTGCTTTTAGTTTTTCTAATAAACTTGCATGTTTGAGAAATTTCATTTATTTTGTATGTTCGATTTTAATTTTATAAAAAGCAACAACGGTTTGAAAATGACTGCTTATGTTTGTAGTTGGCGACTAAATAATGGCAGACATACGATAATACACACTTGATACTTGACATCTGATCATAATACTTTTGTATGTGTGGAATGTAAGAGTGGCTATCGCTGACGACTGACGATAACACACACTTGATACTTGACATCTGATCATAATACTTTTGTATGTGTGGAATGTAAGAGTGGCTATCGCCGACCTGGTTCTGTGCCTGGTTGGCGCTGGTCTGCGTGGACACGGAGGAGGCGGGGCGGATGGCGCCGGACGGCATGATGGTGGACAGCGGCCGCGGCGCCTTGGCCATGCCGTCCGTGGACGCGCGCGGCTTGGCAGTCGTGCCCGTCGCGCATGCCACGCTCGCGTCTGAAATACACGACTTAATTACTCTCATTGCGCAAATGTATTCTATGTAAACTGTTACTTAACCCTTTATAAGGCAGAGGCGATGTATCGACCACATATGCTCACTCGGAAATTCAACCATTCTGTCTTAATATTATGGCACAATGTCGCTTGTACTTGTTGGAAATTTAACTTGCTCAAACAGGCTTTGATATGTAGGCTTCCGATAGCTGCAACGAATTCTGCGATACCATGTCTCAGTCAATGGGGCCTTATAAAGGGTTAAGTTATTGCGATGATAAGCGCAAATCTGAGGCATGAATAATTTGATACAATACAAGCATATTGCAATAGTGAATAGGCAGTATAACAAAATTGAGTATGACTGAAAGCCATTAAAACTCTAAATACAAGACCACATTACGTATGCTACGAAATACATTAATAAATAGTATAGGATTTATCAAAGAGTAATTCAAATAAATAACAGAAACATTCGAAGTAATATTTAAGGTGTCCATAAACAGATATGTTCCAAAAGGAAAGTAAAAGTGAGTGGGGCTCACGATAATAGACCAAGAGTAAACCTTGGGTCGAAATTCGCTCAGGCGCATGCATGTGCATGCAATAGACAGTTGCTGTAGCAAAACACAGTTCTAACACAATATTACACGTTATTAATTATATGTGTGCGTGTGCAAGCTATTTTTTTAATACAGTGCTAAATTGTATAGGTGCATACTTATAGGGTAGTAGTGTTTTCGGGTCATTTAGAATGTGTAAAAGTAGTGCATAATTCTGAAAATTGACTCTTAATACAAAGGAATACTGATGGACATTCACATTCAAAATTACCCGATTACACCTTTAAAATCATATTCGTAGATATTTTTCAAAAGTTACGGACAACGATCAAATACAAACAACAGGTATTCACCAGTAGATTAAATAGGTCAGGCATAAATATGAACACAATTTGACACCTTATTATAATGGGTTTAAGTTAAGAAAACATATTTATGCCCTTGAGGGTAGTTACAGAGATTGTTAAACAACTTGGCAAAGCCGCATAAGTAAGCAATGTCTTCCGATGTCATATCAATCCCGACATAGGCAAGCTCAACAATCCCTGTATTTGACAGATAATGTTCGGTGAAGTGGCAATACTGACTGTTATGATGCTGCGTGTTCTGCGGGGAGTGCTGTATGAACATGGAGGGCGCGTCGGGCTGCGCGCCACGCAGGAAGATGGGGTTGGAGGCGAGCAGCGGGCCCGTGGGCACGCCGGCCTGCAGCCCGCCGGCCCACACCTGCGGCAGCGCGCCCGAGATCTGCCACGGAGCGAACTGCATCGTGCCGCCGCCGCTCTGCCAAACCCAACACACGCTCATTATACACCTATACTTTTTTTTCCTTTGGGAGAATAGAAGCAGTCCTGTCGTTACAATGTTTGATTTACTAGTTTTCGGAAAATAGTGTTCGTACCCCATTCACGCCGTCATACATTTTTGGAAAAAAAAATTAAAATATTGTTTATACTTTATAGTTTCACTATAACCAAGTTTTTTCTGAAATATAATGCCTGATTGTCGTCACAAAACTGACGACTGAGTTATTGTAACAACTGATTTGATTTAAATGCGACGCTGAAATTTGTCAACTTTTAATCCAATCGTTGCCTATATATACGCTAAAATGAATACAATAACCGAAGTTTTATACAACTAACCCCTTAAGTATATCAGACATCAGTTATTAATCCTACAATTTATTATAGATGATAAACAAAGTGCATAGCATAATAGTAAACATTCGCTCAGCGTAATCCTTATGAACATACAGAATATATATAAATCGAGCTGTTTCGCTTAGCGCCAAATGCAATTATGTATAGATTATATATTTTCGTACAATCTGTCATAGGGTTGTGTCCATTGAATTTTTATAATATTGAGAGCTACTTCAATACGCATCAGCAAAATGCGTACCTACTTATTATTATAAAAACAGTGTAGATTGAAAGGAATAATTTTAAGGTTTGTAGCCGATAGTTTGCGGCTTTGTTAAACTACTTATAAAGAGAGGAACTACTACATCCGTTGCGTCTAGTGGAAAATCAGTCAATAAAACAAAACCTTCTTATGGATTTGCTGTAAAACAGGAACCGCCTTTATTAAACAATAAACAGAGGGTTTCACAATGTCTACAGGAAACACGCGAGCCTAAATCTCCGAATGACACATTTCTGTGATGGTATTTTCCAACATCTTTATCGTTTATCCTCTAGCCGCCCGGCGGCCTATAAAAAGGTCTCCCATTGAATGTCTTTTTGAATTTTAATTATGACAAACCATAGTTACATTCGGCCTGGCAAGTTTTGCGCTCTGGGCGGCTAGAGGATATGATAATGTAAACCATTTTGTCACGTTACCCGCCTACAATTGTTATGTTAATGCCATTCATTACGTAGCGGGTCAAAAGCTTGACGATAACGGTTCAACGAATTCCCCTTAATACCCTTTAAGTAATAAAAGATGACATCTGTGTACAGACCTGCAGCGGGCTGATGATTTGCGCCTGCTGCTGCTGCGCGCCCAGCACGGGCTGCGACACCTGCACGCACTGCGCCGCCACGGGCATGGCGGTCGCGCCGCTCGCCACCGCGCCGCCGGCCTTGCCGCCCGCCACCTTGCCGCCGCTCATCACCTGCCCCACGTTCACTTCACATTACGCTCATGATACCACACTTCACTTTTCACCGGCCTTTCATTTCACTTGCAATGTGCCTATGTGCGTTCGGATCAATTCTTACAACTGAACTTTAAAGCAGTTATCCTCAACCGATTGAGATGAAATTTAGCACACTTATATAAGTCCAGTGACAATGCAATATATAAGGTCAGTTTATATCTACAGACTTTGAGCGTGCCAGACACGTGCCAGGACAGACTCCCGTTTCATTCACATCTAGCAGAAGCATGCCGTGTCAGACATCGACTGACACCGTCGTCGGGGTCGGACGCGGGCGCTCTCGCAAGCAAACAGTCACTCTGACCGGGAGATAGCCACAGACCTGACAGACATGCACCGCGCAGACAAACCGCGCGCCCGTGTCTGTCGGCGTCTGCGCGGCCGTGTTACGTTAGATATATTTTTTTAAATAGAAACTGTATAGAAAAATATTTTTTTGTCTGCCACGGCACGTGTCTGCCATGGCACGTGTCTGGCACGCTCAATGTACTGGATATAAACCGACCTGAAGGCGGCAAAAGTCGTTGCCGTTGTAGTAACACCGCCTTTTGGTTCTCAAATGGTTAACCTTTTGATTGGCAAGCACCAATAAAATGGTCGTGTGATGTCGTGCCTGCCACGCCAGCGACCCCTAAAGTAGCTATAGCAGACGTTGTCAAAGCAATTCTCCTGCTAGCAGGTAAGGGTTATATTTATCCGGCCATATAAACTTTTAAACGCCAACGTTGCATACTTATATATACGACAAAGTGATACCATTTGTAAATCATTACAGAATTCACAATAGCGAGTCTAATTGTTGCCGTATGGCATTTAAAAGGTTAACCAATATGATTGACAAGAAAATAGGTTTGAAAATGAACGGACCTTGTGCATCTCATTAGTCTTCTGCTGGTGAGAGATGCCAGAGACGGAGGGCTGCGAGTGCGCGGGCAGTAGGCTGGGCTGCGAGTTGATGACGCCGAGCGGGCTGAACACGAACGTCTGGTTCTGCGTCGTGGGGATGGCCGGGATCGTGGTGTAACCTGGGAACGGCGCTGACACACAAACATGCATTTACATGACTGACCCCACTGCTATGTTTACACTCGATTGTTATAAAGATCCCACACCAAGCTTTAATACGCCGATCGCGGTGTAACGCGGCTCTTGCGACGATTTTAAGTCATTTCACCTACTCGTACAATTGTATTATATCTGAAGGAATTAAAACCGGTAGACTTAAGGTCAGCGCGGAAATTAATCGTCTACTAGGAACTTCATAAATACGCGGATTTTTATACAGTTCAGCCAAGACCGGTGGTATCTGCTTTTGGCAGCTAGAACAAAATTTTCCTAACTAGTGCGTAAAAAGTGCAACTTTTTAAGGCACTTGCTATGAAAAATTAGGTTCGATACTCGTGTAAAAACTTCTTTAAGACTCGGGTGATTGTCACCCTCGTTTCACTCGGGCTTCAACGTTCACCCTCGTCGAAAAAAAATTGTTTTCACTAGAATTGAAATGTACTATTTTATCGACCAAATCAGCAACCGAACCAGCGTATAAAAGCTTGGGTGTGGTAATGATTCTTGCCAGGGTCATGCCTTGTGGGGAATTATAATTTATAATAAACAAATGCTTTCATGTGAGATGCTTATTAATAAATAAATAAAAAAACATTAAACTATTGCAGCATTTAAACATCAATACTTAAATAATTTTCGTTGTATTCGACAGCCCTTGACAAATTACAATACAAAAACTTGACCTGACAACATTAGCTATATTTAAAAAAAATCGTATGAAGGAATACTCTATAACCAAATTATATGAAGTAAATATTTTAAAAGTTGTATTTCTGTCTTTGTCTGACATCAGCACTTCAAGTAACTATTTTAATAACTATCAACAGAAACAACTTTTAAAACATATCCAGTTTATCTAAAAATATTATCTAAGACAGTTTATCTAAAAATGCATAGCAAGCTAAATAAATGTGAAAAGTGCTTGATAAAACTAAAAGTATGTATTTATTGTGAAGAAAAAAGCGAACGCTTCACACTAGAACCTACAAAACAGAACTCAATGTTTCTTGTCACAAAAGCTTGGAACAGAACGGAACGGAATGGAATCAAAATGCCAATTATTATTTTCATCAATACGAAATAAAGAAATAAAACGATGCGCCCGTAATATCAAGACAAACTGTCCATCAATCACGACTGGAAAACCAAATAATAATCCAATTTCAAAATTTGTAAACCTTGTTCCTGATACGTCGTTAGACCTGCAAAGTTTACTGAAAAACTAAATAGTGTGGAAGTTCATATTCACATTGGGGCAGTAAATACATTGAGGTTCATCGGGTACACTACTATCTATGAGGATTTATGCTAATATGTCTACAATGGGGACTTGGCTTCACTATTACATAAGGGAAGTGCAACAACCCATGACTAGGATACTGTAACAGCGAATGTTGCCAGCTGTGAGTTAGCAGTGTTTTAGCCTTGGAAGCTGCTGGTACTGATAATGTGAAAAATAATTTCGCCAAACAACTTGGACTGGTTTCCATACTAACTCCTTGTGCTGTATCACTTATAAAAAATTGGAGCTGTTGCTTGCGAGGGTTTGTTGCAAGGACAGATTATTCTCTTCAAATGAAACTATATTTTATTTTTAGATTTTTGCCGTGCATGGCTTCGGTATAGACCACAGATTACGTAACAATCGTGATCATAAATTTTAGAATCCATACTTGCATTCATATCCCACGCTGTTCAAAATAGCCAATATATGGATTTCGCGTACCTTACTTATTTTTTTAAAACTACCATATTAAATACTTTTTTTTAAGGCTGATCTCAGTGTTCCTGTTTTATTTGCGAAACATATTTTGCAGTGTTTTTCACTTACTTGCAGGGATGGATTATCATGTTAATGATAGATGATAAGCTATCAAATAAAAGTCTTGTCAGTTACTGTCACGGCAATATTAATGAACAACACTGCTAACACTGCTCTCACATTTGAGACTTTTTGGTGAGAGTAAATCACACATTATTTTGAACAGAGAGAGACTGATCGTAATTATTCCCAAAACATTTCAGTTAGCCCTTTAAAAATATTTCTTATATGCCTTGTCATACGCCTGAGGTATTTTAAACAAAGATTCTATGAACATATTGTAAATTGAAGTATCAACATGTTACAAAAGAATAACCCGTCCCCTGCAGCTAGATTTTATTACTTATAAGTGTATATCTAAACGGCAAGTGATTGCATGAAGTATTTTTATATTATAAGGTAAGTAAATGTACATGGGTACCAACCAGCTTGCCCCTGAAGCACTTGCTTGCCCTGCGCAGTCAACATGTGCGGAGCCAGCTGGTTGCCCTGGAAAGGCTTGCCCGCGGCGATCACCTGAAACACACACAATTCTTAACTTTTTACTAATAATCAACGTTTAAACGTGTATTAAAGGGACATGGAGTTGAAAGCCGGCACATTAACTGAACGGTAGTTCGTCTTATATCCATATGCTTGAATAATTTCTTACAAAACAATTTAATTAGAAACAAATTCCGCCGCCTTCAGAAATAAGCCTTTTAAAGGAACATTTTGCGGTTGTCGCAAACCATCTGGTGCCGAGTGTTTTTTTTTTAAATAATGAGATGGTAATTGGCTTGGGTAAGCAACATGGACTATGGTAAAATTATACAGGTGTCGTCGTGTCTTGTCTGTCGCACTGTTGATGTCAAAAACTTTGCAAGTTTCCAATATAGTAAAAATTATTTATATTTGTGTCTGATTCATCCATTAATGATCCATCGTAATTTGAAATGTTGCTACGTTCCCATACAACGTGGTAGTCGGGCCAAGATTTAATATGCACTTCCACTCCCTAATCTTTTAAACGCTAAATACACATCACGTCAATGGAAAAGGTCATGACGTCAGTTCCCTACTTACGACTGTTGCCAACCATGTCACGCCACATTTTTCCGCCGACAAGCTGGGCGGTTTAAAACATTCGTTGCGGCATGAGGTCGATTCGACCCCATACAAGTATGCTTAATTATGATGTTAACTAATTGCCGCAACAAAAGTGTTAAGGGTTAAATCTGCTCTATTGTAACTTAGTTCCCACAACATTTAAAATACCGAATCAGGGCTAGTGTGCCTATGCGAAACATAGTGACACATTGTCCGCAGTCTAGGTGAAGCAGGAAACCATATCAAGGAATAGGGATGCACCTGGGTCAAACGCTACGATGAAAGAGGCAGCATTACAAGTATCAGAACCAACCTGTATCTGCTGCGAGTTGATGCCGGGGTGCAGGATGTTGCCGGGCATCAGCAGCGGGCCCTGCGCGTTGTAGAGCTGCTGCAGGTACGTGCTGTTCTGCAGCGGCTGCTGGATCACCTGCACGCGGCTGTGGCCCCACTCCGCGCTACAATACATTTAAGTATGTTAATTAGCTTAGAATAGTTAACTGTTGATTAAGCTAAATTCAGTGACAATGCAATCTAATAGTCTAGTATTAAAGCATGGTGAGGACACCAGACCGTTAGGTTATTATATCCGCTACAGACAAAAAGGTAACATTTTTAAGGTTTATTCGTAAATGTTTGTGAAATTTTTATAGATTTGCATTATTGCAGGCGAGTGTTATTGGTCGCTATCTATCATTTACAGATTTGCGTTTGTTAGAAGGATACCGAATTTAACAGCGACGTTTGATCAAAAATGTTGATTTAATTAGATTTGTACAGTCAAGTTCCTTAATTAGATGTCGAATTAGGTGCAATCAATTAAATAACTCTGGCTGCTGGGTGTTAAAATTATTTATGATTCAGAACTGATTATCCTCAAATATGGCGGCGGAGCTGTCATACCATGGAGGACTATCAAAACTGTCAAACTTTTCATATAAGAAAATTAAAACTATTACGAGCCCTTAGACTAATGCCTACGCCAATTCCTGGGATTAGTAATATGTTTAAGATGTCTTTTGTAATACTGTTTTGAAAGTATAAGTCCCGTCGAGTTTCTTGCCGGTCATAAAAGTCAATTTGCTTCTCGGGTCAGAGGTATAGTAGGGTTGGTGGTAGTTTATATCGACGTGTAAGAGTGCCCTGGTGGCCTAGATGCCCTATGGAGTACAGACCTAATTTGCTGCGGGTGTTGCGTGTTAGGAGGCAGACTCTGCAGGGGCGGCATGCTGGTAATGCCACCGCTTGTCTGTTGTTGCATGCCGGCCGCGGTCTGCTGTTGCTGGACCTGTAAAACGGGTGTCTAGGTTCATTTATCACCGGATGACTATGCCATAGACGGCATAATATTGAGGGATGAGTCCTAAGCGCCACGTCGTATGCCACTTTACAAGGTGTGAGTCATATGACATCAAGGACGTTTTTATAGCTGAGCGGTTAAAGGGTTAACTGAAGGCTAAATCACTGAACCTAAAGCGTTCACTGTGATTATATCTGTACCAAATTTTCATGAATAAGTTTTAAAGCCAACTTTGTGTCTTTATGAGACATAAGGCCGTGGGCTCCTATTGTAGTGGTGGTTAGGCTTGGTGATAATTAAAATATATTTTTTAAATAATTGTAAACTGTAATCATTTATATCGGAGCTATGGAGGTAGTCACAAATATTTGGACATCGCCCCTATTGACAAGCCAATGTTCAGATATCTGTGGCCCCATAAGGGTCTTTACCTTACCTACTTAATATACATGTTTAAAAAGTAAATTAGGCGGGTACCTGGTGTGCCGCCATGGAACTGGGCATGGAGGAGACGACGGTGACCGTCTGGTGGTGCTGCTGCGTCTGCTCGTGCTGCGCCATGCTCATCTGCTGCTGGACCACTTGCGATTGACCGTCTACTAGTTGCTGTAAAAATGAAAAGGATGGACGATAAGTATACGTATTCTTTTCATAGTATTAAAATGTTTACATTAGACGGAACATAAAATTTTGCCACTGGAATGTAAGTAAATGGACATTTTTATTTTAACCTGTAAACTCACGTACAGGGATTGTTGAGCCACTTGCCTCCGTTCATAACTTAGGCGTGTAACGTAAATAGGAGTTGACAGAACGTCGGGACACATCGATCATTCATTACGCGGCTCAATTACGAACATAGGTAAGCATAGCATAGCGATTAAATAATAAGCCCCCATGATAATTATAAAATAAGACAATAAGCCCCTCAACCCCTCATGTTGGTTGTAGCGGTCTGTGGGGCAGGCATATGTCCTGCAGTGGACGTCCGTGGCAGATTTAAGCCCGTTTCACATCAAGCGCGGGCGCGTGTCAACGCGGGCCCGCGGCGGACCCGCGCCGCGATTGTTCAGCTAGTTTTAAATGAACGCCTTCACACAGCGGCGGGCGCGGGCGGGTGCGTGTGGCGCGGACCCGCGCACGCCCGCGCCCGCCGCTGTGTGAAGGCGTTCATTTAAAACTAGCTGAACAATCGCGGCGCGGGCCCGCCGCGGGCCCGGCCTGGTCCGCCGCGGGCCCGCGTTGACACGCGCCCGCGCTTGATGTGAAACGGGCTTTAAAATTGACGTGTTTAGTAGGTGCTATCTCGTACTCTCTGATGACTGATGATGTACGAGTGAAAAGCGGCAAATACAAATTCAATGTAAAAGACACGTTAACTATTACAAAGCGTAACCATGGCGACGAGTGACATAAAGTAGTTAATTGAACCCCATAACCCACGAACAGTGAGTTTTCTGAACGCACCTGCTGCTTGATGTCACCGCTCATGCCGGCCTTCTGGCTCTTGTCGAGGAGCAGGTTGACGTTGCTCTGCGGCGACGCCAGGAAGCTGAGGTTGATCTCACCGATGCCGGGCACGTTGAACTGTTGCGTGTGCACTGGCTGGTTGTTCACCACCTGCCAACAAACATATGTATAAGTGGAGTATAGTTTCTTATCACACAGAAGTACTACAGCAAAATAGCTCTAGACACTACTCATAGCCACTACTTAAAGGATAGGCAGGACAGTGACAGGTTATCCTGCTGTCAAATGTAAGTTAACTTTTTTGATCACTGTAAAGATCTATAGTTTAACGAATCTTTGCTCCAAATAAACATTAAACAATAAAACTTTAGAATGACAGATAATTATGTATTTCTAGAACTCCTATAGTAAAAGCCCCAAATAATTTGTATGAAACTAGTACCGAACTAACTAGAACTACAGAACTGAATCTGGGACTTCAACTATGTCTGAGCGTGTAAAACATCTGTGCCACCTAAGTACAGTCAGCGTCATTTCGTTAGCAGCCGTCAAAGTGGTCAAATATATCGTAACACATCCTTACTGCTATATTTTTTTTTTTTTTTTTATGTCATAGGCGGCAAACGAGCAGACGGATTGCCTGATGGTAAGCAATTACCGTCGCCCATGGGCACCCGCAACACCAGGGGAGTCACAAGCGCGTTGCCGGCCTTTAAGGGGGGGTTGGAGCTCTGGGAACCTTACTCACCATCAGGAACACAACACTACATACCTGAAAGGTAGCAGTGCTATTATGGCTGTGGTCTTCTGTAAGGAGGAGGTACTTCCCCAGTTGGGCTGCCCCAGATTCAAGCGTGATGGTCATCGCTGTGCCCTACCTCTCATAATATATATAAAGTTCTTCCACCAATGTGCTTCTTTGGCAGCTACTAGCTATTAGCCGCTGACTGTAGCCCTATACGTCTATCTCTAGGTATATCTAAAATATTTTGACTTTGTGTAATAACGAATACTTGAATAAATGAATAAATAATCTACTATAATACGTAAAAAATTCTGAAGTAAGATTGGCGCTTTCTAAAGTACAGATTACCCATTGTTATATACGCACCCCACATTTAATTAAAGAAATCCCTGCGTTACATTAAGGCTTATCATAACTAGGTGGCACAAATCGTCGTAACAAAATGGCGACGGGATAATAGGGAGAGGAAATATAATATATACAGAATGAGGGGTGCCCACCGGCGTAGCAACGTCACCCTCGTATAGAATAAAGAACGGAAAAAACATTTAACTTATAATCCCATAAATAATGTAATATTTTCTTACATAAGAGATAAGAAATATACTAAAATGAAATATATTAATTAATCTAATCTGACTTTTTGTGGTATTTGAAACTTTGATAAAATTCTACTATACAAAGCAAGACATCCTCTATTTGAAAAGGGGGTCTCTTTCGTATATCTGGTAAGTAAATTAGAAAAAAATGCTTGGTGTTCTTCATAAAGTGAAGTAACCTTAAAAAAACATTTTTGTATATAAGACCGCAATATTCCAATGGCTCTTTTTTATCGATAGTGATTAAAAACATCTTTATTTTAAAGATTATTAGTATTGTTGAAATACCTGCAAAAACTTCTGCTGTTGCAAATCTTGCTGTTGGGCAACTTGTTGTAGCTCTGGCTTTGGTTGCTGCTGTAATTGCTGCTGTTGTTGTTGCTGCTGCTGCTGTTGCTGCTGTTGTTGTTGCTGCTGCTGTTGTTGCTGTTGCTGCTGGTACTGCTTCTGCAACTATTACAAAAAAATAAAAGACAAGTAGCACAAAAGTTGCTGTCAGAAACAAGTTGCAAACTACAACAAACTGTTTTTGATTCATATAATAAAATGTAGGCTGAAACATAACATGATTTAATGATCAACCATGTGCAACATAAGAAATAATTAATGGGTTACTAGTAAATCGAAACTTACTAGTTCTTGTTGGTCTTGCTGATTTTTAATATGCTGCTGTATAGCCTGGTGCTGCCGCTGCAGAGCCTGTTGTTGCAACTGCTGCAATTGTTGTTGCTGCAATAGTTGTTGCTGTTGCAATTGCTGCTGCAGCTGCTGTTGCTGTTGTTGCTGCTGCTGCTGCTGCTGCTGTTGTTGTTGTTGTTGTTGTTGTTGCTGTTGTTGCTGCTGCTGCTGCTGCTGCTGTTGCTGGATTATTTGCTGTTGAATCTGTTAACATTTAATACATATAAGCGAGAAAAATAACTATCTTAAAAAACAAGTACTTTCTATTGGTATTTAAATAAGTGTCATGGTGTTTTGTATGTGTGTTAATTGGAGATTTCTACGAAAATCTGATGTTACAAGAGGTTTGGATGAAGTTTAACAAAAAGATCTAATAACTTTCTCAGTATAAATACTTAAAATTAGCAGTTTTTTGTACGATGTATCCTTTAACTATCCTGCTCTATTAATATTTTATATTAAATTGCATTTCTATGGCAATAACATTTTATGGATGCCCTTGAAACATAGTGGGACCAAACAAGCACACAAGTATCCTGTTGATATTTTCTTTAAGAGAATAGAGTAGTTTTTTATTAAGCAGAAATGTCTGCTAGCAAATATAATTGATATTTAGAATAGAATAATCATATTATAGATCAAACATTAATATAAATTTATGTCAAAATTAGAATACAGAATATTGTCTTCGGTTGCCGCAATAATTACTCATGAAATAAAACAACTAAAACGGATTAAATCGCGTATACTAATATAGAATACAGAATGCTAACATCCTTATACAGACATATTACTACTAGGCCAGTTCATTCAGTTTTCACTTTAAGCTACCTATGTAAATAAAAAAGATTAAGTAAAATTTGTTTCTTGTATACAAATTACTCAAATTGAATATCTGCATGGTTATATTGGAGCATACATACAGTAAGTACAGGCACATGCAATAATATGTCACAAAAAAATTTAACAATAACATTACACACAATTTTATTGTAGTTCTGTGATTGTGTTATGCATGTTATGACTTTTATTTTTATCTAGATATTTCTGTAGATGACATACTCATGTATGTCATATTTAGGATTATTATCATATAATAGACAGTAAAAGTCTCATGACATAGAGGCATACCTGTAATTTATCGTCCTCTTCTTTCTGATTTCTATATCTGTATTCTTCCGTCTGAACTGTTTGGAGAAGTTCAGGCTCGGTTTTAGGTTGTTTTAACTCTTGAGGCCTCCGAAAGGTATTGTTCTGTTTGTCTAAAGCTAATAGGGTGTTTGCAGCTTCGTATTTATCCTCAAAAGTGATTCCTGCCTTCTCTGCAAGAGTTTCCAGGCATTGCAACGGCCTCTGTTTTGGCTTCTGCTGACCTTTAGATTTGTCTTGGCCAGGTGACTGTTTGGGTATTGTTCTAGTTATAGTAATACTATTTTTGTTGCAATCATCTTTTTTATCGTTCTTTGGCTCTAGAGTGAAATAATTTTTAGGGTAGTTAGCTTCTTTGTCTTTATCAGTGTTGAGGGAGCCGTTTTCGATGAGTGTGATTGTGGTTGAGTTGGCTACTTTGATGGTCTTGTCCTTGTCGGTGGGCTGGAGCTGATGCGCGGGGGCGGGCGGTGGTGACAACAGCTGTGCAGGGACATGCTGCGTCACTGCTGGGCTCGCATTGTCGGACCCAACTCCAGCCTTCTCGCCTTTCGACGCTTGCTGGAACCCTGCACTTTGAATCTGCTCCTTATCTTGATCTTTCTTCTTTTGGATATTGTCTAGTATCTCCGATCTGAAAGGTAATCCTGAGTTACCGACCGGAACCATGTTAGCGTGTTTATGCTTAAAGAACTATTTGTAACAAATTCCCTGATAGTATAACGCTGTATATGTGTGTCACTACCTGTGTTAATGTAAATACATAGAGTAAATTAATTTAATAGTTTAATACTGTGTGTACAGAAGGGAGTATCACATGGCTGGCGTACTGCAGTTGTATCGTATTCAGCTTCTGATAGCTAAGTTAAATTGATATTTATAGTCTCAATATAGCACAGTACATGGGTTCTTATATCTAAATGAACATTATTATTTTTGTGGATTATCCTTATCTTGGGCAAGAAAATTAATTACTATTTTAATATTTCACATTGTTTATTTGATCGACAATGACAATTACTAACTGACATGTGTCAATGTCAAACTGAGTTTTACTTTTTTTACGGTATCAATGGCTGACCATAATGTAAGAGCTTTATTTTTTCATGATTTTTTCTGTATAAGAAGTCAACCACATAGCACTAAAGGGGTAGGTAGGTAAAAGCGGGACATGAGGGGGAGTTAAGTCATAATTTCCACAGTTATGATGGCTGACTTTAGATGGCGCTTAAAGTTCAATAACTGTAATTACTAGGACACATAGGCAAAATAACGTTGGAACCCAAAGCTAGCACACCACCAGTTGAAACACGGGTCTGCCCAAGAAAGACACGCAATTCGTTAAACTCATCTCTAGATGAATGCATACCGTAGCTAGCCTACTTAATTTAGTCGCTTTCCTTGTTGCCCTTCAAGTTGGAGAGTTTACAAATGTTTATAGGTATTGTACTTAGAACAGAATGTGAGCCTATGACAAGGACGCCTTCTCTATCATACCTATTGATAGTTTAATAAGACTATCCCCATTCGATCATGGTATTTTTATTATCAATTTCAATTCAATTTTCAATTTTTTATTCAAGTAGGCCTAGCAACAAGCACTTTCGAATAGTCAAATACAAATATAATCTTAATCGAATAATTAATTCATTAATTAATTAATACAGAGCAATTCATTGGTAAAATTATTACAATATAATATTTATATATATCACCATATATTATTATTATATTTATATATACCATGGCTAGTCTACGGCTATTATGTACATGCGTTGGTACGAGGTTCATCGACAAGCCTATCGGGCCATGAGCTTAGGCTTCTTAACAGCAAAATACAAAACATGGTCGGAATCAGCCCATAAAAGTAAGTTTCAAAATTATGTACGCTCTGTACAGTCTATACCTACTGCAGTTGCTAACTAGATCCCGGATTGCGTTTTGTAACTGTTTCTCTCGAACTATGCGTGAAAGCTTTAACGTGGTCCTTGTGTGGTCATCGGCGCTACCGCGAAAAACGATATTCGCAAATTTCAGACGATTGTCTCAGTCACTCTCAAGACGCCAGACTCTAAATGTATGCGCTCAGTAAGTTTTTCATATTACATATTTCCTATTGCAAACGTAGGTAACAACCTAACAAGGTAACAAGCGTTATGGATTAAAAGTAGTGATGTACCAAGTTGTGATGGAAAATTGTATCGATATGCGAAATGAAACAGTTTTATTTCTGCTTGCAATCCTCTTACATTTGACGCATGATTGTGATGATTATATCAAGTGTAAATGACTTTGCAAGTATGATATATGTATAGTTCATTTATTTGGGGCTACAATTGTACAAAAATAATAACACCCGTCGGATTATCTGTGCGATTTAATTAGCTATAATGTAGTTTGTATTTTAAGTTTCTCGCTATCCGTGGCATTGTATCTATATAATATCAGAGCCATAATATTTTCATACACTTTATTCAGATAATGTAAAATGTATCAACA
The DNA here is from genome assembly GCA_022674325.2 of Grapholita molesta. NCBI lineage: Eukaryota > Metazoa > Arthropoda > Insecta > Lepidoptera > Tortricidae > Grapholita > Grapholita molesta. The sequence goes on along the minus strand of CP053120.2, from coordinate 24,069,508 downwards.
AGGAAATGCTGCCAGCATCCTTTGCGCAATACGTCAGGGGCCTTTTTTAGATTTAATGTAGTGTAGTGTATATATTCATTGAAAATAATGTTATTTATAGATTTATAGATCTGTTTGAACCCGTGCAGAAATATGGACGTTAAAAATAATAGGTAGTGTATGAGAAAAAAAACCCTTCGTTTTGCGAAGGGAAAACATAATAAGCAGTTATGGAATGCTTAAGCGAAGGGGTGCCCGGTTGCCCGGGGGTGTGTATCAAGACCAAACAGGATTAAGGTGTGTATTTTGTATTTGTGTGCGCGAGGATGCATGGCTTCCTGTGTCTACATAGGTTCATCGTATGCGGCTCATATATGTACTTATATTCATATTGACCCTAATAGAAGGGGATTCTGCTATAAATATTAATTAAACGCATATTTATGTACTTTTTGTTTGCTTAGCAGTGGCGGTATGTCTAAGTGTTTATTTTAGTCAACGAGAATCTTATTGGGCTCTTTATTTCGTTATAAGGTATACTGGAAGATGTTCTACAGTAAGAGAGTTCATAGTGTATGTTATAGATAGGGCATTTGAGGTATTAGTTCTACCTTCGGTTCGATCGTGAAAATAACGTAGACGAAGGTAGGTATACAATTATGACTCAAACGCGGTAACGTTTTTCAATTAGGCTTAAACAATAACTTGAGTTCTAAATTTCAAAAGATTATTGAGTATCCAACCCCGAAAAAGATGTTAGCTTGAAATGACATTTCGTTTGTGAAAAAACTGTGGTTATGTTGGAATAAAAACAAAAGGTTACATTTACAATAGTATAGTATTATTCTTCACTGTATTACAAATATTACAATAACTTGATAGCTAAATTTTATGGACGAAAGTAAGGAAGCAGGTATAAGCTAATGAGGCAGGTAAAACCAAAACTACGTGCAGGTAGTCACACTATAAAAATAAATCATCTCATTGAATAAGTATATAAAATTCTGAATAAAAAAAACTGCAAACTGCCGTTCAATTTCAAGTGTTTTATTTATGTTTGAAATAAATTATTTGAAGCTAATGCTCGTTCTCTTTTCTTTTAGATCCATATAGGATAAGAGAGAGTAATGAATCGGGGTTTATGGAGGGATTCCTCAACTATAACAATCAGTAGAAAATTAGGCTCAGGCAAATAACTTTTGAAAATTAAGCTTTTTCGGGAAACTAGAGGAGCATACGAGGCATTATCGTAAAATAAGTTGATAGGTAGTACCGTTCCAGCCGCCCTGATTTTATTTTTAGGAACCATGCTTTGAAATGTTATTTTTACAGCTTCGTGTAATAAATATGGCTTCGTGTAATTACCTATTTTACACTGCAATTTTAATAAAAGGGTGACACTAAGTGTGCATCTACATTCTTGTAGAGTCACGACAGTATAGAGTTTTCAAAAGCCCTTTTCTATTTAGTTTTTAACAAAACCTATCTTTTTTATCAATAATAATACTAATATTTTTGTACTTCGTGTGTTAACATCTACTTGTCCATATTGCTATCTACCGTCATCTATCTATCTATAACATCTATGTAGTTGATTGTTATAATGTTATTACTGTCGTATATTCAGGAATACATTTATACAGCAATTCTTATTTTTGTATGTGTGTGTGTGTAGGTAGGAAGTTCAGGGAGTCGGGGAACTGGATAATGCTAGTAATGGCATTCATGAGAAGCTTAAGACTATAGAAACGCTATAATTATCTGCAATCACAATCAAAGTTAGTGCCTATATAGTTAATAAAGCATGTGCTTTTTTATGTTTTTAATTACCAAAGAGACTAGTGGGAACCCAGCCCAGAACAAGAATAGACTTACTTGGCTTAATCATTAAGTTTTTACATGAAAATTATTAAACCTTAATTAGTACCACCTAATAAGGCACTATTCAAATGTTATTTTAGCATGCATCTAACTAATGTCTGCACTCTAACTAAGATATACAAATAAAGAGCAGGTTATTAACATGCTAGATTCTAATTTATTACCATATCCCTCTTATTGTCAAACAAACTTTTTTGTGAGTCTATTAGTATATTCAATATATTAAAGAAAGCTGTGCTGAGTTAGGGGAATAGATATAACTAAAATAATAATAAAGAACGGAACGACCCGTCTGGCATTATTTCACAAGGGGAAGCAAAAAATAAATGAAAACGTGCGAGAGGGAGGGCGCTTGAGATTTGCGTGGTGTTAGAGAGAGAGAACCGGCACAAGGGGAGTCAGAGCGAGAACCGGTTCTGCATGTGTGCAGACAGACGGCGTCCTCCCTCCCCTGACAGCCGACCATCGAGCGGTAGGGCCTCACATTGTCAGCTTTTACCAGAAGCCTTGCAATAATAATAGCCAACAAAGTCCCCTTGCATGCTGCAATACTCTACCCTTGTGTTATAACTTTGGCAGGGGGATAATCAAATACACATAGGAATCAGAAAATATCCCAAGTAGGGCACATTTATGAAAACCTTTCTCCTTTACTTATGATTATGTCAGTCTAGTCACACTCGGTTTGTCAGTGATGATATAGTTATGCGTGCCTACTACGTCCATGATAAATAGCTTAGACACACGCGACGCACCCACACCGATCGCAATCATAAAATAAAAAATAACATAAAATACCTTTTGGTGTAAAAACCATAAGAACAACGTTCCATCGTTTCAAAATAAAAGGTTAACTGAAACGTAAGCGCCGTCCCATGCGGCAGTGATTAAAAGAAACAACAAACAAAAAAGTAAGGATTGAGACATTCGCACGGGTGAAAGTAAACACAACACTTATTATCGACGAAAACGACATACAAACACACTTTATCGATAGTCCGATGCCCGTCTCATTGCAACAATAACCTTCTTTTCGAGTGGCGAAACACAACTGCTCGCGCTACCAGTGAGGCGCACCCTTGCCCCGCGCCTCCCCGCACCACTCCGCGCTGATCCGAACCGCTCACCCGTCGCCAATAGAACGCCTGCTGGGAACCCAGAGCACTCATTGGTCGGTTGAATTTACAACCGTTCCACAAACAAAACCGGTTATTCAGATCGGCACGAAAGCACACGAAAGGGCGCGAGGGACGAAATTAGAGTTTGTGCGATTATTATTGCTGCTACCGCTGTCTCTTTCTAACACATGTGTGTAAAAGAAAAGGCAAATAAGTGATGGCTGTTTAAAGCGCCATGCCAAAAAGCTGTAGCAATGCAACTCTTCTCGCTTTGACGCCTATTTTATTTTATGTTATGAATTAATTTACCCAAAAAACCTATAGGAATAAAATACGTTTAGGTACCATATTCCGGTTACAATCGGTGTAAATTAATTCAGTAAAGCTAGCTAGTATTTATGATCGTAGTCTCAAATTGATACTTTATTATAAAATGTTTTAGCCCAACGAACCGTGAAAATAAGTGTGGTAATTTATTTAGAGTTAAAGACTTTCCCTTCTGAAAAAAACGTTCCATGGAAATATTAAATCTAGACGAATGTATTGCACTTGTTTACAATAGTCGAAGTACTTAAAAAGGCATGTATCAACTTATGATTTCCCGCAAAATTAACTAATTAAAAAATAAATTTAATCGTAACATGAAATAAATAAATAAAATTATGTAAATATTATTGGTAAGGAATGGTTTACAACGCCATCTATTGCCATATGGATCATACGGCTGACTAGTTCAGCGCCATCTGTGAGAGTTAATACAAACTTGTTTAACCTTCAACAAGCTGTATTATGATGCGGCGACGTAGGTGTCGCTAGTGGAAGCATTGAGTTTTCACAGTTTCACAGCTAACGTTTGTGAAATCGAAATCGTCAGTTAGAGTTTTACAGACTAATAGAGTAAGAATAAAACAATATTTTCCTTTTGTTCTATTATTTTAGTGAGAAAAATGCCGCGTCGTGTGATTTATATTTTTTTACACTGTTAAAAGTATCAACACAGAAACTTCTCTTAACAAATAAGTAACTATACTTCTAACGCTATTTAAATTAACCGAACTGGCGTCATAAGTAGACGAAATTTTTACATTTTAATGTATTTTAAATTGTGTTGGTATTGACAGCTGATCCAAATTTAAAACTAGACAACTTTAACAGTTATTTGTAAAATGTAAGTTAGCATTGTGTTACTAGTGTTACCCACTACACTGCCGTCTGCTACAGATAAGTGTACGTGTCAATGATAAAAAATAATGATGCTATTTCAAATAGGTACACAGGGTCCGCAGACCTGGCACAACTTTTCCTTTCAGAGAAAGGAGTACAGTCAAGGGGCCACTTCCGCTCAGCTGACTGTACTCGCAAAATGAAAAAATAAAGTAGGTATTTATAAATAAGGCACGGTCGCGTGCATTTATTTGTGACCCATTTAGGATTGTCAGTCCTGTAATAAAGTTCAAAGGATTTAGGTATTTGGGTAATCGACTACAAATTAGTGCACCAGACTGTACCTACCCATCAATATAATAATAAAAAGCAATATTGTTAATGTCTGCAGTAACAGAAACATTAGAATTGAGATTTTACTTAAGAATTCTCCTAAAACTATAATGCCTGGCACTATCATACATCATATGCGAATTAAAGGTAGATAACTAGGTACAGCTTACAGGAAAGTATAAAAGATTTAGATGCGATCAAAGTGGCAAAATTTGTACACATGCATCTTATTGGCCTTACGATTAAGGTACATGTATGTATACATATTTTGGCACTTTATTTGTGTCGATATCTTTGACCTTGATTGTACACAGATGCATAAAACTGCAAGTGCACAGCGCTGGTAGGTAAGCGGTACAACGTGCAGCTTTTAATCCGACGGTAGCGGGTACGAGCCCATATCTGTACCGGCCACTTCGTACTTTGTCACAGTGAAAATCTATATGAAAGACGCAAAAGATCTCTATCTTATTAACGTCACTGTGACAAGGTTCGAAGTGGCCTAATAGATATCAAATTGGTTGACTATACCTTTGAGTTTCTCACGAGTTATGTACCTATTAAATATCTTTTAATATTTACCAGTCGCTTTTCTGTAACCAAGATGCCAGTAGTTTATAGAAAACGCGATCAAAACTTAAACAATGATAACGTAGGGCCGATTTTTGAGAGTCGACGTGCACGTGCACTGAATTCATAACACTAAGATCGATAATCGCACAAAAAAGTTACACCATTATTTTTGCTCAAAATGTAGAGTTTCGATATCCACGTTCATAATTTTTTATAATTCATGTTTCTAAAATAGGTGCTATTTCTTTGTTTCTGACAAAGTTTAAAATGTCCGACGCTCAAAAATCTCCCCCCTGATCGAACGAAAAGTCGCGTGATTCTTTCCATACCTACATAGTTTTTTTAAATAGGTACATAAATCGTCTTTTCATAAGTTATTATAAGTTACAAGGCAATAGATTTGGTAAAAATCAATAGTGGCGGCGTTACATTTTTTTTCTTAGGCAAGACGAGAAGCCAATGTGGCCTTGTCTTCTCTTACATGTTTTAGTTAGCAAAAATGACAGTTTAAAAAATATCTAGATTTTTTAACATTTTCTTGAATAAGTCTGAAACAAAAGAAAATCGCAGGCTGATAATTATCATATTACGCATACAGCCAGTATTCGTACATCTTAGGCCCTGTCTCTACTGCACCTCAAATTACAATCAAATAACTTGCGAGGGCCATTCTTGTTAGCTTTTAGCCTGCTAGACCCTTTGTTGAACAGTGGGAAAACTAGTAAAGTTGGCGCTGATTGGTAAGTAGGAGGTACATCTCTAAACCAAATTATGGGATTGCTAACTAGCTAAGTGCGAATTTCGGATTCCATTGAGTCGTGGAGATGATAATGACATAATACTGCAACTAATCCTTACCATACCTACAGTGCTGCCAGGCGTGCGGTAAAGGCATCCAGTAATAACGACATCTTGCACACATGCAGGACGAGTGTGTGTACTGGTGTGTGTGCATTGATGTCGCATATTGATTTTATGTATTTCGCTGTCAGAATTTGGAAAAAATGTATCAGAGCCCGGAGTGTAAGTTTTTAACGTAACAAAATTGACGACTGGTCTGGCCTAGAGGGTAGTGACCCTGCCTATGAGGCCGATGGTCCTGGGTTCGACTCCCAGTCAGGGCATTCATTTGTGTGTTGAGCTCAGATATTTGTTCCTGAGTCATGGGTGTTTTCTATGTATTTAAGTATATGTAACACAAGCCTTACTGAGCTTACCGTAGGACTAGATCGATTTGTGTAAGATTGTTCCGAAATACCTATAAAAAAATATAAAAACGTAACCATCGCTTTTGAGTTTCCCTTATAACATTTTCTCTAACGCATTCGAGACGTTAACGTTAAAAGAAACTTACAATAGAGCCTCTGTACCCGTACCATGAGTTGTGACATTACGTTTTTCGATAACGAGTATCGAGTTTACTATCTGTGCATCTCGTTCGCACTAAAATAGTACAAGCGAGATGCACAGATAGTAATCTCGATACTTGTTAGCGAAAACCGTAATGTCACAACTCATGGTACGGGTACTGAAATCGAATGCAATTATCGCTACGGTAATGGATTCTAATTAAGTAAATAAGCTATGCATTTTGTTCAGTTTGTGGTAGAAACGCTAGGTGCAATGGGGCCCCAGTGTGGACAAAGTTTTTGCAGAAATCGCGAAGCGTCTGGTTGAGGTTTTTTATTTAAATGTCGTTTAAATACAAAACTAGACGAATGTCTAATTTATCCCAGATTTTTTTTATTAATATTACCTGTTACTTTATAAGTTAGTTCAGTTTTTTCTAGGTATATTATTTTATTAGTAAGTTGAAGTTTATTAGTAGGTTTTTTTTTATTTTAGCCCGAAGAGCTTGCGGCTTCCACGCACAACGTATCTGCATTATATTATACGATACTACGAGGAAACGCCGCCAGCATCTTTGATCAATGCATCAAGGGCCTTTTTTTAGATTTATTGTAGTAATTAGTTAAGTACTCGTAGTCATTATAATATAATACTTATTGTGAGTATTTCTAAAATGTACATAAATTCCACAATTCGGGGCATTCCTTACTTTTCACTAGCTTTCTTTTCTCAATATTTTGTGCATCAATATTTAATTGTCTTTATCCTTAATTCTAGAATTCACGTAGCGCTATCTCTCTCTTCCCCCGCGTGGGTGTCAGCGCATCGGCCAGTGACCTCTGCAGCTCGGCACCCTCGGCGGCCACGGTTGCTTTTGTCAAAGAATAGTTCTACAAAGATTGGCCAAGATACGAGTAGCATAGAAATTAATCGATATTGGCCAAAGGATTAGCATTTTTTTTTGCTATAGGTACCTATGGGTTTTCAAGACTTCGTACCTACTTATAAAGATTAATATTTACACTCATTGTACTAACAGCAACATCTCTTAGCTGTACATTGGTGGACCTTATTATATAAGGCATAAGGTCTAAGTATAGCTAAGAGTGTTGCTGTGTGTACCTACTACAAAATAGCCGGTCTAGAGCATGTCGGACCAGGCTCAGTGTAGTGTAGGGTTCCGTAGTTTTCGATCCGTAACTGAAAAACTGTTCCACCGATCAAGTTAAAAATAATATTTCATAAAGTCTTTATTGAGCCGTGACAATCAATATTCGTAAATTTCAAACGATTGTCCCTGTTACTCCCATGACTCATGACACCTCAAGTAAAAGAGAAAGATGCTCGAAATTTTTGATCTTCTATGTTCGTGGTAGGCTTTCTGATATTCTGATGTGACAAAGAGTAGGTAATCTTTATGATCACACCTATATGTATAATTATTACAGGGAGCGTGCACGACGATGCTGTCGCCGCCTGGTGGCGCTAATCGGAACTACTTACGTTGTTATAATTATAACCTAACGATGAAATGTCATCGGGGATAGTGCAATACTGCGTAACTACAAACATCGATATAGTTCGAAATTCAAACAAATTGTTGTTTACACTTCACGTTTATTGCACTATCTCCGAGGATTTATAAATTATAACTAGTAAACTAAAACAATTTTACTAGCTAAAAAAAACTACTCTAGCTAATTCTAATGAATTGTTACATTTCTGGATGCATTAACACGTCCATAAAAATTATACACAAATCAATTATCAATTAGCGTCAAATTTTATCACTGTCTACGGAATAACACTCACATGCCATATTTATGTAAATACGGAAACAGTGGATAAATGCAGTAACCAAACGTGCGTAATTATACATTTAAGATGGTTTTAAGTATTTAGAAACAATCTATAACATTATTAGTGCAAATACCCAAGTTTTGTAGTTAGTATTGTCAATCTTACATAATCTACTAACTAACCTATAAAACTGTTCAGAAAACATCGGGAATATTAGTTTTACGTACAACAACACGCAGTGCTTGCAGTCAAAGGCAACAAAGAATCCAGATTTTTTTACTTAAATAAAAATATCTGGATTCTAGTACTAATAAGTACTAAATATCTAATTCTCTCTGTCTGTGTCTGTTACCTATTCACGCTTAAACAGCTGAACCAATTGGAATGAAATTTGGTATGGAGAGAGTATGAGCTACCCGAAAGGACATAGTAGGATAATTTTTATCCCCTAACCATACTTTAGACGGGTAGGAATAGCTGGCCGACGATGTCACAAAGAAAAGCTAGGATGGTTCCTATAATGATGAAAACGTAAAAAATACTTATCTGCTATCGATTATTTAAGTTATTTTATTTTAAGGTACTATATATAGGTAGGTTATCACTATCGAATATCAATAATATATGTTTTGTGTGAGATTATCGGACTGCAGACTAGCAGGTAGGTATCTGTCTAATTTGCTCCAATTATTGCGGATTTTAAATGACCGAGACAATCGTTCGAAATTTGCGAGCTTCGATTTTTGCAATAGGCCCTCTGGTTAGCAATCTGTAAAGCAAGCCTAACTCTTTCTAACATTTGGAGTCAGAAAGAGACTTCTGCGTGCATTCTAGGAGGCGTTTATAATACGGCCCCTTGGAATCGATCGAAGGGTGGCTGTGCCTCCCCAGCTCCCCAGGCCCGGATTATCGCTTGTGCTTGCAGAGCCAAACCTCGGGCTAGCTGGTATAACTGCCACGCCGAAAAACGTAATTGAACATTAATAGCTATACATATATTGAGAGAATTCCTCAATACTCCGAATTCCTATTTGCACATGTCTCCATATATTAAATAAATAAATATTTCGGTACAATCTGACACAAATCGATGTAGTCCTACGGCCTACGGTAAGCTCAGTAAGGCTGGTGTTGTAGGTACTAGACGGCAAAATATATGATAGATAAAACACCCGTGACTCAGGAACAAATATCTTTGTTCATCACACAAATAAATGCCCTGACCGGGTATCGAACCCAGGACCATTAGCTTCATAGACGGGGTCACTACCCACTAGGCCAGACCGGTCGTCAAATAATGTTAACGCTTATTCTGTTATTGTTATTCTGTGCAGTCTTTGTGTTATGATGGTGCCTAAGTGACGTGGTCGCTTGAGAGTTTGACTCGGTAAAAAATTGGAATAGCAGCGATGGGATACCCGAGGCGCCTTCCCCGAGTTCAGCCCACAGAATAAAATAAATCGTTCATTATTGAACCTTATTGCAACGAGTTAGGTTCGCCGTTGGTCCGGAGCTCAGGAGCTGCTGTTACACATTGTACCTACATAAGAGTATAATTTCATAGTCAGGACATTGACCGTGGTTATCAGATGACTTTGAAAGTTTCGCGGAACCATGTTGTTTGTTTTCGATGCCAGCGGAAGTTTTGGCTGACTTCGCCGGTTGTCGAATGTGATGTGATGCCGCCATTTCGCCGTATATATTAATATAATGTACCTAATAGGACGGCGGCCGCTTGTTTTATGTTATGATCATGAATCAAATAGTTATTGGTAGGATGCCGCGCCGCTGTGTTGGGATTTCATTAGGTCATTAGGTTCCAAACGTCGAAATGTTATCACAATTCAGAATTCGTCTGCCTAAGCGGTGCGGTCAGTTTTAGTCATCGGAGTATAATAAATGCTATTGTTGAAAGAAATAAAATTTAGACAAAGTACCCTATCCAATAAAAAATAATTATCAACATCGAATTACTGTAAAAAGTTAGGCGTGGTTAATACCTACCTAAAAAAATCTACCCCACGAGATGAGAGTCTCCTCAGCTTTTTCGTCGGTTAAAAATGCCGTTCATATTTTTAACTAAGTATTTTTTACCAATACTTAAGTACCTATGTCATCTCGAGTAATTACCTTTCTAGTTGAAATCCGGGTTTTACCTGGCCCTAAATATGCATGGGTATCCGGGTACCCGGGTTGCAGTGCCTATTAAAACCACGTATAATGATTAGTAACGGCGGACCGATATATATCAATAAATCTTAAGTTTTAATTTAACCTTTTGACATCAAGAAATACCCCGATGCCTAAAAAAATGTCATCATCATGGCGGACACTGTCAATGCTACGTTCAGATAAAATAAAGATTATAGGTATATACGTTCTTTGGCCGACTTCTTTAGGCAGAGTTTTTTTTTTACCTTTTGAACGCTTTTCCGTTCGTGTCAAAATGTGACGTGTACCTACGCCAACGTCTAGACTAGTGAAAAACGAAAATAAACCGTATCTACCGCAGAAAAAAATGCTTTGACAGCGTCTGCCATACCCACATTAGGGGTCGGGTGGCGTAGGCACGACATCACACGACCCCGTAAGGGGTTCTTGGCGTTCATAGGGTTAATGTACCACAAATACCTCATCTTGATCAAACTTGAAATCTGCGTAGATGAGTGCATCAACTGTTTGTTCCTGTTATTCTGTCCCATCAGCCAGGGGACAACTGAAGCATAGTTTGTTACAAGAAATGTTATGGTATAGCTTCTACAAATATCTATGTTTTGTGTATTTACATACAATTATAGAGTGACCCACGAGAACGTAACCATGGCAACGATAGACAAAGAATAGTTGATTGAGCCAGATACTCGATAAAAGACAAGGACAAAAATGTATTATTAATGTAGAATAACGAACTAACTTATTTTGGGTTAATATGCGGTGATTATGATGTCAAAAAAGTAGGTAACTAAACAAAATTTGCTTTTGTAAGAACAACTTTGTTATTCTTTTTCTCCGTATTTTTTTTTTAAATGGTGTGTCTGCCTTTATAACTTTAGGTCTTTCCCACAGCGGTTTCTTAAAAAAATATCTCGGCGTGTGCTAACAAATCAGACAGGTAGGTACTATATTATGAAGTGATACAGCAGTGTCCATTTTATTTATCTACTAAAATAAGCCTTCAGACATAAAAAAGAGAATTAGGTCAATGTGGGTAAGACCGTCTACCAACCAATTTCCTACATTATGTCATAGGTAATTTAATTAGTGTCATATGACGGACTTCCCTTAAAAATATAGTATGCCGGTCTTACCCACATTGACCTATAATTTTTTTGTCAAAATGTTGTACTAAATAGATAAAATTGTACAAATTAAATTTTACGATACCTAATTAGCCCAGCGTCGTGGGTTCACGGGCCCAATTAAAATTTGAGTAAAAATAACTACAATTTACTGTTAGGCACCTCTACCTCTATCACATCCGCGAGACAAAAAGTACCTTGACAAAAAATGTCTCCAGTCTAACAATAGGCATGCAGGTAAAAAAATAAAGGGGCTTCTCGAGAAACCCCAAATCTAGCTGCCCACAAACTTAGTTCTACGAGCTGGCAACGTCGCTCCCTCGGGAGGAGAGGGGAGAATAGCGGCAACGTTGCCGGGCCACGTTTTGGTAAAATGTATTCTACTGACACACTAAAATAGGCAGTCACTCCGATCCAACCAAGTGTTGAGGGATGTATTTTCTCTGATAATCTAGTTTAAATGCCCCTGTTACGCTTTACATCTATACGTATTCGGAGATCACTCTGCTCTGGTTTGCCATGCGACATAACTACCAAATCCTATGTAAGTGTTTAAAGTGTTAAGAATAAGAACTAGGTTTAAGCTGTTCACCTATTGTCCCTAGGTACTTCACATTTAGATGTAAAATTCCCAACTTGATTATGTAATACGCTTCTATGTTCTATGTTAGTTACTCTCATCAGAAACTGTTTTGCTGAATTAGAGTTTGTACTTGTATTGTACCTCGGGGCAGAGTTTCTTTAGCAATCAAAAACAATGAAAGCAGAGAAAGTACCATGGAATTAATAAAAGTAATATACTACCTATTCATAAGTAACAACTACCTACTGAAATCACGTGAAAGGCCCAAATTTACGATACTCGTTCAATAAGAAAAATCTTAATTATATTTGACATAGGTACAAGTTCCATATTAATAGTTCCGCATTAATAATGATTGATCGACAGATCAGGTGCAGTCGTATTTCGATCTAGATTCGAGTTTTCTCAATGGATAATACAGGATACAGTGAATCAATTTGATTTCTAGTGGCGAGTTAAATGTTTTCCTATACAAGCCGGAGCTATTATGGCTTTCTTCATGCAAAACTGTCTTAATATTAGTCAAGCCGGATCAAATTCCAAGGACGTGCCGCTCTACCTACATATATGATATGATCATATGACACCGTCTATATAGCAAACCGAGTGGTTACAATCGCTTGGTAAAGATACCGGATAAATCAATTGGTATTTATGTAACTGGCGCATAATGAGGTCCATTAAGACACAAGTGTGGATGAAACGAGCCGAACACGAGGTTCGTAATACAATCACACGAGCGTTTTAGGGAAGAAGTAGAGAAAAGAGAAGTTATGACGGGAATGTAGAAAAAATCGAATTAGACACTTATATCTATGAGTTCAATTAGGTACCTACTCGCTTTACGAATTCAAATTATGATATAAATCCATCTAATCCTACACTGCGGCTTAACTATTTTGGACCCGGTGCCGGTGAGGGGAGACTTGCTATTCGCGGACTGTAGGCATAGTACAATCAAAAATAGCCTCTTTTAGAGTGGTTGCGTCTTATTTACCAATGTTACCATAAGATTCAAGATGGGTTAATGTTACATACATTATAGGTATAAAGCATAGTCCCCTTTGAACAGGTACACATGTATAAAAAAAAAAAATATTGTCAGGGAAAAAATTACTATACCAGAACCATCCATAACCATATTTTGATGATTTTTTGGTAGGTAGATATAGGTACTTATAGTTGTTCACATTTTACGCGTTTGCAAGTTATAGACAATAGAAAATAAATCTTGCACAAATTGTTTGAAAATTCAATTTAGGCTTATTATGTTACACTGAGATCTGTGTACCTATATGCATGTGTAACTATATCTACTTTACAGAAGCAACAGGCAGCTGGCAGTTTCTGATGTCAATAATCGGATTGCCAGCAATGTATTGCTTGAAATTAATCATTGTCAGCTCAGCTTAAGATAATTATGCACCAGCACCGTTAAGACAATAAGATATGCCCTACCGCAGCGCATGCATATCAAACAAGGGAAGAACTTTTCGAAGGACAAATGCTTTTATAACTGCTCGTCCCGGATGTGAGCTTCGCACTTCTTGCATGTACTCTAAAGCTTGCAGTCCTACCTCACCGATCGGGATTCGTGTCCAATTCTTTCACCTGTAGACCTAGCACATGAAGGGCGCGACAGTCTCTCGAGCCGAGAAAGTCTACCCGTCCCTCGTGGCATAATATAGTAAGAAAAGGACTGGTAGTCTATCTCGGCGCGAGATACTGTCGCGCCCGTCATGTGCTAGGCCTACTGCCAGGCAATTACAATTACAATAGTCTTCCTTTGCCTATCAGACAGGCTCAAAGTAAATTTTCCTTTAAAGCAAGTTTGCGTAAGCACTCTTTTTAAAACAACGCGACTAAAAATAATTTCTCGTATAAGGTACAATTATTATATACATGTGTATAATATATATGTAGGTTTATTTTTATTCGTATTTGAGTAAGTATTATTTTAATTGTTTTGACCTGTATTGGTATTCAGGTATGTTTTTACCTTAGCTGTATTACTGCACTGGTTGACTGGTAGAGAATGCCTCGTGGCATTAAGTCCGCCATTGGTACTATTTATTTTAAAATGGTGCAATAAGGTTTAAATAAATAAATGCTACGGAGCTAATTCGCATTAGCCAATTGGTACATACTTATTAATGGTACTGAGTACTAGTAACAGCTAAGTACCTACAGCTCGATTCACAAGAGTTGGCGTGAGGTATTTAATATTTATATGTTCTAAACTGTCAAGATTTAAATAGACATAGGTACGACGTAGAGGTAAGCATCACAACATTGACGATTTACATTTAAAGCCATTTAAGGGCTTAAACCATTTTGCACTTTCATGGTTCGTTAGTAATACTTGAAACAGCGATGGTAATTTAGGCTGAAGCCACACGAGCGTAATTTCTGCCGCGTAATTTCGGTTGCGCCATATTGTATGCCGCGACCGAAATAGCTCGGCAGAAATTACGCTCGTGTGGCTTCACCCTTAAAATACCGACTTATTCACGTAAGTCGTAACCCTCTCGGTCCCGTGGATAATCGACCAAATTCCGTTCCGGCCAAAGGCGTCTCATCCAGAGCCCTAGAGCATGACGGTTTTTGAGTCCACTAGCTGTCTCATCGGAAGCGACCGTCAATCTCGTCACGAGGTCCAATGACAATATAAACCCTCAGATTGTATAATACTGTGTAAGCTCTCTACACATTTCACAGTAGAGTGTAAATAGAAATATAATCTCATCATTTTGGATGTGATATATCATCCAAAGATATTTAATTTTCTTTTAGGGATCTTTAGGCTTCCGTACCAACATCATCATCAGCATCACATTGCAAAGTGTCTTGAAGACTACTTATGCGATCAATTGTTTAATACGTAATTCATTTAACGGAGACTAACCCGGTTAAGTACAACTTAAGTGAACAATTTTTAATTCATAAATTTTGATGTCCTAAAGAAAGGGGAAAAAAATGCAAAATCCAGTTCACAATTCCGGAAATGGTAGTCAAGCGGGGTATTAAGGTATTGTCTTATTATATGAAAGGGCCGACTTGCGCATTTTAAAAAGTTTCTTTTTTACGTTACTGAAAAACGAATGGTTATATAATATATTATATAGTTATAGGTATGCATGTAGGACGGTAGTATGAAAGGAAGTATTATGTAATAATACTCTTTCTACTGTTCTTCTGTCTCCAGTTATATCTAGAACTTAGCCAGGGTCAGAGATAGTGCAGTGCCTACCTGTTATTAGTAAACAAACCGATAGTGAGTGACGGGAATATTTTTACACCTCAACTGTATTTAATTTCATGCAAATATTAAACAAGAAGGTAAACACCAACTTTGCATAACAAATAAATATTTTTTGTAACTAATTGGCCAACATAATTAATGCACACTAATAAGCTCATAACATAAATTTCTACTTTCTGCTAGGCTACCATATGATGTGCGCGACGGTATCGCGACCCGAGATAGACTACCCGTCCCTCTTTAATTGATATAGTTAGAAAAGTACGGCCTTCCTAATGCGGAACTGCTGAGGAATGGAATTCGTTCCCTTCGTCTGTATTCCCGGAAAAATATAATTTGGGTTTTTCAAGGCAAGAGTGAATAGGCTGTTAGTGAACCAGCGTGCTACACTACACCCTCGAACTCGTCGACACTTACCATCAGCTGTGACTGAGTCAAACTCTGGTCACTCTGGTCAGACTTGTATAAAAATAAAAGTAGTCTCTCTCCCCGAGATATTGTCGCGCTCATCATCGTGTGCTTGCTATAATAGGCGATGAGCGAACAGATTGATTTTTTATATGGATTTTAGCCCGACTAAAAAGGAATAGAAGTATAGGTACTGTTTTCCACTCTAAAATTTTATAAGCATAATATACTTAATACCTGCTTAGTGCTTATGTACTGGCATAAAAGTAAGTAGGTATCGAAATTTATTTCTAGGTTTTCTAATGATAAACAACAAGGTTTCAATCACGCAATTTCGTCATGTTAGAGGCTAATGTGACTAAGACCTTAATAGTATTGACTTGTTATAATACTTATACGGTAAAGTATACGACCCTTTTAAATAAATACAAAATTAATGTTCATGGTTGGGTCCATATTATCCATTACGTGTGTCGTAACCCTATAGGTATTCATATATTTCGTTCACTAACACGCGTACATACATAAATAACATTTGTTAAATAACGGCTCAAGTGACGTCATTCTGAAAGTGTGACGGATGTTGGCAACCTAACCCTGTTTAGATTCTTTGAGAGATTTCCATTGTTGCTTGTATCCTTAGCCGGGTATTGTTTACTAAAGCGTTGGCCAAACTAATTAAGTACATAATAATATTACCTACGTTCAAGAAGTTGCCTTATCCTTCATTAATCTTGTTCGAGTAGTTCGCTGTTGTCAAGTAATTTTAAAATGTAGATACTTACTAAAATGCAGTACCGTAAAACTTCCCAACTACAATCAAAAACCTCCCAAGTATTATTCAAAACTAAGTTGAAGTCTTGGTTTAGGTGTGAGTATTATTTAAATTACCTACGCAGTTATAAGACAAAGGTAAGTTTTAGGATAAATGAATGAATCATAAAAGATAAACCATAAAGAATATTTAAATTGATACTTAATTACGATTTTAAGTTGCAGATCACAACTGCACTATTGGACTATAGTTGGGTAGTTTTACGGTACCCTAACCCTAAAATTTGAACCTTTGCAAAATCATGTTTATAGGCACTAGACCTAAATATACGTGCCCAATGTCTTTATATTTTACCATTAGGTAGGCAGCTAGGACACTAGATCGAAATAGAAAAAGGTAAACTAATATATATCCTAACCTATATTTTTTTTCTAATCGGAAAAAAATCCTTAGTGGATACGGAATAACTAAGAACAATTAATATTTGAACTCTTGTCTGTCGTGTTCAGATCAGTTCATTTAGGGAACTAGTCGGTTAAGTTACTTCTGCTGCCCATTATAAAGACGTGTACATTACTGGCATCACAACATACACTACGTATGTACCTATCTCAATAATTTCTTATAAGAGTTATTTATTAGATTATTAGACATTCTACTTCTAGGTACGATATAAGAACTTGATAGACTACTAGTCTATCTACCTCAGGCACCGCAGTTGGACATTTCAAACTGTCTCAAGGAAGATGATTCCTTCGTAAATTAAGACAGGGTTTACAATTCCGAGATTTATGTTTGATGTAAGGTTTGAAATTATTATTCATCACACTTGCTCGTCAATGGCGTTGTTACTTGCGAGAGTACAGAGCAGTTATAGCCGATTTAGATCACACGGGCTGTTAAGTTTAGTTTTAAAAATATACAGAACCTATACTTCACTTGGACTGAGGATGTTTCTAAACAGCCAAGGTGTATTTCATATCTTCAAAAGTTTGCTACAACCAACTTTTAATATGTATAAAACATATCTTTATATTAAATTTGACTGCAATTTAATGTTTAGTATTTATTAAAAATAGTTGTTTTCTATTTGATTTTGATAATTGATACTATTTGGCAGGATGATCTATCAACTTCGAAAACAAAACGCAGTTGTTAACATTATCTGTGGAAGACATTGAACAAAGTTGACATTTTAATTGTATAAAAGCGGGTAACTCACGTTTTATAAGTCGAAAATAGCTCGACATGTTTCACTCCGTAACGAGGAGCATAATCATGAGCCATTCGCGTTGGCTAACCGACGCAGACTGACAATATTCCTGAAAATGAGGGTAGTTTCTCGCCTCCCCGCCCTCAGCTGTTGCCGGCGTCGAGTGCGCGGTCGCGGAGAGCTGCGGCCCGCATTCTGCGTCGGTTAGCCAACGCGAATGGCTCATGATTATGCTCCTCGTTACGGAGTGAAACATGTCGAGCAATTTTCGACTTATAAAACGTGAGTTACCCGCTTTTATACAATTAATATGTTTCCATCTCACGATAGTTTTGTGTTTAAAGTTGACATTGTTGACAATCTTTTATAGTGGATGCGGTCTGATAGGTAAAACTACACTACACTAGTAACTAATATTTTACCAACGAATTTATTTTATTTCCTCGCAAATGTGATGAAAAACATTGTATGTAGGTACCACGGGTGGTAAGTGTATAACAAACTTGAGTCATTAAAAGCCATCCGACTTCGTCGTCGGGCTTCTAATAGACTCGCGTTTACTATACCTTACTTACCATCCTCGTTGCACAATGTACTAAAAATTGTCTAATTGTCTTTTATTAATTGGTTTCAAATAAATAACTCTCATAGTTAAAATATACTTATTTGACAAACATTCTAATTATCTAACAAGAAGAGTCAGATACAAAACGAGAACATTGACTTCTGGCACAAAACCAGGCTTGCGCACTGAGGTTTCCATGTTTTTTTTTTTTTATATTGGTCGTCTCTACACTTCTACTTTACACTGGTAGCCCACGTCACGATTGTTTCTTTATTGTCAAAATATTGTTAACTCAATGTGGCGATGGGTGAAGGCACCTGTAACGTTTTTAGTTTATCGTCCGCGGTAACGATATATAGTTGACGCGTTACGTGAGTCACGTCCCTGTACCCTTACCATGAATTGTTACTTGAGGTTTTCGATAACGAGTATCGAGTTTTCTATCTGTGCATGTCGTTCGCACTAAAATAGTGCAAGCGGTTGTACTTTGCATCTAGTTTGCACTAAAATAGTGCAAGCGCTTGTACTATTTTAGTGCGAACGCGATGCACAGATATATTAAACTCGATACTCGTTATCGACAACCTTAAGTCACAACTCATGGTAAGGGTACTGAAGAGTGCATACAATTTCATACGTATAAAAGCGAAGTATCCTGGGTATCGACGGCTTCACAGTTCATGTAGCCTTGTATTTGTGGTACAAACAGCAACATCCTTACTGATCATAAGTAGACCTTGTTCGGTGGCAATAGAGTTTACAAATGGTCAGTTAACAGTGTGGGCAATGGTATTAGTTAAGAGGCCTCCAAGCATTTTAGTAAAATGCGACATAACATTTTCTTTCATTAATGGTGATGCTGTTTGAATAACAATAAGAAACAATTGATTGACTCATTTACATGGCATAGAGTAACAGAAGAGAGCAGTTAACATTTGGCAATATCTCTTCTGCTCTTCAACTTCTTCTAGTATGTCTGTAAGGTCATGTAGATATCCAACTATTCCAGCAATACTTTAGGCCGCACCGCCAAAATTCGTGGTTGCATATTTGTGTCATTAGTTGTATTTATAGTTTGTATGTGTTTGTATTTATAGTTTATAGTCTGTAGTTCCAGATGTACTGACTGTACCTAAGTGCCTATAGGGAATTACGGATCCGTGGGGTACTTGAACAATGGTTATAGTACATTTCGATACTAGTGAAAAAAATTTTTTTTCGACGAGGGTGAAAGTTGGAGCCCGAGTGAAACGAGGGTGACAATTACCCGAGCCTTAAAGAAGTTTTTACACGTGTATCGAACCTAATTTATCTTAACAAGTGCCTTAAGAAGTGAAATTTACGCACGCGAAGCGTGCACTTTTTACGCACTAGTTAGGAAAAATGTATTTTAGCATAACTGTGGGTAGATGACGAATTAACTTTTAAAAGCACAAACGAATAGGTATGCGGGCTGTCGTGGAGTACGGTGCCTTGCCGTGGCCGGATTGTTATAATCTTATAATGCTGTCAGGGTTTAAGCGCGTACAGATTTAGGAGGCCGAACGAGGACATCGAAATTTAAATAGCTATCTGTCTCTCTATCACTCTTGCATATTCAAAAGTAAACTCCAGTACCCTTCTCATGAGTTGTGACATTGAAGTTTTCGATAACGAGTATCGAGTTTACTATCTGTGCATCTCGCTTGTACTATTTTAGTGCGAACAAGATGCACAGTAGTAAAATCGATACTCGTTATCGAAAACGTCAATGTCACAACTCATGGTAAGGGTACAGCGGCAAATAGACGCACGAACGTACGGTGTACGGTTATTCTGACATGCGTTAATTTTTGCACACTTTTACTTGGCTTCACACTATCGCGTTAGTTAAGTTAACCTCTAGCCGCCCGGAGACCAATAAAAAGGTCTCCTATTGAATCATAGTTGCATTGGGCCTAGCAAGTTTTGATCTCTGGACGGCTAGAGGGCGATAAAACAATATCATATCGACGGTGGAAATTTCAAATGTCGTAAGGGACATACTTTTATATGCGACTTACGACATTTGAAATTTCCACTGTCGATATGTTGCTGTTTGAGCTTTGCACTTTGCTTCACAGTTTGGCATATTAGGTACTTTTCTCATCATTAGATAGATGCATCATTTATGATTATGAGTTATGAGACAGAGCTGCGACGCTGCGAGCATAATAAGATTTTTTGTTACATTTGTTTTAACATTCAATGCAGAAAAGGGTCTCCACGAAAGACAGGAGTCATACGGCACCTGACACAAGCTGAGTGGAGGCCATTTCAGTGACACTCCTTTTCTTGTATTATTTTAATTTTAAATAAGTTTTAATTTGTTCTGTCCTGAATTAAAGTTATTCTTCTTTATCATAGGTAACTAATCATGGCGCGCTGTTACCGGCGTGATTGCATATGACTGTTTTAACATCGTGCTTTTGAAAGAGACAGATATTTTCATTGTCACGCACTTGTCACGCTATCACGTCGATAACCGCAACTAGGTGTGCGCATACTCGTATGTTGAGTCAATACTATACCTAGTATGCCTACCCCTACTTAAACATAGGGTTCAGGGCGGATTAGTTTACACTGACTAGCTGTTCATATCAATATTAAAAAAAAATGGCTCCACAGTTACAGTCGTCTTAGACAAAGCTATGGGTCACAATCATAATTTTATTATGCTGTTTGGTACAGTCAGCGTCATAAAGGCAGTTAGTACTTAACCCTATAACTGTCCGTGCATTTCATGTATTGCACCGTCAAACTAGATCCGTCAAGTCCACGTGACGTCAGAAATGGATGGCGCTGTACATTGGTGCATCACCTGTAATGCACGGACATTGTATCAATTCATGTCAGTGGTGCAAGCGGAAGGACAGTTAAAGTGTTAATAGCAGCCAAAGTGGTCACAATTGTAATTGTACGTGGTACAAATTACGAGGTGTACGGATATATTTGGCTATTGTGGTTGTTACGAACTATTTGACGCTGAGTTTACTGTTTCTAAGCGTATACCTACTTAGTATTATGTCCCTCATAAAGAGAAGGAAGCAATTAATTTAAAATTCGGATTTACCTTAACAAAACGTGACCGTATTTTCAAAGTTTGTTCGGATTTATCGATAGGTACCTACACCTCCATCAGATATATCGGAGCTATGGAGTTGGTCACAAATATGTGAACATTCACTTTGTCGCTTTAACAATAGATGCGTTTGTTCAGATATTTGTGACCAGCTCCACAGGCTTGATATATACAACTTACCTATAGTTAGTGAAAGTGCGCTAATTAACAGGTAGTAACCAGCAAAGGCATAAATAAAGAATATATCTGGGTGGGTATCTGCTGGGTGAAATCAAAATGGTGATACAAAGTTATATTTTCTGAATCTTTTCATGATTGCCATCAACTTTTACTAAGGAGCCATAAGTGAAAAAATCATTTAAAAAAATTACCTGCCCATACTAACAACTACAGCTAGCTAGCAGCGAGTATGGGAAGGTTTCTTTTTTAAACAGATTTTTCGGTTGTCACCAATGTCACCCCATAGTAATAGTTGATTGTAATCACGAATGTATCCAGAAAATATATTTTTGTAGGTATTACCATTATGATTTCATCTGGTAAGTATACTTAATTTTGATATTGACCTTTTGACTACTAAACTCTGCATACATATTAAGTCGAAGGAAACCGGTGTCCTAGACGCATACATCACATAGCTATTTAGGTAGGTACAGTCAGCAGCAGAAGTAGCTAAGCATTTGAGGTGTTCAAAATGAGGTCAACACGTCTCTATTGTCAAGAGAATAAGAGCGCGTGTAGGTCATTTTGAACACTTCAAACGCTTAGCAACTTTTGCTGCTGACTGTACCCACCTACATTTTGTTCATATATTGTCATACTTACGGAACATTACATAGCATTTGGAACTCATTTTTCCGTTATCGAGTTCGGCGGTTAAAAAAAGGACAGCAGAAATAGACAGGACAATAGAAAGATTAGGAAGATAAGCTATCGGGTTCTGGACTAGGCAGGCGTCATTCAAGGTCATTTTTATGCATATCTACACTAATATTATAAAGGCGAAAGTTTGTGAATGTGTATGTTTGTTACTTCTTCACGTCTAAACGGCTGGAGAAATTTAAATAAAATTTGGTATGGAGTTAGCTGACAACCTGGATTAACCTACGTAAACGTAGCATACCTATGTAGGTGTGCTACGTTTTTTCCCTAATAAACCGCGGGGCACATTATTTTATAGACATTCCTAGCTCATATTAGGTAGGTACCTAACTACCTACCTATACCTGCTTTACTTTCTCAGTACCTACCTAGCTATTACAATATTTTTTGTGTCTGTGAGGTTACACGTTCACTTGTGTGGGCTTTAAAGTAACTACATATCAGTTATTGCTTATTAATTTATTAGGTACTTATACATTTATCAGTTATTCTTTTTATGTGAATATGAACTCTATGTTAGCCGAGTAACATTAGGTAGGTTTATACCTAGTATACCTAGGCTCTTCAGATATTTTTAGCAGTTAGGATGTCGTTTTTGATATTACTGCATTCGAATGCATTAGATTGCAGTCTAAGGATCTGTGATGCCCTGATGTCAAATCAAATAAGAGTTGCACTAGATCTAATTAACACCTCTTTGCTTCGCTTTGACGAATTAGGAAGCAGTGTGATTACGACTTGAGGATTGGTAATTTTTGTTATTTGATTAGTAGTAGTTACTAGGCAAAACATAAATAGACTAACATAGGGATACTGATACCAACTATAGTGTATATTTATAGAAACCTTGTATTGTGCGAGCGTCTCAAACGAAAATTCCGTCGCACTTATTCTGTCAGTTGTCAAGATAATAATAACTAAATATCGAGGGGCACTTGACTGCCAAGGTTGTCGTCAATAGCCCCTCACGTGAATGAGAGAACAAAAACAAATGCACTCTGATAAAGGTGCACAATGCACAACAAACGCGTAACACCCCGGCGCGGTTCAATGACACGGTCTCGGTTATTCAACGCTACACCTAGCGCCATCTATCAGCGCGCCAGTGAAATAATAATTAATATTAGCGACTACTCACGTGAAACTTAAATATTACGTGACACGTCCTTATTATCCTTTTAGATTGCACATGCACTAACAAATGAAAGGTCTTGTTGATAAACAGATGGTGAGCATGCAACAGCGCAGGCACGCGGTCCTACGCAAGGGCCCGGGACCGACTGTCCGTTCCGTACGAGCGCGACTCTCCTGCGGTCCCTTTCGTGCTTAGGGCACACGCTCGCGCGCCGCCGACATTGGTTGCACTGCGGGCCAATCGCATAACGAGCTGCGCCACTTCGCCACTGGCTGGCAATGTCGCGGCGGAAAAAGCGGAGGGGAAAATACGCACGAAATTGTCTGCGTTGGCCTTCGCTCTCTGTCCTGCCATTCTATTCGTTTCAGCAGCAAATTGACGAGAGAGGGCACGCCGCCCATGTCCAGGCACCAATAGGGGGTGCCATGGCGCCCTCCTGCCTCCTGACGATAATAATGTTCTCTATAGCGCTCTTTTCAGACATGCTTCACGTTAACTCAACATGGAAAAGAAAATTGTTTCCTTCATCGAGAGAGCTGCTTTATAAATACTGAATTGTTGTCATGTTTAGTACTATATTTATTACTAGAGCGTATTCTTACTTATTTAACACAATTAGGTACCTACAGTCTCTAGTAAAGAGTTCAAGAAAGCTTGATTGTTTGTGACTCTACGTAATTAAAATGACTTCCTATAAGATTAGTAACCAAAGTTTTAAACACAAAAATATCATGAGAAGATGCAAACATATAAATTCGCACGTAGCAATATTCGACTTTATAAAACGTGAGTTACCCGCTTCTATATGTACCTACAATTAATATGTAGATAACCATAGTTGCGTGTGGCTAACAAATTATTTAAGTAGGTACTTAAATGATAAATTATTGAATGAGTACATATCTACATGTATCACAAATCTGTACCTAAGTGCCTACATCCATTATATTGCGTGATGATATCCGATAATTCGATATAATATTTCATTGAACTAACAACCTAACGTATTTCATGTATGGTTCTAAATTCTAAATTCCGTTTGCTCGACTTATCGGATTTCTCCACGCGACGCAACTCTCTTTACTCTATCACTCACTCGCTCACTCGCCTTCATTACGAGCACTAGCAATCAAAGTAGGTACCTAATGACCAAATAGATAAATGCCTATATATCGTAACACATCTTTACTGCTATCCACATTAATTACACTACAAATAATTTTGGCATATTGATATACTTAATCTTAATCTTACATTAGTACCATACTTAAAATACTTATAGTGTTTTGAACACGGTTACACCCTTACGGTTCATGAAGTGGGTAGAGGTTACCCACAGCATACAGACGAAAAGAGGTTCTGTACTAGTAGAAAGAACTAGTAGATAGACCTAGAACTAGTAGAAAGGATATCTCCAGACAGATTATGTTGTGTAAGCAAAACAGGAGCGCCGCGTGTCATATAACGCGGTCGGTTCCCATGGCGCGACGTCCACTCAGCAACCGGTTGCCGTGCGGCGTCGGCGCCCGTCGACCGTAGCGCCCGAACCTGAGACCCGCCGGTGACCGGCACACATTAGCTGAGTGGAAACCTACCGTAGTTACCTACATATAACATAGCTTGCGGTTAATACAGTTCGCCAAAAAAACTTAACACGCTTGCAGTTCAGTGCCCCATGCATGGGTCACGACCTCACGACGAACTATCTTCACAAGTCCGTGCCACACACGTGGGTCACTATCACTATGACTGACCGATACGCATTGAATTCAAATCACTTCCAACTGCATTCAAACGTGCTCATAATATAAAGATAAATCTGATTTCTCTATCAATATTTTTGTTAGATAGACAAAAAAAAACAGTAATATAGGTATATTGTATTAATCCGAGTATAATGGGAGTTCCATAGTGACCCATACGTGGAGCACGGACGTGTGATGGAAATAATTTGCTTGGACGTATGAGGAAATAATACATTTTGTATGGGGACTGTGAACGTGTAAATAGATACATTACCAGTAAGTACCAACCCACCTATCTAAAAGTCATTTGCTGAACCGCCTTATTGAAATCACTGATTTAGGTACAAATCTAAAGACTCCATTGACACGTGACCATATCTAAGTAGGTACTCCAAGCATTATTAGAACATTTTTTTTTTAGGTAGGTACAGTCAGCAGAAAAAGTAGCTAAGCGTTTTAAGTGTTCAAAATGACCTACACGCGCTCTTATTCTCTTGACAATAGAGATGTGTTGACCTCATTTTAAACACCTCAAACGCTTAGCCACTTCTGCTGCTGACTGTACGAGTATACATATTGCGCATGAACTATTGAATGAGTTTTTGTTTCCACTACACAGTGGGTACAAAGTACTGTGAAAGAAACCCACCTATAATAGTTACTGAGACTATGTTATAGATAATACGGTTTCATATAGGTGGTCTGACCCTATCATCTTTGTTTACCGAGCACATTCAAAGGCTCAGATGAACTATATAACCTATGAGATATCGTATGCTCCTTGTAGAGCTAATAGATATCACATTAGGGCTGTGCGTCAATAATAAGATAATAACTACACCTACACGACAGCAGAGTGCTGAGACACCGACCGGGTTCGGGTTACCCGTTGAACATTGACATCATCAACCTATCTTAAAGTAGGTAAACAGTAGCCTATTTATACTGACGCAAAAGGTACCTAAGTGATAAGTGATAATTCTATAGGTATAAGAAATTGGTATTCGGTATTCTTTCCTGTATTTTTTTTCCGATTGACTACAGTCGCCATCAGATATATCGGAGCTGTGCAAGTGTTCACAAGTTAGCTAATCTGGACAACGCAACGTCTCCATTGTCAAGGCGATAAAGTTCATTTTCAGATATTTATAGATATTTGTGACCACCTTCACAGCTCCGATAGAGGTATATCTGATGACGACTATAGCTGTACTTTCAATTAGGGATATACCTACTATATGTTGGTTCCATTGAGTAAATAATTATATTAAAAAATATACACACGAACATAGATCAAGATACATCAAATAGCATAACCTGCATAGCCTTGGATAGAGCATAATTCTAACAACGGCGTCTCAAAATGGTTGATAATGATAATTAACAAGGAAAAATAACCGTAAATGTAATCTTTCGGTACCCAGGCTGACGTCAATAATACCTACTCAATAATTACGACAGGAAAGGAAGCTAAAACTTCGTCGGTAATACAAATATACAGTCACACTAGAAGGAAACTAATTAGTAGTATTTCATCAATGCATGTAATCATCCGATATCTACTTCCCTAATTATTACACCAAATTACATTTTTAGGCAACTGTTTTCTGCACTAACTAAAGAAAAAGGTACCTACACATAAACAAGGTTCTCTAACCCCCGCAATTCTAATGATCACGTCTCGAAATGAACAAACAATGAAACTAAACTACTTGAGTTCCGCGAAAAGCTTTTGGTTTCGTATTCAACAAATGATAATACAAAACCTGCACGGTGTCAATATCGAGACATTGCATACATCGCGTCTTTTTATTTCCGATAAATTCAACACGTCCATTGACACAGTAACAGAATTTATTTAGTGGGTATATATACCGATTATAGTTAAATAAATATATATTTTGATGATACTTAATATAAAAGAATCTTAACAACAGCTCTTTACATAGGTACTTACTCCAGTGTCAATGTTTAGGTATGACACATAATAGTGTTACGACGTACCGAACCTTTTACATTGTCTCAGTAATTATATTTTTTTAATGGATAGGTATCCCAAAAGTACCAATAGGTTTAAAGAAATGAACTCCAGTTGACCCAAAGATTATAAACCTTTTTTTTTATGTCATAATGTGGCAAACGAGCAGACGGATTGCCTGATGGCAAGCAATTACCATCGCCCATGGGCACCCGCAACACCAGGGGAGTCACAAGCACGTTGCCGACCATTAAGAGGGGTTGGAGCTCTGGGAATCTTACTCACCATCAGGAACACAACACTACATACCTGAAAGGTAGCAGTGCTATTATGGCTGTGGTCTTCTGTAAGGAGGAGGTACTTCCCCAGTTGGGCTTCTCCAGACTCGAGCGTGATGGTACTTCGCTGTGCCCTACCTCTCATTGTCGGACGTAGTTTAAGGACATACCCGGGTATAATTGTTAGGTAGGTACTCTACTCTGCCTCTCCTACTGCAGGGTAGGTGTTAGGAACCAAATGTTATCCAAGTTCATTCGAGACAACCGATCAAATAAATCAGCGTACCTATATAATGTGAGTTGAATCACAATTTGTTGGACTTCACAGGTGTTAGGTTGGTTTTCGTACTTTTCATATTGTTGGGTGAAAGTCACCGTCCTCCTTGGAGGCAGAGACAGCCTCGTCGCACGCGCACCTCATCTTGCGGCGCTCCGCCCGGTCGACCGCGGCGCCGGCGACGTTGTTCATCTCCCACCAGATGGCGCCGCCCAGTACGTTGTGGAAGTATGGAGGCACGCTGCCCTCACGCAGCAGGTACCTGTTAATGAAAATAAACAAAATGTGCTCGCGGTGTTTTACAACAAAATATCATTTAAGCGAATATCGCCGTACGACCTTACATTTGCTTACGGATTAAGGTACCTTCTGGATTCCTGATCGAGGCTCTAGTTAACATTGCTATTCGAAATCACTAACTAAACCTAAACTAAAGCAAAGGTAAGTAAGACGTAGGTACGAGTAATAGATATTAAGATATTAAATGTCGATATCTTACCGATAGAATTCTTCTTCCTTGTACTCTTCTTCGCGGCGCCGCCAGTAACGCTTCAAGTTCTGGCTCATGTCCACCACCTGTGCTTCTTGGACCAAAGCTTCACGTTCCGCTTCTACTTTCTTCATGACCTCTGATAAATCTAAAATCCAAGAAAACCAGGCCTTGAGTGATTATTCCCGTAATTATAGAATTCGGGTCTTCAATACTCTACCTGGCAAATTTTGGGTTAATTCTACACAGAAATTGCTATCTACTCCTCAAAACAAGCTGATTCCAGCCGGGTTTACTAGTTTTCCTGCAGTTCAACACTTTCAACAGGTGAGTTTTCCTCGAACTCACGAAAATGAGGGCAAAGTTATGTCGTTTCCGTTGTGCCCAAAAAAGATTGACCCGCCGTTACTAGTAGGTAAGGAACTATCGAATTACGCGGCCTTTTCAAAATGTTTGTACACGCGTCACAGAGAGTACTCTAATAGGTAAACAATCCAACACTTGACAAGTATTAGATAACAAAATGCAAATGTAGGTGATTGGGTACACGTTTTTTAGGGTTCTGTATTTAATACAATTAATTATTATATTCTGGAGCCAACCAAAAAGCACAATTTAATTATTGTTATGTCGCTCCATCTGAACACTACATTATTTGTTTTTATCGAAAAACTTAGACAAGTTTCTATATCACGATATGCCGGCACTATGAACAACGCAAGTTATGCAAGTAGTGTGTTGTGTTATGTGTTATGTGTTATGTTAAACAAACACAGGCAATATCTTGCTTACCTATCGGGCGGCTCCATCC
The DNA here is from genome assembly GCA_022674325.2 of Grapholita molesta. NCBI lineage: Eukaryota > Metazoa > Arthropoda > Insecta > Lepidoptera > Tortricidae > Grapholita > Grapholita molesta. The sequence goes on along the minus strand of CP053120.2, from coordinate 24,040,509 downwards.
CCTTAATTATTAACCAAATTTTTTTGTTCATGATTTTTTTTTTCGTTTTTTGTTTTAACTAAGTAGATAATTATGTACTAATAAAGACTGAAGATAGTTACCTTCTTCAAATACGTCTTTCATTTCATCATAGGAATGCTTTTGGACAGGTTTAGTAGTGATGTCGCGTTTGGCGTTGTTCGCCACCGATTCGTCCAGCCGTGCTTTCAGCTCCTGGTATACCCTACACGGGACAAACGACACATTCAGACACGGCAATTTAAGTAATTGTTAATAACTTCAATACGGACAATAAATAACAGGGGAAAGAATTAATTGATAATTTAATTACTGTAGATACATATATAGGTTACTTGGCTGTATGGACATGCGTAATATGTCCAAGAAGGGAAAATTTCGCTAAAAGTAGTATACCTAGGTATACTCGGCTAAAAATGTCATTTTCACTTGATTTCCTGTGGAAAAAACCAAAGATCACGGATTCCAGCTTTAATTGTTTGAGTGGACTCCAATCCGCATAAACACCATTTCATGTTCTACCTTAACACGTTCGCCCCGGTACTGTTTTACTACACGCCTACAATATGCCGGTAGAAATTATCGCGATCACTCAGAGCATGCCACTGGGATTAAACCTTTTTTTTATTCCTATGCCGCTGTCCTAATTCAAGTTCTTACTCCTATGCCAGTGTTATAGGAATACGAACGTTTTGAAGACAACTGTTGTGTCGCCGGCATTGGCGGTAAATTTATTTGGACACACTTACGTGACACCGGCATAGGAGAACGATCTTTTATAGACACAAATACGTGTCACTGGCATAGGAGTTCGATAATCTGTGATCACAGACGTTGTGTCACTGGCATTGGAGAAGGTTTGATAAGATCACAGACGCTGTGTCGTCGGGGCTGAACGTGTTAATGGGTGACAAAAACATAAGGAGAAGATAAAAGAGAGATTAAAATGAAGGAAGGAAAGGTTTTGACCCACTCGTTTTAGACGATACAGCAACCACATTCGTGTTCAAGCAGAAATTCGACTGAGGTTCATTATTACACTGGAACATCGCAAAAAGTGTCTCTACTGTCACTATTGAAAATAAATACCTACCCAACATGTAACAATTTTGATATTTCGGATTTATGGTGAATTCATTTGGATCGGTAGGTACAACCCCGAAAAGTGGTAGATTACGAATGTAGTATGAAATCATCCAGCATTCCTAACTCATTATAATAGGATACCTATATGATAACAAAAAATATACCTTGTTTAAGTAGTACTTATTTATAATGAAGTTATTGAATTCGTGATCATGATCAAACACATGCCGCAACCGGCTTCCTTTGATCACAAACGGAAATCACCTAAAGAGTCAACGATACAGTTAGTTAGGTATTTGAGTACCTAGGTACTTATAACTAGGTGAAATGCGATTTTGTTGTAATAAGTAGATACCTACCTAAGTCAAGAATTTCATGCAAACGAATACTGCCAACTATATGACGCTGACTTTACCTACAGTCGCCATCAGATATATCGGAGCTGTGGAGGTGGTTAGATACAAATATCTGAACAACGTCTCTACTATCAAGGCAATAAAGTGCAAGTTTAGATATTTATGACCACCTCCATAGCTCCGATATACATGATGGCGACTGAAAATGGTACCTACTTACTCTTTTTTGTATTGCAGTGGGTAAGACGACGTGTTACGATAATATATATGGCCACTGCTACTAACAATCATGCTACACCCATAGGTAGTAAGTACCTATCTAATATGCAAACTCAAATTCTCTCTATCGGGTCAAATACTTAGCTGTATTATTCTGTTAGCAAGTTCAGAGTATTTCAACAGTTTAAATAGTACGTAATCAAGTGTTATGTCTGACAAACGTCTCCGTTGTAAATAATGAGTTAATGTCCTGAATGTCCTGTATGATTAGGAATACCTAATCATACTCGTAATTGATAAGGTATCATTTTTCAAATACTTTGTACGGCGGTAAAGGAATGGACAGTGTTTATTTATAGGTATAGGTAACCTCTACGTAAAATGTATGTAGCACAAATGAAACATTTTCTGTCACCCAACGGGTTCGCCAAACCAATCGGACTCTCGATCCATCATGCTGCTGCTAGCCTGTGGCGCTACTGGAAAAAACGGTATTCCTAAATTTCGGACGATTGTCTCTGTCACTCCAGGACGCTTTAAATGCAGTAAAAGAGAAAAACGCTTGAAATATACGAACTTCGACGTTCGCGGTACCAGCAGGCCTGTGCCCTACCGCCTGCCGGTACATGCGGGATACTGTCGTAGTCAGACTCCAATACCCGCCGGTACTCCATCACCGACCTGCTATGCTTCTAACTAACCTGTGCCCCAGCTCCTGCACTAGGTCGTGCACACTCCGCTCGTTTTCCGAGCGCGAGTCGACTACCGGTACATGCAGGATACTTTCGCAGTCACACTCCATAATCCGCCGATACTTCAGCACTGCCCACGACAGCTCTCTGGCGCCTTTTAACTGCTCACGGTCACGTTCTTTCCATTGCTTTTCTAAAATCCTAAAAAACATGCACTATAATAAGCATCTAGAGATTCTAGAGAGTGGCAAGACTTGGTTTGTTGTTCACGGTAGACGTGTTACCAGCGGCGGCGCACAAGACGATTCCTTAAGTAACTTTTCCGCAGTTCAACTGGTAAAGCCATATTGGCTCCGTCTAGCCTAAGAAAACACTGACACACTGTCACTGATTAGGTAGGTACCTACCGAAGCGTAATCTTAGGTATATTCCATTTGACTATAGTATTCCTACTCACAAGTGTGAGTACCTACGAATGTAAAAAGGTTCAACCGCTTAAAATGATTTGGCTTATAATAGTATTAAGCGACTTGCCTGGCTCGGCACTTACCCTATGCCTCGACCATAAATGTAGGTAAGTTGGTAAGAGTAGGTAGGTAGGTACTAAACCTCAATATGAATGCTCTCGGTAGTCTCGGCGTGGTTCCCTCAAATGACGTAGGTTTGGGCTGGAAGCGTTTGTACGGCCTCATCCAGTGGTAGAATCCTTTTCCGCAGTCTTTCTTCAGATCTTTGTATGTCAACGAGCTGGTTTTGCTGGATAATTGAGAGTTCATGACCCATTTCTACATTGGTAATGAAAAAAAAAAACAATATTAAGTACCATTACGGAAATTGTATGATGAAAATTGTAATATGGAAATTCATGATAGTAGATTGCGGACGGAATATCAGCCCATTTAAATGCCCATCAAAATCACCAGATTAATTATACTAATAGGTACTCGTACAAGGTAGGTACCTAATCCTTGGATTTGTAATGAAATTAAACATATTAAATATTTTTTCACTTACTTATAGAATCAAGAGCTCTTTCCATTCTAATGGACCAACATATTGGCCCAGAAAATGCTGTTTGGAAATTTCCTCTTTTGTTACCGCCATACAAAATATATGCAAGATGGTAACAAAATAGGAAAAAAATCTTTGCGACACTATTTTTTCTGATTGTATTACAAAGAGCTCGTGATTCTTAGTAGAAGAAATATAAAATTTACGTAAAATAACATAACATGGAGAAGTGGCATTTTGTTAGAGAAATGCTCAGATAACAACATAAACTACCTACTTATAGTTACTTATCCTTATTAGGTAGATACTTTAGAAATTTGAATCCCTACATACATATATCTGTATTATAGGCGCTCTTTATGAACTATAGATGATGTGGTGCCTCAGGTATATTTCTGATTTGTACCCATTAAACTATAACTATAAAGGTAGGTAGGTAATTAATAAGGTTAGGTCATCGATGTATGAAATATAAAAAGCCGAAGATAGAAATGCCCGTGCTATCTTTACAGCGTGTAATTATGTTACACATCCATGATTCAAGCCAAATCCATCAAGACCTCAGACTCAGTGAGTAACACCGGAGACAGCATTGTCAGGAGGCTGCGACGATCCCCGAATGTATCGTATTCGTTAATCGAACACCAAGGCTGATAACGACATGCTTTCATATCTTCCTCAATCTGGAGTCGGTGCACCAGCTCTGAGCAAGTCAAGTCACTGGAAAAGAACGCAATAATTAGGACAACCTAATGCTTGAAAAGAAATCATTAGATACTTGTGGATTGAACATTTTCAATAAGCACCATACCTAAATATTTAATGATAATAAATAGACCAATATATATTACGGAACATACCAACACAAATTGACTCAGCCCCACGGTATTTAGCCCAACTAAGAAGGCTCAAGTTGTGGCTACTTAGCCAACGATATATAGGTATAATATACAAATACTTAAATACATACAAAACAACCATGACGTAGGAACAAATACTTGTGCTCATTACACAAATAAATGCCCTTACTAATACAGGAACACTAGCATCATAGACAAAGGGTCACAATAAAATCTACCTATTATTGTGATCAATTATCGATTCGTTGTGTTATAATGACCAAAAATTTATAGCAACTATATACTTGAGCGTATTTTATGATGAAAATCTCAAAAAAAAGTTACGCACTTTATCGCATTGACGATAGTCGTTTTTCAAATATTTGCACCAACCTCCACAGCTCCGATATATCTGATGGCGACTGTACAATAGCTAACTATATATGTATAGGTATGTTCGTGGGTCCATTAGAAACATGTGAATCCGATCGTATCGGTAGGATTAGCGATAATATAGCTTTATAAAAACATACATTTTTACAGTAAAGATTCACTTACCGTCGAAGAATAAAAAATCTCATTTCTTTTGCGCTAAACTTCTGCCTGCACCTTCCATGCACTACTGTATCATCCGATTTGAGTTCAATATCTTCAAGTTGTACAGCAGATACTGGAGTAAGACCGTCGGTGTCTACGGATGTGTAAAGTTTTTTGTCATCCAACAAAATAGCGCCTTCTTCGTTAACCACAATATTTTTACCAAAGGAATCTTCCAATTGTAACCAATATTGCTGGGATTTACCCAAAGAGGGAGTTTCATCGTTACATATTTTAATTTTACACGATGTCGTTGAATTACAATCAGCACATCCTGAATAGTCTATTTTTAAATCTTGTCCGTCAAAAGTCGCTGTTGTGGCTGGGTCTAGGTTGATTGTATAGTGGTTATCGTTATTCAAAGATACACTACTATTATTAGGCGATTTTACAGTGACATTCCCCTCTGCTTTATTAACAGTGATAGACGTATAATTTTCGTGTTCAATTGTGTAGCTGATTCGGACAGAGATGTAACCATCCGTTCTTATAGGTGGTCTAAGCTCTTCTTCTACAGTTTTCTTAGACGTGGTGCTAAGAGAACTGTGTAGCCTGGATAATCTGGATATACGGCTGTAATTACTTTTTTGTGACATTGAACCTTTTGACTTTATTGACAAATTAGTCGAACAAAGTAATTCAAAGTAATAGGCTTCGTCTTCAGTCCATTCCGGATAGATCTCTTGGTCTTCCACAACTAATGTCGTTATAATTCTGGTACCATTAGGAAATGTTACTACATGAACTCCGTCTTTGTTTAGTAAAATTTGCGTACCATCCATTCTGCGAGAATACACCTCGCCTAAGCAATAATCAGTGGCAGTTCGTATGAGTAACTTTTCTATATCATATGAACGATCTTCTACCCATTGTTGTCGAAGGCCACTAGTTTCAATAATTTCATATTCATCAATATATAATTCGTATTCCAGTCCCGGCACAGTGACATCTTTTGTTACATTGTCCTGTTCAAATGTTGTATTTTTTGGTGATTTCGAAGGTAATTTTGATATTTTTTCTACCCGTTGCGTTTTCGGAGACCCTTTTCTAGGTTTATCTGTTGCGGGAGAGTCTTCAGTATTTGTGTCATTAATTATCCTTTTTCCATATTTTGTAATTTTTATGTATGTGCCATCAGAACGGAGTACCTCTATCAAACCCGAATTTTTGAAAATTATTACTTCACCATTTAAGCTTACACATCTCATTTCCTCATCGAGTTGCGGTCCCGGTACTAAATAATATTGCTTTATGTGAGACAGAGCCGAGGAATTACGTTCATGAACCGTTTCGGTGATAAGTCCACTAGGCCAAGTAACACAAAGAGAATGAAATGTTTTTGATTCAACTGTTGCAGCCGTTTCAGTTTCAGAAGGCATCCATGGAACAGTGTCTTTTGCTTTCAGTTCGCTTTTATCAAACAATGACGATCTTGTAGTTCTTGGGATCGGTTGTTGATACAGTTCCTTTTTAAAATTAAACGCTACTTGATCTTTACTAGTTATCCTAAAAGATTCACATGCATCCGTTGCCTCTCTGGTAACGGATTCTCCTAAAGACCTGTGCACCCAAAATTCGTTAAAAGTATTACCTGGCACTACGCTAATAATAATATTTTCTAAATTCATTGGTATAATATAACTATACCGACTAGATACGCGCGTTCCATCTTTTGAATAAAAGGTATTATCTTTTCCAAATACTTCGACTCTCCTGTCACTCAGATCATAACAATGAAATGGCTTAGTAAGATTATCAACATCACTATCCAAATCATCAAGCGACGTTACTGGGGATGGAACTGACGTTGTTTTTGTTTTTTTTCTACTCTTTGTATCTCCGATTCTTGAGGTTGGCGTTGTAGACATGCCATCGCCAATCTTTTCATACGACGATGAAGTTTTTGTACTTTGTTCTTCTGTTGCCTCATCTTCTAGAATTTCTTGGAATTTTAGAGAACCTTCAATTAGCATTTCCACATGTACTTCTTGATTCTCTATACAGGACTGCAAAGCTAGAGGATCCACCGCTGCACATTGAGATTGAGAATCACGAGCAAGTTTTTGCTCGTAAATTGTTTCTTCATTTTGAATCCACTCATAGTTTTCTTCCAAGACAAAATCAAAAAAATCTTGTAAACATACAGGTGTTGGTATGTGACTTCGCCATTCTTCTCGAGCTATGCCGTTGTGATCATGACTGTTGAAAAACATTAAATTGAAGGTATCAGTTACTTCACAATATTTATAATCTAAGCAATTAAAATTACTAAAAGCTTCACGTAAAACTTGGAATGCTTGTATTTCGGAAAAATCTTCAAATATTTCATATTCATCAATAACGTGATCGTTTGGTGCATTGTTTGCTATTTCAGATGGTGACACTAATTCACTTATATCTGGGCAATCGAAGAGTAACCTTAGTTTGCACTCTTCTGTATCAGTCATACTTGTTGTAATTGAACTATTCTCGACTTTAGTAATAGATGGAAACGAAGGAGTCATGTCACTCGAAACCAACAAAGGTGTTATTTTAGGTAATGGCTCTGCAAGTGCGCTCCGTCTCAAATAGAGTTTTTTAAAGTCTGATATTGTTCTCAATGCTAGATGGTTCTTTTTGAGCGAACTCCTATTATTGTATAATTTCTTACATGCCAGAATATGAAGATATCTGTTAAGCTCGGTAGTCTCTACGTCAGAACGATCAAAACATGATAAGAGGACATTGACGTGGAAGTTTATTCTGGCTTCTAATTCGTCTTCTGGTCGTTCTTGTAAATGCCACAGTCGATTTATAGGCATATCAAATAGCATAGAGAAAACTATACTATCTAAATTAATATTAGTGAGGTGAAAAGTCTGACATTTACAATAATCTCCGAAGTTAATCACAATAGGGTCTTTATGATTTTCAGACTCTTCCCCGTACGTTAAACGATAAGATTTTTTATTCAAATTTGTAGCATTCAGTGCACTAAACACTTCATTTATTAGCGTTTCTGCTTTTTTTATTTTAATATCTTCACTCGTAATTTGTTGCTTATTGAAAGTAACTTCGTCAGAAATAGGAGACTTATCAGTATCATCAGTCAAATTATTTTTTTTACAGACAGCTTCAAGGATACTGTCCAACACGGAGTATGTAGTACAACATTCAAGAGGCAAACTGTCGATTAGAGCTTGATAGTAATTTTCATAAGTAGTGTCTTTAGGTTCTTCTGGAATGTTAATAATCTCCATGTTGCTTAAATAATGATTACGCTGTCGAGTTAAATCTTGTATATCGTACATAAGGAAACACAATTCATCATAAATTTTATCGGCATTTCCACTTAAATCATCTGCACTCCAATAAGGTGGTGAAAAAACTACAAAAGCTGTGTTATTATATTCATTCGCAGTGTCCTTGTTAATACGTATTTGTTGTAAATCTTCCCAGAATCTTAGTGACTGCTCAATTAAAACATCTGTCTGACTTTGCCCTCTCTTTGTAGGCCGTGTTAAACTCGTCGGGACTGGCCGAGAAGTAAGATCTATTCTAATTTGAATTATAGCAGTTAAGGGCACATTTATTTTAATGAGGCATTCCGCCAAATGCGGTTCCATGAAGCCGGATACAGCGACGTATAGGTTGGGTCCGTCTATAGGATAGTCATCCACGTACACTTTGTCCCTCCATTCTTCTCCCCTTACTCGTAATAATGTATTATACTTTTTGCCTTCCTCCGGTTCGTCAACAGCCACTGGTTGGACTTCAGCCTTTTTACCTTTTCCTTGTGACTGGGACGGAGATGTGACAGGCTCAGACGCAGGCACGCAAACCGTACCCCTTACCTCAGATTTGTCGATCATGGTTGCAGATTCCCTGCGCATACCATCACGCACATGCAGTTGTTGTTTTTGGATAAACAGGTATTCTTCCTTCATCTTTAGTATGAGGTGTTTCACGACTAAGGCCTGTATGTCTGGAGGGATATCTTTTTTGTCCTTTAAGTAGGCCTGGCCTACTTCAAATACGCGGAGCCTTTCGTCTTTGACCTTTTTTTCCCCGCCAAGTTGATTAATCATAAACATTGTTTCCGATTTGCAAATATTCTTTATAACAAATCTCTTTTCCTCAGCCGCAAACACCTCGAATTTATTCAAATAAATACGATCCTGGTCGCTGCCAGCTACTTCCATCATGACTACTTGTACAGACCAAGAGTCATCGTTAAGGGGAGTATTCTCGATATATGTTCGCCAATAATTATCACCTTTTACAGGGTCAACTTTTTTTGGACCCATTTTGCAGTATCTGGTTTTTTCACAATAATACCGACCACAATAAAATTGTTACAATACCAACATGACATCTATAAAATTACCATTTTCGATCATCACATGATGACATATTTTCAAAATATCAACCATCAAACCATCATTCACCCTTTGTCATTCACACTTACAAACTTTTTATTTTAGTAAAGAGGGCCTACACTACGTATTATTAATAGGTATATGATTTATATGAAAAATGTATTTAAATATTATATTTGTTGCTCGTGGTAATTATTTTAATAAAAATCCTAATCACTGTATTGTACAGAGCGTTTCGCACGTTTCAAACAGCGCACAGAGGTTCCTACCGCGAGATCCTCTTTAGTTACACCTTGCTTAGAATAAGAGACATGCCCGAAATTTTTGAAGTTCAATTTTCGCGGTAATTCAAATGGGCCTTTTGATAAATAATAGTCAGCAATAATCACAATGTGGGATATGGCAAGCACGAAGGATAGCACCTTTTCTGTCATCCCTTTTTTTAAAGTTTAATAAGACCGTCCCTGTTTGATCTCTGTAGGTGTGTGTGGTATTAGCATGGCACGTCTAATATTTAATAACGTTAATAACTATGTATCTACACACCATACGTACAGAGTGCGTTGGATGGTACAGACTGAGACTAATACTGGGAGCTCCAAACTTAGTGAATATTATATTCTATGTCTCGAAAGGTCTTTGGACCCGGGTATGTCCTTAAACTACGTCCAACAATGTGAGGTAGGACCATAACACTTGAATCAAGGGCAGCCCAACTGGGGAAGATCCTTACAGAAGACCACAGCCATAATAGCACTGCTACTTTAGGTATGTAGTGTTGTGTTCCTGATGGTAAGTAAGGTTCCCAGAGCTCCAACCCCCTTAAAGGCCGGCAACGCGCTTGTGACTCCCCTAGTGATGCCCATGGGCGACGGTAATTGCTTAGCACCAGGCAATCCGTCTGCTCATTTGCCGCCTATGTCATAAAAAAAAGCTATAACATGTAGATCTATACTCAATCTTGCTCAAACGAACTATAACCCAGTCATGAAAAGGAAAATTAAACTCCAAGAACTTCAAAAACAATAAGACATGTTTGGGTTTAGAATAGATAGAAATTGTGCTATTTACGCTACGCTTTAATGACTGCTGAAGTGTCCAAGAAACCCGTCACCTATCTACATGAGTGCGAAAAGGATAGATGACAAATTCAAAACGTTTCAACTTAAGAACTTTTCTAAAATCCCACCACCCCACGCCCTATGCTCTCCGAAACAAATCGTGCGAGTGACTACATAAATGTAAGATAAACTGTCTGAAAAAAAAAAACTCATAAGCGTTTTATATCTTTGCTTATGAAAAAAAAGCGGTGTCATAAGAGCCTATGCTACAAGGAAGTGAGTTGAAATACAATTAAAAATGAAACAATCTCTGTTAATAAGTACCTAATATTTTAATTTCTATAATTCATCTAATAAACCCAATGTGAAAAATATAACTTTTTCTATATTCCGTTTCCAGATATCGAGTCTTGCCATTGACTGGAGTTTGCAAACGTGCATTCTGTATCATACATCAGGTAGATGTTTCTCAATAAAATCTCTTATGAGATTAAGCCCCCGCTTGTTTATTTGATGTCCCAGCCTCTCCAGAACATGAAACTGGATGGGAGCTCCCAGTGTCTTCAATTCGTTGAACGTAGTTTGCCCCCACTCCAGTGGCACCACGTCATCTTTGTCACCATGGCATTGAAGCAGAGGTGGTACTGTAATTAATAAAAAATATTTATTTTTAGTTCCCACAACTATTAAGTCTCACTGCTGGGTAAAAGCCCCGCAATTTTTTATGATTCATGATCCCAACCGAGGTTGTGCCAATAACAATTTATGCTAACAATGTTTAAAAAAAAACGCAATTAATGAAAGTCATAGTCATAAAACGTAATTGTCTACTATAAAGTTACCGTGGTTTTCTCAGAACTAGGGCAGACCTTGGCTTATCGGTGATGACTGGTAATTCGGCGTTACTGCATTATTATTTTTTACAGATCTCTCTATAAAATCGATTTGTTGCTTGCAATTGGTTAGGCAACAATTTATTGCCTGCAGTTCACTTTTGTGACCTCAGTGTAAGATATTCTCACCAATTCTACTACAATAGGTCAATTACTATTGCCTTCCTTACAATAAAAAATAAGCGGTCATAATTTCGTAAGGTGTAATCGGATAAAAAATTGCGGATAATTCTGAAAAATGGTCAAAACATCAACTGTACATGGACTCTTATATTTTCGTAAATATCCGCCCCATTTATCCATTAGATGAATACACCATATTTGATAAGGGTGATACATGACCCAATAACTGGCGGTCACTTTTTGGACTCGAACTATTGGGTCCGGACGTACTCGCACTCGTACAGTCAGCAGCAAAAGTAGCTAAGCGTTTGAAGTGTTCAAAATGACCTACGCACGCTCAATTTGAACAAACGCTTGGCAACTTCTGCTGCTGACTGTACCAATAACCTTGATCACTCACATGTAGAGTTGGATGCATTTTTTAGATCTTGGTAGACAACTGAACCATTGTTGAGGAAAGAGCTAAACACAAAGGCTCCTGCAATATTCCTGCTCCACCTATAGGCAGTATGAAATGATAGTGAGCCACCCATGGAAAATCCACCTGCAACACAACAAATACCAGTCACATTTCAATAAAATTAAATTATTATAGATATACAAGCTAAACCTATCAACTGTATAGGAGCAGGTAACTCACGTTTTATAAATTGAATATTGCTCAACATGTTACGCTCAAGATCAAGATAAAAGAAGATCAAGAGCCATTCACATTACCAGATCAATGAAGATTGCGTGTTACAGCTTTCTGTAACCACAAGCAATATTCAATATTATTTACGAAATGTGAATTACTCGCTTCTAAACACTTGAATTTTACAATAGTTTTAAAATAGCAAAACCTATATTTTTTTTAATTTATACCCCAAGATACATACCTTATCCTCTTGTATCCTTAAATACGGTTCCACAAAAAATATTACAGTGAACTGAATTATTAATTAAAATTAAAGTGAAGTAGATTACAATAATATGTATAATCTGGCAAGCCAAAATCTAAAGTATAGAGTCTACAGTTACTCTTCTCCTTTTTAGGGATGTATAGTCAACCAATTTGATTTTTAAGTTGCCACTTGGAACTTTGTCACAGTGACGTTATTAAGAGATCTTTTGCGTCTTTCATATAGAATATAGATTTTCACTGTGACAATGTATGAAGTGGACCATAAATCAAATTGGTTAACTGTACCATCATCAGCAAGCTGCTGCAAAAAATGTCCAAATGTCGTAATATCTGCTTGGAGTGAGATTGTCCCTGGCTAAACTATATTAATATAAATGAAAAAACAAATAACATACCAATTATTATTCTGTTGTTAGGTATACCCAATTTATTTTCACTTTGAATGAGATTCTTAACTTCTACTTCTATTTTAGATATTGAATCCAATTTTTCAGGCGCATTGATTGATATATTAGCACGGTCAAACCAAACATTACTCATTGCACCTCCATTTGGGGTGTATGGTTGTAGGGGAGCAGTGGGGAACATAACCTTTATATGTGGAAATGTAAAATTTCTTGCTATTATATTCACCCATTCCTTCATGTTTCCACCTGAGTCCCCTGCAAAATAAACCTTTTTCATTATGTTTGGTTAGTTTATCAGGTAAGATAGAATAAAGTCATGAAATAACATTCTTACCCGATCCATGAAAAAAAATTACTGTTGCAGTGTGTTTTGGGCCTGTGGGTTTAGTCAAGTGTAATGAACCAAGTCTTGACATTTTTTAAACTTTTGTTAAACGAATAAAAATACGATATTCTGTTAATCGTCGGATGTTTCACATTTATTGCTAATATTGTTATTGTTTAGTTTTAGATGTTTACGGAATTTATAACCTCTAAAAGTTAATTGACACTTGACAGTTGACAGAACAGCGGGACTACTGTGAAAAAAGATATTCGTAAATTTCGGATAATTGTCTCTGTCAGTCTACTGACACCATAATTGGAGTAAAAGAGAAATATGCTCGAAATATACGATCTTCGATGTTACCGGGCCAGAAGTTAATTAACTTGACACGACACTTATGCACTTGACAGCATAGCAGGGGCGCTACCGCCTAAAACGATATTCGTAAATTTCGGACGATTATCTCTGTCACTCTCGTAACGTCTTAATTGGAGTAAAAGAGACAAAGCGCCTCAGCAAGAGTCACAGGGATTGTTACATAGACATACCATTTCATTTCAGTGAATGAATGCATGCATTACATGCATCCCACCTGCACGATGCATTCCACTCGTATCGTAACGTTAATTGGTACACACCTGGCGGTTGTGGAAGCTTTTGCATACGTGGATACGTGATGCTATATGTTAAATAAAATAACTCAGCGGAAACGAGTTAGATAAGAGTCTTACCGAGTCTTTGGAACGGCAATCATGTCGGCAATTTTGTGTTTACGGTAAATAGCGAAAACCAAAATAATACAACCACGAGACAAGTAAAACTACAGGAAGAATTTTTTTAGCTATTTATACAGATATAGGCATTTGATGTTTATATAAAAAGAAATTTAATATTTTTTTCTTGTCCTTTTCGGTTTTGATTGTGTTAGTAATTTTTTTTTCTTGAAGCGGTGCCGAAGATACTTTATTGATGGATTCTTCACACAACGCAATACACTTATTCATAAGCAATGTTTCTTTTTCTTGTACAGTTAATATTTTCCGTTCGGGGACAACATTACAATATAATTTACACCGTTCTTTGATATTATCTTGTAATTTTTTATTGTAAGTATCTAAAATCGTTTCAATACCACCCCTGACAGTATATTCGTTAGGAGCTGGAGTTTCAAACGAAGGTGAGCGGAATCGTCGATCTCGATACAAGGGGCCGCGATTTACTGCTGGGTAACAATACGGTTTATTTGCATTGTAGTAGCCAGGTCCAGGCGTGACTAATTTACCAAATACAGCAATCCAATTGTACCAAGGTGTAAATCGACCATTTGATGAACTAAATGGTGCAAGATATTGCAAATGCAACGGTCTTCTTGATTTTTTTTGCACCGGAAGAAAATCTGCAGGGCTCGGCTGATTCAAACTTTTGAGAAGTGGTTTCATGCGCACAGTTTTTGATTTAAACTCCCACGTGTGTTGGGGGCAAGGATCTATATTATGCTGGTTTTCGATTTCTAGTTGATCATTTACATCACTTACTGAGATTTCATCATTCTCTTCGTTTTCGTCTAATGGCAATAGCATAGTCTTAAATCTTTCAGTTGTTGATTTAAAGGGAGCTTTTGAACATATTTGGATCTGGCATGGTTGATAAGTCGCACAATAACTAGCTGGACTAGGACCCTCTTCTTTGCGTGGCTTAAATCTTTGAGCCTTTACTCCAAAACAAGCCGGCTCTGGCAAAACTGCGTGACAAGTACTATCTAGCTTTTCTGGTAGGTCAAAATCCCTTTTAAGGTTATGATCAGCTGGACCTGGACAAACTGAATATTTTAATGAGGTGAACCTTTTAGCCTTAGGTCCAAGTTCTTGTAAATTTGTACCTCTCGGTGACATGGGGGAATACGATGCCGGCCCTGGTGCATTTTCTAAAATATTTCTCCTTTGCACCATCTCTATAAATCTGTACTGTTTTGCTTCTTTGCGCTTCTGGGCTCTGCATTTCTCAGCTTTTTGTTCTATTTCATTTGGCCGTTTTTCTATTGAATAATGCGCTGGTCCAGGGCTCTGCTCTAATGGCTTTAAAGCTCTAGTACCAGACCGCTTACTCCATTTACAACCTTGATAAAACATTGTAGCTTCAATGACTCTTGTATCATAAAATGGGGGACATTTATCTAAAACTTTGTCCTTTAATCTTTTGTGACTGTCACCATTAATTCGGGGTGTTAGTCCGTTTATAATATGCTTAGGCACTTTACCTTGACAAACGATTTCAGGTTTTGGTTTATTTTCTTCTTCAATGGGGCATTGACAAGATGTTGGAAATCCGCACTTGCAAAGAATTTCTTCAAGATCTTCTTTACTTAAAGCTTCATAAGGAAAACGTGGAATTTTTGACATCATTGAAGTGCAATTTGGAATGTTAGAAGGAATAGAAGTGTTATATATAGCGTGTGTCCATATTGGTCTAGAACACGAGGTCTTACGTGGAGTTTTAGAAAGAAACGGAGCAAAGGCTGGCTTCGCTTTATAGCTCTCTTCATATTGGTAAGCACCAGGATCATGAAATCTGTAGTATTTGGGATCTCGGGAGAATCTATCGCATAAACTATATGCTGCCATTACTTTTAAATTTCCTTAAATTTAAACCAGGACCAATAATAATGTAGGTGTAGATAACTATTAAAAAAGTAAACTGTTTCTACAAACGTGTGATAAAAAATGTTATGATTATGAAACATAGATGAATGAGATTTACGTTAACATGATAATTGTCTATGTTTGATTTAATAAAATGACATTAAAGTCGTATAGATTTGACTATGATTTAACTATTTTTAACAAATATCTTACCCTTATATGTATGAGTGACCAAATAATATAATAAAGTGTTAAAAGAATACAATAAAAATATAGAAGAATATATTATTTACTCGCTAAGGACGTGTAATTATATTATTTGAGGACTAAAGAATGAAATACTCACTAAGGAGTTTTAGTCAAGAATTTTTACATCGGGTCACGGGCAGTGGCTTAGCCCAACTAGGAGATCCTGTATCTCCTTTACTACTTTAGATATGTGTTATATACTTGGAGATATATTTGTATCTCAGTATGCTGATGATTTTGTTCTTTATGCCAGTTGTAAAAGTCTAACGGATACGGTTACCTATCATTATAACTATTCAAGATTCTCTAAATGTTCGAAATTCTATAGTGTACAAGAAATCGGTTTAAATTTAAAGGTATCACATAAAAAAATAAAAGTGTTTGTGCAAATACACACAGGTCATCCTAGACATGTTAATAAACATGTTAGTAAATTTACATATAGAACACAATACAATGGAATACAACAAGTAGATAGTGTTAAATATTTAGGTATGTGGTTAGACCCTTTTAGACCGAAGTCTAACTTGGGGGCGACATATTAATTGCGCAAAAACATTTAAGTATCTTACTGTGTTATAAGTATTAGCTGGAACTAAGTGGGCGTCCATCAGACTCATTTAAGGCCTCTATTTATACATTTCTATCATCCGCAGTTCCGCAGTACTAGTTAGACTATGTTTGTATTTTATAATTATGATGTTAGTGTAAACTGTCATCTATTCAAGCTGGATAAAGTGCAAACCAAGCTATGTGCACTCCAATCCACGTCATGGAGAGCGAATTATTTATCCAACTACTTTTTATTCAAAGAAAGTACCTAGCTGCAAAATTTTATTTACGAACAAAATCTATTAAGCATAATCTTACAATATATATGTTATAGGTCAATTAAATAGCTCATTCCAAAATTCATACTAGTGAAGAAAGAAAAATCCCTTACTGACTGAAATTTGTAGAGAATATTGTATCTATCCAATGTAATCACATAAAATAATGCCTATGTTCTCATTGAAAACTTGGATTAGCAGTTATGATTTGTCAAATAATATAAGTGTTTTTGTAGAAGGTTTAGAGTCAGCAAAAAAAAGCATGACCCATTAGTATAGTGTATCTTATGAAATTTGCAGAGAATTTTTGGAAAATGAGTAGGTACAGCTCTCATTACATGCTTTTTACAGATGGGTCAAAGGAGAAGGATAATTGTGGGGCAGCTTTTTTTGACCCTCAGTTAGGTATTTGTGGAATATTTACCATCGAAGCAGATATACCTATCTATAATGTGAGCTTATTGCCGTAGAGGAAGCTTTTTCGTATTTGGCTAGCATAGAAGAAACTTTATGTGTAATATTAATAACTCTAAAACATTAGGTAGGTATGGATCAAATTTTCTATTCAATCATTTATCATTCAAAATCATCATTTAAAAGTTCATACAACTAACACTCAAAATTTGTTTGTTGCGCTCTTGTGGAATATGCGGAATAATGTGGAATAATGACTGGAGCGAGAGCGAGAACATCCGCGAGCGCCAGTAAGGGACAAAGATATTTTGGCTTTTGTGGCCCAAAATGAAACAATTCACTATAGTTTTGCTTTACAGGACATTCTTTATAACAAAAATATTAGCCTATTCTGTATTAATTATCGCAACTTTGGTTGTAAACCCAAGAAAACTCCAATTGTATTTGTTTGTTCCCCTCCAACTTTGACAGTTCTGAAGGGACCAGTTTGGAGGGGAACAAAAACATGTGAAACTATGATAAGGACGGACGAAAACGAAAATAGCGCCATCTCTATGGAAAGTTACATAAGACCATCTCTTTCCATTGTGGTATTATTTTTAGCACGGTCCGTCTAGGTTAATGGTATGTCTATGGGAAAATGTAATTAATTTTAAATAATAAGGTATCCAGCCAAGAGCATGCTGGGCCATGCTCAGTGTAGGGTTCCGAAGTATTCAATAAGTAACTCCAAAACGATTCCACCAATCAAGATCATAATAATTTTGCTTGTATTTTCTTTATTAAAGCTAGAGTTTGGCCAGTGAAAAAAAATTGGTTTACTCACTTAAAGCATAGACGATGGAATCATACCGTCTCTTTCTTTCGCTTGCACTACGACCCCAAAAAAAGGGATGAGTATAGTTTATTTTTTCAACTTTAAGAGTAACAATCGAGTAATAATTGGTTAGCCAGACTCTATATGGTATCAATTTTTTCATATTTTTTGCACTTAATGTTCTAAAAGGTTGCGATTAAGAGTGGAACCCCTTTTTTTGTAGTTCGCAATAATCACAATATGAGACTATGGCAAGAACGAACCATACGAACGGATAGCACCTTCTATGTTATACTTATCGAAAGTTTAATAAGACCGTCCCGTTCGATCTTAGTCTTATTATTACTATGGCAAGTCCATGGATATTTGGCTAGTATAGTATGTCTATATTTTGATTGTCATGTCATTGCTTAATCTGTATAAAGAAGTTTAGAAATACGCAGTCTTTTTGTATTGAATTGAAGTTAAATTGATACGGTACGGGCGCATAATAAAGTGGCTTTATAATGATCTAATTGTATTATTAAATCTCGGAATGAGTTGATGTTATAATATTAGGCTTAGGGATTTTATGGGGCTATACATGTAACGATAACTGGAGAAAAGAAATTGTAGCTTTCATTAGCAAAATGTAATCTGGTTATATTTTTGTGAGATTATGGGGGGGAATAAAATGAGACCCTGCTTGTTTTTGGGTTTTGTGCTAGTTACTTTTTGTACCGGTGAAGATACTGTCTATGAAAACACATCTTGTAATGCGACGGGTTCATCTCGCGTCGATTACGAATACAATACACAAGTAGTTGGTAGTGAGCATATTATTACATTTAAAGGATATTTCCCAAGAAGCACCCGGGAGAACTATGTCACAGCCGCTTTACGGAATGCCGGGGTAAGCAACCAGCTTTGCCGTGATCATTAGCACTTGTTAACCTGATATCATAACTTAAGATTATGTTGACTATTCAGTCCTGTTTGTTTTCTTTTTGAAAGGTAGAATACTTTATTTGCAAACCAAATACACAATTATATTAAAACATTGAGTGCCACTGTTTGCTATGCTTGTGGCTGAAACCTCTTGTTCTAGCGGGTTTGTGCCACTCAATGTGTTAATTGACACTGATAGGGTGTATGACATGCTTAAACAACAGTATTAGACATATATAAAATCTACAAATAATTATTCAATACAAGATTTTGATTTGGATTTAATATGGTAAGACATATTATATTCCAACAATTTTTCCTTATGATTGAGATGGGATTCTCGAAAGTAAAAATTTGAAGAATATATGTATTTCCTTTTTATGTTTGACAACACAAGTAACACAAATTTGATACATGATAACAAAGAAAATGAAATAGTTCTTTCAGATAGAACTTTAAATATATGCATATTAATGAAATATACTTGAAATGATAATAAGGCTGTAAATACAAATTTATTTAATTCACAGCAGTTTTGAAATCAAACTTATGGATAAAAGAGCTGGCAGCTTCCTCGCCCAACACCTAAGCATTACATTACAGCAAGGTAATGCTGCCAGCATCCTTGAAACCATGTACGGGGGCCTACATTAAACTTATAGTTTTATTTAGTTTATTTCTAAATTATTTAATTTTTTTTTGTAGTGATAGTTAACTCTAGGTATAGTAGTAAGTAGTTTTATTAGCATTTCTTGTAACTTGTTTCTTGTTATTCAGGTGTCAAACTGGACTATTACTCAAAGAAACAACCCAGCCAAAGAGTACCCCAGCGACTTTGATGTGATATTATTAGAGGAAGGTGACAGAAGGGCCCTGGACGCGCTTCGTGACCACCCAGCGGTGCGGCGAGTCACGGCCCAGAGACAAGTGCAGAGGACCATCAAATATGCCCGAGAGGTATGGCATGACACTTGACTACATATAAATGTTGTTTAGGTTAGCTGAGTCGGATTTAAGCGAGCTGTCAAACGCAGTTAGCATTTATTCAGCCCAGTGCCCTTTCGTCCCCAGTGTTCATTACACAATTATATCGCTAATATACATAATAATGCTTAACCAGTTACAATACCAGGTTTCCCTGTTCTTGCCTTGGTTACATAAATATATAAGTATGCCTGACTGAGTCTAATTTCTTGTGTGTGAATATTCGTGTTTCTCCGTTGTATACCCCGATTGATTGCTCTCTAACAGGACGACTGTGGGCCAGCTGGGTGCCTGTACTCGGGCTGGCGTAGCCACCGAGCGCGTGCGCTACGCTCTCTGCGCCAAACACGAGAGGTGTGTATCATAAATTTTTAAATCCTCGTGCAAAGACTATCTTTTCATATACATTTATAATTATGACACTAATATTTTCAAGACAATTTTAAGGATTTTGAACACTGTAGAACTGAGCTATACAATAAATTTCATATCATAAGTTTCAGTGAAAATAACACGAACTTGAGAAATAAAATTCCAAAAATGTTTCTTGCACAGCCATAAGGTTCGATTTTATTGGTTACTTACGAATAAAGACAGAAAATTGGGTGTTTTGTTTGCAAACAATTAGACTACAAGATATTTAGTAAAACGTTACATTTCAGAACGGGTATACCTCGAGGAAGCTCCTGAGGACGGTGCCTCGGCAGATAACGTCCGTGCTCAAAGCCGACTTACTTTGGTCTCTTGGTGTTACCGGTATGCTTTTTATTAAAACTTTTTATGTGATGATAACTTGTATGTATTTATTATTGTTTAATATCAAAATGTGTTTAGATATTTGTAAGTTCTCATGTGTAGTAGAATATCTAAGTTTTCTAAACGCTAATCTTTATCAGTTCTGATTCAAACTAAATTTAATAGCTGCCTGAGTGAAGTAAATTTTCGGACCTGGATTTTCCCAATATTCTGAGACAAATGACAAAAGTACCACACAATGTGTTCAGGGGAGGGGATAAAGGTGGCCGTGTTCGACACGGGGCTGGCGCGGCACCACCCGCACTTCGGGCGCGTGCGCGAGCGCACGGACTGGACGGGCGAGAACACGCTGGACGACGCGCTCGGGCACGGCACGTTCGTGGCCGGCGTCATCGCCTCGCGCGCGGACTGCCTGGGCTTCGCGCCCGACGCCGACCTGCATATATTCCGGGTGTTCACCGACAACCAGGTATATATGAACCAGAGCCTCAGCGGTTAAAGGCTTGGGCACATAGGTGGGTTTTGGGAGCATGGCGCAGCGGGGCGCGACGCTGCCGTCCGCATGTGTGCCTTATTTCGTTACATTAGCCACACCGGTGTCACGCTGCGCTACCGCCACGCTCTTTAAACGCGCCTATGTGCCCAAGCCTTAACTCAGACACTATGTAGAAGACTGATGATTTTTTATTACAAATACGATTAATTTTTACCGAGTACTCTTTCCTCCAAACCCTTTATTGTCAATTGTAATATTTCGCCGTCTGCTTGAGTATGATATAAGATAGTGCTAGACCTATTGTAATAGTATACCTTAAATGCCTTGATATAAAAATTTGCCAGCCTATAGGCAACGCAAATATGGTATGTATAAACAATAAATTGTTACCAACAAATAAAAATAATTACACAAATTAACTCAGTTTTCATTTTAATCTGTTTTCATTTGTTGCGCTCACAAATATACAGACCAACAGATTAACATATAAACATTATAATAACTCTTGTCGATAGTCAACTTTTTTTCAAATATCTTCCATGTAGTCTTTCGACCCTCTACAGGTTAAATAAATAAGGTATTATAATAATCATTGTATCCATTGCAGGTATCTTACACTTCGTGGTTCCTGGACGCGTTCAACTACGCGATCATGCGCAAGATCGACGTTCTTAACCTCAGCATCGGCGGCCCCGACTTCATGGACCACCCCTTCGTGGACAAGGTGTGGGAGCTAAGCGCCAACAAGGTAAAGAGAAACTGTTGTTAAATCGTTGTTGTCCACGAATGGTGTCACCAACAGTGCCATGTAAAAACTAGCGAATTATCACCCTTTTAATGTGTTTGGTTATTCTTAGTAAATATTGTGGCAAGCAAGCACTTATCTACTAGGACACAAAATTTACCTTTCTATTCGAAAATATGGGATACTCCTTAATAAAAGGAATAACTAAAAGACTTCTGAATGCGAACAACTCTTAAGGTAAGCTAAGTACTTACAGTATTATGGATTTTTATCTTTGCTACACTAACTATGAAACGGACATAAAGTGGAACAGGTTGAATCAACAAATTACTCAAAGTAATGAATGCCGCGCGAATTATAAGCCCATATTTAATGAATCTAAATATAATTTAGAATGCCCTCTCTTATCTCCGCTAAACTGCTATCTATATATTTTGTGAAATTCATGAAAGAATGCATGCGTCCTGGTCTGCATAATTCTTAGTGTTAGAAGTAACTGCTTTGCGAAGGATTCTGAGTATTCTCATTTTTGTAAAACCTCTAATTTACACGCGTTGTATCCTATTCCCAAAATTAATTGTGTATAAAATCTTTATCAAGTTATGAATGATTTACTAGGTAATATAATTTATTTTTTCGCGACAGGATGATATATCCGTAATATTTAAAGTAAATCTATTACACGTGTGACGTATAAGCGCAATACGAAGGTACGTATTAGTTATTGTGTGTTTCTGAAATCGAAGTATGTAGCTTGTAGGGGTAGCGGCATGATGAGTAAAGACACCGTTGACTGATGGTTTATTCTATAAGCAGATGCATTAAGTAAATCAGTATGCAGCCTAGAAAAGTAACGACAAAGTTGTAGCAGTGTTAGCGAAGAGCTATAAAGATTCTAGTCATAGTCATTCAATCAAATGTGCTTTGCCGCAAACCGCAAATAAAATAGATATTTAAGATAAAACTTAGAGACAAATCAATATATATATTGGTTGCGTGAGCTTATTCGCAATAAATAAAACGGGAGCCGTGCAAAATATAGCCAATTTTATTCAACTGACATTAATGACAACCAAAAAATAGACAAAAATCCTAGAAAAGTAAAATATAACATTAACAAGGTGCACTCTAAAAAAGCCGTCATCAACACTCCCCACCCTAGTGCGCAAACTAGCACTAACTAGCTAAGGGTACAGGAGCCACGCGCGCCGCAGACCGGCGCAGCACGCCTGTAGCGGTGCTGACATCCACTACTCTGATGCGGCCGTCTTTGCCAGGCAGAACACTCTTGATGAGGCCCCGTGGCCATACGTTTCTAGGTGAATCGGGGTCGACAACGAGCACAAGGTCACCGACACGGAGTGGCTTCTGTTCCTGCTGCCACTTCTTTCTCGGTAAAAGTAGCGGGAGGAACTCTTTCATCCAACGTTTCCAGTACATGTCGGCCAAACGCTGCGCTATCCGCCATTGCTTTCTTAAGGCTAGATCAGAATCATCAAACATTCCTTGTATTGGTAACACGGATGATGAGCCTAGAATAAAATGGTTGGGCGTAAGCGCTTCAGAAGAGCCAGGCTCTACAGACACGTGTGTCAAAGGTCGTCCGTTGGCTATAGCTTCCACTTCCGCTAGGAGAGTTATTAAAGTTTCATCCCGTGGCGCTCGTTCTTTTAAAATGACGCGCAGAGATCGCTTTATGGTCCTAATCAAACGCTCCCAGGCCCCACCCCAATGGGGACTGGCGGGCGGGATGAAAGTCCAACGGGCTTGGTTGTTAAGAGCTTCGGCTCTTAGACATTCTTCGTCGAGCTCTTGTATAGCATTCCGAAGTTCCACGTCTGCTCCACGTAGGTTGGTGCCGTTGTCGGAATAAATGTGTAACGGCTACCCACGTCGGGACGCCATTCGGCGGAGAGCCATGATTAAAGAGTCAGTAGTAAGTGCGTGGACGATTTCTATATGAACCGCACGAACAGTTAGACAGGTGAACAAAACGCCGTAACGTTTCTGCCGACTGTGACCTCCATGGGTCCAAATAGGTCGATTCCGCAATAGGTGAAGGGGCGCTGATGATGCGCCATGCGCGCTTGAGGCAGATCTCCCATGCGAGGCACTTGAGGAGTAGCCTTTCTTAACCTGCAGAGCATGCAACGAGACGCAACATATTTGACAGTAGGTCGCAGCTGAATAACCCAATAATCTTGTTTCAAGTCGTTAACTACTGCTTCCTGGTGTCCATGTGCTGCCTTCACGTGATACTGTCCCACCAAAAGTCGGGTAATAGGATGACGTCCGTCAAGAATAATAGGCCTTTTCGTTTCCTGGGGTACGTCACAAACAGCATCTATGCGGCCACTCATGCGTAAAACGTGATTTTCGTCTAAATAAGGCGATAGATTTCGCAGGCGACTATCGCGTGACAATCTTTTATCATTTTTCAATGCTTGGATATCAACATCAAACGAATCTTCTTGAGCTTGCCGCAAGATTAGTCGCTTTGCTTGCTCCATCAGAGCGTAGTCGTCAAGTACGACACGCTTACATTTATTTACATACTTCAGGACAAACATGGTAGATCGCAGGAACCTGAGCCACGAAGAAAAACGTTCAGGGTCAGGAACTGAGAGACGCGTAGACGAAGTTTGTACTACGTTTAAGCAAGCTTCAGTGCAGTATATATTCTCAGCATCCAAGATGTTCGCTGGCCATTGAGCTTCCTGACTGTACAGAAACGCCGGTCCTTTGAACCACTCATTCAAAAAAGACTGATAATTGAACGTCTCTCTTGTAGCAATATCTGCCACGTTAAGTCCTGTGGGTACATATCTCCATTCAGAGGCTTTTGACAGATCATCAATTTCACCTAATCTGTTGGCTTCAAAAGTCTTGTACTGGCGAGTGTTATTGCGTATCCAATGAAGTACCGTACTTGAATCGCACCAAAAGTATCGCCGGGTGACGTGCAAACGATGTGCCCTCGCTATTGAGTCAGCGAGGCGAGCTGCCAGCAATGCAGCTTGAAGTTCCAAACGTGGCACGGTTTGCGGTTTCACCGATGCAACTCGGCTTTTGCTGGCAACAAACGCGACAAATATCTCACCGTTACTCTTCCAGCGCCAATACGCAACCGCTGACATTGCTTTAAGAGATGCGTCACTAAATAAATGTAACTCCAAATCATTGTACCTTTGCTCAGTCACAGAAATATTTGGAACAGAGGCAATCAAGCTATCTAATTCATTAGATTGAACTGCGCAAGACTGGTACCATCTTGGCAACCTAATTTCTCCAACCATCTTCAATAGTTCCAACCAACTACACCACTTTTTATATAAATCGTCGGGAATAATATCGTCCCAATCGATATGCAGACGCCAAGTATCCTGTAGCATAATTTTACCTTGCGTTGTAAAAGGCGTCAAGAATCCAAAAATGTCAAAAATTGACATTATCACACGCAACATGACTCTTTTCGTAGGTCTTTTTTCGCCTGTGATAACGCTGTCGGGAATACGCTTAAATGTGACATCAAAACCTAGTTCATCCTTAGTGGGATACCAGATTAGTCCAAGAGTACGCTCACCGTCCTGTTCATCCAGTCCAAACTTTATAGCTGTGTTACCTAGAATATCCTTAGGTATAGTGTCGAGCACGGTAGCGCTATTACACGTCCAGTTGCGGATCTCAAAACCTCCCGCACTGTGAATATCTCGAATATTCTTAATCATGCTGATGGCGGTGGGTTCATCCGGCAGACTATCAATATAGTCGTCCATGTAGTGCTGGTGGTGTATAGCAGCGACGGCAGCTGGCAGCGTGGACTCGAACCTACTAGCGTTCTTGTTCTTAATATACTGGGCAATAAAAGGCGAACAGTTAGCTCCAAAAATCAGAGATGTCATCGCGTATGTTTTCACTGGTCCTGCGGGTTTACTGCCTCTCCACAGGAATCTGAGAGCGTTCTGATCTACAGAGTTAATTTTAATTCTTAAAAACATATCTTTTATGTCACCTGTCACAGCTACTCTATCTTCTCGAAAACGAACCATAATGCCGAACAAGGAAGCGAGTAAATCCGGACCCGTGAGAAGAAAATCGTTAAGTGACTTGCCTTGACTTTTAGCTGCTGCGTCATAAACTAAGCGCAGCTTCTTTTTATTCGGATTGTCGACTCCAAAATGCGGTAAGTACCACGTGTTAGGCGTGAGTGACGTGTCGGCCATTTCCCGGGCGAAATCATTTTCAAACAAATGGTTGACACGTTCCTCGTACCTAGATCCATAGGCTACATCGGCTAGCATCTTCTTTTCCACACCTTGCAGTCGCTTATATGCGGTAGGATAGCTGTCAGGCAAAGTGACATGCGGATCTTTCCAAGGTAAGCCCACCGTCCACCTGCCGTTAACAAGTACGGCGGACTTCTCTAACATTTCCTTCGCTCTCACATCATCTGCATTCTCTCTAGGCTTACCTGCAACACCCAAGGCGTCGATCGCAAACGAGCGGCGCACCTCATCGTGTAGCTCGCGCAGTGCGAGCGCGGCGTCGTCTTCTTCGGGCACGACGCAGAGGTTGAGTGTGGCGTGCGGCGACCGCGCGGAGCGTGCGGCGCGAGACGCGCGCGTCACCTGTACCGGCCCGTGTACTGACCAACCTAAGGGAGTTCGTGTTGCTGACGGCTCGTTATCCTGACCTATACATATTTCTAAAGGCAACAACAAATTATAATTGTCCTGACCAATTAGTAGCTCTGGTTTACTAATCGTTTTAAAATGCAGTTGAGATTTTAGTTTTTTTAAATGGTCGTACTTATTGCAATCTACTAATTTAACATGTTGTTCAGGTATACCTAAATGTTGAACGCTACGTACATTTATATCATGCGTACTACCACTAACGCTAGAAATACGTAAAGTCAGTGCGGTTGCTTCGTGGACAAGCTCGTCGTCCTTCCAGGCGCCGCACACGCGCAGGGTCTCGCTGCGGCCGCGGAGGCCGGCGCGCGCAGCCAACTCGGCGCTAAGGAGAGACACGGATGAGCCGTCATCCAGGAATGCCGTCGCAGTGAACACGCCGTTCGGTCCGTGAACGTTGACAGGAACTACTTTCAATAGTACATGCTTTTCATTACCAATAGAGCATGTCGCAGCTTCTGTCATAACCGACGATTGTTCAGAACTCGATATTGTAGGCTCCGTGATTGGCTTATTCGACTCCGACGTGGCGCTGATGCCTATATCAGCCGGGCGGGTAGGCGAAGCTTTTCTATCATTGCGGGTGTTATCAAAGTGTAACAGATTGTGGTGTGCTCCGCCGCACCCGAGTTTGTCGCATACAGGAGCGGAACATGTTTCGCGGTCGTGACGTTGCACTAGACATTTAAAACAAAGTCTGTTCTTTTTAACGTGGCGCCATCTATCTTTACGCAAAGCACGTTTGAACTTCTTACAATCCGGTAAGTGATGATATTGTGTACGGCAAAATGGGCATTTATTACCTTTCAGTTCATCGACGCGTTGCTCAGATTGCAGTAGTAGTGCTTGTCCTTTTGGCGAGGCTTTAATAGTGTCGTGATGCTTTTGTTTATTTTGTTCAGGTCGACCTTGCAGATGAACGTTAGCGGTGGTTGAAATCTTGAGAGCTTCCATGTAGAGAAAGTCTGAAATAATATTCAAGCGTGACTTTGCTCCGTCTTTAATTAGTGGATAGCTATAGTCAGACCACTTAGAAACGAGTACTGGAGGTAATTTTGATATAAGCAACGGAACTATACTGAGCCCTTGCACGTACTCTTCGCGACCCACTGTCTTCACAGACTCCACGAAGTTTTGGACTTTGATAGAAAAGTGTACAATATCTTTCTGATACTCTAGGGACATGGGCTGAAGTTTCTTGATGTCATTAATAAGCTTGCTTATAATACACTCGGGGTCGCCGTGGCGAAGTTCAAGTGTCGCCATAATACGGTCAGGCGAGGCGGCACTCATAAGCAGAGCTGACACTGTTTCCTTTGCTTGCCCATGTAGGCACTTACGTAACCTCCATAGGTTTTCTTTCGGAGTAAATTTACAGACGTCAGTTGACTCCTCGAACGCTTGTTTGAATTGCATCCATTCGAGCGGATCGCCGGAATATTTAGGTAGATCCCGCGGCGTACAAATGCGGCTCAAAAGGTTAGTGTGTGACTTATTTTGAGTGGAGGCGATTGTCAAATTGTTTAGTGCTGTTGCGAGTAACTTGACAGTTCCATCAGTGTCGGCAGTGGGAGCTGCCGGCTGTTCGCAGGCGCCCAAACTATATTCTTCCTCGGGGGCGGGCTGCAATTGGTCAAGTTTTCGCGCACTACGGTCCACCCAGTCTTCGACATCTTGACGCGTATTTTTACTCACATGGGAACTATGACGTGTGCTATCACTGGCACTACTCACGTGTGAACTGTATTTTCTCTCTAGGTCGGCTAGGTCAGCCTCGAACTTTAAATCTAATAATTTTTTATCAATCTGTGCCTTCTCTTTCGCACGCTCATATTCTAGCCGTTTTTAAGTGCAGACGATGATCTCGACTTATAAGATACCTTACTGTGCGTTGGCAGCGAATGTGGCGCATCGTTGTTTACCAGCGATGGCGCCGAAGTTTCCATCTGGCTGCTGCCAGCGACGAACGTCGTGTCTGCCGGTCGTTTAGCTAGAGATGAAGGCGAGGATGCAGATACTTTTGCGGTCTTCAGTAGTTTTGCATCGCGCTCTGCGCGAGTCAGACTTCGCGTTTTTACCGGGGTGCGAAACATTTGCAGCTCGGCGCTCTGTGCACGGTTCACAAATAACAACAGGACCGGCTCGAAGACCAATATTGGTTGCGTGAGCTTATTCGCAATAAATAAAACGGGAGCCGTGCAAAATATAGCCAATTTTATTCAACTGACATTAATGACAACCAAAAAATAGACAAAAATCCTAGAAAAGTAAAATATAACATTAACAAGGTGCACTCTAAAAAAGCCGTCATCAACAATATATATTGTATAAAAATGAATCGATTACGCTAATATTTTTTTTATTGCGTTTGTCAAGAGAAAGATCAATTGTAAATTTACACTATTTTAATGTAATCTTACTGCATAAATAAAATAACATTGACAGAATGCGTGCTGCTTGCAATTGCAATTTTCATAGTTAAAACCTTGTCTTATATGTTTGTCGGGTCCGCTAGTGGGAATATAAACTTGTATCTGGGTGGATCAACTATATCTTGTTATTGTGTCGTAATAGCCAAAAGCTATACCTGCTTAGAATAAATAAATTTTAGAAACAGCATATAATTACCAGTAAAACGCATGTTGGATGAACTAAAATTGAATAAAGCCGTGGTTTAAAAAGTAACTCGATATCGTTGATTTAGTTATCGATGTACATATCTCAAAAGCGTTTAGTACCTGACATTATATTATTGGAGTTTTTTGAAACATGTCTCTTATTGCGCTATAAGCACACTTGACTTAATTATCAGTAGTATGATGGCCAACATTTCCAAATTAAATGTTGCCAGGTAATAATGGTGTCGGCGATCGGCAACGACGGGCCGCTGTACGGCACGCTGAACAACCCCGCCGACCAGATGGACGTGATAGGCGTCGGCGGGATCGGCTTCGACGACCGCATCGCCAAGTTCTCCTCGCGCGGCATGACTACTTGGGAACTACCTCATGTAATTATAATCAGAGATCTGACAAATTTGCGCCATTACTCGCAGTAATGTGGACATGATTCCAAAATTAGCACTGGCCAAATTCCGGGTTAACGCGAGTGTAGTAACCGAAAAGGGATTGGGCGTAATAATTGATACACGCAACGGTTGGGAAACGAATGTTATTTCTCGTAAAATGAACGGGCTTATATACATAAATTTTCCTTTGTTCTTGCTAAGAGTGCAAGGTCCAAGGATGAGTGAAATAACTAATTATTTGCTTATGTTTACAATATCGGATTACATGTGGAATATTAATAATTAATTGAAATCTATTCGCGGTGTGTAGCCTGAGTCATGGTATGTGTCACTCCGCTACACGAGAAAGATGCATACTGTTCTAAGGTGCCGGAATGATTAAATTAAATTCTCAATTTCTATTTAAAAAATAATTCCTTGTTTTATATTCCGCCAGGGCTACGGGCGAATGAAACCCGACATCGTAACGTATGGCAGCGGGGTTCGCGGTTCGAGCGTCACTGGCGGGTGTCGTTCTCTCAGCGGTAAGTATCCTCATATCCTGTACCTTGTCTCACATACGTTTCTATTCTTCAGCAGTCAAACAATCAATTTAAAAAGCCTTTGTTTGATATACTCTATGGCATTACTCGATAGAGATGTACTGATCCGACTTACAATAAATTAACTAGTGAGGCTAAAAATCACATGGAAAAATTTATATAATACTCGATCAACTTGAATTAAAAACTTTGGGTGATAGCCTGATAGCCCACCGGGTGTACCCAACGTAATTTGAAGTAGTTTCAAGTTCACTACTTATAGCGACACCCTAACTATAGGCATCCTCGCGTGCTGTCATATAAGCAATATTGCATAGCGTACGCTAGATGCGGTCCTAGCAGTGAAAGTTTTAACTTGCTTGGTATTTGATTTATTATGGAAAGCGCAAATAAGTATTACAAAAATACATGATTCATGCTATCAAAAAAGCTATGGCGATCAGTGAAGAAGTAGTGAATTAAACTTTAGATAATATTACTGGGGGTAATTGATTAAGTTCCCAATATCCGACGAGCAGAAACTGATATTACGAAACGTGACTTTAATAACAAACCTAATACGAACTAGATAGAGTGGGGTCAGATTTATACAGATCGTTGTTAGAATAATTCGAATAATAATTTAATAATTGAAAAGTTTTTTTAAATATTAATAAAAAAAATAACTTTTTCAACTCACTAGCTCGGAAATAACTGTTGCATTTTATTCACAAGATTGCAAAGTAATTTCATACAAATTGTTTATTACTAATCGAGTGTTTTTTTGATGTTAGCTGATCGGATCTTCTTTTATTTAATGTTTTGAATGAATGAAATTATGGATGCCAATGATTTCGATTACATTTTTAAAGTTTTTAAGTCAAAGGTTTCCTCGCGGTAGTGAGGTGAAAAATTGTGTGTTTCACTCGGTAGCAAAGTGCCCTCTCGTGCTTTGAGACCCTTTCAATGCTCAAGACTCCACTCTTCGAACCACTCGCAATGCTCGTTGTTCAATTTTGGAATCTTTCGCTAGCTCGGGTCTCAATATTAGCAGGAGAAGGTAAACACTAACTTTGCTCCCTTGTGTAACGAATAACTATTTTGCACGCAGGCACATCCGTAGCTTCGCCGGTGGTGGCCGGTGCCATAGCGTTGCTGGCGAGCGGCGTGCCCCGCCACAGCCTCACGCCCGCGGCCGTGAAGCAGGCGCTGTGCATCACGGCGCGCCGGCTGCCCGGCGCCAACATGTTCGAGCAGGGCCACGGGAAACTCGACCTTATCAGCGCGTACCAAGTAATACTAAATTAACTAACACGGTTTTATGTATCTATTTTTTGTAATTGTGTACCGCCAAAGGCAGATGCCGTAGCGCCAGCATTTAAAAGGTAAGTGGATTATTTTTTGGTGGTTTTTTAAATGTTGTATATAGTAATTATAGCCAGACTATTTATGATGTTAGTCATTAATTATTACATCGAAGGCAAAAATACTACAAAGCGGGACTGGAGGGAAAATTAAGAAACTTGTCGTGAAGCTGTTTTTGAGTGGTAATTTTTTATTTATTTCATTGCATTAGTTTGAGAGGGGGAGGCCTATGTCTTTCGGCTGACATGATGATGATGATTAGTTTGAGAAAAGCACTATACTTGCCTAGCCGTGAAAGGGTCTTGCCCCTGTTTCCCGGCGGCTGCAGTAATGTACTATTATTTCCAAATATTTCTTCCTGGGTTATGGGTTATCTACATGGTTAAGGGTGACTTTCCACTTATCCAATATCTTGGAGCAAGTTTGTTCACTGTCTGCGTAGCTATTCAATTTCTTTGGCCATCGTCAAATATAGGTGTTTCAAGCAAAGCTGAAGTCATCCAATTTATTTGATCAAATCTGGACTCGTGGAAAACTAATTTAAGGCACTGGTTCCACCACGAGCTAGTAAGCTATGACACTATATATATTGAGCTAATGTAAATAAAAGACACATATATGTCATAACTGGGCGATCGTAGTTCATCGCGGGGCGATGAGCTATAAATATATATCTCTCTCTTTTATTTACACGGGAGCGATCATCTTTGTCCTTTGAAATAGCTGATAGCTTACTAGCTCGCGGAGGGACCAGGGCCTAATAAACGAAAAGTGTCTAGAACAATAACCTAAAATGACTATTTGCACCTTCAGTTCTTGCGCGAGTACGAGCCGCAGGCGAGCCTCAGCCCGCCGTACATCGACCTGACGGAGTGCCAGTACATGTGGCCCTACTGCACGCAGCCGCTATACCACAGCGCGCAGCCCACCATCGCCAACGTGACCGTCATCAACGGGCTCGGGGTGTCCGGCGTCGTGGTACGTTCACTAAACGCACCGCTCAAATACAACTCAAATTAGACCGAATTCAGATAGAACCAAAATAGTGTATATTTTGGTTCTATCTTTTTACACGCTTTTTACAAATACATTTCAGCCGTAAGCAGTCCAATGCTGGACATAAGCCTCCCACAAATATGTACTTGTATCATCTTGGGGGTATAGTTGCCATAGTCGCCACGCTTGCAGTCGCACCACTTCTAGTCAGCCGGCATCACACGGCACGCTTTACGCTTTTTACAAACTCCAGTTTAAACAGGTCTTAACCGCGTAAATAAAATTACTCCCGACATTTCCGGAATGACATTGTCCTTGTTAGCTAACTTCAGAGGTATTTTTTCAAATTCATATGTATTTGCGAATCTATCAGACCAAAGCACATTTAACGTTGTTTGTCTGTCAGTTTTATGACTACAGCTAACAGTCGTCTAGCGTACTCGTATATAGAAAATCGCTGATTCACTTGTATTATTTCTTCTCGTGGTTAACATGTGTGCGACATTTCTGTTAAAGAAAAAAGTGAGTTGGCATCCGCACCTGCCGCACGGGCCGCTGTTGTCGGTGGCAGCCGACAGCAGCGCCATCCTGTGGCCCTGGTCCGGCTGGCTGGCGCTCAGCTTCTCTGTGCTGGAGGAGGGCTCGGCCTTCGACGGCATCGTGGAGGTACGTGGTTCTCTTTTATTTTTTACTCTGTGGAAATGCGGAGACGTTCAACCCGAGTTATGAGTACCTACCAAGATTCGTCCCGTAAAATTGACTTATTCAAATGTAACGATACGTGCACAGGGCCACGTGAACGTGACTATCGAAAGCCACGACGAGACTGGCGAGAGCACCATGAGGAACGCCACGCTGATGTTGCCGATAAGGTACGTGCTACTGTGCTGTGCTGTAATGTGTTACCGCGTGACGGAAAGTATACTAATATCAGTTAAAAATAACTTCCATATATCCTCTAGCCGTCAACAGATCAAAATTTGCTAAGCCAAATGCAACTCTGGTTCGTCCTGAGACCTTCTTATAGGACCTTTGTATATATTCATGCATTAAAGGGTTAAAAGTCAAAACTATAGTGAAGTCGTGTTTTATATGTATGTACGAATTTATTTGCGTAATCCCTATTAAATTTATAAGAACTCCTTAAATAGTAATGGACTTCTATTACTTAAATATGTTCAGGCCCGATAACACACAACTTCGTCTTATTAGGAATTAAAACAAACGACTAATTAAAAGAATCAATCGATACCCCTCTAGTTTGACCTGAGCAACTCACACTTCAAAGGTCGGCAACGTACTTGCGAATCCTCTGGTGTTGTGAGTGTCCATGGGCGGCGGTAGTTGCTTACCATCAGGCAATCTGTCTGCTCGTTTGCCTCCTATATCATAAAAAAAAACACTTGCAGGGCGAGAATAATTCCCGTCCCCGTTCGCTCCCGGCGCCTCCTCTGGGACCAGTTCCACAGCCTGCGCTACCCGGGCGGCTACTTCCCCCGCGACGACCTGCGCGCCAAGCACGACCCGCTGGACTGGCACGCCGACCACCTCCACACCAACTTCCGCGACATGTACCGTCGGCTGCGCGACCACGGCTTCTATCTAGAGGTCATGGGTGAGTTCAACTTGTGCAGATGGTATTACTGTTATGTAGTTGGAAGTAGACACTAGTTGGTTAATATGCCGTAACACAGTCTTAGGAGTTAGAAGATTGACTGACTAAGCAAATACTGCAAATGATGTCTATACAATACATTATAAGCCTTATACCGTGTTTCTAAAACATATATATCATCATCTTCCTTGCGTTATCCCGGCATTTGCCACGGCTCATAGGAGACTGGGCGCCGCTTGGCAACTAAAACATATACAAGTTCTTTTAAAGACTTTCGCCATATTGTGCGAGGAGATTAGACTTATTCAGTGGCTCACCCTGAGCAATATTTACGACTGTCTATGACTGTAGAAGCCTGAAGCTAAACTCAAGACAAATAATTTACATGTTTTATATGATTGTACCTAAGTGCATTTCTGCCGAATATATTGAAGTTTTCTACCGGACAGCAGGCTTATTTATTTAACTATTTCGGGGTTCGTCCGTGTGTGATAGTTGTTCTATTTAATACATAGCTAATGGTCGAATAGCCGCTCTGTTATTGTTTGATATTGTACACAGGAACTCCACTAACTTGCGTGGACACGTCTCTATACGGGGCGCTGTTGCTGGTGGACCCCGAAGACGAATATTTTCCTGAAGAGATGGCTGCTTTAAAGAAAGCGGTCGACGCGGGGCTTTCGCTCGTCGTGTTCGCCGACTGGTACAACGCGTCCTTACTGCGACACGTGAAGTTCTACGACGAGAACACGCGTCAATGGTGAGTGCTCTAAGTCTGCGCCCCTGTCGCCAATAGACGCGTGCTCGGTAGCCTGGGCGTGCATAACGACGCTGTCATTGAAGCGCTCCGGTAGCGTGAGGCGGATCAAAATATGTCAAGCCGGAGGTAGCAGGGCAGTGTGAACACAATTTACAGATATGATCAGTGAAACGGAAGCTAACGAGATGTACAAAAGTGTATATCTCGACATAGGGATCGCAAAATATCGTACTCCTGCTTTTATTGTGAATAAATCTGAAGTCATGACTATAGTTTAAGATACATTAAGACATGAAAGTTAAGTATAAAGTTATTTAATGACGAGCATTAAACTCTTAGAGATTGTCGAGTTGAAAAATGTAGTATTATGTAATGTAGTATTCAGTTGAAACTGGCGTCGTTGAACCGTATAAAAAATAAATAATTTACACATCATTTTAATTTCGTAGGTGGATACCGGAAACCGGGGGTGCTAATGTTCCGGCATTGAATGACTTACTCAGCATGTATCAGGTAGGCTACTGAATCCAGGGATCAGAATCCTGTTATCTTTTCTGCGACCCACATAAATTAAGTATAGATTTCTTGGTAAGTATTTCAGAAAATTACCTGCTATTATTATTTTTAAATGTAGAAACGATTAAGATTCGCAAATTTTATTGGTTTGTAATTGTAATGTTACTTTAATTTAAGCGCGGGTTCTACTCAAAATTAGGACCCAAGTTCCCAACCTATAATCTAGAAACTGTATAAAAGCCAACATTTTGATTAGGAATATCACAAATGATTTGTTCAGGTGGCACTAGGAGACCGCGTGTTCGAGGGCTCGTTCAAGCTGGGCGGACACCCCATGTACTACGCGAGCGGCACGCACATACACAGCTTCCCGGAGCACGGCGTGCTCATCACGGCGGCGCTCTCTGACCAGGGCCAGCAGGTGAGAGTTTACACTTGATCTAATAACAATAATAAATGTTTATTTCGTACCGTATCCATATATACATAACGTTAGCAGTCTATCTAATATCTGCCACCCTCTGGAACGCCCGTTACGTACAGTCAACCAATTTGATTT
Organism: Grapholita molesta; assembly: GCA_022674325.2. Taxonomy (NCBI): domain Eukaryota; kingdom Metazoa; phylum Arthropoda; class Insecta; order Lepidoptera; family Tortricidae; genus Grapholita; species Grapholita molesta. Next base: position 24,004,709 of record CP053120.2, on the reverse strand, counting down.
ATGGGCCACTTCGCTCCTTGTCACAGTGAAAATCTATATGAAAGACGCAAAACATATCCTTATTAACTTCACTGCGACAAGGTTCGAAATGGCCTAGAAATCAAATTGGTTGACTGTACATATGCGTTCACATCCATTGACTCAGAATGTACTCATCAGACCAACCCGTACTCACCAGAAAGTTCGTTCAGCCATTTGACCCGTGTGAACTGTAATTGTTTCATTTACCAACTCGATAGTGAAGAGTCAATAAATCGTCCATAAAACCCATTTGAAAAGTGTTTTTTTTTATGCATTTGTTTTATGACCACTATGCAGGAGACATGATTTAAAATATTGACCTAGAATTTTTATCTTGACTAAAGGCTTACCTCACACTACCAGCTAAATTTAATACGTATGTCTGTACTCGGTTTATAAGTTGTAAATATAAGTATAATTAGGAGTGTTAACCTACTATCTTTAAATAATAAATACATCTATCGTGCATTTTTTGGACTTAAATAAGTGAAACAATCACATATTATATTATGCACATGTTTTTTGTTTACTTAAGTCCCCTGACATGTTAGTTTTTTCGACATCTTGCAACAATATAGTCAACGTTAGATGGTCATAGAGTTAAACCTTCCTAAGAAATCATTCCGACAGTCGCAACGGGGAACTCTTACTTACATTAATGTACTGTATGTTAAATTGTAGATAATGTCCGGGGAGAAGCCGGGTGAAGGCGGGGCGGCGGGCGCGCGAACGGTGGACGTGCCCATCCTGGGGCTGCTGCAGACCGACGGCCAGACCAAGGACTACACCAATCACACTGTCGACAACATGCCCAAGGTGGGTGGGGAACTTTGGGCTCATTCTATACTTTTTTGTTAAAGTACAAATTTTTGTAAGAATAATAGCTGTTTCAGTGAACAGTCATGATATGATTCTCTGCAAGCGGTGTGTTGTCCCTGACCCCACATCGCGATCTGCTTCCATTGGCATTATAGTACACGCTACTTAAAGTTTGGGAATTTCTGATTAGAGCATAAACAGAGAAAGTAATACTGTATTTTTCTTACGTTCGCAACAACAAATCTGTTTATTACTAGGGAACTTACTGCCGTCAAAGTAGCTTTAGCGAACGCCTTTAATTTATAAGCCGAGTTGATATTATATTACGAAATTTCCGTTTTGACTGTCTGCAGCATCAGAAAAAGTTCATAGTGCGACACAAGACGGTACGTAAAGTTACAAAACAGCTAAATGCAGCTTACTACAAACAAACGGGACTAAATCCGCGTATAATTTATAAATTACCTCCGACGATGAGGTAAACATCGTATTCGAAACGTTGGAGGTAGTTTTTAAAATTATACGTGTCCCGTTTAATAGTAATAATGTGTAAATCAGTATTTAGGTAACTAAATTTATCCTCGCCTCCTATTTTCTTCACCATAACAGTCTTATTTACAAGATTACTGAAATAATTGATGAAACGTAGGCAAAATCGGCCTACAAAAAAAAAAATAAAAAAAAGAGGTTATAGGAAAGTATCGACTTTGAAGTTCATACAACAACGCCTTTATGTGTGAAGTCTGAAAACAAGGTGAAAATGGATAGTGAGATAGTTACATATGTGCACAGGCGGGGCGGCTGGTAGTGTACGGCGACTCGTCGTGCCTGGAGGGCGGCGCGGCGCGCTCGTGCCACTGGCTGCTGCTGGCCGCGCTGCAGTACGCGCTGGCCGCGCACCTGCCCGCCGCGCTGCGCGACGCCGCCGCGCCAAGAGCCAGGCAGCGCGACGTGCACATCATACCCTCCGGTAACCTATCATGATGCTGCTATTAACCTAAAGGATGGGCACACAGCGGCGTTTTGTGAGCGTGGCAGTAGGACAGCGTGACACCGGTGTGGCTAATGTAACGAAATAAGGCACACATTCGGACGACAGCGCCGCGTTCACAAAACGTGCCTATGTGCCCAAGCCTTAACAGCTCGCCCCCACTTGTCGGATGCCGGTTCTATATTTGAATCGATCGTTCCAGTGACAGGACATTTTATATGGAGCTATTCACACTCGACCGACAAAAAATATCGTAGGTTTGTCAGTCCGATGTTCGAATACTAAATGGCGCTGTTTATATTTGCCGGATGTCGAACGAAGAAGCCTCGCGTCGACTATCGAAATGCACCAGATAGGATCGTGGCCGATAGCTGAACAGTGTGAACAGAGGCGGGATTAAAATCGGGATCTGACATAGAGGAAATAACGAGCTTTTTGTTTTTTGTTATCATAGATGTCACGTTCTATTCCAATAAGCATACAAATGCGAAAGTGCGTAGCAGGCCAAAATAAATGAAACTGAGACCGGCTGCGCTACTTAATATGCGCTAAACCAATAATCTCAATTATGACAAATGTGATTTTGTATTGACATTGTATTTGTATTTTTTTTACTTTTTATAATGCTAGTGTACCATGTGAAAAATGAGTTTAGTTTATTCCCGTCTGTTATTTATCAGATCTACCTCAGCGCGCCTCAGGCGGGCGCCTGCACGCGTACTCGCGGGTCCTAGCCGCGGACGAGAGCGGGCCGCGGCCGGCGCCGGAGTGCACGCGGCGCGCGCCGTTGCCAGCTCACGCCGTGCACGCGCCGCCCGCCGCGCGCACTCTCGCGCCGAGACACCCGCCTACGGACCCGAGAACTATTGGTAGGTGTATACGACAGTTGGCTCAGATAGTATAGTTATGGAACTCCAATTTTAGGCCACTTTATCACGATGGGCTTCATGGCTTTCATAAAAGGACTAGGCAGGGTAAGGATATCGGTAAACATAATAACTAGATAAGCATTTTGGTAATACTCAATTTACTTATCTTATACAACAAACAAGAGATCTGACCCTGTCTATATAATATTGCGTTCCTTCAATGTAGCAAAAAATAGTGCCATGATTTAATATTATTTACGAACGTTATTTTGGCAGCATTCTCGTTTTATTCGTGCAAGCTTACAGCATTGGAACCTTATTACTCGACAGTGGGCGGTTCAGAGACGGAGGGCACGGAGCCGGCGGCGCGCGCGTGGCGCGGCGCGGGCGCGGGCGCGGCGGCGGCCCGCGGCGGCTCCGCGCCCGCGCCCCCGCCCCTTCCCTCGCGAGCCGCGCGCTCACGCTACTCGCCGTCGCGGCCCTCCTCTACTGCCTGACCGCCGCGTGGAAACGCTGCGGGCGGAAACTGCGTCGACGGAGGCTCATGTCCTTGGCTACATAGCGACCCGACGATAAGAACGACGCCGAATAGATTCACTTGACAGCGTTCATACGGCGCTGGTGAATTGTTAGCGCAGAGTCGCGAGCAATATGCGATTGAGATCCAGGCTATACTATATAGGTGGATTAACCGAGAAACAATTGCCACAAAGATGATGAACGATTGAAGTACTTATATTGATATATTTAAAAGTCGATAATTGCATGAAAACTTGTTGTACGGTCGTACAGTTTACGTAGAAACCTGCAGCTTCATATAATAGCTGCAACATTTTATAAACAACCAGTACTCATTGTGACTCACTGGTCACAATACATAGGAAATATAAAACAATTAATACTCTCGTTGAAGAGAATGAATTATAGAAATCCGTCGAATTGGTACACAGCAGTGGAAGTTAGAAATGCTGATCACTGGCGCTGATATTGAGTGAACGTATTTCTCGAATGGGACCAAATTTGAAGATACTCTTGATGAATAAGATATTGTTAGACTTCTGTGATCTTAGAAGTGTCGAAGCCCGTAAGTTGTAGATAATTAATTTTTGTATAATATTTTTCAGTGTACCAGTTCATAGTTTATGAAAAATGTTGACGTTGTTGGTGTTGAAGTGTAAATATTTAAGCACATTAGACAATTTTAATACTTTAATAGAGAATATTTATTTAAAATATGCGTTTATATTTTACCATCGTGATAAAACTCACAAAAGTTTAGAAAGCAATGAGAACCGTGTAATTATATATGTATAAATGTTTAAATCAAATCAAATCGCTAGTCGCTAATCTATACTTCGAAGTGTAATTATTCTCTTATTTATCACTTTCCGTGTCGCCATTCGTCACGCGCTACGCTCGTAGCCGATCCCCACATTGTTCATTTTATTGTCTTCGGTTGCCGCGATAATTACTCATGAAATGAAACAACTAAAACGGATTCAATCGCGTATACTAGTGGTCGTCGGGTGGTCCACTCGATGACCACGAACGCTGCTAAAGGGTTCGAAACGTCGGAAAGGATGAAGTTTAAATTAGTATACGCGATTTAATCCGTTTTAGTTGTTTTATTTCATTGTTCATTTTATTATTTGTACTTATACATATATTATTATATATATATAGCAAAACCTCGAACTCGAACCCCAATCAGGTGAAATCCTCGTTAACCCGAACTCGAGATAATGTTTTAACTGTTACGCGGTAGTGCCTACAATTTATAGAAGGGGATGTCAAAAAGTCAACGGAACAATGGTGGGGACGGGTGTGGGTATGAGCATATTTTTCTAGTGCCTATAGTACTCGTATTAATAGCTGACTACACTTTTCAGAAAGTGACTAACCTTACACGACGAACATCGGGTGGATTCGGAAACTATACAAATGATTTAACTTTTTTTTGCACCTTCTCCATACTAGTTTAGGGGCTTTCTGTAATAGATATATATAAATTCGACATATACAAGATTTATAAACAATTGCAGCGCCATCTAAAGCATTGCTTTACGGTTTTATCCTCAATAATTATTAATTTAAAGTCAACTATTGAGTAGAAACCTCTAATTCCCCTTCATCGCTCAGCTCGTCGAGGGAAACCCAGACGCCATGATATTTATAGTACCCAAAGTAACGTTTTGTGGCGCAACGTACACAGATAAACAAGCTAATTTTTGTATCAAAAAACAAAGGTTACTTGTTTTAACCTTTTGATAGCCGAATAGTCGTACCATAGACGTCAACGACGGCTACGGACGTCAGCTTTGTTAATTCATTATAGACCTACGGGGGATTCCGTAAAGCTTAACTTCGCTCAACAAAATTATATATCGTGGTGTCACGGACACGGCACATTTCTTTGTCGTCTGCCGCTCCTAAGGTTAAAAATAAAATAAACAAAAACAGAATAGGGAGAATATCTTAGTACAGTCAGCAGCAGAAGTGGCTAAGCGTTTTAGGTGTTCAAAATGAGGTCAACACATCTCTATTCTCAAGAGAATAAGAGCGAGTGTAAGTCATTTTGAACACTTCAAACGCTTAGCCAATTTTGCTGCTGACTGTACAAGGTGGTATTTTAGCTGTGGCATTAGCAGCACGCATGCCGCATGTTATGTTTCGGGCTAAGAACGTGAGTCTCGATTTATCGACGCCGCAGCTTTATCGTGCTTTACAAATTCGTCAAGTAATCGTGCGTCGTTTTTAATCGTAATATACTAACGGGTGATTCCTATTTATAAGTGTAGGTATTCTGTAAGAATGAAATACGATAGGTTTTTGTTTATGGTGTCTGGAATTGTCTATACTGCCTTGGTAACCTAACCTAACCTAGCCTTCTTTATCCTAGGGAAACTAAGGAACATTATAACACCATAAGTCAATGTCGGGCGAGAGGGCGCGGTTATCAAAATGATTTTAACACTATCTCGACAGTAGGCCACGGTAATGCGTTCTCTGTTCTCCGGACCGTGAGGCAGACATAAGGTATTCTTTTTTACCTCTAGTCAGTAATTCCTATTCGGTATTGATTCGGTATGGTCGGTTTGGTTTAACATTTGATAAGCAGATCACGAGGATACCACGGAAGCGGTAACAATTTCATTCAGCGATAAAGCATCGGTAGTATCATCATCATCATCATGTCAGCCGAAAGGGCTCATTAAAAAATCATGTGATCGTTTTTGGCCTTATTTTGATCCCCCCCTCCCCCTTGGTGATATTTGGGGATCTTAACGCTACAGCCCCACCCCAGTCAAGATCATGTGTATTTTTCACATAATGTTTGAGTCGACATTTTTCACTACAAAGTCAACGAAATTATGTTACATCACACCGAAAACAGTACTACTAAAACTAAACTAAAGTACACGTGATGTGGTCTTGGACTCCTCCCTCCCCCATCGTGATCAATCGTGGTATTTCTTTGACCCCCTCCCCCCCCAAAAACGATCACATGATCTTTGAATGAGCCCAAAAACGTCCACTGCTGGACATAGGCCTCCCCCAAAAAGATCCTAGAATCGGTAGTATGAGACAGACTAAAATGTATCTTCTGCTTTATCATCAATATAAAACCGAATCTATTTATATCACAATACAATGTCGCTATTATATGTATATAGGTATACCTATATTTTCTGTAGTCTAATCTTAATTATCGTAAACTTCGCGCAGGCAAAGGGATTCAGGAGAAAGTTTGTTATAGGTATGTATAATAAATTAAGTATTAAATAGACTTGTAGTTTGTTTCAAAGATGGTCGCCACCTGTTCTCCTTAAAAAATCTACTAGGGCAAGTGTGCAGCATTTTCGTATAAAATGAAGACGTAGAATTGATTTGTGATATTAGTTTTGTACAGTTTAATAATATAAATCAACTAAAACGGATTATATCGCGTATACTAATTTAAACTTCAACCGGGATCTAATGCGGCTGATATATCCTCTAGCCCAAGGCTCGGAACCGGTTTAAAAAATAGCGGTTAAAACTGGTTTATTTCTGTTTTACTCCGAACTATTATGAGATTTAACTAATACAAAACTGCCTACCTATTCTTGAATAGGTACTTCTTATTTTGCCTCTTTGCGGTACCTTGCAAAGAGGCAAAATAAGTACACAATATCTTCAAGAGATGCTTCGGCATCAGGAGAAAGAAAGCCTTAGCCGGTTTTCAGACCGACACCACCGGAATTACTTGACGTTCGCGTCCACAATAATTAAAAGCGACTGCATAATAATATTAATAATCTCTAACATTCGGCTCCCCTATTTTATCGTGAGTAGTCAGTCCCCTATTTAAAGAGTGATGTAATCATCGACGTTCATGAAACAATGAAAAGTAACCAATCTTAGTACATATTCGTCGGTTGTCACATGACAAATTGATAGATATGCCTGCAAAAAGTGCAAAAGGCTGTCAAAGTTCGCGCGCGGGTTAAATCCGCGCACGCGCAATTCATGCAGACGTCATGTTCGACCTCTTTCACGAGCAGCCGAAACGAGTCGAGTGTCGAGTGCCAAGCCAACACAAACGTCAAAAAACGGAGCCACAGAAGGTCGATGTCGATACGCGCACACAATACACACACACTGACTGACTGACATCTCGCAGTAACCGCGAGTTTCCCGTCGCGCATAGACGTGTTTTTGCTTCGCGCGGCGATAAGGAACACAATCGGCCGCGATGTCGCGTGTTTACCAACCGTCCGATTATGTTGTCGAAAAGTCGCTAATACAGTCTTTCGAAAACTACAAAGAAATGCATAAACAGTCATTAGATGATCCTGAAAAGTTTTGGTCTCAAATAGCGAGCGAATTCGATTGGCAGACACCAACTCAGCCCGGCAAATTCGTATCATACAATTTCGACGTGGAAAAAGGAAAGATTTTTGTGAAATGGATGGAAGGGGCAGTGACTAATATTTGCTTCAATTTACTGGACCGCAATGTGAGGAATGGACACGGGGACAAGATAGCTTATTACTGGTAAGTACGGAATACCTTACGGACGAGTACCTGTGTGGCAATCGATAGTCAGCTGAGCGAATGCACCACGGAGACGGCGCGAGAACTTATTGATTTTCCCTTACTTACATCACACCTCTTGGCCCTGCCTGACTAAAACCTCCCTTAGCCTGTTTTATTATGTAACTAACCCACTAAATATCGCGTAATGCTTGGCGAAGTAGTAAGACATTATAGCAAAATAAGCTAGTTAACTTAACATTATGAATATAAAATGGATAACCTTCAATACCTTAGTTACCTTATACCTAGTTATGCACTTTAAAACGCTTAATGCGTAAATATTATAACTATACCTGCAATACGATTTGTTTGGGTACGTTTATTTTATGAGGTACTTAGTTAAAACTATAAGAAATAAGTAAGTATTAAAAGGCGTATAAATCGCACACAACGTCCGAAACATTACTAGATTAAATTATTTAAGACTTTATGGTACCTATGCCCACAGTAGCTACAGCAGAGACAAGGAATTAGGAGTTGAGTGACTTATTGGCGGTGGAATATATTGACGAACTGAAATAGGTAGGTAGGTTGTTACCCTGCTAGGACACCATTATTACACACCACTCAGACGGTCTCGACCAATCTCGCTGGAAGCGTAAACTCAGTAGGAGTAGGTATTCCAGTAGTACAAATCAAGTCTGGTGCGGAGCTGTCCTGGATTTTATAACTTTATCTACTAAACCACCCACCGTATACCGACCCGGCCTGCAACTAAGCGACGGTGACACCGGATCGCAAAGCATTTTATCTCGAACGCGAAAGACGCCCTCTGCGACAGCCAACGCTTTCCCCTCACTAAGACCAAGGCTCCATGGGGCGTCCCTAAAGAAGCGTGCAGGGCGATACCACTTCCACTTTTGGCACTTACGATAAACTCCACGCCGCCAGTAGCGAGTATTTTTTTTTTTTCTTCGTATGGACTTTGGGGCGGTGTTCAGTAGCGAGTTGGAAAACCCGTAGGTTCCTCCCCTTCAGGTTGCGTTAACTATTTTTATAAAGGTGGTCATCTTCGCAGCCTTCACTCGGCACTGTCCACATGACAACATTGGGATCATTCATTATTGGTACAGCCTCTGCCTGGACGGGTTGCGCGTACAGTACAGTCTTAGACATATGATACTAGAAACACCAGAAATCAACAAACACTAGAAAATGATTATCTCTGTTGTCATCTCCATATTTATGGCAAACACTATAGGGTAAACGAACCGGTTTGCCGACCACTAGTACCACTTTTCGGCCACTGCATTTGCACATTTAAAAAAAATTGGTAGAAAACTTCCTTGGGTCTTAAATTTCACGTCATTTGAACTGAGCGATATTCACGTAGGTACCTATCATAATATTCGATGAGGACGCGTGCGAAACAACAAAAAAATAAAAAAATTAACTAATAGAGTGACTTTCAAAGGTAAGCTTTGTTGGTTATTCTTATTTGTTCTTTATTTTTGGTTTGTGTGTATTGTATATAACGTACTAAATTATAAAATAAAAACTGCTAAATCTTATCATACCTACATTTATAGTTCATCATATTGTTGGTAGCCGGTGAACACGTCTTAAGATATCAAAATCTGGTTTACGGCCGGGACCACCGAAAACCACCTTAGTATGTGACCATTTTTATCAACATCATAGAGAACATTATATTTGTAAATATAACAATATAATCTTTGTGAATTTATAACTATAGTATCCGGCCGTCAGATACGAGCTATTTTTCTGCCGTGCTGTGATCTATAATCTGAACCAGATTTCGTATAAGTTAAAGTTAGTTTATTAAATAATATTTATTGTATATTACGAGCAAATGGTTTGTCCGCATACATATTTTTTTAGGAAACTAGATTATCATAAGATGCAGCAAGAAAAAAAAACTCTACAGGGACACAATATTAAAATTAAATTTAGGCCGAAAGTGTTCAAGTCGGATAAACGGACGAAAATCGGTATGTTTACCCTAATACGGCTGATTCTCGTTATCATTTATCAATGGAGTAAATTCATTGAAGTATTGCTATGGCAAGGGCTAGCATTGCTAGCACTGCACTATGTTTTATGTTAATTTAATACTTAGGTACTTACCTAGAAATAAACACAATGAAATGTGCTTACTTTGCCATTTTTACAATTGAAACATTATCTGAACCATAAAGTCGATAGGTATATTTGTATGTGTTTAAAAAACACATTTGAACAGTTAATCTCCTACAAGTTCCATTAACTAACGTCCCTATTATTCGTTTTATGACTATGACTTTTTGGACAAAGTTGTCGAAGTCAAAGTTCCAAGCTCAAAGTAGAAAAATGTATATATTATGAATGATGATCCAATCTGCTCAACTCGACTATAACTATGTATTCTGCTTATAAAACCAGATGGAAAGGAATTTTTAGAATAAAAAAAAAAACGGAGATTATGATGAATCGAGTTGAAGGAGTAAGGATTAGCTTCAAGTCCAGTACCTTTCGTAATAGAAGCGTGAGGACTACGAGGGAAGCGTTTAGGTTTGGAGAGCTGCACCATTATCAGCATTAATATATATAATTTATAAAATACCTAAGGTCAATGTGGGTAGGACCGTCTATCGGGAAAGACCGTCTACCAACCAATTTCCTACATTATCTCATAGGTATTTAATGTCATATGACGGACTTCCCTTAAACATTTAGTATGCCGGTCTTACCCACATTGACCTTATAGGTAAGTATATGATTACGAAAATTACAAAATATATTAAAGCTGTTACATGTCAATAGAAAAAAAAAACAGCTCTAATTTACTGCATTCTTTGACATAAAATCCTCAACTTCTTCATTATTGACCTGATCTGGTATTGGTCAAGTCAAGTTGTTCTAAGCAAAATACCTACAATGTGAAATAAATTCTTGCATAACGAAGGTCGCAAGAACACATATGTGACGCTGTTATTTCTCTACAAATAAAATTATCTCAGTTACACATATTTATTTTCACCGTTCGCTGAGTATGGCATTATACAATGTACGTATGTATAGCTACATACACACATTGCGCGTTTAATAGTCGAAGATGCGTTAAGATTGACATTCTGAATGACGAATCCTTAGATAACAAACAGTTGTCGTAACCATGTTATCTTAAATAATGTAGGTTCACACACGACACGTGCTTTCGGCGCACTATGCCGACTACACTGTAACATGTGTAGGTATTGGAGAGTATGCGTAAACTTAAAATAGTTTTTGATATACGCATTGCACAATTGCCACAATTTGCACACAAAGGAACATATATTATATCACGGTAGTAGGGATATCTATCTATACCTAACTAACCGCAATTTAATTTAACAGCATTGTTTACCAGCCCATAACCAATTAGAAGTAAATAGGCAATTTTAAATTAACAATCACCTTGCTTTCACTTACCAACTTATTTCATTCGAAATGGATTTACAATTATAGTTACTTACCCTCTTAGACGCAAACTAAATCGTTCTCAATTACACAGGGAAATTTCATTCATCCGGATATCGAACGATACAGTTTCATTATTGACCCTGTGCAGTAATTACTGATATCGGCCTTTGCGAAAACTGGTTCCGTAACCATGACCATGAATCATACGAAGTATTTTTTTATTTCTAGTGACCGGCTTACCGCGTCATACCTATTCTTCCCTTTATATTCAGGTATAGGTTACTCGAATACGGCGAACCCCAACAACTTGTCTTGACAGTAGATATAAAAGATACATGCAGGACATTATATTACAATTCGTTACCAATTTTATCAGCGTGGATAGGTGAGGATATGCGTACAAATTTGCCCGTCGGATCTGTCTGGCGGATGTGGCAGGGGGCCAAATCTGACAATATATATACATATATGTACCTGTGGACAAACTTACGGCAAGCAAATCTCTGTGTCTCACTTCCACCATACAATTCCCGACGCGTCCGCTGGATAGCACCGGCAACCCCAAGCTGTGTATACTCGTAGTGATATGGATAAGACAGGCCACTGGAGTTACTGGCACTTATATACTTAACGATTTATGTATGATTATCATCACGACACGAGGTCCAGGGCCTTTTTTAAAGTATTACTCGAAATATGTCACAGTCAACTTTTTTTCAGGGAAGGAAATCACCCAGATGACTACAGCCGAATCACGTACAGGAAGCTGATGGATTTGGTATGCCAGTTCTCCAATGCGTTGAAAGAAAACGGCGTGGGCAAGGGAGACCGCGTGTCTGTCTACATGCCCATGATTCCGGAGACGGTTGTGGCAATGTTGGCATGCGCTAGGATTGGGGCTATTCATTCAGTAGTGGTAAGTCATGTAAAACTAACTTTACGTACCTAGAATCAGAATTCGTAATTCGTAAGTGCAATACGTTTCAAAATTTACATGTTCTTGTAGATAATTCTTCACAGACAGTAGGGATGCCACAAAGTAGGCAAGCAGGTCGTAGGCAGTATCCACGTGTGTTACGAGTTGAGAGTTCTCACTATAAAAATCATCTCTTTGATGCGTCAAGGGTTGAAAATGAATGAAACAAAATAAGTGGTACGTACATTTTTAACGAAGTCTCCAGTGCTAGAGACTTATAATTCATACTGTTTCCGCTCAGGCATTTCTCAAGCACTATCGGGGAGTAAAATAGTTTGGTTCCTTTGACGGCATTTTTGGATGATTAATCCACGTAAAATTTAAAAATAAACCCTAGAAAGTGAAAACGGTTGAAGAGTAGTAATTGAAAAGTTAATAATTATTATTTTTGATTGTTATTAATTTGTATACGTCTATAATACACGGTTAACGCTATTGTACAGTTCGCAGGGTTTTCTTCGGATTCACTCGCGGAGCGGATGGCTAACTGCAAGGCCAAGGTGCTGGTGACGGCCGACGGCGCGTGGCGCGGAGAGAAGTTGCTCGTCTTAAAGAACACGTGCGATGAGGCCATGCAGAAGGCACAGGCCAAACACAACCACAAGGTCGGCAAGTGCATCGTCGTGTCACACCTAAAGAGAGCTACGCCATGCGGGAAAATGCCCGATGACATCTCGTCTTTGGTAAGATTGTTTATCGAGTTTCAATTCAAGAGTCTCCATCCATTAGCTTTGGACACAATATTGCGTTATATTTGGCATGGTTAAACCCTTCAACGGTTTAAAAAATACTCAAAACTCAACCCTATCACTTCTAGATTAACTTCATATAACATACCATATTCGCTCCGCTTTATGAAAGGTTAAATATTAGAGCTATGTCCGTCTCCCGAAGATAATCATAAGCCTTTGTTCTACAGTACAACTGGACCGAGGACAGAGACGTGTGGTGGCATGACGTGATGGATGGCCAATCCACCTTCTGCCCTCCCGAATGGATGGGCGCAGAGGAACCGCTTTTTATGCTCTACACCAGGTATGTAACTCATTAATTTATTTGTTTTCATCCGATCGTCCTTGAACCTTGAGGGCATGCATTACGAAAAGTACTCGCAGTTTATTTAGAATTATGCTTTATTTTCATGGGAAACAGACTTATGAAGTATTAAATAAAATACGGTTAAATACTTTAAATGACTTTTTGAAAAGAATAATGTTAAGCCCGCTCCGTGTAATAATTAATGTTCGTGTATAAACGCATCGCACGAACATTCGTTCATATAATGGTGGGTAACATATTCGTATTAGCGGACGGTTATTATTATTAGATAGTAAGTTTTGATATAGTAAAGAAAGTCGTGGAATAATCAAAGTGCGAATAATGTCCGGAACGGCCAAATGTTGGCACCGTGATTCGCGCAGTTTAAGGGCCCATTGGCTGAACCAGTTTGCTTGTGCTACTATCTAAAGGAATTCCATGTCTTTTCCTTACACTATAAATAATAAACGAGGCTAAATATTGAAAGTAATTTACAATTATACGTATAACTCGAATACAGCTAAGAATGATTTAATTAGTATAAGACGTAATCGCCATTTATGTTTACTTAACAGTAGCGGCTAATTAGATGTTCCGAAATGGGTTAATTAGCATATGAATGAATCCTATAATCAATTTGATATCATTTCCGAGTAACGTATCAGTAGTGATCTTATCAATTTAATTTTTATCACTGGGCCTGGGTTATTAAAATTTATATAATTTCATTTATACATTTATATACATATAATGTAGCATTAAAAATAAATAACATTACAGTTATCCTCCCTGTACCGATAACTTAACTACCAGTATATATATAAATTAGCGAAAAATAACGAATTGAAGCCAATTATGCAAGTGCGGCCATTCAAATGCAGGTTGCGTATCTTTGTACTGTAAGCAGCGGGCGACTGCAGTGACTGTCCCGGTGAGTTCTACACAACACTGCATATTTGTATTTTGTATAAAGTTTGCATTTGACCTAAAACATAGCAGATGGAATGAGACCCAGAGAGACGGGGCTAAACGTAGATGGTGCTTGAGCGGTATCAAACACAAAGAAATAAACGGTACCCTAAATTTCTGCCAAATGACGCAAGAATTAGCGTGTTAAACCGGTTTTATAGATACAAGTTGTATAAACAACTATACCTACTAATCCATTAAATAAAAGTTACCTATATGTATTTCATGAATCTCTCGTAGTACGAGTACGCTTTTCTATACGCTGACACTGCAATGGGTAATATACGCGTATAAATTATGAATAGAACTATCAATTTTAGTGCCTCAGTTGGAACAAATTTGCATTTTTAACCTTATAGTTCGGTTTCATCACTTACTCTTTTCATTTTACGACTAACAAAGTCTTCTTTCCACAAAATGTTGAATGATATAATGAAACGGCTTAAGTTAGCTTGGTTTCCATCGTAGTGGTTCCACGGGTAAGCCGAAGGGCGTGCTGCACACCACAGCCGGCTACATGCTGTACGCCACAGCCACCTTCCGCTACGTGTTCGACTACCGGGACAAGGACGTGTACTGGTGCACCGCCGACGTCGGCTGGATCACGGGACACACCTACGTCGTGTACGCGCCGTTGGCCAACGCTGCCACCTCTGTTCTCGTGAGTATGAGTGCCTAGTATCGACTACCTGAGTACCTAACCCAAGCATTCGACTGTCGGGATGAGCTACCCACGTTGTCGATGTCGCCTTCGTGTCCACCTGCTCTGCGATGCAGGTATAATTGACATAAACACTGATTGTCAAAGTAACGTAAAAAAATTGCATGAAATCATGTCTATTACTATTCTATGTCTACTTATACAGGTAGCAGTGTCATGTCAATGCCACATTAAGAAGTATAAAGGATATTATAATAAAATAAACATAATCACGTGTACATCTTTGGTTATCTCAACACATAACTATATCAGTATAGCCATCATCATCATTGTCATTAATACTTTCTATAACATAACAGCGCTAATAGGCTGAGTTATGGCAATATAAATAATTTAGAGGTCATTTAAGACACTTGTCACGTGCAAGTGGCTTAGATGTTTTGCCTCAAGGCGATCGTCGGTAAAACGATAAGTTGATCGACTAACTTGACGGCACAAAGGGTAAAGTTCAATTTACTATGCAAATAACCTAAGATGCTTACTTCGTGCGTACTTAAACTACCATCATTATGGACACGTCATGCTATTCCATCGGACGGAGTACACGAGAGTTCCCCTGTGTCTGCTTGATTAAGTAGGTACATCGTCGGCTCATTTTTAATATCTTAAGAACACGAGGATATAACTAAATACCTAAATTATTTATAAGGCTTGTTCACGAAAAAAAGTAGCCACTGCCTTATAATTTCTTTTTTTCGTATGAAACCATCGTTATTTTTTTAAGTTATCATAATGACCAACTCATTTTCTTTCGATTTAGGTAATATTGTGGATATTTTTATCAGGTGTTCTAAATGTATGGCCCTTTAAAAAAAAACTTTGCATTTTGGGAGAGTTTTTTCTAATTTCAACATTTGGAGAAATTATACACTGTCATTGAATTAAGCCAGACATAACGTTTTTGTCTATCTGATGAATTATTGTACTTATGCCGGAAGATATATTGTAGATAGATTTTTTTGATCACGTTTTGTCGTCACGATTACTATTTGTGACAGCACCCGGTTCACATATACAATTCTTATATATAATATAAACTTACATTCATTGATATACCTACCGTTAAACGATAATGTTATTAAATAATCTCGGTGTACATAATATAGATAAACTTGCGTTAAAACTGTTGAAAGGCCGCGCGGCGCTGCATCTGACGATTCTATGCTGACTCTAGATTCTAACCCAATGGCCGTAGATTTATGGAATGTTCCTTCCGACTCATGTTGCGACTACGCTGCGACAATAATTTTGTTAAAAGTTAGAACGGCCCTAAGGCTTACCTTGAGCAAAGCCTTGGTAATTAATAACCGTATTACTGGATGGCATTACAATAGCGAGATACTTAGTTTAGAAATTAATATGCTCAGTCCAATTTGTTGTAGACGCAGCACTGTTTACGCTTTGTAAACATGCGGAATAAGATAACTCTTTGCAAATGAGAAATATACGAGTATAGGCGCATGGAGTTGACATAATGTTTGGTACTCAGAATTATGTGATCAGTGATTACATATTTAAAAATCCTAAAACCGTTTTTAAAGGGTAACCGGGGTAGTTTAGTTTAAAGGATCCACTCTGGATCTGACAAATTTTATAGAACCCCAATATGACTACATAAGCTGCTAAAACAATAGTACATTGTGCATCTAGGGTGGTAGGTAAGGTGTAGTAAACGCGAGTCTTTTAATGACTCAAGTTTGTTATACACGTACCACCCGTAATACACACAATGTTTTTCACACACTGTTTGTTTCACACAATGTTTACACGACATACGTACACAAATTGACTGAGCCCTACGGTAAGCTCAAAACGGCTTGTGTTGTGGGTACTCAGTCAACAATATATATAATATACAAATACTTAAATATCTATGTATTGAAGCATTGGTAAACACCAATTTCTCAGGAATACATATCTGTGTTCATCAGTCATCACACAAATGGCTTATTGGGATTTGAACCCAGGACCATCAGCGTCATAGCATATGCAGGGTCACTATACCCACTAGATCAAACCTGTCATCATAATGTGTCCATTTACTTTGCGCAGTTCGAAGGCACGCCGTTCTACCCGGACAACGACCGGTACTGGGCCGTGGTGGCGAAGTACAAGGTGTCGCAGTTCTACACCGCGCCCACCGCCATCAGGACCCTCACCAAGTTCGGCGAGGAGCCCGTTAAGAGGTAACTCCAGCTTCATTTTTTATTAGATAGATCTTTATTTGCATCCAAAGTACATTTCTTAATATTACTTATATTCAAATACATACATGGACACGTTACAACTTAAAAATAACTTATTATTTAAATAACTTATTGTTATAAATAACAATAAACAGCTTAAAAATTTAAATTATAATCTGACTACATTAAAACATTACAAATTGTCTTCCATGAATTCCGATATACTATTAATAATATTAACCGATATAATATTAACCAAGGAAATCTATTGTTTTCTTAATGCGAATGTTTAATACTTGCTCTATGCAGTATGTGATACTTTAACTTTACTCAACTTTACGCTCATCATATAACAACTTTATTTTTTACGGTTAGATTGTTGGAAAGAATCAATAGACAATACGTAAATCATAGACGAAATCAAGCCATAACTATATTAGTTTATCTTTACCTAAAAATTTTCTTTGTTTAACTTATGTATGATTATAGGTTTAAAAAAAAATACTTTGCAAACGTATTGCGTTAGTCCTTATTGCGTGCACTAATCATGTCGCTAATAAATATATAATCAATATTCAGTTAGGTCGGTGATAGATAACTTTGGGCTGCAACTTGCCAGTTGTTTGGCATATTGGTATTTGTGCTTAACAGAATGATGTAATTTATCATCAGGCACGATTTGAAGTCACTACGGGTGCTGGGCAGCGTGGGGGAGCCGATCAACCCCGAGGCGTGGTTGTGGTACCACAAGATGATTGGCAACGACCGCTGCTCCATCGCCGACACGTTCTGGCAGACCGAGACCGGTGGCCACGTCATCACCAGCCTCCCGGGAGCCACACCGATGAAGCCCGGGGCTGCGGTAAGAACTAACTACAAAGTACCGCAAACAATACCTCAGGAAAACGCTCATGCTTATAACCCTGCTACACAGTCTACCCTATTCATATACAGCCAGCCCAATCTTGGAGTGAATACTCATTTAATGATTAGCCGTCAAGTTACTCTTAGTTAGCCTTCCCTTGGCACGGTGAGCTGTATACCTACTCCTTTAATTAGGGACGTGTAAAACTTAGTAACTCACGGTTAAATTAGAAACACAAATTGGTATATGCACGATGGAGACTGACGAATATCAGCACCATTGTCAATTACAGGGCCAAATAATAAAATAATCGTTATTAATGTTAGTGATTGGTTGTTAGATATTTCAATACTTTTTCCTGATCACTTTAAAAGTCCTTACTTAATTGCTTGCACAATAGCAAAAAATGACTTCGCGACTCAACAGGTCGGATGAGGCTTAAGCGTTTTTTGTTTGCGACTTGCGTGATATACAAACCGACTATATCATTTGCCTGGCCCGTCTTCGTCACGGTAAACAGTACGGGATATTGTAAAGGCAGCTTTATAAAATTACGATACCGCATCGTTATAAACGTTGACTATTCACCGGTTAAAATATAAAGGTTTGATATCAGTATTAAATGAAACTAGCTCTTTTTCGCTAATATAAAACACCTTTTAGCGGTATTATTTCGATTGTGTTTACTAAATGTGGTAGCAGATGAACACTGTGTTCGGGCAACCGCGGATCTAGCTATAAAGCTCCCACCTTTGTGGAAATTATCGAATATATTACCTTTATATTCTGGTCGCCACCGAAACCTAACTAAAATCAATTACGCCATATGACGTCATGCCGGTATCGTGTGGGCGGAATCTATAAAGTAGTGATTTTTGGCCTGTGGTTGGTGACTGCAACTTATTCGGAAGATGTGCATCCACGAGTTGGTGAACACTGTATAAATAAAGCAATTTTATAATTGCTTATATCTAAATACCTGTAGTTTTAATAAATGTTTCTGACGTTTGATGTTCGAGGGAGCTGATGTAACATTAGCAGCACACGAGTAGCATTCCTCTTCATCTCGGTGATTCCAGGGCTTCCCGTTCTTCGGCGTGCAGCCGACGCTGCTGGACGAAAGCGGCGCGGTGATCGAGGGTCCCGGGGAGGGCTACCTGGTGTTCTCGCGGCCGTGGCCCGGCATCATGCGCTCGCTGTGGGGCGACCACGACCGCTACGAGCAGGTCTACTTCTCCAAATTCCCCGGCTACTACTGCACGGGCGATGGTAAGTCACTGCCATTCGTACACCTACTTGTTAATGAGTCTTGAACGCCTCAAGAAACATCACAAAGCCGATTATATCGTAAGTTTATTAATAGTAATCCATTTTCATAACTGTACGTAGTAACCCCAGGCAACAACATAGTTACTAACTAGGCATACTCGAGGTTAAATATATCGATATGACCAAAGTAGCAAAATATGTAACATCCACCTTTTTGTCTCAATATTATGGTACAAGTATAATTAGTAGCATTTTATTCGTATCGATATATTTTACCTCGTGTGTGCCTAATCAGTAGCTAAGTTGTTGCTGGGTGGTTACTACGACGTACAGCTATGGCTCAAAAATACTTATTTAAGGTAAAGTTATTGTATTACTGACATAAATAGTTAAATAAAACGTATTTAAACTTACGATATAAACGGTTTTGTGATGTTTCTTGTGGCATTGAAGACTCATTAAAACACATCAAATTCTCGCATACCTAATAGTATTCACGTTCGTAAATTTACGTTTTTAGCTCGATCTAAATCTGCACAGTTCAGGAAATAAATCCCTAATGCTGACATGTTAAGAATCTAACTACTGGTTCTGAAATATGCTAGTAGGTACTTACATAGAGATTTTATAAAATTGACTTTGTGGTGGTAGCCTTTAGCTTTAACTGTTCTATAAACGACTGTGCTCGCATCTGAGAGCAATATGAATTTCTACAAGGAATTCCTTGTAAAAAATATTATATTATATAAACTTTCGATTATTTTACATTAAATTTTATTTTATTTTGATTAGTGTAGCATTAGTTTTAATTTTAACTAATGTTTTTTTTTTAACTTTATCACTCAAAAGTCTGGGAATAGAACTTAGTAATCGACTAGGTCAGAATAAAATATGGACTACAAAGGTTATCCTTGAATTATTTCGCTATAATTCATAAAAATTGCTAATACGTATAATGGCTTACATAAGCATACAGGAAATCCGTACCCTAATATGTACCGATATAGATTCATATTCATTGTGCGCTGTTTGTGAACACACAACTTGTATTTTAGCGATAAATAGGTGAAGTAGGTATCTAAAATTATGTTATTGACCTTTATTTAGTTAAGTTCACGTATTAAACGAATGAAAAAGTTGTTTGTCACCATTAAGATATCAAAAGTGAACTACAGGAATTAAACTAGTTTGAAATATCTTTCTTATATCTTAAGCTAGTATAGTTCACTACCCTATCCTATTATCTGTTATAGACGCCAAACATTCTATGGCTAGGAGTATTGTATTTTCTAATCCCTCGAGTCATACTAGAGATGTAACGCAAAGTGGTTTGGATACCTGATACCGAATATCCGATGCAGTCATCGGTCAGATATTCCGGCCAGAAAATAAACCTAAAATGAAATAAATCCGAACGCGCGCGTACATGTGCTTTGCAAGTTGCAATATGTTTCTCGTGGTAGTCGGTCATTGATAAAAATTGCGCTAATTCTGCAGGCAGTGTGTTCACTGTTTCAAATTATTTATTTCGAATCCATGAATTGCGGACATTATTAAAGATGCTATTGATTAATGATTGCATGTAGTTTGTTAACTTTTTAACCTTCGTTGACAACTATGTACGTGTTTTTTAATATCCGATATCCGGCCGAATACCAGGCCAGGCCACAAGGTATTTCGGTAATAATGAAATTGTGTCGGGATAGGCCGCATACCGAATAGTGGCTGGATAGTGGATACCTGTTTAATTTCTAGTCATTCTCATTACATACGCTTTAATGCTTAATTGTCGTCACGAAACTGACAGTCATTTAACTTTTCTTAACAACTTCCACTAATTTGAAAACTCCCAAGTAACTTATGACAGTGATTGCGTAAATCCTGTACAGTTAACGTATATGGATAGAGATTCAAATATTCTAGCCAGATATGATTAATGTATCACAGCACTCTATAGGGCGCTGAATCATGGAGAGAACGTTAAATACCCAACATTATTACTGGTTATCCTTTAATATACCGATTCTGGTTGGCCAATGCAAGCATCAGTCGAGGGAGTAAGCGACACGAAAGTGGTAACGATCTTAATATGTAATTTCGGTGCAGGGGCACGTCGTGACGAGGACGGGTTCCTGTGGGTGACGGGGCGCATTGACGACATGCTCAACGTGTCGGGCCACCTGATGTCCACGTCCGAGGTGGAGGGCGTGCTCACGGAGCACCCGCACGTGGCGGAGGCGGCCGTCGTGTCCAGGCCGCACCCCATCAAGGGCGAGTCGCTGTACTGCTTCGTGGTGCTGGTGGACGGCGTGGAGCTGGACGCGGCGCTGCTGGACGCGCTGCGCAAGCTGGTGCGCGCGCGTATCGGCGCGTTCGGCGTGCCCGACACCGTGCAGTACGCGCCCGGCCTGCCCAAGACGCGCTCCGGCAAGATCATGCGCCGCGTGCTGCGCAAGGTGGCCGTGGGCGACCGCGACGTCGGCGACATCTCCACGCTCGCCGAGCCCGCCGTCGTCGAACAGCTCTTCAACAATAGGCTTTAGATGTCCCGGACGAGTTCCTAAGCTCTCCCGCGACAGGCCTTAGACTTCGATTACGAGCTATATAGCAACGCTTTGCCTCCTATTTATTTTTCGATTAGTAATAATTTGTAGGTCCCCCTAATAATATTATTGCTATCCGTCCGCTTCCATCATTGTTTAGGCAAATACGTTGATTAGGGCAAGCGAGAGAGGTTTAAATGCAGAATATTGAGTGATAATTTTCGAAAACGCCTAAATTAATAATAAATTATAATGGAACCAATTAATTAATAGGCGATTATTAGACACTGACAATCTATGCCTCTATTGTTCTTTTATACCTGCTATATTATATTCAAGAGACGCTGACTACCAAAATACAGACGCATTGTAAACATTTATTATGCCTACGTAAGCGCTGTTAATTGTAAAAATGTTACATATGTTATGCAAATGTTATTATTGAATATCTTTATGTGATTATTCATACATCTTCTATAAGATGAGATGATGTGCTTTGAATATTCTGAATGTTGATAGAAATTCTATAAGAGTGGTATAACTACATATATAAGAGTGAGTTAGAGGTGCGGGGCCACCCGGAACACCGACCGGTGCCGGGGCGGCCCGAGCGATGTGCGGAAGTCTTTCTCGGGTGATTCCCCCAATAGTTCGAGAGGAAATGTAATTCCTATAATCGGGATCCTAGTAATTATTTTACAAGGTGCCTGTGCATTGAAGCAAATTCCTTAGTGATAGTAGGAATCATTTTTTATTCCTTCGGAGACTACAATAGGTGGGTTTGGTTTGCGTCTATTTGTTATTTTATGGAGTGGACATTACATGTGTTCGCGACCTTAATATCTTAACAATAATGAGGTGCATATAAGGGGTACATTCTTATATTACATTAATTAATCGTTAGGCCCGCGTAAGTTTATGTACACATATTTTGAACGCATTGAAATGTGGCCTGGACTGAACAGACGACGACCAAAATATGTTAATACTTTTGCGCTTTACTCGTTCAAATAAGGCGCAAACGCGTAAATATATCTTTGGTGTTGACGTACCAAGATGTGACATATTGTGTATAATATGTGAAGAAGTACCAATTATATGATACAGATCCCGATACTTATGTTATTTATGAAATTTTATTATGATACATTTTTTTTTTAAGATAGTGATCCTTTAAAATGATGATAACATTGATAACCTTATACATAATCAACATAATCCTTATGATCATTTTTTCTTTGTGTGAACAGTCAAATTGAATAGAGACTGTATGATAAAAACCATTCCACGTATTGTGTGTACCTATACATAGAATTTATATAATTTAAGAAAAAAATGTTAAGTAATAGTGTGTTATAGTTTTAAATATATTTGTCAAACCGGAAACATTGTAGGTAGGCTTTATTATTTAAAATCAATAGGCACCTTAGTTTGCTTATATAATCAGTTTTTTTAGTGTATATTGTGTAATCAAACTGTAATGTTACCCGACCTCCACGCCACCTCGACAATGCGAAAAATGCTCAACTGACATGGAAATAATATATAAATAAAATAAACAAAAAATGTAGCTACCCATAAAGTTAGTTGTAGTAATAATATTTTTAATTATATAATTTATATTTTAATTAAATACAGGTACCTAAAACATAGACATGTAGGACGCTACATTGTTGCCGTTAAAGGTACCGGTGCACGTGATTTATATTTTTTCATTAAGTTTTTTTGGTACTTTAGATTTTTTTAATTTGTTTAATACTTTAGAATTTATGACTTATAATAGGTTGTGATATTGTTACTTTCTTATTGATACATGTTGGTTCCTGTAATATGCACAAAATAAATGATTCAGGGTCGTCATACTGCTGAATGTTATCGTTGAAGTTGGTTGTCAGTGCGCGGCGCGCGTCGATACCCTGCTCTTGATATAGCCCCGCAGTGCCCGGCATACCTACTTGATATGGCGATTCCGCGAGGAAACACTACGTCACTAGCGTGTGTGAGCGAGATGTACCTATATGTTTGATGATAATGCCAACTGATATCACGACCTTAATGAACGTATATATGTAAAATTACATTACATTTCAATTGTTTGACTCGAATTTGATCTAAAAAATCAGGCTGTGGCGCTTAGTAGGGTACTCTCGCCATGGATTACGCTATCAATCATCGCCATCGGGGTTGTTGTAAAATATTTCAGTGTTAGGATGATCTGTGGTTAAGATGACCCAAAATATGGAATACTAGGAGTTAGTGTTTTATTGAACACAATATACGTATCTAGTAACGGAGATGTCACAGCTCGTTCCCACTAGTCAAATGTCTTTCCCGGTGTGAAGCTTTCACATTGTCCGACTAAAATCGTGTCGGCTCTTTCGCGCCTGTGACTAAAAGTATGGTTCTGTTCGTATTTGCCGGATTTACATTTCTTCTGGAAAGAGGTATTGGCACAAAACTATAAATGAATATAACGGTAAGCAGACATGGTGCTGGGATCGTGGCCGATGGGAGGCGCTGTCACTCGAATAATCCGGATCCGATATCCGACAGTGGGAACGAGCTCTTACATTCCTAATCTAATGGTTAAGTTGTGCACTGCCTTAACAGTTGGTTGCCATATATCGTAATTAGGTACAAACAGGGGTTTAGAGGGTGAATTTTTATTTTTATCTTTGGGAGAGTTGGGCAGGTACTAGATCCCGTGCGATTACACTCAAATGATATAATGGGTTTCCCTAACCCCTACTTTTGGGAATACGTACGAATCCCTTTGGATGGTTATAAGCCAGATTATATGTATATCATACATTTTAAGGGCAGTTAGGTGCTAGAAAGGCAGAAATATTATGTCAGCAGGGGTACCCTAATTTATACCTATTGATTGTAATTCAATTTGTTTTGGCTAAAAGTCAAATAGATCCTGTCGGATGGTTGCAAGCCAGATTTAAAAATATTATAAACTTGTTACATAAGTATGTTTAATTTAATTTGAATCCCTGTAATAGCATTTTGCATATATGTATATTAATAAAAAATAAACACGTTAACAGGAACAATTATTATAATATCAATTATTAATATTATTATACTTACGTTGCGAGCAATCAATTTTATATAAGAAAAATTCCATAAATGTTTCAAAATGTACGTGAAGAAAGTACCGACTTATTTAAAATATTGAGAAGTTGGTTGAATGTAGAGCGATGGCTTTTTATTTATTTAATTATTTCATAATCTAAGGCGTGATACATAAAATATACCAAAAAACAAACGAAAAAAAAAAACACTAATATCAAACATAACACAATACATTAATATAAACACATTTGTTAGAGTGCAGTTAAATAAATCAACCTACCACAAACTACCTACTACAACCTACGGTTGATACCTATTACCTGTATACTGCATAGATCTTTTTGCATCATCTAGAATCGAATAACGAACTTTAATATGATGGGCATGGCAGGCTAGTAGCCCAAGAGTGCCGGGACACATTCAATTATATAATTATTTTGAATGAGTGAGCGGTCGCTTTCCACACAGTCATGTTTGGCACTATAGGAATTAGTTACCTTTGGCATACTAATGGTCTCCTAACAGCATAGTTTCCTGGAGATCAAAACGTGTTTTATTCCAGTTTCTGATATAAACTGGGTACAACACTGATGTATTCGATAGCTGATGTCAATCGTTGTTAGTTAGCTATAGGCAGTTTAGATAAGGAAGTGAAAATGCTCATTCATTTATCATTATTTTTATTCCATAAAAACCGTTATAATTTTAAATTGAAGTTCAAGAAGCATTCCTCCCTGGACGTTACATGGGTCACTTCAAAATTTAGGGTAGAATTACTAGATATCAGACGCAGACAATGATCAGACAGTAGTTACTACTCCCTTATCTACTTTAACATACGTACCTACTGCTTACTAGAATATAATCATTTGATGAACAAATACATTGCAATAATAAGTACGTGATCATGGTTCACTAATGATTTAACAACCAGGTAGTTCTAAACTTACCAGTTTAAATTATATTAATGGGTCTTAATGTTGTTTGTATGTTGTCTGTTAGTTGTTGTATTCAATGGTATGACTATAATGGTACAAGGATTATTAGATCCGTAAAAACCAAGTGACAGAATATGTCTTCATATATATTAAAATAGATACAAAAATAATTTTAATAGCGTTTCGTGTTAACATTAAATAAGAATTAAAGCTATTAAATAATAGCAAAGCTTTGAGGGCATGTGTTTAAGTGAAAGACTAAACCATAGAGAGGGCATCTTGTATTACATATCTTACTATCAAAATAAATTCCTTAATAAGCGATGTATCTAAAGAACAATTGCTCATTAACATGATGTAACAATTAGTACTCTGCTTAGTGATATACTAAGTGCCATTTAAATAATAAAAAATACAAATGAATAGTAGACACTAAGTATAGTAAGATTTCTCGCAAGATGCCAGCTCTATGCAGGTGTACGAAATCGCCCATCGACACTCCCTCTCCCCACAGGCCTGTGAATCTAGACTGAAAACTTTATGTTTAGAACCCGTTTAGTCCCATTTCGGGTATTGAAAAATATACACAATCGCAGTCTAGAACACTGGTAGGTGGGTTACTCACGTATCAAAACATATCAAAATCACTCATCTATAAATCAAAATTCATCGTTTTCATCAACAATATCAAATTAAAACTAATTTATGGACGGTAGCTCGTAGAGTTAAGAGTTGGTTGGCACTAAAGTAGTCAAATACTTATAAGACGATGTTATTGTGATTTTATGTCGAAACGAACATATCATAAAAGGTGATTAAATAGTTATACTCTACTAAAATTGGCTGATCATTGAAATCCTTTATGGAACCTTAAATGTAAAATGTTGTTGAATAAGATTAAGAGTATTTATTTGGACTTTAGTTTCTTGGGCGGCTGGGACTGGACGGTCTTGAAGTAGAGGACGTAGAACACGGCGGCGGCGAAGGCCACGATGGCGGAGACCACGGCGATGTACTCGGCGCGGTTCCTGCGGGCAGCGCACACCGCTCGTCACTCGCGGCACAAACGCAGCCTTACCGCGCATGAGAACCGCAACAAATTCTAAGGGCTTACGCTAACTTACGCGGACGCCCGCCGCGTGCCATATAAAAATCGCCCGCTGCCCGCCGCGCGGATTAAAATCTGTATGGACACGCGGCGGGCGTCCGCGTCAGTAAGCGTAGGCCCTAAATTGGAACTGGTTGTCTAATGTAGATATTCACGGCGCTCATGCATGGCGAGGCAGAACACAACACAAATACAAAACAAGTAGCAAAAGTCTTATTCATTAGGTACTTACTCTCTTGTTTTTATATTTAACCCAGATACTCTAGCAAAATTACTGTCTGACGGGCAATCGAACGGCCACATTAGTAATATTTTAATAAATATTAAAATCATTATTTATACATTTCTTAATCTTTATCTGCATTTTTATTTCAATATTATTATATATTCAATTTGCTGTTATAAGTATATAAAATCAAGCCTCGGATTTTCTATGGCACGGTAAGATGAAAGAAAACTAGTCGATATCAAGACTAAAATTAACTCATATTCATACGCATACTCACTTACGCATACGCATACCTACTTATTTTAGTCCCATGACACCTTTATACCTACGTACATATCATAAGTGCTCTAAAATGCGTCCAGAAACCGTAGGCAATGACCAGCATTACCAACCATCAGAAATGAATGGAGATGTAATGTTAACATTACCTACTGGAATCAGTAGGTTATGAGTTTAAATTTGGAACAGCTGTCAAATTCAAGTGGGGTGTCTATTCTAGTATCTATAGATATTACAACAGTCATTGATACGAAACGCCAATTCGTTATGTTTTTTTAATATAAATCGAGCGATATTTGAACTCGAGTGACAGTATAATAGGGAGTTCATTCGCTTGTCTATGGTTTAAAAAAATATTTGACTGAGATACAAAATACGGAACGCCGCCATTCCAAGCAGTCATTTGTTTTGTTCGTTGACTTTTTAATGTTTACAAGTAACACTAGTACTAATGCAGGTCATTTCCCTACGGTTCCTGAACCCATCTTAAAACACTTAATGATATGTGTGTAGATAAAGTAGTGTATGCAACTATACATAATTAGGCATTACAACAATCGTGTGCCAACAATGCCCTTCATTATGCACAGATACATAAACTACTATTATCAGGCCGACTGATTGAAAATGTCAAAAGTTACAATTTAGTTCCCTACATACTAATTCCTGTATTTAAATATGGATATTACAAACTAGGACATAACTGAACGTTATTTTTTAATTTATGACAAAATTTATACAATTAAAATTATTTATTTCACTTATTATTTACTTTCCCCCTTTCGGTATTAATTTAAATGAATGAGTATGAGTTACATTTTAGTCTTAATATCGTCTCCATAGTTTACTTTCATCTTACCGTGCGAGAAAAAAACCGAGGCATGTATATAATAGTGATAAATAAATAAAACAGTACCTCTAAAAGAAACGCTTTACAATAAACTATTTTTATAAAAAAACCTTAGTTGTCACAATAAAGTGCGGTCTGTCAGACTGTCTGACTTTGAGTCAGGGTAAGTCTGATGACAATACCAATGTCTACTACATTCTATAAACCCGCTAACTAATCTTAGCTAATGTAAGCTATTTGCTTGGGTTTCCGTTTCGCAGTCACCTATAGCAGTTACAATACAATATAGAGGGTAGGTAGACACGTAAAAAGGATACTCACTCGAACGGCGTTCCGCAGATGACGTACCACCAGGCGCCGGGCTGCGGCTTCTGGCCGCCCACGCAGTGGAAACTGAAGTAGCCCTCGTCGTAGTTGTCGGGGCAGAAATATTTACGCTTTTGCAGGGTCTGGAACGTAAATAATTTACCTGATAGTTATATACAAAAGTAATATTAATACCTAATAACAAAAATAAAAATAAATTATACTAAGTAAAATTAAAATATAGTAAATAATTACTGCTAAAATAATTATAAAAAGAATACCCCATCCAGCAAGTCCCCCTGCGGCATGGAGTTGAATTTGTGGTATAATAATCCCGAATTGTACCTATGTGCAAAACAAGTCCCATCACGGATAGGTTCTGAGTTCGATGACCTCGGCGTAGGGCGCGTCATGAACTTTTACGATAAGCATCTAAATTAGGTCAACCAATTTTATTTCGGGACCGCGCGCTTCGTACATTGTCACAGTGAGAATGTACTCAGTAATAATTGAGGTCACTGTGACAGTGGTCTAGAAATGAGATAGGTTGACTGTACGCAGAGTGTGTTATGTGTGTGTGAGTTACCTGTCCGAAGGGCGTGGTGAGCGTGGCGAGCTCGTCGCAGGGCCCGACGGGCTCGTGCAGCCCCAGCGACCACTCGCGCTCGGGGTGGAAGAACACCACGAACACCCAGTAGGTGAGGTAGTGCGCCGCCAGTTGCAGCAGCAACACGTAGTCGATAGCTGTCAGTCTGTGGAATACCAAATGATTAGTACAATTGCTAGACAAAGCTATGCTATAAGGATTAAATTATTATTAGTTACCGGTTTCGGGACAAGTTGCATGCACTATAGACTTTTAACACGTTCGCTGCGTTATTAGGTCGATCGACCCCTAAACAAGTTTGGTTACCTGTAGCGAAGGTGTTAATAACTAATAGTACTTAGACAGTGCCCATGATAGATTGGATCTACATCACACTGACAACTACCACATATATGTGTCAGCATATTCAAAGGGTAACAGCGTAAGGACTGCTTATATACCATTGGACGCTCTATAAGCTTGTTTGCCGCCAATATAGCATGTAGGTATGCATGTCGAAATATGTTGAATATTCTTATAAGGAACGTAAGACTACTCATCAGTTGATGAAAAAAAATCTAGCAAATAGGCTACTCGATGGTAAGAATTGTATAAGGGAGTTTTCAGGAAAAAGTCTACCTACTCAATTAGTACAAGTAAAAATAGTTAAGCATGAAATGTGTATGGAAATTAATTTTTTGTCTTTTTTTGGTTTATAATATTACTTGTACCTAGTTTGCGAAAGGATCACCAAATCTCAATAGGTAATGCTTAATTACAAAACTAACATAATTTAACTTTCTACTTGTCACGCTAATTGAGATCACTTTTTTCCGAAAACTCCCATAAGCGGTTACTGTGGAACCCGCAACGTTCGTTGAACCAGGGACAACACGTTGTTGTTAAGAGATACGTACTTCTCTTTGATCTTCTCTCGGTCGCTGAGAAGTCCGTGGACTACAAAGGCGCCGAAGACGGCGAACAGCAGGAAGAAGGTGACCTCGGAGTGGATGTTGTACATGTCGTGCAGCGGGTGGTAGATGGGGATGAAGAGCAGCACGCCGCCGGGCATGCCGAGCAGAGTTGCGATTACGACGGTCTTCCATTCGGCCTTCTTACTGCAACATATTTAACATGAGAACATAGAAGCCCGTTACGGCAGTATGCAGAAACACCTACTTAAAGAAGTTCGGTGAGCGAAACATGTCCAGCAATAATATTGTCTTCGCTTGCCGGGATAATTATTCATGAAATAAAACAACTGAAACGGATTATATCGCGTATACTAATTTAAACTCCATCCCGACGTTTTAAAACCGTTAGCAGCGTTCGTGCATGGTCGCTCGTTAATTCGTTCGTGGTGGTGGTTCGTGGTCAGTCCACCCGATGACCACGAACGCTACTAAAGGTTTCGAAACGTCGTAATTAAGTGTAAATTAGTATAGGTACGCGATATGATTATATCGCGTTCGTATCAGTTGTTTTGTCTCATGTCCATCAATATTCTCCTTAAAATAAGTTTAGTCACCCGTTTTAATACAATTTATGTGTCTCACGATAGGTTTGTGATAAAAAATATTACTCACCCAGCGGACTCCCATTGGGAAACTTTAGGTGCGAACCATTTTCGTACAGCGTGGAAAAAGAAAACCAAACTGGCGGCAAAAGCGGCGTGGAAATAGTAGGAGTTCCACGGGACCCAGTAGTGGCGGTCAAAAATGTTGGGGTCGGTGTCGTGCCAGGTCCAGTGCACGAACTTGACTGCCACGATGTCGTACGGGATGTCGATGAGCACCGTCACCAGGCCTACGGCGAACGGTTCGGCGTAGCGAGGCAGGTTCAGTTTCGACACGGCGTACGCGGCGTGATAGATGAACGCCGGGTCTGGAATTACCTTACAATTTGACGTCTAAGGTAAAGACATACCTGTGACTATACTATGTGAAACGTAGTATGTTACGTACGGTCAACCAATTTGATTTCTAGGCCGCTTGGAACTTTGTCACAGTGACGTTAATAAGAGATCTTTTGCGTCTTTCATATCCATTTTCACCGTGACAAAAGGATCGAAGTGGCCTATAAATCAAATTGGTTGACGTACATGTATGAAGTAGGTAGTATCTTTATGGCTCCTTTGGTTAGCGTTATATTCTTTTACCTCGAAAATGGCTAGCCAATAGCTAAACACATAAATCTGTCCGCCGATAATACCTCGGATATGATCCGCAACTTTGTTATAGCTAGTATTAGTATGAGTACGAAGCGCAGTTATTACATTGATAATGAACTATACTGCTGTGCTGTATAATTTAAATTTCGTTTCTAATAGGTATTAACGTTAGCTACATACACAGGAAGATAATATGCAACGGCAGCCTGGCTCCGAGGAAGATGATGGGTGTTTGCGAGTGCCAGAAGTTGTCATACTCCGGGACCACAAAGTGCCAGAAGTTGTCGGCGTAGAGCCCGTGCAGGAGCGTCACCAGCCAGAAGTAGGGCCATCGGCCGCCCTTTCTGAAAGCTACAAAACAACACTTTTTTAGCAATCACGTTATTGTTTATATATCTACGGGCTATTACAGAGTAGAGAATTATGTGACAGACAAACATGCATGGCCCAAACCAGAAACTATAAGTAAACCGCCTAACATTTACATCATCAATTAATTGTAGGTACTGGCAGATTATTTAAATTATACTGTTAGGTAAGAAAGCATATTAACTGTCAAATATGTTTTCTTTTGGGACTACACATAATTATGTACCTACTTTGGCGGTCTCTTCTCGGGTTAGAGGTGTAGGGTTAGAACTTAGAACCGGTGGTAGATTTTTCTTTGACGTTCATAAATTCATGTAATGTACATTACCAAGTAACACAGTTATACTGAATATTTTACTTATATACTTCTAGTAGGTACCTATACTTTTTACATCGTAATACTAACAGTTATTTATGTCACCACACATTGTTTCGTTTTAAAAGTCCGTGTTGAATGTGGAACTCACCGTGAAGCAAGGTGACGAAGCCTGCAATCAAGTAAACAGCCTGCGAGATGAGATAAGTAGGCTGGGCGGCCCACAACTGCTTCACGTCGTTCGTGTGGACTAGCCATTGCCACCACTGCAACAAATATCAAAATCTTTATTTATTATACATTTACAAATAATATTCATTTAATTAACACCATATCTCACTCATAGCAAATCTAACTGGTCACAGTGCCGTGCCATAGCCATATAGCAACAGCTTGATAACAGCGTTTAAATTAAGTAGGGTGACGGCGC
Source organism: Grapholita molesta (assembly GCA_022674325.2). NCBI lineage: Eukaryota > Metazoa > Arthropoda > Insecta > Lepidoptera > Tortricidae > Grapholita > Grapholita molesta. The sequence continues at coordinate 23,972,296 of CP053120.2, read as the reverse complement.
CAGTAATGAGCGAGGAACCAATCTTGAACATTAGTGCTTATTTCAAAGGAGTCAAGTGTTGCGCATTTGTTGGTACATATTCAATTTATAACATTATAGTTTTTGAATTAAGAACTAAGTGTCCATCATTAGTGCCTGTCAGCTTAAAGTGTCCAACATTGGTGCCATCACCCTACTTAGGTAGCCGTAATACTTAAAATGAGTCACGTGATCACCGAGCCCTCTGAGCCACTCCGCCCGGGCTCGGGCCGGTCATGCGACGGCCGTTACAGCTATGTAAAAAGGCTCTTCTCGGGGATGGGACACAGACACGCCAGAAGGCCAATGACGGTCTACTCGCAACAATCTGGATGGAACGACGCTCGTGTTAATGTCAATATTCGATTGTCGCGCGGGACGGAGGGACGCGCCGGGAGTGCCCGGTGGGTCAACGGAAGCCTCGGGCTCGGGAGGGCGACGGAGACGCGACGGTGTACGCGACGGTGTAACATGAGTCATCTTTTAAGCAAAACGGATGTAACGTTGGCAACATTTTCCCCTAGTTTTTAATAAAATGTTGTAACAAACTTCCTGCTTAGTATACCTACATACATAATATATAATATTGTAAATACGGTAAGCTAAAAAAATGATAAACTTAAATATTAGCCAGGGTCTGTTCTTCGGATACCTACATCCGAAGTTCAAAAAATAAGTAAGTACCCTAATCCACTTGTTCAAATGCTACACATAGTTTTTCGAATCTCGTACTCGTATATGAAATATCATATGATATTTTACCAGTCGCTTTGCGGTAAATGAAAACGTCGCAAGGAAATCGAACCTAACACGAGTCCGACAAAGCCTAATACATCCCACTTATCAAGAAGGAAGCTTTCATAAATGTGTGCCTACGCTAAATCTTGGGATACGGTCATTTAGGCTTGACAACATGCCAGGCCAAACGTTAGGAAGAAGAATATTAGCTGGCGGAGTCTTACGAATTCTAGAATAAGTTGCTTAAGCAACTGTAGTGTTATTAAAAAAGTAGCTGACCAGCCACATTGACTGACTTACAGTTATCTGACATAACGTTTTATAACTTTTTTTTTTTTTTAGTGTGATGTCGACAAGACATAAGTAAGGACAATGACAAGACAGTTCTTGAGAGAAGGCTGTTAATACCAGTATAACTTTGTACGTCGACGTAGTTTCATTTCAAGTCATTGTATAAAACTCATTATCCAAATTTTGCGTTACTATTGGGAATTCGTATAAGTAGGTACCTATTTAAGTAGTAACTATGCTGCTCCAAAGTGACGTATATATTATTTTATTTATTTATTTAATATGACATGTTTTAGACGTATGGCTGTGTAAGGCGACGACCGCCAGAACACAGTCATGGTAAAAAAAGACCTGAAGATGATTGATCCCAGCCCAGGGATCAAGTAGATGCCGGGCAATCTAGTCTGGTAGAAAAGACATGAAGAATGCAAACTTAAGAGCCGAGACGACTCATGATTAGAAGGGCCAACCCCAAGTTAATGGCAAGGAGCCAGCCAAAGGAAGAAGAGTAGGTACAGTCAAGTGCACAAATACGTACCGAAAGAATCCTTTCATAAATACGTCCTACAACCTTATTTACTGGACAATAGAGTTGCTCGGTACATATTTTTGAAATTTTGGCAGTGAACGAATTTTTACACTTGACTGTACATAGCAATCAAAGCAAATGTAACGAAATAGATATGTTAAATTTGTGTACCGGTAAGAATGTGTTAGGATGTATTTGACTACTTTAACTGCATACTATATGTACCGACTATACTAACTGATTACTCTTCATAATTGGAAATCATTCAGTCAATCACAAATTACAGATACCTATATGCTGCATCAGTGCATTTGTGTGAGGATACATGTTTATCTATACCGTAGCTATTAATATAGAAGTTGACCTACTGGGAAACTATGTGCACTTTCAGTAGTTATGAAAGTGACACATTAATTATATATTAAATAATTGAAAGATCCTACATAGAAACTGACATCCCCATAGGCGTTGAAAGTTTATGATAAATAAGCATTTTTATTAGATTTATTAGCTCTACGGCTGTACTTAACATATGGACCAATATGAACAGCCGGCTGAGGCGGCCCGGTATGTTTAAATGGCTCCAAAGTAAGTAAAAAGTATTGAAAACTATATAATACAAGCTTTCTCTTACATACAAATAATGGCATTTCCATTTCGCAAAAGCATAATTTGTTTAAATATACTAGGTATCGTGATTATTCGCTAGCAATTCATTCACACCTGTTCTCCAATCACTTCAAACTGGTTATTTACCTTTAGATAAAAAAAAAATGATTATATGATAATAATTATAAATGGATTATGATTAAATCGAAACGACTTACTGTTATGGTGTTAGCCGAAGCCATGGTCGCGTGCTGCACTCACGTCGTGCTCCAAGAAAATGATAAAAAAAGAATTAATCATCCACATGGTGCTGCTAAATACTAATAGTGTCGAACTCGTTCCATTTTATTTACAACTTTGTCGATAATATTGCACATACGCCCACGTCACGAATAAATTTATGTAGATTACATTTCGCGTTACATAATTGAAGTTTATTTCGTGGCCTTATTCGATCCGAGGCATTTATCTTAATACCATAATAACGCCTATTATAGTGAATAAAAGCGATATTATAGTGATAATAGCCGAATTGTGAGAATGATGAGTGGGATTACTGATAATAACGGATCACACTGTGTCAGCCAACCTATGTGCCCAATCTGTTACCTCCGCACTTTTTGTGTAAGCATGTCCTATAATACTTATATTTATTTATTTTATTACCATTAGTTATGTCATGTCATTACTGAGTTACGTATAAGTCTGTTGTATATAAAATAACTTCTATTACCATTGTCTACTAGAGCCAAAACGCTTTAGATTAACAAACCAATCTTCGCATACCCTTCACAAATGCCGTACGATTGCTTGCCTCCGTCATAAGTATCCAAAATGTGATAGACGGACATTACCGAAGTTATTGCAATGAAGTATTTGTTAGGTAAACCTAAGATTGTATACATATAGCTCTTTAAAACAGGGTACTACACCGGCGTTAAAAAAAAAAAACAAATTGATGTACCTAGGTTAAAACTTATAATTAAGTAGTTTCTACTTTTTATTTATATGATAATAACTATAAATTTCTCAAAGGTCTCAATTGTTAAATATATTTATTTATGTTATGGCTTTGAAAAGTTACATTTTCCAATTCAACATTAAATAATAACGAATAAAACATAAGGTATTTTTAGTATAGAGAAAATACTGGTTCCGAGCCTTGCTTTAAAATATTATCGACATAGTTTCATGAGTGAAGAGACAACTCTACGCTCTTATCAATAGTTGCTGTGCCCGCTACGTGTCTCCAAATTTATGCCAACTCGAGTGCCACATGTTACGTCCAGCACAGCTACCGACACACCTGGCTGCTGTGCAAATATTAGCCGCCTATTGTCTACGAAACTGTCATAATGAATATTATTGAGCTTGTACTGTTTGTTGTCTAAGAGTATCTTGCTTAATGTGGCTGAGCAATTTAGGTTTCCATGTCATATATATTAATTTCGATGTTTACAAACGTATTATGGAGAAAATCCATATAGATATAAACCAGTAAAAAAAAACAATCGCTGATCCACGCTAGTTACTTATACTTACTTATATATAAGTACAGATATCAATAAAGAAATAAATGCGTACCTATGATATAAAAGGAAGTGATTTTCATAATCACGATTCTACCTACGAATCTTACGATAACGATTGTTGCTGACAGATATTATACAGGATGTCTCAATAAATGTTTATATACATACTACTGGGTATGTTTGATTATTATTTTAAGATTGGTACCGATTTTAATTACGAAAGTGAGCTTTCTCTTAAGATGGTACTTACTTTATTTATATCAATATTTATACTTGATTTTTTGTTGGTTTTTTTTTACGAAAGTAGGTTGCATAATATATTTTTAAATAAAACTTATTTATTTACAATAATTAGCCTTAAAAACCAGAGGCATTGTATCCAGGATACTGGAGGCATTTCTTCGTTGTATCGCAATGCTGATACGTTGTGCGATGAAGCCGCCAGCTTTTCGGTCACCAGTTACGTCAACCAAACGCTTTGCAATTTCTTTATTTCGGTTGCATTCATTCCAGTAATCTTATAGACCAACTTATAATATGTAATCATAAGCTCTAAATAATTTATTTGATATAATATGACATAACGGTAACAAATTAATTTTCTATTTCTTGAACTCTAGTAAAGTCGCCATCAATCGGAGCAGTGGAGGTAGTCGCAAATAACTGAAGAACGCCTCTATTATCAAGGCGATAAAGTGCATGTTCCGGTTACTATACTTCCACAGCTCCGATATATCTTATGGCGACTGGACATTGCAAAAACCGTTTTACCGGAGTAACTAATGATACCAACCATTTCTGCAACTGTTCAATTTCGCATGCTTTAGAAGCAAGCTTTCAAAACTGCGATACTTTACACATGAGGAAATGTTGATAACCTGCGCTTTAGTTACTTACGTAATTACATCAAAGGGAATAAGCAACATTGTATTGGACTGATGTCCACAGATCCTCCTATAGCGGGGAAGTTTTTTCTCTATCAATTTTTTTTCTATTTTTTTCTAAGTAAGAAATATCAACCTCATCAGTAACCCTTTCTATCTGCATGATAAAATACGGCACGTTAGTTTTTGTCACATTTGACCGGTTCGAGTCCCGACTAAAGTAAGCGGTTTTTCAGCAATCCATAAATGCAGAATTTATTGTTTTTAACAAAGAAAAGTCTCCTTTGCACAGAATGTGCTATTTGTAATATTTAAGGCACTTGCCATCCATGTGGCTTTTGATTTTTCCACCCGGTAGGTATGTGTAAGTAGAGTTAGGCCAGTGAAAAAAATTGGTTTACTCACTTAAAGCATAGACGATTGAATCATACCGTCTCTTTCTTTCGCTTGCACTACGACCCCAAAAAAAGGGATGAGTATAGTTTATTTTTTCAACTTTAAGAGTAACAATCGAGTAATAATTGGTTAGCCAGACTCTAAGAGGTTGATTTTTGTTTACTTATTATTAAAAATGCACTAACTGCTTAATAGTAGTTAGTGAATTTTGGTTGTCACCGGACGAAATATTCGTGACAAACATAAAAATAAATGTCCTGCTAAGGATTCGAATCTGGGACCTCCTGCTTCGTAGGCAAGCTGACTACCACCACCACTACATGATGTTAATAAAAAGCTATGTACCAATTCGCGTATTGCCGCCTTGTTTAGTTAAATGTGATGTCTATGCGCGTTAACTGATTGGACTAGCTGTCAGCACTGTAAGCTCTTTGAGCAGTGTGAGCGTGATTCGGACCACGGCTAATGTATTTAATTTTGAAGGTGGCAATAAAATATGTATTTATATGTCACCAATCACGTCAAAACTTCGGCGCTACCGCAAAAAACGAAATTCGTAATTCGCACGATTGTCTCCGTCGCTCTTATGACGCTTAATTGGAGTAAAAGAGAAAGATGCTCGAAACATATGAACTTTGATGTTCGCGGTACCGGGCCTTACTCGGTGGAGGAATCAAACTGTCAAATTGGTTATAGATTTAGAAAATGTTCCGAACTCTGTGCAAAGTAGCACGGGTTTTTACCAACCCTGGAGGCAGAGGTCCAAAAAGTTTATTAATTAAAACCAATGCAACATATGCAAAAACTATCAATAGGCAGACTCAGAAGGGAGAACCAGTGGAAGTTGTGAAATGGGTGTTATTGGTAAGGTTAATGTGTATTGACAATTGCTTGATAATTTATTAGAATATAATTTTTTACTTGCTTGATTTTTACTAATGAAGAATATTGATTTACCCCAGTTCTTTTCTAACATAGTTGAGGTTACAGGTAATACCAGTAAGCTCGTTCGGGCTGGGGTGCTGGCAAGTATACCGTCTGCAGTGGAAACTGGAATTGATTGATATCCTTCAAGCCAAATCTAATTCTACCCCAACTACATTGCCAAATGAGTAAGTCTGCACCATTATTTGATATGTTCTTTGTATAGTACCTACTTACTTATATTCACGTTTAATTTTTACAGAATATAATGAAATAAATTGATAATGAATTCTTATTCTAATTAGATTAATATATAATGTGTTTTTAACATTTTGTAGCTTTTCAAAACTTGAAAAGATGGAATATATGCCAGTTAAAGTAAAAGGTGAATTCCTTCATGACAAGGAGATTCTAATAGGGCCCCGAGCACTTATAGACAATGAACATCATAGATTTGGCTCTCTGGTGTCAGACCCAAAAAAAAACCAAGGCTGGCTGGTTGTTACACCATTCAAATTATCTGATACCGGGTAAGTTTTAAAACTTAGTAGTTCTCTGTAATATTTGGTTGCATTCTAACAAACAAATGTTATTATATTAATGTTATCAATGATAATATGTATGTATGTACACATTAATGTCAAGAGTTAAATTTTGACCAATGCAGTTGGTTACAAACTTGCTGTTACAGTGTTCTGTTCACCCACACAGTGAGGTGATCCTGGTTAATCGTGGATGGGTACATCAGAGCATGCGCTCGAAGGAGAAACGGGAACCATCCATGATTAAAGGTGAAGTGGAGTTGACAGGTGTGGTAAGGCTAACTGAAAAGAGAGCACCATTCATGCCAAAGAACAACCCAGAAAAAGGATCTTGGTTTTCAAGGTACAATCAAAACATAAATTTATACACCTATTTAGAACTGGTATATAAACTCATGTATATTGACAATATTTTAAACAAACTACTTCACCCATACCTGGAAATAACCTAATCATCTAGGAATGTTTTTATTGGAAAAACATATTACCATTAGAATTATTGCAATAATTGTGAATGCAAGTTACTCTGCTGCGTTACAGTGTCATGAGATCTGGTAATTTCACTCTGTCACATTTGAAAAATCCACCCTGTACTATATGCATACTATATCAAGTCAATATTTATAGTTCATGTATGCACATGAACCAAGAAAATGTTTCCGACATGCAAATATGAAAGTCTTAAAGCATCCTCTTTCAAATACAAAAAAATATTGTCCAAATCACTTTGTTTCTCTGCACAAAATGTTGTTAACACAATGTGTTTTGTTGTTATTACAGAGACTTGGATGCAATGAGTGAACACTTAGGCTGTGCTCCAGTGTGGCTTGATGCAAGAGGAATCCCAGACCCTCTAGAAGGCTGGCCAATACCCAACCAAACTCGCGTCACTTTGAGAAATGAACACATGTCATATATTGTCACTTGGTATATGTTGTCAGCTTTTACAGCATTAATGTGGCATAGATTTTTCATACGTAAATTACCACTGAAGTAAAAATGAATTATTGGTATTATATGTATAGATTTTTTCAAAAACAATAGAAAGAACTAGTACTTTTAGTTGTGTCACTTTTATTGTTGCTATAAGTACCAAGAATCTATAAAATATTTGGCACTAATCCATTGAAACGGGCACAATTTTTGAAAGGTCTCTTAGATTAAGAACAATAATATTGCTTTGCGTACCATTAGGCGAGACACAATTAATGGTGCTTTGTACATTAAACGGCGGAGTAACAAAGAAAGATTGCTGTTTCCATATTGCCACTGGTGCCACCAAAATTTATTCCATCAATTTTCCACTCAGTTACCTCTACGATAAGCTATAATGATATGTAAGTTGCCATGGTGCCTACTTTTTTAAAGGTGGTTATAATTCAATAAAGTGTGTAGTAAAAACCCATTCAACTATGTATGGGATGTTAGGTAGATTTTGGTAAATATTTTATTAGGACATTAAAAACGACATTAAAGAGGCTTACCACTTACCAATGGCAAACATTAGAAATATAAACCCAGTAGGACTCCTGTGTCCATACAGGTTTGGAGATACATGTTTTTAATTTTTTAACTTAGAATTAAAGTAATAAGGATAAGGAAGTGTAGAATGAAATATGGCCTACCACCCAGAGATGTTACAGAGCTCCGGTTCCGTTAAGTCGGAACTTCCGATGGGTTTGAAACATCCGCTTCGGTTCCGGTTCTGCTACTTTTAAAACAGAAGTTATATCGGATGTTACAGCAACGCAGCGGGGAAAATGAGCGACGTACATCAAAATTAAAAAGGTTTATTTGCTCATGTCCCGCTTGCCACGTGCTGCACTAATCGTATTTGTTTTGTTAAATAAGTATTATTCCATTAAAAATCCCTATTAGTATGTGTTGGTGTGAAATCTGTGAAGTACTCTTAACATCTCGCCCATCTATCTCTCGGCTTCCGATTCTGGTTCCGCTTCGGTTTCCGGTTCCGTTTCTGGTTCCGATAAACTAAATGTAAAACATCTGATTCCGCTTTCGGTTCCGATAAAACCACATCTGTTACATCCCTTACCACCATTGGTAAAAGAACCACACTGAATTACAAATATAGCAACTCGATACACAATGGAATGGATGACCTTTAAAGATCTAAATGGTAGGTACATACATTATTTGTAATGGAATTGTTAAAAATATACAAAATTTCACATAGGTTCGTATAAAGGGTTATTACTTAATATGAAATTTAATAACGTTGATAATATACGTTACGTTGCGTTTAAGATGAAATAACGCATATAAAACAAACCCTTAACTTTCCACTTCTTTTGCGTTTGGCGTGAATGATTATCACGTACCTAAACATAACGGTATGATTTTTTTATACAAAACACTCTATATCGATAAAATAAAAAAATATGTTTCTATCAATAGCTTGTTTGTGACAGTCTTTTGTTTTGCTATAGATTTTCCGGGCTCTGTTCATTACCTCTTTTTGCAATCAGTACTTCATATAGTTGAGTGCGTAATCCATTCACCTCAACTGTCGTGGAACTACCTCAGAGTATATCTACCGTAAACCAAAGCAGTTTTAATCTTATTTCTCGTAAAAAAAAAAAACAATTTCCCCATTTTTACCTAACTGCCCCTACACGTAAATAGAAGATGTTTTGTTTTCACTTCCTATTGTTGGGTATTTTTAGACTGGCATTTAAAAAAGGATTACTTGCCTAAAACGTTTAACGTTGTGATCTTATTAAATATTCTCCAATGTCAAAAACAGTACCCTTACCATGAGTATGACATTAAGGTTTTCGATAACGAGTATCGAGTTTACTATCCGTGCATCTCGCTTGTACAGTCGCCATCAAATATATCGGAGCTGTGGAGGTGGTCACAAATATCTGAACATGTACTTAATCGCCTTGACAATAGAGGCGTTGATCAGATATTTGTGACCACCTCCGCAGCTCCGATATATCTGATGGCGGCTGTACTATTTTAGTGCGAACGAGATGCACAGATAGTAAACTCAATACTCGTTATCGAAAACCTCATGTCAGAACTTATGGTAAGGGCAGCACCGGGGGCTAACTTGCCAATGGAAAAGTGAATATTTTCCAAAGAATGCCTGATAGAGAACGCCTTTTGGGATTAAGTTCACCTTACTGTCAAGTAAGGCTTAAATAAATACATACATATTTTCTTAATAGTAAATATTTTTGGGATATTAACAGTGTAACAGTTAACGTAACGAAATTGTTACTGCTACAGAAGGTTAATAATAAAATAGCGGGTCTTATTGATCATGCGGATTCTTTATTATTTTTTCTTATTACACAATTGTACGGTTAGGTACTGATGTCAACATACAACTTATACATTTATAACACTGTTCAGAAAGTATACACGCAGAAACGGGCACGTCAAATGGATAATCAATCATTTAAACGATACAATTTATAATCTTACATTTGGTCTTATAAATAATAATTACAAAAATCGATTATTAGACACTGATATTGTTTGGTTATTTAGATTATCAAATTTATATACAAAATATAATCAGGACAAAAATTATACATAATATTTATGGAACACACAAAAAAATATCAAAATGCTATCGCGCCCGTTACTAAAAGTTTCGAATATGTAACTGTATACTCTATGCACAATGAATATAGTCATCTTATATTCTAAAGTATCTATTAATTACAATAATCAAATATAAATTTAATGAGATCATTATTTAAATTCTTAAAAATGACAAAGAATTAACATTAAAAAAATATGAGTGGCTCTACTGTGAGCATATTCGCTATCACATATCTTTTTTAAACGCAAATATAATTCTCCATCTTTTCTTAATCGAAATATTAAAACAAATAATATTAAGCTTGATTATATAAAAAATGTTTAGATGAATTTCTTACATAAAATAATAAAAATCAAGTATTCGGAGTTGGATTATATTTGCGTTCAGTACAAAATCAAAAATCTAAGTTTTTCGGTAGTTGTGACTGCTATTGTAGCAGTCGCCGGCTACACATGTACGAGTATTAAACTAGTCAGCGACACGAAAGTGCATTTACGGCAACATTCATTTAACATCCAATCGCGAAATACAAGGTTAACTGATATTTAACGTGGATTCCTACTAATCCGCATATTAAACGCGGCTCTGGAACCGTTAGTATGATCCCCACAAGTTAAGAGAGATACTTGGACAAAATAAGTCAGAACTTGACACATTTGACAACTTGAGTTTTATGTCAATTTATATTTATATACTTAAGACAAAAACAGTTTACCAACAATGACTAAAGTTACTGTTAATTTTGTAGGAAAAAAGTAGGAGGTGCAGAAAGAAAGCCAGGGAGAGTAAATGCATGTAGCATCATGCTTCTAACAACGATATAAAGTTGCTAACGGCCGTCAAAAACGCGAAAATCTTAGAGCTGGTCGAAGTTAACTTATAATTCTAGCACCAATTGAATAATATTTGTATGGTGTAAGGAAACAATTTTAGTCAATATCATTTTGCAATAATACACAAAGAATAATAAACAAACAGATCAGTCTGGATACCAGGCCAATATTAAATTTGAAAATAAAAACACAATTTTAAGCGCGCAAGTCGAAATTAGAAACAAATATTTGCGGAACATGTGTTGGATCGATTTTAGGATTAGTTTTGTAATCACAAATACCGAGTTCTTTCAATTTCCACTCCCAACCCATTTTTTGAACAGCATGTAAAGTCTCAGCTTCCGTGTTCTGACGCCGAAGCATGCCCTCCTGCAAAAGGAATGAATAAATTAACATTTTATAACTTCTGAAAACTTAATATAAGTAGACTACTTTTGTTGTTGCTACTAAATACTACTTTCTCCAGGAAATTACATCTAGTTAACCTAATTAGGAAGGTACTTAAGTATCTTCCTAATGAACTAATGAATAAACAACCTGTTGCCGCCTTAATCGGAATTTAATGTCGCTTATTATAAATATAGCCTGATCGGTAGTGACCGTCCCTTCAAAGCTGGAGGTGCCAGGTAGGGTGGGTTTGTTCAGTCCCGTTCATAAACGTTCATAAATAACTGCAGTCAGTTACGGCAGTTATTTATGAACCGCCAATTTGGTAGAAAAAACTGTGTCACCACTTAACACTAGAATCTTGGACTTGGTGACGTATTGAACATAGCTTCTGTTCAACATTATACCTATTAATCTATATACATACATCGTCTATAAACCAAGTTTATGGTAGGACTATACCAATTCGTGTAGTCAAAAAAATATCCATGATTACTTGTTACCCGGAATTTTATTTTTTAAGGCATATATCTCGAAATAACTTCTGTCACTGCTATGGAACAATTAATTTCAATGAATGTATCTAAAAGTAGGTAGGTATTTTCGATAATGTCAAACACTTTATTAAACCATGTCCTACACACAAAGAAAAAGAACTATACAAAAAATATCAAATACATATTCACACAAAATATATCTCGCATATTGGGGAGTCCCAATATTAGAAGTTGAAGTATCGATGGAATACATGGAATAAATAATTTTATTGTTCAAATACCTTGATTTTCTCCCACTTATCGTCGACTTCTTGCAGCCAAGAGTTGATCTGTCGGCTGTTGCACCGCGAGCGCTGAGCGTTACGTTTCTCTTCCTGCTCAGGAGCCAGCACGTTGTAAACTTCTTTGTCACGCAACATTGTGCATACAGAATAAGGAAGTGACTGGAAACATTAAAATATGGTATGAACTTGTGCGATAAATAACAAAGTCAAAGTTAAAATCAAAGTTAAACCTACCTGATTAATGACTGCGCGTTCTGCGCGTCCGTGTACACGCAGAATTTCTTGTTCTACCGCTAGTACAAGTTTTTCTTTCTCTACTAGATGTTGGATTCTCATACGAGTCCTGTGAAGACAGAGTAATTTTTTAATTAAATTTTATCCATCTGACCTAAAGAGGGTTTAGTCACACAATGGTATAAGCACTAGAGAACAAAGTAGATTCTAACCTTTCTTTCTCTTGGTCTGTAAACTCGCTGACCATCTGCGGTGGCATGTTGTGTGGTATCTCGACCTGGGGCTCGGGGTTCACATTGCTTTGCAGAGTGTAAGTGCAGCGGTTCATCAAGTACTTGTTAAAGTCTTTGGGGGGCTTGGGCTTCACAGGAAACAGGCTCTTTTGACGATTTTCAATCTTAAATGTAATCAATATTTTAACACTTGTCCAAAGTCCATAAGAATAAAATGTGTTTTAATAAAGATTTCGTTTACCTGTTTACGAATGTGAATGTACATTTGATAGGGATTAGAATGTGTGACATTGTGAGACACGGTGCTGTCCGGTGCGGGCTCGGTCTTGATCGGATCCCGCGAGTGGCTGTCTTTAGAAGCCTTAATCTTACGCTTCCTAGGATGCAGCTCTACTGAAGGTCCAGGATTGTTGACTAAAATTGAATTATACTTTTAGACATACTTCTAATTATCACAAGTACTTATAACTATTTATCACTTATTTCTAACAACTATAATACAAGCAAATGTATTAAATTATACATTGATTTTATTGCTTGTATTATAGTTGCGCAAAATTACGCACATTGATATGATGACAATTAAATCTTATAAATATTATATTATCTCGAAGTACATAATTTAAAGCCACACTTATAAGGGTAGTATTTAAACTAAAATAAAATAAAAAACATGTCATGTAAAAATAATACATAAATAAAAACTAATTGGAAGAAATTCAATTGTGCTCATCGGCTTCAGATTATAAACCTATTACATAGGCGATCGTGGAGGGACTCGAACCTACCACCACTGGATCACTAGCCCAGTGCACTACCAATTGCGGTATACAGTACCGCTTGGACTTGCCAATTTTTTCTATTTTATCCTTCCTCGTATACGTCATTACGGGCGACGTGTAGACACGTTTACCGAAAGAGTATTGAACCCCTTTAACGGCATCGAAGTCTCAAAATTTGATTGGGAATTCATCGATAACAATGTGGTACCTACCCCTAATTGTTTTTTATTAAGAAGAAAAGTCTGCTAGCCAATATCATCGAAATTAATAAAATAGAAGTAGTGCGCTGGGCTAGTGATCCAGTGGTTGTGGGTTCTAGTCCCACTAGGAGTCAATAAAAAAACTATTTTTCTTTCCATTTAAATCAGTGATATTGGCTAGCAGACGTGTCTGCTTAATGAAAAACTAATAAATAGGCGATTATACTAATCGACCAGGCAGTTCATTCACATACTAGTTGACAAAATGATGTAACTACATACTTTTTGGTCACATTACACCTATTATATATATTAATACCATGTATCGGATATACCTGTAGTAGTACTAATTACAAACTAAGTATATACAGAGTTTTAGAGTTTCTTTTGTTTCATAAGTAAGAAATTAGGAAGAGACTTCTTCTAATCTTAAGGTTAAGTTTTGTTTGCTAGTGACACGAATCGAATACCGGGAGGGCAAATTGTTCGTGACTTTTTCATGGTTTATAGAGAGATGGGATATCTATGTATTTAAATATTTATCATAAATTATGGTATTAATATTTAAAAACCCGGAATAACCAGAGGGCAAAGTCTATACCTATCTCGGAGCGGCTGCTGACGCCGCTCGATGTCGTCGACGGAGTGTGCTCACTGTCTTGCCCCTATAACAAGGAATAGGATAGAGTAACAAGGAGGAACTACACATCTCCTTTATAACTAGACGGATAATTCATACAAAAACAAACTAAAATAGACATTCATTATCAGGTAACATTAAAGGAGGTGAGGTCAATGAGACGCATGCTCAGTAACATGGCACAATAAAATATCTTCTAGAATCGGAGCTAACTACTACATATCTAAAATAGTACAGAAATAGGATACACATTCATGCCATATAACAATAATGTAGTCTGTGTCCAATTTTCATCTGCTAGCTTTGCATACGACATTGACATGCTGTTTCCGACGACGAGCTACCTACAGCAATGTTCTATCTAAACATAATACATGGTACAGAGAACTTACAGAGCCCGAGGGCGGGGGGCTCTTGTTGGAACTCAATGTCGATTGAGCGGAACCCGTCGCGGAGCGACTCTCGCTCCCTGTCTGAGGGGAAGTCCTCTCCTTGTCCTTCTCTCTCTCCCCATCGTTCGTCCTGTGCGAACGGAGGACTCTTTGCCCAGCCTTGGGAGGAAAAATAGTTTTTGAGTAAACTTTTAAAAGGAAATCTGGATTCGCTAGCAGCTCTTAACTTCACAAATGTTCCTTCTTTGGTATTCTGACGACATTGTTAGTTAAATATGTTCAGCTAACCAAAGGTCACTTACTTGTGTGTGAGGGGTAGCCTATTATAAAATATTGATTAAAGTGTACCTTGCCCCCTTCTCCTGGACGCTTGTCGTCAGAGTTTCCATCCGAACTATCGGAAGTCTGGCCGGCGTCGGCGGCACTGGTACACGGCAGAACGTAGGGCAGCGTCGCCACACTGCCGCGCCCTTTCCCGCCGCCGCGTTGCCCGATACCACCTAAGTGACGCAGTTTGCAAGCTTATAACATGTACCAACAAACTACACATTTTAAGAGCAATATCAATAATAGATCTATTTACCTTCACCTTCTTGCTCATTCCTGTTAGCGGAGCCCCCAGCGCCCCCTGGTATCACTATCTTCAATGGCGGCACTTTCGGTGCTGTGGACTCTTGATTCTTTTGATCCTCAGTGTCACCATCACCATCTTTAGCCTGGTTCGGTTTGGGGCTAGCCACTGGGCTTTTCCGCTCTTGTTTACTTGGAACTGTACTTGTTGCACCTTTCGTACCACCTGAAGTCTTACCCTTTAAGGTAAAATCAAAAGTAATTGTAATCAACACTAATCACAAAGATCATATCATATTTTTGCATACACAAAGTGGTAAAAAAAGTGAGATTATTTATGTAGAAAAATAAACAAGTGTCTCGGTAAACTTAAACAAATGTATATGTAATATCATATCAGTCATTAATGTTTTAATATCTAAACTGTCTCTAAAACTTAAAATGTTTTACTGCCTTAGAGACGCGTTCAGAATGTGCTGTAAAATGAGGAATTAACCCATCAGTATTTAAATTAAAATAATGTTATTTGAATTTATTATCAGCACATTCAAAGCTTATCTCACTAGTTTAGTACCCAAATGAAAAATGTAAGGCGATTAACACACTGCCACGCACCACGCAGCGTAGTGCGTGAATGCGTGATCTAACGTTCCTTGTAAGTATCTCCGATTGTATAGAAAACACGCACTGACACATAGAGAATGCACGCGCGCTCATGCAGATCACTTTAGATGCGGCGAGACGCATGATGCAGTGTGGGGTACGTAGCAGTGTGTTAATCGCCTTAATCGTATGACAGTAAATTATAGTTTTATGAATGTTTACCTGGTTTTGAGCACCTTGTTTCCCTGTTACACCACCACCCTTGCCTTGAGCTTGCTGGTTACCCTTTCCTGTAGAGGAGCCTGATGCACTACCCTTCCCCCCACCTTGCAAATTCGCCTTTCCCAGTGGAGCTGCACCAGTCTTGCTAGCAGGGCCTGGAGGCTTTGTGCCAGTAAGAATGCTAAAAATACAATAACTATCATAATATGTTCTACCCAAATAAATACTATTTGCTGTTAGATAAAAAAAGGTAAATACCGTCCAGGGCCACTGCGTGGAACTGGCGCTGGTTTAGCCATAGGTTCTTTATCTTCATTCTCTTTCCTCTTCTTGCGTTTGGAAATTTCATCTTCTAGGGAATCTGCCTCATGTCCTTCATCCAAGAAGGGCCTCTTTGGGCCGGCAGCAATTTCATCCTGTGATGAAGACACAACTCCGCTGCTCAGTTGATTGCCTTCTAGAATAAGTATTTATGTTTAAGTAGATATTATATTATAAACTAGGAGATGCCAGCTGCATAATAGTTCAGCTGTTTAAGTTCCAAGAAGAAATTAATTACCATCTTTATTTTCTCCACTGCCTTTGTCTTGTGCTGACGAGTCCTTGTTGTCAAAGTGTTCCTGTGCTAGGGAGTCCATGTTGCGCTTGCTGCCGTCACTTGAAGTACTTGCATTGCCAACTTTCTTGCTGCTGTCATCCCTTGCCCTACCAGAGTGTGAGGCTCTCACGTTATTATCTGTGAACATATTCAAATGTTCCAAATATAAATCAAGACAAATTTTTTTTTATTATGGAAACTTCCTGTTGGCAGATTACTAATATCAGGCGAGACTTATAAATATTTAACAATGATGATGGGAGAGTTTCCATAGTCGTCAACTTTGGCTTGGCGTTATTTCAGTAGCAATAAATAATTTTTCCACTGTCCATTTTGGAAACTACTCATTTTCATCAGGAAACTTCCCAATTAATAAATACAACATTTCCTTACTAGTGCGTGTTCGCACTATAGAAGAATAGGTACTATTAAAATGACTTACTATTTATTTATGCTAGATTAAGTCAAAACTACAAAACGAAAATAATTGAATTCTACAGTTAATCATCAATGATAACAAATAGGTATTTAACCATTAAGGAGGGACTATTTATACAGATTATATATATATAGATATAGTTTATTGTTATTACTAATTTACATTCGAATCAATAAATGGGTGTACGCCACTTTGACTACCTACAAGGTACACAGTATTATCTAGAGAAATATTAACATGATCGATAGTCAAATAGAGGGCATTAACATCAAGAAACGAAATCTATATAGTACACAACGATACGGCACTCTTAATACGTTGACGGAGATAACGGGGTTAACAGCAAAACGAGGATTTAATCACTTTGTCACGTCAGACAATATCTAAATTATGTTTTATATGTTGCCAAGAGTCATCTAAAACAGCGGCGGCGTGCTGGATATGTTAAGACTAAGAATGAATTAATACTTGCCTTTGATATTCGAGAGCGTCTTTCTTTGCATTTCACGTCTTCGAGCACTATTTATAGCCTTTACTTGTTGCACTCCACAATTTTATCAATAATTATTATTCTAAATCGGTCCTCGATACCGTCACGAAGTTAGTAACGCAAGCGGCCATCACAGAGATAGACGGCTGTTTTTTTCCAAGTCAGATAATGGCGACAGGCAAGTGAGCTATCCGATCATTACAGTGAGCTAGACGTGCTTCGTAATGTTGCCATGCTTAAAAAAATGTTGACCATAGACGATCGATCATTTACAAGTTCTTTTTTTCTAAGGGTGAAATGAATATGTAATAATAATAATCGGTAAATAAATACTAAAACGGTTGACTAACCGTGTTTGTTTTTGTATAAAATTTGTGTTTTACTTTTAACTTATTTCATTGGCCGTATTAATTTTATATTAGGTGTATTTTTATATTTTACCCCGACATCCCGCTTCGTTCGTTAATCCGTTGCGGTTTTGGAATTTCTTTCCAGAATTTTCGAAATAAGTCGTGTAACAAAGCAACGGTCACTTCTACACTTGCACAGAAAGGAACGGGCGGAAAGTTAGAGGACTTGGAAATAATTGATAATAGCGTTTATTTTTAGCGTAATGAATACTTATGAATATAATATTTGTAACTAAATATGGATTCAGTGTCGATTTTCCGGAAGAGTTAAAGACGAGGCGAATGCTCAGAGATTTTGTCTCTACTGATATACGCATTAATCTCATTTGTTACGCCATAAGAGTGTCACAATTTTGCGGCCTTCGAAAGGCAAGATATTTATTTATTGTAAGTGACTACGCGAGTGTATAAGTACACAGCATCCCAGTTCTTTCCGAGCTAGTGAGGTGAAAAAGTATAAGTCGTACTATTTTCAAATCACGAATTAGGTATTCTGAACGCAAATGAAGTGGCGTATGAAATTATGAATTAATATTTTAATATTTACGGCCCTCTGATAAGATGCTTTCATACATGAGGTATACGCATACATTATGTATGTGTATTTTGGGTGTAGATAATAGGAATTAGGATGCGCTTGCAATCCGGAGGTCGTAGGTTCGAACCCCAGCTTGTACCATAAGTTTTTCGGAAATGATGTACGAAATATCATTTCATTTTGACCAGTCGCTTTCGTAAAACCTACGCCTACGCCAAAGCTGGGTCTAGTAGATAAGCGGGCCCCAGGCTCCCGGCGCCAGCAAGCGGGAGCAAGGAAGACGGATGGATTATGGAATTAGGATGCAAGTACCTACTGTACTATCTCGATATTTCGGCACTCCGTTGCACGGGTACGTCCATCTAGTACTAGAACTAAGGATGCTGCAGACTATTTACTTTTCACGCTACTGCTCGGAAATATGGCCAAAGATGGATTGAAATGAGAGTAGATAGTTGCTCTTAGTAGCACTATTCAAAAACAGTTCAATAATGTAGGTTTGCAAAGTAAAGTGTAGTGTTTTGCGACCTTTTTTACTTTCTACTTTGAACTCTGCTATTGGTCGATTATTATTGACATTAGTAACTCATTAAAAAAAAATGAGAGCAACATTACATTTGAGCGTTTAATTAAAAAAATTAAAACGTCAAATTCGCTCAGTGAATGTGTATTTTTGCGATTGTAAGCGTTTTTTATGTAAGTATGTGTAAAAAAATAATTCCTTGTCATTCAACAACTGCCCTCTAATGCGATCAATATTACTTCTAATTAAACTGTGTATTATACTGTGTACTTACTCAACCTGTTTAATTTCCTTACATTAGGCATGAAAAGCATATAAGACGAATATACTCGTCCATCTATTGCTTACTTTCTATACCTGGGCAACAATGTACACTATTTTATCCTACTTAGGTACATCAAGTAACGAAAAAACAATACACAAAGCACCTAATATAATTTATATTAGGAAATCAAGGTTCTTAGAAATCTAGGTAATCTAGGTGTTAAAAATAGTAATGAAGAATTTTTTTTTATTAAAACCGAGGTAATTTAAGACGCTGGTTACTTATTAAATGCTAAAGAACTACCCTTAGCAGAACGAGTTTTTTTTTCTAATTTTCCTCAAATACGTATTGTACTCGTATAACTTGTATACGGACATATAATGGTAGTATAAACTAATTATATTCTTCATTATATAGTATATTAATTTTAATATTAACGGTCTGCGAAAATTAAACAATTATGATCGAACAACATAGGCAGTCCTCTATCAAGGTAGTGTAATGACTAGACATAATTGGTCCACGTGCACGCCTTGGCGGTATCCGCAGGTGCTTTTTAAACGTACAGGCACAGTAAGATTTTAATACCTTCACACATGCCCAGTAATTAACTATGCCAGGAACACATTCATAAACCCAGGTAGCACAGTCAGGCCTGTTAGTTTTAAGGCAACAGGTTACGCACAATCAAGAAATAGAGGTGTTTTTATGTAATTTTTTCATTGGAAATATAAGAATAAGAAGTCCTAAAGGAACACTTAGATCTTAGTGAACATAACACTAAGATTACGTAATTTTGCGATTACAATTTTATACGGAAGTGGCATTCGCTAATATATATTGATTATTAACCATGCCGCACATTGGTAAAATACACCGCATGAAACGAGAAATATAATCCATTTACAATTACTTAGTGTAGAACAAAATTAAAAGTTTCAAATCTACTTACATGACAACGCATTATACCAAACTACAATTAAGGTAGGTATTAATTATAGATTCGAAATTCTGTTAGGACGAAGGCAATTAATACTATATAAAATATAGGTACGCGTCGATTCGTGAACCTCCTCCGGTTT
The DNA here is from genome assembly GCA_022674325.2 of Grapholita molesta. Taxonomy (NCBI): domain Eukaryota; kingdom Metazoa; phylum Arthropoda; class Insecta; order Lepidoptera; family Tortricidae; genus Grapholita; species Grapholita molesta. The sequence goes on along the minus strand of CP053120.2, from coordinate 23,952,034 downwards.
TTTCGTCGGTTAAAAACCAGGAACAACATAGTTCAGAATGCAAAAACAGGACGTCGTAGATATACGGAATAATCAAAAGTCGTTAAAATTTAAATAAAAAACAACATACCCTTCAATGATTCCAAAAATTCGTGGATATGGGGTGCTGCGTAGTCGATGGGCATTTTAGCCTTCGCGTTCTTAACGAACGGATCAGCACCATGCTCGACGAGGAATTTAACCATTTTTAGGTTTCCTGAGGTTGTGGCGTCATGCAGCGGAGTGTCGTCGTCGAGACCCTTTGCGTTCACGTTGGCTCCACCTTTGACAAGGACTATCACAACCTGGTACCAACCATATATACACGCCTCGTGCAGTGGTGTCCAACCTAAGGAAAGAAACGTTAAATCAGGAAACTAGTTTCCGGTTTAAGTCATAGAGTATATAGACTATAAAAGCATTTATACATGATTACAATAATGAAGGATGCCATGTAAAAAAAAAAAACGTTTCACAAGCACGTTCAAAATAATAAACATATTAGCATCAATGAAAATGCTCAGTAGATTAATATTTTCGTCATGGTAGGTCTAACATTTTGAAATATAAAGTGATAGCTTAACAATCAAAATCATCTTTACTGTCACTGGGAGGGACTTCAGAGTACTTTAATTAATTATCTCTTAACTAATCGATATCGGTTCCATTTCTATAATGTCTTGTTTTATATTATATCTCAGGTTCGACAACTACGTAAAAGTTCACCTGTGGAGAAGATTGAGATAATGTCTATAAATTTTACACTTGACACTGTTTTTTTTCTTTTTACTAGGAGGCAAATTCTTTTGAAAACATGTTTAATAATGAATATTTTAAATTGTAAATTTAGCGATTTTACCTAATCACTAATCATGCATATATAAATATATAATGTAGTATGGTAAACAGCTTGAACTACCAATATATTGTTCTACCCTACAATTTTAAACTTTTTAATATAACTTAAACTCTCATGAAATTAATCAGGGGTAGGTTACGAAAAGAACCCTTTGTGTTGCCAAAGCCATCACAGCTTAGATATGGAATAGAATTGAATTCATTTAAAATCTGATATTAAGAGTTACAATAAATCAAGTAACAGCAGTTAGCATTTATATTATTACATAACATAGTATTGCTTATTTGTTATACATACTTGCACGAAACAAAACAGTAAACAAGACATAACTCAGGATAGTAAGTTGGATATTTACAGGATCATCAAACATTCATTGTGCATATGACAGAAGAAATAAAATTAAAAAGCAATATTGACACTAGGACATGAAAAACATAAAGGATACTCCTTAGATAAAATCAAATTTAGATTAACCTACTATTTATAATACCAGCTGTCTGCCAATGACGGCAGTCAGGGTGTGCTGCAGCACAGATGTGTCTACATTCGAACTCTGAAGAATACTCAATGTATTCACATGTGTCACAATAATTGTGATTTCAATGAGTTATATAATTATTTATTTTTACTTTAATATTAGCATAACTCACTTTTAATCAATAAGGTGTACTCCATAACCTTTACTCTCGAGATCATAAAATAATAATGAGCAAAATCATAATTATTATTTCTGTGTAGCAGCTACCATTTATTGGTTAATGCATATAGAACAAATGGAAAGGTAAAGATCATGATATGTGAATTAATATGCTATCTGTTTATCAATATATTATTGATTTTATTTCAGTTTTGTCAGACGAGATTATCATATAATCTTCACCTTGTATTCCAAGGAATATCTTTTACCAAAGGCAAGTAAATGAAACAACCACAAAACTGAAAGGCCCCAAAGACATGGTTTGCGGTACATTCCGTGTGACAGCAAATTAACAATGACAGGATTTACACATTTGATAATTTGCCACCTACCTTTTTAAATGGCGCTCAAATGTAGGCTTCGGCAGAAAAATACAGAAGGAGAATTTGTTATGGAAATTTACAATAGACTATTTTTACAGATTGGTAGTTTATTACGAACACTAAATATTTAAGCAATGAATTTCCACTAACTGTTCTGCATCACTACTGACATACCTACTTGTTTAAAAAAAAAACTCAATTTTATACAATCTAGGTACACATTTCCTAACAAAATTCCGATCACTGACTTTTTTCCCTTTGCTCACCCTTTGTTTTTTCCCGGGGTTCATTAGGAAGTCAAGACCAAATTCATGCACTTGACACAAACGAAACTTTACTTTATGGACCTAATTACTGACTAAAATTAGTCTAGTTTTTTATGCCTTTCATAATGTATTTGTCAGTACTAGTTATCTAATGGCACTATTTTAATATATTTGATGCTAGGAATTACTTCCTAATACTTTACTGTAAAGTTTAACTGCATCAATATTATAAAAGTTATCCTAAAAATTACAGATTCTGAAACTGTTAGTTAATAAAATAATATAAATCTTCTTTAAATAAAATTAGGAAAGTTTAAAGATGAAAATTTCTCAAATCCTACAAATTAATTTAAAACTTTTTTGTAGTACCTAGTTTTTTTTAATGACAAAGGTGGCAAACGAGCAGGCGTATTGCCTGATGGCAGCCCCAACACCAGGAGAGCCATAAGCGCGTTGCTGACCTTTAAGATAAGAGTACGCTCTTTTCTTGAAGGTATAAGGGTCGCAAATCATTCCAGTTTCGATGTGCGAGGTAGGAAGTTTGATAAGTACTTATCTTTTATTTTTAAAATAATAAACCTTCATTGAATGTATCTTTTTTCTTCTGTTTTGAAAAATAGTTTATTGATGGTTAAAGTATAACTATAACTAAAGTATATTACTCCTCACACAACTAGACTAAGCACACTTAGTCCACTGGTTCCCTCTCTGTTTGCAACCCTAACTAAAGTCAGTGTAGGTTGGAATATTTCATATAGTTCTTTCTAATTAGGTACTTTAATCTGTCAGCCCGTTACCGACTGGCATTTCTAGAACTGACAGCAAAATACCGGACAGTATGTCCTTGGTTCCATGAAGTGGACGGTGCTGGGGTGGGATGCAACCTGTGTAGACACACTAGCACCATCTAGTCTCTAGCAAACCTCTTTGAGAGCAATGGCAGCAGCAGAGGTGGCTGTAAAAGCCAAGGTGGGGAAATACAGTGGTCTCAGCGCAGAATACAATTTTATCCCTTTCGGCTTCAAGATTCTCTGTCTGTGGGCCCCTAGCACTATAAGTTTCTTTAAGGACCTTTAAAAAAAAACTAGAGATGAAAGAAACCCACAGGAGGCCAAAGAACTGGCAGCTACTACACTCAGCCTAGCAGCTGATGTAACTACACAATATTATAATTTCCAAACAAAAAAAAAAGATCTTATTTCTAAAATAACCATCCTCTATTATGTACTCCCTGTAATGATGTTTTACACTGTGTATTATGCGAAAGTTGTACTTCTTAAATGACTGTATTTGATTTATCACTTTAAGAGGCCAGTTGAATGATAGTTTGAAGAGGTTCTAGAATAGGTATGTCGAAGGAGAATCTCATTTAATTATCTTTAATCTTATTCAAGATATAAATATTCAATTCTTTATAATATATATATGTTCCTTACATTGCTTCTCTTCGGCCCAATGGTTGATTGGTAGAGAATGCCATTAGGCATTAAGTCTGCCACTTATACATACTTTAGTTGTAATACAATTAATAATCTTAATAACCTTTATTGCTGATAAACTTTTTTTTCTGTTTATCTGCGTGTCTTTAAGACACAAAGGTCTCCTCCAACGCCCTCCACTCGTCTCTATTTAAGGCAGTTCGGTACCATAACGGACCTGCGGTCCTCTTTATCTCGTCCGACCAACGCTTTTTTTGTCTACCTCTTTTTCTCTTTGTGGGGAATCTGGGGATCCACTGGGTTATTTCCTCTGTCCACTTTTTTCTACCTTCTCTGATCATGTGGCCCAGAACAATCAATCAATCGTAATACAATTAAGCCATAGTAAATAATGTGATTAGAGCAGATCTGCTGTAACCAAGTACTGTTTAGTCTCATAAATAAACACACCTAAGTAATAGAATGAGACCATCACAGATTTGATAGGATTGCCAGTAAACATTGCACCAAAAATCTTAATAGATGCAAAACTATGCTGATGTCATGAGTGTCATGACAAGTTTGATATTATCCTACTAAAAAGGTACATAAACCACCAATTAGATATCAAGATAATTATGGCTATAAAATTATAACAACACAATAACAAATTTAGATTTAACAAATTTAAATTGTAGTATAAGCATAAATAAAGTTTGGTGGAAATAGGTAAAACAGCTACTCGGAGAGCAGCGGCATCATCTCTTGATATACCAAATTAGTAAAGGCTATTGCATTATGAGCATTGATTGCTAAATAATGATTACTATAGCTACTCCTAGTTTGGTTTTAATACAAGCTACTCTTAACTTGATGTGAAGTTAAAGACAACATACCTGCAAAATCTGGCACATCTGGATCTTGGCCTTGGTCAAGCAGCTTTTTCACTTGATCATGGTCACCTCTGATGGCGGCTACGTGTAGAGGTGTCTCTCCACGCTCATTGCGCTGCTGCCTGGTACGTTTTCTTTCTTCGGCAGTGGATGGAGCAGCTGAATACAAAAAGGGCGGGAAATGACGCATGACAACTTTATAAACAACAAGTGCGTATTTAGACTAATATCAAACCTGGAGGAGCGTCTTGTGACGATATCTGCATCACTAAAGCCAGCTGCTGTCGTTCTGACATGGGAGCTATGACTGGAGGCCGGAGCGCCCCGTCGGGGCCGCGGCCGCAGCCCCTCGTCCGCGACGATGACGGCATACTTCCAGCATAACCACTCTCCTACGCACAAAGCACTACAAATAATGCCACGCAACACAGATCATCAAACAATCTTCAAAACTTTGTCAATTAAATTGATGAGCATCAGTATTATATACCTTACAGGTGCCGATGGAAACGCCGTCGATAGAAAAAATAAAATCTCTTTAAAAGTACAGTAAATAATAGGAACACAATACGTGTTCGAGAGAATACTTTTAACCACACAATAATATAACTGACTCAGTTAACTTCAACAATTTTGCCATGAACGTCGAACAATCAAAGCAAGAAAAAGAAAGACTGAATAGAAAGTCTATACACAATGTTGTCTATGGTTTCTTAGGGATGCTACACGGAGTGAAATTCCACATTACCGGTTTATTCGATGCTTCTTTGACTCGATTACAGATTCTCTAGATCTCCGGTACATGGATTTGATGTTTCAACGATTGCTGTCAAAAATGAATATCATTCTCACTATTGCAGTCAATTTCGCATAATTACTATGCAAGAGAAGCCATGGGAATACTTGAACAAATACAGCAAGTACTGACAGCGAATAAAACACCAAAATGTAGTAAGCATCATTAATAAAATAAAGAATATTTTATATTCTTTTCACATGTCCTCTAGTCCTCTACACCTCTACACGCCCTGCTAACTTTCAATTATAACTACATAGTAAAAAAAAAGTTACTAACTTGTCGATGTTACACATAGACATACTCATACCATAATTCCTCCTAGATGTCACATTAGTTGTCAATGTCACTACACTACACTAAAACTCTTAAAACTGCGAAGTGCAATTCTGTAAAGTCCATTGCGGATTTAAGCACTATTACGTTTCTTAAACGGGTGAATTTTAATCAATAGAGTATAAAGCGTTTAAAATAAGAATGTGGCGTCCTACGTTTACGTTATTTCGGAAAATTATCATACCGTCTCTCATGGAAAATACAAAATTTGCAAAAATATATTACTCTACCAGGGGCCGGCTTCCAAGGTCTACGGCACAAATAACCTTAATCGGTGCGAGCGTTGGGGTCCTGGTAGGAGCAGGCTGGAGCGGTTATACACATTATAAGATAAATACAAAAAAGCAGGTGGCTCCCATAGCAAATGAGGAATACCCATTTCTAAAGCAAGCACCGAAATACCAGGCTCAATACAAAGTAAATTTGCTGTTTTAGTTTTCATGCCTTTCTAGATTAAGCATTCACTGCTTTATCTAAAAATAAAATCGTTCAGTGGCTTATGCACTTCCCCAGTAAATTTTAACAGATTTGGAATCCATTCTGTTCCTTTGGCAATGATTCTACACTTTTTTTTTTGCTGGCGTCAAAGTTGCGCTTGAAGAAGACGGCTAGGTGAATTTATGAACAGATTATTGTCAAAACTTATAGGTTGGCTCTCAAAGTGTGTTAAACTTGTGTTTGGAAAATATTTTGATTGTATTTCAGATTACTAATGACTTGGACACAAGTAACTTGCAGCTTGTACTATTTCAATACCGCACCTGCCCATTCTGCTGCAAAGTGCGTGCTTACCTGGATGCTCGGGGCATTAGTTACGAGGTGGTGGAGGTGGATGCTGTACTACGACAAGCTATCAAGTGGTCTGACTACAAAAAAGTGCCTATTCTATTAGCCAAAGTGGATGGTGGTTATCAGGTAACAGTTTTAGTATTTTACATGCACACATTCAATTAAAGTAAATTTATGCTTCATGTATTGTAAGAAGTTTGTTGGCTTAAGTTTCTGGATTTGTATTGTTTTAGCAATTAATGGACAGTTCGGCTATTATATCTGTACTGGAGACCTTTTTAAGAGATAAAAGTGGTCAACTGCAAGATGTTACAAAGTTCTACCCGGTTACAAAGTTCCTGAATGATGAGGGCAAGGAAGTGACCGATGTAACAAATAAGTACTTCATAATGCATAATGCTGTTGTCTCTGATCAGGCTGAACGAAATTCAGAAGCGTAAGTTACTAGTTTTTATATTTCTTGTTATTTGTCCAAAAAAACTGTAAATTTAAATGGATTCTTGGTTTTGCCTTTGACCCGGCAATGTATTACCTTACCTTACCTTGTTTATACATATTACCTTGCTTAGTTGATATTCACACCAATCTGCCATCATTTCATAATGATCATGTATGGGGGTTTTGTTAAATCATATTTAAACATGATTATTATTTGTTAAATAACTTTATTTTATATAATTACATTTTATAACATTATTTAACAGGGAAGAGCGCGAATGGCGGCAGTGGGCTGACCGTGTGCTTGTTCACACCCTGTCCCCAAATGTGTATAGAACTGCAGGGGAAGCTCTCGACACCTTTAGGTGGTTTGAAGAGGCTGGCCGGTGGCGTGAATCATTCCCCGCCTGGGAATGTGCTCTCATGGTTTATGGTGGAGCTGCTGCTATGTGGGTTATAGCTAAGAGACTCAAGACAAGGTCAATACTATTGTATTCATTGTGCAACATTTTGGTTTTGATATGCCGCTGATTTGATGAAGATTATATTTAGTATTAGCATGTGTGTTCTCATTATTGCAGGCACCATATCAAAGATGATGTACGTCAGTCACTCTATGATGCAGCAAATGACTGGATGGCAACTCTCAGAAAAAAAGGCACTAAATTCTTGGGTGGTGGTCAGCCCAACCTTGCCGACATTGCTGTTTACGGTGTCCTGAGCAGCATTGAAGGGTGCCAGGCGTTCCAAGACTTGCGGAGCCACACTGACATAGGGGTGTGGTACGACGACATCAAGAACTCCATAGAAAGGAGGCAAGGGAAAGTTACAGCTGCACTCACACAAGCGTGAAGAAGTTCTTAATATCCTTCCATGTTGTATTGTTATGTTGAGATTTCACTAGTTTATTAATAGTCAATTAGAAGCATTTGCGTAAGTGTTTTCGTATCCATCTTTGTTTAGGGTTCCATACATCACTCTGCTATGCATACATTCTACGTTTTATTATCACTTCTGATATATTTCTAGGTTGTTTGTAGTTAAATTAGCCCTTTACAATTTTTCATGACACTTTGGTTTTAACAAATAATTCCCAATTAAGGTGTTGTTAATCAGCACATTCATATTTTTAAGCATGCTATGCATATACGTAATGCGCTTTAGTTGTTAAAAAAACTAAGGTGCAGAAAATGAAACTATTATGCTTTTATTTGTGTAGATACATACAAATTTAGTATACAGTTACCTCTGCATATGCAGCTGACTGTACAGTCAAGCTAAATACTTACTCCTTAAGAGTTTTGTCTAAAATGTTAACAGTAACACGACAACAATGTTTTGCCCAAAAATCGGTGTGTTCTGGTGTAATCATTTTTCAGAAAGTTTGTTGCGTAAATATTGTAGAACTTATGAGCAATGGCGAACAAAAATATGTAAGTACATTATTCAATACCCAATCATAATGCTTTATGAGAAACACATACTATACCGACGTCATGCGCCTTGCTATAGCATTGTCCTATTTTGCGAATATGACGTGATACTGTTTTCATTTACTAAAAAGACTACCTACTGAAATTACCATCCTAAGAGATTGTGGCTCTAGTTGTATGTCCTATTGTTTAAATCTGACGTTTTATCATCATTGTGGAAACATTCGGGATAATTATTTGCAATGATCTTACGAATCGGTTTTCAAAAGCATTTTCGGCTTTTCCGGCATAAGAGGCTAAGATTAACTCTAGAATACATTTTTAAAGAAAATAATGCGTAGTACAGGCTGTGTTTTTAAGAACCAATAGAATGACTTCGCCTCTTCATATTTACCTTCACCATCATCTTCATTATCATCTTCGCTCAGCGCAGATCTATGGGAAACAGAAGGCCTACCTCGAAAATAGAAATTCGGAAATTTCGAATAATTGTCTCTCTACCCTAATATTACGCCTTAATTGGAGTAATGGAGAAAGATGCCCGAAATTTTCAAATTTCGATTTTAAATGTAAAGGGGTCTTAAAAAATTCAGAAAGGCATAAGTAAGTAAGTAGCTCTTTTGATATCGATTTTATGTGCGACAACCAGGGCTTCTCATCAGTCGGCTCGTTTTCTTGTTTCTTAAGTAAATATGGCATTATTCTATTTACGAGGGGTGATCCAAAAGTAATGATAATGACTATGATCTAGACATATTATGATAAGTTTTGATTACTGGTCTTGTTATGTCACTTATCATCAATAAATTATAAAAATAAATATAATAATTTATTAGGTTGTTTTTATGTTATTAAGAAACAAAGACAGTAGGGTAACACATATCGAAATTTCAGTAAATGCGCTCGCGTTTTTGTGTCGGTTAGGAACGATGCTGTTATAAAATTTAGTACTGTAGTAAAATAAAATGTACTTAGAATTGAAATTTACGTTTATTGTGATGGCGTAGGGCCAAAAATATACTCGTAAAATCTAATTTTAGGGCTCAAGGGCCCTGCTTCAGTTAAGGTTGCTAGTTTTTGGTCATTAAAGACGTTTTTGTTTAAACAAGTATATTTCGTTAACAAAATCCATCAACATGTATAAAAATAAATAAATAAAGGTCGATATAACATAATCCTATACCAAACCTAAAAGGATGACAAATAAAAAGCAAATTAAAAAAAAAGGAAGTTTGATGGTTGTTTTCCTCAGTTATCTCGCAGATCACCAAGTATGCTGCTCAGTACCTAGCGCTTGAACTTGTAAGTTGCCTATTGGGTAATCAAGTCTAAATCTTTGGCAACAACGTACTATACTTTGATTCTAAAAACTCTTCCAATAATTCGCTATACTAGCGGTGAAAGAAAAATTAACGCAAATTGCGACCCACAAAAGTCTTTCTTTTTTTTTTATTAACTAGATGACAGCATGTTCTCGTATAATGTATGTACATACAATAATAAGGAGATTATGTAACAGTAAAAATATATATAATACTAATAACTTCGTTAGATCATAGTCATTATCATTACTTTTGGATCACCCCTCGTATTATTAGTTATTTTTCAAATACGAATAAATGGTTAACTCATGAGATACCTAAAATAGCGTCACGTTTTTAACTCTTAACCTTAAGTAGTATCGTTTTCTGATGATGCTAATGTTCGATCGTCCTATATCGTTCCTAGCCTAAATACTACAACACTACACCCATAGGAGCATTACGTATTCGGTGCCTTTATCCGATTTTCATTAAGTACACTCAGTTGACGCTATGGAGTGATAAGCGCGAAATGAGTTTTTCAAAGGTGGTTTATTTTCATCTTATTCGACTGAATATCGTAAATAGTTCGTGGTAGATCCGCAGTGTAATTAACTACTGGATAGGAGTGGAGCTCGACGTGTATCACACCAGACAGAAGAGTAATCGTTTCGATAAGCTTTTATTAGGATACAACTATGGAGGTAGCATAACTAGGGCCGTAGCCGATATGCTAATCGATTGTAGCAAACGAAATGAACATTAGTGTAGGTGTTGGCGTGTCTGATCGAACGACAAGTAGGTACGTAATATGTTTCATCCATTATTTTTAGTTTCGATTGCGATTCTACTATCTATTGACATCTTGGCTATGGCCCCTGAGTCGAACTCGTATAGTAGTAGTATCTCCGTCGCATTTAATCAATTCGCATGCAAAGTAGGTATTGTGTAGAAGTAGTCAATAGTACCTTTAATGTTTGATATTTCAAAGTATTGTTTCTAGTGTGGTAGCTTTCCATGGTTCAAGTAGGCTATCAACTCGTTGTGTTGAAGAACGACCCAGGACTAGACTTGGCAGACCTATTTGGGGCTATAAATTATTCAAATTTTATTATACCAATGGAAGGGCCGCATGTTGCTAACGTTTGTTATCTAGTATTTTAATGACTCGCTAAATAAACAAAACATTAAAATCATATCTTTTATTTTTCATTCGTTCACATACTATGTACATCAATTGGTCGAAAAGAAAACTATAATAGTAATTTTAAAGTCTTCCTTTCAAACATTTAATTATTAGCTACCGTGTCACCCTACTAAGTACTATTTACAAAATTAAATAATTATTTTAAAAACATCACCTACCCATGCCCTGAGCTTAGAGTTGCCAACTTTTTTAGGTGTTACGACCTAGTTGTATTATGGGTATATATAAAACGGTATATTACTGGTACTTACTTGAAACATACGTATATAAGTACTTGAAATCTTAACTATTATCATATTCATCAAACTCTCATTTTGGAAAAATTGTATTATGATTTTTTACCATTATTAATCTGCCCTAACTTTTCTATTCGCGCGTCCCGTTAGCAATTAAACATACGCTAATATCGTTGTGTCGTAAATGTACTAAAGCGTTGCACTGGTTCAGACTGGAGTAGGGCTTAGCAGGCCACCTGCGTGTAGGTGAGCGTGAAGCCGCGGTTGGCGACGTCGGGGGGGCTGGTGGCCGTGGCGCCCTCGCTGCCGTCCGTCACCACGTACAGCACGAAAGGCTTGGCTCCCGCTGCACACAAAAATAAAATACTTTTAAAATATTATCATCCCTATAGCCCGCTGGACAGTTCTTCATCATGTCACCAGATGGGATAGCCTAGTACATTTGTAGATTTTATTTATTATCGAATATAATAATGTTACATACGTTTCTTGACGGTGGTAGTTTTTTTGGCTTCATAAATAAAAATAATAAAACATTTTACCTTTTTAGGGTTCTGCAGTAAAAATGGCAAAGCGGAACCGTATAACCTTCGTCATGTCTGTCCGACCACCACTTTCAAGAATGCTTTAAAGCGGATATTGATGAAATTTTAACACACAGTGTGAGCGAGTGTTTAGTTTTGTAGTAATACTGTTGTAATAGTAGTTTATGCACCCGGCGCATAATGAAGGGCCTTAAAACATGAGTGTGTTTTTCTCAAACTAGCGCCACCGAGACTAGTTAAGTCGGCAAAAACAGTGTTACCGTTACGTAAAGCACTTACTTTGCACGGTTACGAAGCCCAGTCCGCAAAAGCGGTCAGTGCCGACGGAGAGTCCCGTGGACACAACTGTAGGGTTGGGTATCACCACAAAGTCCGTGGTGCAAGCGCCGTCGTTGACCGCGCCCACTGTTGTGCCCAGCACTGTGTTGTCAGCGCCCTCCACGTCGCCGGTCACCGTGAACGAGTATATGTCAGACGTCTTCAAAAATAACACAATAGTTAAACATAGTTACTGTATATAAAGATAACGATGAAATAAAAATGTTTAATTTAATTATTTAACCTGAGCATATTGTATGGCGCAGTAGCCGGCCTCCATCCTGATGCAGATGCCGTAGTCCAAGTTTGCAATCTGGCGGGTGCCGGTGACGAGTGAGGCGCTAAGCGCCGTGTTGGCGGCCGTGCCGTAGTTGAAGCTGGCGATGGTACCTGAGACGCCGGTGTAGTACTGCAGGCAGCCGTTGGGCGCTGAAACGAGGTAAACTTCGTTTTACAAGAAGAGTGTTTTCACAAAATTTTGTTGAATCAAGTGTTGGTCGCATTTCAAACAATACTAAAACTATAAATGAAAATCGTAAGCGGAATCCATTTTAATAGGACACTAAAAGTGTCCCAATGTTGTATAATTCACTTACTTACGCTGATTTTTGAAACACAAATGAAGCATAGTCGACTTAAAAAAAAAGTATATATTTATTCCACCAGAATTCCACATAATATTCGGACATTGTGACAGTCTGTTATTTTCTAATACGACCAACACTTGATTCAGCAACGTTTCGTGAGCTTTGCCATCTCGTTTTCTTATAAAGTAAGTGCAGAGAGCACATATTTGAGGCACTAACCTAATCCAGGGCAATCACAGGCAATTTGTGCAAGCTTCACGTTCCACCGCCTGCTAAAGGTGGTACTCGAGGTAGCAGTGATTGTGATTGTGATCGCCGTGTCGCCGTTGAAGTCGACGAAGATGGTCTGGCCGGTGAGATCGCCGCAGAGCGTCGGTACGATGGTATTCCCGCCGGTGACTGTTATAGAGTCCGTAGTGCAGACGCCGTCGCCGTCGGGCTGAGCGAGTACCAGGTCCAGAAAGTCGATACGGAGCTAAAACAATAACTTATTACTGGGGTACATAGATAACCCGAAGTAGCAATTCCGCTGTATAAATATGATTTAATATCTCTACAATAATCTGACTGTCCAGGTGCGTAGCTGTGTCTAAGTCATACGGTTGGGTCACCGGTTCAGGCCAAAGAATTTATATATATATTTACATCTATGGCTTAGGCAAGTGTATAACATAGTCTTACAGCAAGCCTTAATAGTTAATACAGTCAATAGATTTGTTCATTGTCTTTCATTTCATTCCAATAAAGAATCATTGGTAAATGGTAACACCACAAATGCATTTGAGGATTGAGGTTTTTGTTCGAGGTTAGTACATATCTACTATTACTTATTCTGTGGTCGAGGAAAAAAACAAAATTAAAAAAAAATCGAAGGAACCAAAAATGCCGGCGTTTTTCATGTGAACTTCAAATTTACAGCGCCTTAGGCAATTCTGTGCAGTTTTATTTAAGACATAATTTGTGCAACGTGTTGTGCAGTGTGTGTCTTATAATTATGACTATGATTAATTGGTGCGTTCAACCATGAGCAGTGAGTATGTGTGTTATTCATATTGTGATGATCCAGAATTTAATACAGTGATTAAATTCTGATCATAAGTGCAACTGCAATTAATAAGCATCTAGTTAGTAGCAACTGGCAGTCAAAGCGGCGATGAAATACCGATAAATTTGGCTAATTTGCTTTTTACTAAAAATTATAACATGCTGATTTAGTAGAGAGTATATAGAATGACTTATTTAGTATTGTCTTCAAGACCTGCGACTTAAACAGTCGTAGTCCATCTATGATTACCTGACAGATATTACTGTTGCAGCGGTTGACGATGATACTGCAGGCGGCGCCGCCAGCGTACGCGGCCGGGTACCCGGGGCTCGTGAAGTACGTGTTGTTCACGTTGGTCGTGGTGCCGCACCCGCGGGCCACTGACAAAAGGTAAACAGGTACTTATTTATCGTGTTTTACATTTTAAGAAGTGCCAAGTATGCGTTATTATTCGTGCTACGATAAGTACTTATTATAGGTCATGCTTAAAATTTTCGATTCATTGGTTAATAAGATATGACGTTATGGCCTCTGGGATACAGGTTTCTGTCGACGTAATTTGTAGTCTGGCGTGCAGAATAACATACTACGCAGTCGTTGTCACCTCTTAAAAAACTATCAATCATTTCCCCACCCAACCTGGGTTTACTGCTTTTAATAATTTCCGCACCATCGTTCTCTACTACTCTCTACGCTCGTAGCCGATCCCAGCGTTTTCTTCCAATGTAGAGGTACTTTTGTCACACTTTGTTTGTGCTTAATGCATAAAGTAGGTACCTATATAGGAACAACTAAATTAGTCTATTTAAATACTTTAATACATTTGTATGGTGTTATTCTAATTTTCGGTTTTTCGGGTAATTCCGGGAAATTAAATTGTATCCGCCTCCACACTAGTCAACATCGACGCGGCGTAGGTACTGAGCCCGAAGTTTAGGTATAATAGCTCCCGAGTTTCCGATCCCTGATTATAACATATCTCCGCAAAATAAGTTTGACTGTGAAGACATAGGTAGTATGGCTCCCCATAGCTTGATAGGTATTTGCTCACCAACGCAGCATCGGCCCCTCCTAGAAGCGCACGTCCCCGTGATGGTGCCATTGAGGTTGTTGCACTCCCGTCGCGCCAAACAGGTGCCGTTCATAGTGTTGGCAGTTGCGCACTCGGTATTCGCGAAGCGAACAATGCTTACGAATGGAAACACTGAAACATGAATAATTTAGGTTAAGGACTTGTTGTTTAGGATTGAAACATACATATAACGACAAAATATTTCTGGACAATCTTACACAAATCGATCTAGTCCTACGGTAAGCTCAGTAAGGCTTGTGTTGTAGGTACTAGACTACGATATATATATATAATAGATAGATACATATAAATACTTAATTACATAGAAAATACCCATGACTCAGGAACAAATATCTGTGCTCATCACAAAAATAAATTCCCCGACTGGGATTCGAACCTAGGACCATATCGGCTTCATGGACCATATCGGCGCGATGGACGCATTTTTTTCTGTATTTTCTGTATCCATTACATACCTACTCAAACATTTTGTATATAAAAGAACAAGGAGAATAAATAAAAAAAGTATGTTAGATATCAATTGATAAATGAAAATTAGTCAAAAATTAAGTAAACTTGAGTCGGCGCCAAACAATGTACAAATACCACAAAATAAACCTTTACAAATAAAACCCAATTAAAATGCACCGTAAAATCTCTAGCGATAAACGTTATCATTAAAAATGTCCGCTCGCCACAATTTGTGCCGTCACGTGTGTGCCTGTTCGCATTGCTGTTTTACGCGCGTGGCTGACTGACGCTTGCTTGCCACATACACAATTAACATAATTTTACTTTTCTACGTTAATTGAAAACTTTTCTGAAAACTCCTGTATACATATGTATGTAGTATTCCTGTCTTAATGTGAAAATTATGTAATATATTTGTAATTAGGTACACTGTACCTATACTTTTGTTTCTCTTATTTCGCAAGTGTGGGAAATGTTTTATGGTGGAGGCAAATAATTGTAAGGTAAAGTGATTTGCACATTTTTTTCTCGTCACCTAGGATAAACTCCTAGGATATATCCTACTGACAATGACTAAGATTCTAAATTTAAATGAAATTAAAAAAAATGTTTATTCAGTTAACAGTAATGTACAGTCAGCGTCATATAGTTAGTAATAGACAAAAGTTGCCAAATATATCGTAACACATCCTTACTGCTATAGAAATAAAGTTCTGTATCGATATATTTAGCCACTTTGGTTATTATTGACTATTTGACGCTGACTGTACAGTGCATATAGATTACTTGCCCGCGGCTTCGCACGCACAAAAGAATACCTCTAACCGGTAGCAATTATTTATTATTATGGTTTCAAAATGAGTTTAAACACAATGTTTAAAGTCTCTCAGTTGATATTTGAATCTATCTCCATACAATCTTTTAAACCCTTATGACCCTTTAGGGGATGAATTTCAAAAAACGCTGAAATCACTTTTCTTATATTCAAATAAGGTATGTGTACACAAAATTTCAAGTCTCGCTTTAAATTTTATACTATTCCCATACAAACTTTCAACCCCCTTTTTCTTTAATGGTGAAATTTCCAAATATCCCTTCTTAGTGGGTCCTTGTGGTATATAAACCACCTATAGTGAAATAAACATCTGCTATCTAGGTTAAGCGGATTGATCAGTCAGGACTTTCACGTTTATATAAATTAGTGACATTTATTACTATTTAAGTAATTAACTATTTAAGTAATTCCAACACCTCTGTTAAGAGGCGCTGCTTTATTCCTGTTTGAAAAAAATAATTCAAATATAAATTTATAATTTTGAATTACAATTTGTTAACTACAACAACAATATGTTACTTAAATGTTGGTTTAGTTTAAATGATATAATCAATATACATTAATCTATCCTTCACGTCTATACGGTAGTTAAAAAAAAATACGCGTAGAGTTGAGAACCTCCTCCGTTCCTTTTCGTCGGTTATTTTCTTCTTCTTTGTTTCGTTTGTTATGTGACACATAATTGTTTGCACTTATATGTAATTGTGACATTATCCATAATAGCTACTAATTTTATAAATGCTAAAGTAACTCTCTCTGTCTGTCTGTTACCTCTTCACGCTTAAATCGCTGAACCAATTGGGATGAAATTTGGTATGGAGAGTTTGAGCTACGAGAAAATACGTAGGATATTTTTGTCCCTCAACCATATATTAAAGACGGGCGACGAAGTCGCAAGGAAACGCTAGTTCTTTACTAATGATATGTTAGCTTTTTAAGAGTAACAATTATATCGATGTCAACGTGTACCTCAAAAAAATGCATGAAACCTGACTTAACGAACTCGCCAAAACGCAACAATTTACCCAATTTATTGACATGAAATACCTACTTAGAAATGTGTCAGCTAGGTTTTTCGTTAATGTGTTCGGTGGTGACAAAAAGTCCGAAACAAGTTATTTGAATCTACTGAGACACAGAAAGTCGCTAGTAATTATTGTTTATAATGTATTGTGTTTACACAATACAAATCGGTTACTAACTATGATTAGGCTTATTATTTATGCACAAAAAATGTAACACTTTTGCGTTTCGCGTACTGTTGCCGTAGCGGTGTAAAAACAATAATTGCTACGGCAATGCGCACGCAGAAGCAAAATATGTGACCGGATTTATTACGTTACTATTTTCTTATTAAGAACGTTTCATTGTTAGATAACCCTTTAGATGAATTAGAATTCACCTTAGGCCCGTAAAATTGCGAGATCGTTTTACATTGGTTTGGGTTGGTCTACTTGCCGGTAATTTGCCGAATACCGTATAAAGCAGTCTAACTGATATCTAAATTATCTAATGCATCAAAATCTCATACAAGGTACGCAATCTTAATTATTATTTATCAGTTTTAAGACTATTTATTATACTTCTCCTTTAATTAATACGGAAATTCCGTAATTAATAAATACGGAATTATAAAACGTACCAGTAACAACCTATATTCTTATTTGTTTGAAAATTTGTACTTCTTAAACCTCTTCCCAAAACACATTACACATAGGAAACAAATTTCGCAGAGCCTTATAACATAGTGTACTTACGAATCTTTCCTTTTCTGTGTCCGCTCTCTTCATCTTCGTAAGAATCAAGCTCCACTTTATCAAAATTCCATTCCCTGTTCCCGACTGCGCCCGCCGTATTTACGTCGTCGTAATTCACGGAGAAAGCTAAAGCAGCTATGAAGCTAGACCCCAGTATCACAAGAAAAACTTTGCAGCTCATGGTTAAGCTGCTAGCACTAACTATTAAATAACTGGTATATTTTCGTTTTGCGTTTTCAACAACTGCACCGTCGTTCAATTTACTTTCAGGAGTGTATAAACTGACGTGAGCACGTTGACAAAATGGTAAATGAGAACTCGATCATGTATATATAATGTAGGTGGTAACGGTGTCTTGTTTGTGTAAGCTGTTAGGGATGATACCGTTCTTCATTTAGCACCCGCCGACCTGGAGAACTACTTACATGTCTTTAAGCTAGGAAAGGTATATGTCACATAGTATGAGTCAAGTGAATGGTAGTGTTACGTACTTCATTGCTAAGGTTTGCTCAATCTTTTTGAGGACTGGCCTAGTGGGTACTGACCCTTCATACGAAGCTCGCGATCCTGGGTACAAACCCAGTAGATAAGGGCATTTATTTGTGTCATGGATGAGCACTGTTCCTGATATTTGTTCTTGAGACATGGGTGTTTTCTATGTATTTAAGTAATTGTATAATATATAATATCGTTGGCTAAGTACTCACAACACAAGCCTTCATGGGCTTACCGTGGGGTCACAATATGAGTAATAATGTCCTAATGTTTAATATTTATCTTTATGTTTGAAATAAATTCTAATGGACTATACATTACATTAGAGGCCGGGAAAATGAGAGTTTCCGGTCAAGTGGGTATACCCACTCCATATAGCCGAGCGAGCGTACGAGCGAGGCCGGCTGGTGATACGAGGTCGGGAATCCGACTCATGACGAGGCATATATAGTGCTTTTCTCAAACATACCTACAATGAAATAAAAGAAATGCTTCAAAAAATTAAATTTACAAAATCACAACTAACAATGAAATTGAAATGTATTGTATGCAGGCCTAAATTCCATTTCCGTCCCCTTCAGTTGCCGCGTCCAAAAAAACCATACTTCCGATTCTATTATAAGGAATGTAAAGACAATATTTCATTGCATGTTTGAGCAAAGTTCTTTTAAACTTATAAAAAATAGTTACACCTAAAAATGCGAACGCCAGTTTCTACAATAACAATTTTTCGTATTCCCATTCTTGCTCTAACGTTTGAATGGGAACCTATTTAGTTAGGAACTTGAAATTTTCAGAACAAGTCTATTACTAAAACAAAACACTTTGGTTGGTAAATAAAACCTATGTCGATGTATGTGGAGAACTGTTTTTCAACGGCTTAGTTATATATATACTCGTATGTATAGTACGTTACGCCGGGAAAGAACGGCTTGTCGGCTGAGAGGTATAGATGGCCGACCGTAGGGAAACAAAGTCGGTAAGGCCTTTTCACGGCCAGGCATGTATAGTGCTTTTTTAAAACATATGCAATGAAATAAATAAAAAAATACCACTAAAAACATCTTCACGACGTTTTTTAATTTTAATTTTCCCTAAAAAGTTTTTTAATATTCCCTATAACCCCGCCGTGTAGTATTTTCTCCTTCGATGTAATAATTAATGTCTATGATAAATAGTTTGACTATAAATACTATATACAACGTTACACAAATCACCAAAAAAAAAATCTTAACTTCGTCTGCCTTTGGTGGTACACAATAACAAAAATAGATATGTAAAACCGGGCCCAAGTAGATTCTTCAATTATTATACAGCCGTAACACTAGTCACAAAAGCAATCACCATTTACCACTATTTAGTCTTAATAAACAGAGTTTTACACGCAACTTTTGCATTCCGCCATTATCAAAACAACTGCTGTTGTGTCCTCGAATTGGTTGACTCGAAGCGTTTTGAAAACGCGCATGCGTGGTGCTGTGTTTTGCACCCTACATAATGTTTTTTTTTTTTTTTTTATGATATAGGAGGCAAACGAGCAGACGGATTGCCTGATGGTAAGCAACTACCGCCGCCCATGGACACTCGCAACACCAGAGGAGTCACAAGTACGTTGCCGGCCTTTAAGATCCCTATACGCTCTTTTCTTGAAGGTTTGGATGTCATATCGGTCCGGAAATACTGCACACGACAATTTATTCCAGAGTTTTGCTGTGCGAGGCAGGAAGTTTCTAGAAAAACGCACAGTTGAGGACTGCCAACCATCTATGTGGTGATGATGGAAATGTTGTCGTGTAGAGCGCTGGCGGAAGGAAGCAGCTGGGATTAACCCGAACAATTCCTCGGAGCACTCTCCGTAATAGATGCGGTAGAAAATGCAGAGTGAGGCTACATCTCTACGCAGTGCCAAGGAGTCAAGCCGGTCCGAGATATCCTGGCTGCCGACAATTCTAGTCGCTCTCCGCTGGATGCGGTCCAAAGGGAGAAGCCGGTATTGGGGTGCCCCTGACCAAAGATGAGAACAGTATTCCATATGTGGCCGTACTTGCGCCTTGTACAGTTGTAGGCGGTGGGCCGAACTGAAACACTGCCTCGATCTGTTGAGCACACCAAGCTTCTTCGAGGCCAACTTGGCCTTTCCCTCTAAATGACCGCGGAACTGGACTGAGCTAGAGATGTCGACACCCAGAATTCCGATACTGGCTGTGGCTGTTAGGAGAGTGCCCTCAAAGCGAGGCGATACGACAAACGGGAGTTTCTTTGCCGTGAACGCGCAAACCTGTGTCTTACTGGGGTTAAATTGAACCAAGTTCATTCGGCCCCATTCTGAGACTTCTTTAAGGGTTTTAACCTGATAAGAAAATTCTTAATTTTTATGATAAATTTAATAAATCCAGAGGATTTTAAATATTGTCTATGGTCTCTGTTGACTAACGTAGATATAGAATAATAATAATAATATATTTTTAATTTACACATCTACACATTGTTTATTATATAATTGGGTCTGCAGCGAATACCGAAACCACAATTTTCGTATGTGACAAACGTTCTGTCACTCTAATTAGGTACAGTCACCGACTTTAATTGTTGAGCCACTTACGGTTCAAGCTATTTTCTTTTGTTTAATACTTACACTATGAAATGCCCAATGTAAGGTGAACTCTAAATGGCTCAACAATTAAAGTCCCTATGCCTTAATTGGAGAAAAAGAGAAAGATGTAAAAACTTTTCGAATTTCGCCCTCAGATTCGTAATCTCAATATTATACCGTGTGTAATAGGCGTTAACGCAACTATTTATGTTCCTATATCCATTCCGCCACTAAAAAAAACAGCTGTTTATGAACACAGACGCCATGTTTAAAAAAATACTTCGCGGCCTATAATCGCCGTCCATAAATTTTAAAGAAAATTCTCATAATTCTATATACACTTATTTTTATATAGACTTATTTCTTTGGAGACGTAATAAAATTATGTAGGCAAAAAAATAATGAAGAATTAAATTAGTTAAGATATAGGTTTATTTACTGACATAAAGCTGGGGTATTTGTAGTTATCGGTTTATATTTACAATTCCATTAAAATGTAGACTTGTAAAGTATTGTGGTACCCAAGGATCAGGAGTATGAACCAGTGACAACCATTACATTAACGTCGTGTACAATTTAGCGACGCGCGTTCTGTGTGCAGTACCCTTACCATGAGTTGTGACATTGAGGTTTTCGATAACGAGTATCGAGTTTACTATCTGTGCATCTCGTTTGTACTATTTTAGTGCGAACGAGATGCACAGATAGTAAACTCGATACTCGTTATCGAAAACCTCAAAGTCATAACTCATGGTAAGGGTACGAGCCGTACGAGGGAGGAGGTGAAGAATTAGGTATGAACATTAAGACAAAAAAAATAATGTGACTAAATTTAATTTGTTTTGAAATGTGATAATTACAATAATATACTTATTAACATCTATTGGTTGCAATACTTTGTTATATGTTAGTTTTGAGGACTCTAGTCGCCAATCATATAAGCGTTTTAAGAAAATGAACACAACGATATTTCTAACATCTGCTAATAGTTATCAGAGTGATCAGCTACATCAACATAAAACGAGATATCACTGGGAGGATTAGGGATATTTTCAAATCTATCATCTATTTAATCAACTTAATGTGTTCGGGTAACATTGTAGTATTGTCGCCAGTTTGTATCTAAATACCATAATTAATTGACAACTCATTAAACACAAATACTATTTATTACAATAAGTTCGCTAGATAGAAAATAGAATTCAAAATATCATTTTAAGTAAAGTTGCGACGCGAAGTCTTGATATGTACACAACATGTGCCATGTTTTATATTCTTAAACATTACACTTCAACAGCATCACATGGTTTTACGTTTCAGAACAGCACTCACTTAGATAGTTGACTAAGGGTAGATATAAGTCTAGATACTTACTTCACACGGGGAAATTTTAAGACACTCTTTAAGGCAAGATTTTTATTTACCTACCTACCTACGCAGTAAAGGAAATATTAGTATAGTGTATATGTTATAAATCTTAGTCAAACATACTGATGATTTTGATGCGATCAACAATTTTACATTTTTATATTTATCTTTTCTAATGAATGTAAAGTGGAAGTAAGTAGGTGCATAATAGTTTACAAATATCGACAAAGTATTGATGTATTTTTATTTTTAAATCACCATTTTTGGTAGGTAGGTATAACAACAATAATAAAATGGACTTGTACTTTCATACTCCTTAAAAATAATTAGCACATAAAGCCACAATATTCGAATTCATCTAAATATACTTCAAGGCCATGTCATTATTTATATGTATCGATTGCCAATAATCAGTTGTCGCCTAATTCATTCTGTCACAAAAAGCGAGGAAGCGAATATTAATATTCGAATAAATAGGTGTGTTCTCAATTTAACTTATCGGTTGCCCCCTTAAGTAAATTAATTTCAGTAAAGGGAAATTAGCCATATGGTAACGTCCAATACAAGTAAATTTAAGGCACTTATGGCGCAGTGACTTAGCTAGCATACTAGTTAGATGAAAATAAACCCATTCTTACAAACAGAAGATCAGAAATAAAAGCGTTTTACAGGTAGGGAATCGTCATGATCCATAGGTATGAGTACCTCATAAAGTTAAATCGAAACATACACTTAAGTGCAAAAGTGTCCCAAATTCCCAATAGTAGCATCTTAATAGAATGTGGAGAAGTTGATGTCGATGCACATGATTAAAACATAAGTGCTCCTCGAAATCCGTCCAACAAGTAATTATACTTGGCATGCACGGTTGTTTTGTAAAACAGGATCGGAAAGACGAAAAATATACATTTAATTTTTTCCAATATTTTTAGTTTCTCCTATGGCATCTCCTAATGCGAGACTACCGGGAGAAATTCAGCCTCAATTAAATGAAGTATCAACTCAAACAGTTGATAATGAACATTGTTTCGTAGTTATGGAGGAACTTCGCGTCTTTAACATTGAACTAACAGACACTTATGGCTATTTATATTGGTACGCTTTTACCTTGAACTGTATGTCACCAAAAAGTAACTTCAATGCCTCACTTAAACAATTTGATGATGATTACATAAAGGCATAATTTCTTAATTTTGTATGATTGCCTATTTGGAGTTGAGAGACTAGAAAAATCGGAAAAATATAATGATTTTTTTCGCATTTTCGATCCTGAATTACAAAATAACCGTACATGCCTATGTAAGTATATCATTGGTTGGGAGGATTTGTAACGAATTTGGAGTATAGTTATGTATTAGTCATGTCCTTATCTTGATCGACATCAACTTCTCCACATTTTAATATTGGAACACCTTTGCACTTAAGCGTAAGTACCTATTTAAGATTCAAACTAATGATCTCATCATAACCATCAGTTTATTTGATAAAGATGTTTTTTATGTTCTATTTTGTTATTTTTTAATGAATGGAGCGCGTCTGAAGTCATATATAAACATATACCTAGTTATGATATGATCATATGACACACGCGTAATATTTAGACTTGTATGTATACCTAAGTATTCTATATGTGGCTAATTAAAACAACAACAGTCGTTCGGCAATCACACATCTGGCAGCTTTTTACAATTATACAAAAAATACATCAAATCAATAGTTATATCATCAAAATATATGTATCAACTTTTTACACTTAACAATTAAAATATAAAAAAAGTTCAAAAACATGTCATTGGTAATAAATTATCTTGTGACTTAGTCAATATCCTTAAGTAACTACTCAATACAACAAAAATACAGGTATATATAATGAAAACAAAATAATCATACAAAGGCTTCGAAATAAGTTAGAACGGAAAACAGTGAGGTAAAATATTGGTCTAAGAGAAAAAAAACTTATTCGGCTAGGGTCATAAAGTCTACTAGTATCTAATGTTATTTATCTAATATGTGTTCATATAAAATATGGCATCTATAGTCACGTGTATGGCAATAAATCAATATTAAATTAGACACACAACAGCTACGTCCTAAAAAATCACGACATTACTTCACGCTACGTGGTTCTGGTGGCAAGGGAATGAAAGTATTAATTTGTTTCTATTTTTGCAACCGTGCAAATATTCGTATTTTGTATTAGCTACCTACTTAATGGCGGCGCTTCATCGTTGACAAAATATTTGTAGGCAAATGGATATTTAATTGGGTTTCTATTTCTCCCTTAAGTGTCATCACCATTTTCATAATTTCAGTCATTTCTGCCAGCCATCCATTTTTTGTTAACTTGTTACGAATTGGTGACAAATGTAAAATCAAAAACAATTTAAAAAATACATGGTAATCATCCCATGTATTGGGATTAATTATGATTATGACAGATTCTTATTTCGGCTTTTAAGATTCAAGTAGGAAAGGTCCCGACCGGAAACAAGAAAATTATCTGATCGCATATGTAGTTTGTACAGGTTTTAAAGTATGGAAGCAGCAACAACATGTCTTTTGTTTTTTTACGTCCCTCTCTACTTCGTGCCCTGAATTTTATAATTTTTATAAATCTTGTATTACCTATCGCCAAATCGGCGAAGTCATAATTTTGACGATAGAGCTATATCTATTCAGCCAACAATGTAACCTTGAATAAAACAACTAGTTTCTTCAGCCTAACAATTTTAGAATAATTTTAAAAAACTGCTTGCCTTGTTCTCTACCTATATTATTTGTACGTGGTTAAGACATGCATGTGTTTCACAAAATAGTGCTAACTCCCTCTTTCATACCTGTATAAAGTACAAGCTAGATGCAAAAGCAATTAAAACGGATGGCTTTGTAACGCAGTTGCTTAAAAGTGCCCCGTTATGATTATGTTGTACGCATAGTTGTTAAGGACACAATTAACTGAAACATTAGAGAATCATATGACTGTGATAACTGATGAGACGTGCCCGACAAACACCTATTTGGATAATATTGAAACATATTTTTATTACGTTATAAAATACGACATGCATATTTATTTGTATTAAGTATGAACGAATACCTATACCGTGTTTAAGTAATAATGAACTTTTACCTTCAAAAATATATATATATCTTCTAAGCATAGCATGTTCAAATAGCCTTTTAGTAAGAACACTGAATTTTCATCTTTCCAAATTTTAAATGTTGTACAATCATAAATATGTATATTTTTTATTTTTACAAACATACTCCTACCTACTTTGTTCCTTATTAATATTATAGAATTGTAGATACGCAAAAACGCCGCGTCTACAGAGACAGGTACATTATGTACTAGGTACTTTTAATGGTTTTTAAAGAAATTGAGAAGGCTTTATGCTCGTAAATAAATAAATAAGGCCTATTGGTACTTCTGTAAATGATAACATTTAACAAAAATACGCTCATTAATACCTATTTATCGTACAGAATTAAGAGTATAGGCAAGATAACACTGATTCTATAAACAGCAAAATCAGTTTGCATAATTATTCTATCCCGGTGTCTATATTTACTTTCTAGTTGCATGCATTTAGCATAAATATTCGGTGAATGAATTCAAAATTCCCACTTTTTACCTACTTCAAACAAAAAGAATATTACTTATGTAGGTACATTATAAAAACGCTAGTGACTATTCATTATGGCAATTTGTGTTTTTCAGGCGATAACTGCTACAAACATAGCTAGAGTACTCTAAATCGAGAGCTTCTTAGGATTGTAAGTGAGTGTAAGAGTAAATTCCTCGGGGTTTCTATTGCCTAAATGTTACTGCATTTACTTTATTCTCCTTATTTCACTAATTACGGGTAATTAGGGGTAAGTGATGCCATACTACGACCTCGGTTTGGCTTGATAATTACATATTTAAAATGTATAAACAATATTGACGTTCTCATTAAAATGAGGAACCTATAAACTTGAAACATATGCCATTAAGTATGTCTTAGGTTTCAGTAATTTGAAATGAAGCTGTTCCAATACCCCAGATATTATTATAGGTAAGCATAGGGCCGGTGCCTTATTCAATATTTCAGAACTGCATTTAATGTTTAGAATAATCCATTGGACGGAAGCAATAAGGCTCATAATTTACATTGTTATCTACATTATTGGACCTTAAGTTATCTTGTTCCATATAACTAATATATTATTAGGTAAGTACATAAAACTGTGCACTACAATGACTTCATGTGCATTTTTGTGTCTGTAAACCTGATAGCCGTACATAGTAAAACGTGAAGTGTTTCGTCAGACGTAGCAAGATGTTTACAGTGGTGTACTTTTGATCAAATTGTCTTTAATAAATCGAGACTAGAAAGTGTAAAACTGCGTTTAGGAATGTAACAACCTGAATTTAGGCACGTCTAAAATTTAGTTGTAGATAGCTTTAGCAAAAATTACATTGCTTAAGAATTTCCGTTAAATTCTGACTACGCCTGTACAATTTTCTTAACAACTTATTATCAACCATAACTTTTTTATAATCAGCAGTACCTAAATGAAGTTATACAAAAACGGAATTATATTTGCGTAAATCAACTTATTTTACTAAAGGTACATACGTAACTGTTTCACCGATTTGACAATATCCACCCTGTTGCTTATGAATGGAAATATTTTTTTGCATAAGTACCTATATACTACATTTTTAAAATTTTTTAATACAAAACTATCGTGAGATTGAAACATATTAATTGTATAAAAGCAGGTAACTCACGTTTTATAAGTCAAGTATTGCTCGACATGTTATGGCAGTCTGCGTCGGTTAGCCAACGCGAATGGCTCATGAATCTCATGATTATGCTCCTCGTTACAAAGTGAAACATGTCGAGCAATATACGACTTATAAAACGTGTGTTACCTGCTTTTATACAATTAATTCCTGCTATATTTATAGAAATCCGAAGGTATTATTATTAAGTAATTGTATTTTAGTCGAATCCAGCATAAGTGCCTAACCGACATAGACTTATTGTTTACTCTGTTTTCAGTAAGTGGGATATTCTTGTAATTGGCGCAGTCAACACCACAACTCAGGTCGTTACATCCATTAACGCCACTATGTATTCTACGCATATAACTATACTACGGACTATCTATAATAATTAATAATATAAAGATAACTGTAATATCTTGGATATTCCTTGCTCTCTTAGTAAATAACTTATTATAATTTAACTAATCAATAATAATAATATCTAAAGAATACTTAGAGCCTTTACTTTTCGAAGCTTCAAGAGCGACTTCATTGCTATTGCAGTGAGCAACATTTCTATACAATCAAGTAGTACACCTCTACTATTTACTCAAGCCGAAATGATTAATATCAAACTCTATTATACGCAATTCAAATCTATTAGCGTCTAGTCCTTTAGTTTTAGTTTTCTTTTAAATTAATGTGTAGATTTTATTTGACTCAGTCGAAAGCTGTTGCGAGTTTTCGATAGGAATCCAAGGGACCGTAGTCAAAAAGATAATCGTTTGTTGAAAATGCAATCGAAACCAATATAGTGTATAAATTTATTATATTTTCTACTTCGTTATCTATAAACGATTGGCAAGTTGGCTATGGCCTCAGTTACGGCAGCAGTAGAGTATATATTTATTCGTACAGGATTCCATGTTACAGTATTTTGCAATAAGTATTTTCCTTTTACACTTTGTGTAGGTATGATATCAAAGTAACTAAATGAAAATAATTACTGTCTATAAAATTTATCAAATCACAAAAATGGCTCGATTGAATAGACGTTTAATTTTTTCTCGAAAGCAGTTTTCTCTGTAATTTTTTGTATCTGACATTACAATTCACAAGTACCTATCCCCTAATCATTACTTTATTTAACATAAGTATCGAAATACAGCAGCGTACGTATTTTGTCAATTTCTTAAAAGAATATGTTCATGAATATTCCGGCAGGACAGCCGGTATGTGTTTGCGGTTGTACTGATGCATGCGCCCGCGCGTCACAGTACGCTGTAGAACGAGTCCATCAGGCTTGTGTCGAGGTCGCACTCCAAGAAGATGGTGTCACTGCATTCATCCTACGACAATATTATTCTATTTTAATATAAATTATGATTATGAAAGTATACAAACTTATAATATTTTACTGCAGGCCATTCACTAAACAGTTATAAATATTGCTCGTAACTAGAAAAGTTAATTAATAAGTATATAATTATACATATAAGTACATATTCTATTTACTTGACATAAGTCAAAATACTCCCAACAACCAACACGTCAATCTTGAGCGATATTCTTGATCTTGAGCGGCGGCGAACTTCTTAGTTCTTATACTTGGCCAGTAGGTGGTCTATGTATTTCGATAGATGAATTCTACGCTTAACTTAATCTGTTTATCTTGCAATTATCTTATGTCCTACTCATACAGATTATAGGACAGAAGGGGTTATGGTTATTACATCACATACATTTCAGCCGTATGCAGTCCACTGCTGGACAAGGCCTCCCACAAATATGACTTGTATCATCTGGGGGGTTGTTGCGATTGGCGACCGCAGTCCGTAGGATTATTCCCTTTGTCGTGTCTTACGACATCCACGGGAAAGGGTTGTGCTATTCTAGTCAGCCGGCATAATACGGTAAGGTTAAATATTAGGTTAGTGTTAAATAAATATTACAGTATTGTTTTACTGGCTCTCATATCGAGCCTATGATACAAAATATGAATAAGTTTGTATTTACCGGTGTCGATTGAGGCGCAGGAGGCTGGTCCCCGCCCCTGCGCGTGTGTCATTTGGAGGTCTTGGGCAGGTGTCGCTTCATGTGCAGCGCGAGGTGGTCGGACCTGGCGAAGGAGCGCTCGCAGACCGCGCACTTGAAGGGTTTCGCGCCCGTGTGCTTGCGGTAGTGCCGCGTCAGCTCGTCCGACCGCGCGAACCGCCACTCGCACTCCGGCCATTGGCAAGTGTAAGGTTTCTCTCCTATTTCAACACAGTTAAAGTATCACGTTTAGCTATTATTCAGACATTAAAAAAATCGGTGACCACAGATTTAGAATGCATATGCTGAAACTTCGCGTAATTAAGTTCATTCTCGTACGGGAATTTTGTATTTAAATGACTTCAAATTAATAATAATGCATGATTTTAGGTGGACCACGTAGAACTTTAACCGGCAACTCGCTTTGCTGGATTAAAAAAATGATTTATATTAATATGAAAACAGAATACTCGTTTGAATTACATTTTAACTTAAATTATATAATGTTATTCGTTGCTAATGTGATGCTATTTTTCTTTATTACTTTATTTTTTGTTCAAATATAAAGTAAAATACACTTTCGCATGACGCATTTTTCGCAAACGCAAATTAAGAGGAAAAAAAATAGTAACATAAACTTACCTGTATGTATCCTTTGATGTGCTTTCAGGTGAGAACTCTTTGTGTATACCTTTGTGCAACCTGAAATAATGCATATACATGAAAAACGACCACGTTCTTCCTCAATTATATAAACATAACAGCTGAAGAGATAATATACCTACCTATGGATTACTTTAATATTATTTATGCTTAAATAAATGTCTATACTGGTAACATCATCAAATATGTACTTAACATACACCCAAAGCAAATTATTGATTATATTTAATAGGCAAAATTGGTTTGTACAAATTTTGGTAGGTACTCATTAAACAAGAAATAATATTTGCAGAAAAACAATAC
The DNA here is from genome assembly GCA_022674325.2 of Grapholita molesta. Taxonomy (NCBI): domain Eukaryota; kingdom Metazoa; phylum Arthropoda; class Insecta; order Lepidoptera; family Tortricidae; genus Grapholita; species Grapholita molesta. Next base: position 23,922,182 of record CP053120.2, on the reverse strand, counting down.
TGTCCTTCTTCCAGATTCAGTCAGTCAGATTTAGAGCTAGGAAAGTAAAAATGTGAATGCATCGATCGAAAATAAAATGCAGAAAATTAACGGCATAAGCTTTCATTAAAAATCATACCTTATTTCCCCGGCAATAACAAAGACGTACGATTATTTATTCATAAAATATTGTCTCTTTGTAACAAGCGTCGTTGAAAAAAAAAAGTTTTTTATTTTACTATTTCTTGACGAAGCCAGTGTTACTGATATTTATCTATTGTCCACTGCGAATTAACTTTAAAGTCAATTTTCAATTTAGGCACATTAAATTACACTTATGAATGTCAAAAAAAAAAAACTACCAGCGGATCCAACCCTACACCGCTGACTTGAACAGATTATTACCGGCAAGAAACTCAGGTGGACTTATTTCTTCACAACAGTATATAAAAAGTTAAATAAAAAACAAGAAAAAAATATGAGCAAAACAAACCTACTTTTAAAAACAAATTTCACTAAGTACAAGAAATAGTGCCTTTATTATGCTTTCTTATCTGAACTGTGTGATTTAAGTAATCTTGTAGAACATAAAAAGGTACGGTTTCTGGTTTCGACGACGCATGCATGTTAAAATTAAAAACCAGGAAAACGTTTATCAACAGCATTTTAGATTAAACAGACCTAAAATAGTCACAAGAAGTAGGTATTTTGCCCACTAGATACATCCCTAGTGGGACCGTTTAAATTAGTCGCTTACCCATGAAGTCACAATGGTGTACTCTTCTTTTTTCTAATTCAGGGTTATTCCGCCGGTTGTACTTGACAGAGGCGGGACCCAGCCTCGAGTGCAGCATGGGCGAGTGGTGAGGCGTGTGGTGCTGCTGCGCCGGCGCAGGCAGCTGCGCGCCCATTGGTGGCCCCTGCGCCATTACTTGTTGCTAAACAAAATATTTTACTTTAAATTAATAACTCATGTTTTCGTGAGGCCAGCTTGCAGTCATAAAATATAGGAAGTGGGACCTTAGGGGTTTAGAATTTTCTTTGGAATCCGAAGAGTAGGCCTCAGAAAATTTTGAGAAACTACCGAGCTTGTATGTAGAGATTTAAATGTACGTATGTAAAAAGAGTTTTTTCCTAACTAGTGCGTAAAAAGTGCTCTTTTCGCACGCTTCGCGTGCGTAAATTTCACTTTTTAAGGCACTTATTGCTATGAAAAATTTGGTTCGATACTCGTGTAAAAACTTCTTTAAGACTCGGGTGATTGTCATCCTCGTTTCACTCGGGATCCAACTTTCACCCTCGTCGAAAAAAAATTTTTTTGACTAGTATCGAAATGTATTATTATATATGTTACCTGCTGGTGATGGTGTTGGTGGTGGTGCGGCAGGGGCGGGTGCGGCGCGCGCAGTAGCGGCGGCGGGTGGTACGGCGGCGGCGGCGTCCGGCGCCCCGCGCCCTGTAACAACAATTTATCTTGCTTCTACTCTTTACTTCGATATTTGTATGGTTCTAATTGCCTGACGTGAATACTTTACTATACCGAAGGCATTTCAAGAATACAGTGTTCCGATCATTTGTACATCAAATCTGATGCTTTATGAATCCTATAATTTATGCTAGATGCAGTAATACGATCGCAACAGCACAAGATGGAACATTTACCGTCGCATGGCAAGCAATCGCAAAGCATTACCTAAGCTACAGTTAGCTGCAGAAGTTGATAAGCGGGCGAGGTGTTCAAAACGAGCGAGACACGACTTTATTGTTAAGAGAAAATAAGAGCGTGTTAAGATCATTCTGAACACATGGCTCGCTTAGTAACTTCTGCTGCTGACAGTACACGTTCAGGCGATCGACACTGTCCACTGCATGTCATAATCAAACTTAAGCAATAAGGGTCTCAGCAGGGAGCCAACTACTGGCCATTATTAGCATGTTGAACACAAGAACGTTTACTTATATAAAAATTATAAGTAGGTAATGCGGCCCAAATCGTCTCACAAAGCCAGGAACACACATGTAAGTAAGCCTGTAACCAGGTCATACTTACAGAAAAATTAAAAAGATTGTCAGAAATACGAGTATGACTATGGCGCGGACATCTATTTGTATGACACACATCTCATTCTCTGGCGTTCTGAGACGACAATTTTATGCGTGATGTTTACCTGCATCGAGTTGCCTGGGCTGCCCTGGTCGGAACCGGGCGGCGTCAGCGGAGACATGTACACCAGACGCGCCGGCGGATACTTGGCGAACGAGCTGGCGGGCTGCGGCAGCGGCTGCGGCGTGTGCTGCGGCGGCTGCGGCTGCGCATACGTCGGCGGGCCGCACAGTCTTTCCGTCTTGATCTCGAGGGGGCTGAGAAGTGGCGTAGCGCATTCTTCAAGCAGGGGATCATCCGCTTCCAACTTGACATGCGTCGCTCCGAGCGGAGCGAGCATGTTCGCATTTTCAGGGTCGATGTTCCTGATTGAGGAGGCGATGTCCTCCCAGAGAGCGGGCCGCAGGAACGCATCGTCGCGAGAAGAAGTGCCACTATCAAAAAGGTCCATGTGGGCGGGCGCTAACGAGGCGCCCTCCTGCTTGCAAAGCAGCGACTCGAGTTCAGATGTCTGAAATTAAAATGTCATCGATTAGTGGTACAGATAATTAATAACAAATATGTACCTAATGAATACCGGGTGTTATAAAAATCGTTATACAAGATTATCAAGCCGGCATCTGGTCATGATATTGAAAAATTTTTACTATGGGGTCAAATTTGTAGGTTGTAAAAAAAAACAACTCTCTCATACATTTTCGTCAACTTTATACTTAACGTTTTGTATGGAACAGTTCAATTCTTATTTAATTTTACAAAGTCGACCCCATAGAAAAAGATGTTCAAAATAAAAAACGTTTTTTATAACACCCAGTATGTCGTTACAAAACTTAGCACTTAGCAACTTTCGCGGTTGACTGTACCTTAGAGTAGGTACAGTCAACCGCGAGCCAGGCAACCTTAGTTCAGCGGGCCAGGTGTTCAGAATGCTCTTGGCACGCTCTTGTTCTCTTAACTATAAAGCCGCTGGCCAACTTCTGCTGCTGACTGTACTACGAGTACATACATGTGTCCAATTTGTTTTTGGATGTTTGAAATAAGGTTGTTAGGATATTATTCTAAAGTTTAATAAAAATCCATTTAGTAGTTTTTGTACGGTATGTTTATATGTACAGTCAACCAATTTGATTTATAGGCCACTTAGTTCCTTGTCACTGTGAAAATCTATATGAAAGACTCAAAAGAACTCTTAAACTGTCACTGTGACAAGGTTCGAAATGGGATAGAAATCAAATTGGTTGTCTATACCATGCTGCGGAGATTTAATGAAGATTATAATTATTTATCGATTTAATCGTAGTCAATATGTAATCGATTCGTTAATATCTATAAAAAAAATCATTTAATAAAGGTAATTTGACACTCGAGTTAATCAATTGTGTGCGATTATTTTTAACCTTTGTTTAACCTTTTCGGCGCCATGTCAAACGCAAAAGCTAACGCTCACACGCCACGTCATCGAAATGTCAAAACTGAAGTTGAACTTTATGCGTGTGCACGTAGGTCTAATTTGCTCTGTGGTCGAGGACATATATATACGTCTTTGGCGTTGAACCTGCGGTGCCAATATATACGTCTTTGGTTAACATTCAGATCTATAGTTACTAAAATATTCTGTTTAAATTTGAGAGAGTTAAGAAATGAATCGTTTCATGCCCCTGTCGAAAAAAAATTCAGTGTATCCTTCGCCAGGTTTGCAAACTCTAATTGTACCTAATATATATATATATATATATATATATATATATATATAAACGTGAAAGTCCTGACTGACTGATCACCGCCCAGCCCAAAACGCTTAACTTAGATAGCTGATTTTTTCCCAATAGGTAGTTTATACGCAACAATGGTAAGCACCCACTAAGAAGGGACTTTTCGAAATTTCACCATTTAGGGGGTAAAAAAGGGGTTGAAAATGTGTATGGGGCCTTCCCAAAGTTTAAAGCGAGAGAATTAAAATTTTGTGTAAACACTGCTCATTTGAATTTAAGAAAAGTAATATCAGCGTTTTTTGAAATTCATTCCCTTAATGGTCATAAAGGAACCCCCTTTATGACCATTCTGCGCGTGCGACGCCGCGGGCAAAAGCTAGTAAGTAATAAAAGTGTAAACTAATCGAATAGGTAGGTACTCACTACTTTACGTGTTGTTAATATTTTAACAACTTCCTACAATTTCTTTTGCTATAGTATTTATGCACAGAGAATACTTTGCTCGGTGTCCCATTACTCCAGAGCGCGTACAATAAGGCGTATGTGCTATAAAGCTACGATTATACCGAGATCGTTTTTGCCAGTAACTTGAATTAGCATACAATGGCGCCCACGCGCTACGCCGCGCAGGTGACTGCGGCGGCGCGAGCGCTCAAGACTCGACAGATTTGCCCTCCTCATATGTAAAAATCGCTCGAGGAACAGATTTAGCGGCCTTTTGAATTAACCTGGCAACTCTGTCATAGGCACTATCATAGTAATTGAATAATAGGCACTATGGAACAAACATATTTTCAGTTCATGTAGTGAAAAGTGAATTTATTTATATATTTATCACGGTTGGGGGAGGCCTTTGCTCAGCAGTGGACGTCTTTCGGCTGATGATGATGATTTATCATTATCACGAATATTTGTTCCCGCGGGTTACTGAAATGTTCTATACATTGTATTTATATCATCGCCTAGTAGCTTCCAAAGGTCTTATTGAGCTTATCTAAGGGCCGAGTCAGACGGACTGCAACCCAACTGCAGTTCGTAAAGAAGCGGTACAATCGTCTTACAGTCGAGATGCAGTCTGCGTGCAGTTCCCATACCACTTTTTGGTAGCATGCAGTCCGTCGCTGGTCGCTGGTACTAAACTTAGGGCCTGATTACACATTGATTAGTGTTAAATGCGAGTTCATACATTTGGCACTTGTGTTTAGCAACAAATGTATGAACCCGCATTAAACACTAATCAATGTGTAAACAGGCCCTTAAAGGAAGTTCTGAAGTTAGAGGGAGCACAATTATTTATTTAGACTTTCAGTACAAAGAAAGCGTCAATGTTAATTAAAAATATGTATTTGATTGTTGATGAAATTATCGAGATTTAGAAAAAAAAAATGTTTGCCAAGAGTTACGCTTATCTATGGGATCGCCCTGATTTCCTAATATTTTCCAAGTTATTTAAAAAAAAAAAAATTGTAAGTTGCCACACTTGAGTGAGAAGTGTGAGAAGTTCAACGACAGGTGTGCCTGTAGTTTAAATCCCAGAAAGCGCATTTATATGTGTGATGAGCACATATATTTGTTCCTGGGTTATGGATGTTTTCTATGTATGTGTTTCTATATTATATGATAAATCGTTGGCTGAGTACCCACAACACATGCCTTCTTCAGCTTACCGTGGGACTCAGTCAATTTGTGTAAGCATATGTCCTGTAATATTTATAATATATTTAATATGTATTTAATAAGTAAGAACACACCCTTTATTAATTTATTATCAATATTAACGTTGTAGTTTAGTCGCGAGTGAAATCATGTAATATACGGATAGAAGGGCGTAACGAAACTTTTAATTCGGATTATGGCATTTAGGCTGCGGAATAACTGTTTGTCTGAGAAAAATTATATATCATATCATATTTTTCTCCTTGTAACCTTAACTTAACCTTTTGAGTTTTGGATGCCAATATAATGCTAAAATATTTTGATATATTATTAAATTAGATAGTTTTTAAGTAGTTCAATGTTTATTCTTTTTATTTAACAAGAACTAGCTTTTATTACAATTATTTTTAATTTATCTCTGGTCTGGAAATTATTGGGCATTGGGCATGTGTATGTAAATAAATGTAGGCAAAGACATGTACGTATATGTAACTAATCTTCTAGCACCATGTTTAATCACTGTTTACTTTTCTATTGTTTATCAGACGTAAGTGGGTGGGACCGTAACATACTTTTCTTATCGAAATACCTACGTTAGTTATCATACGTAGGTATATACGAGTATGTTTAGTGCTTATTTAAATACCTACCAGTTGTACCTACTTTTGTCAACATCGTGCGGTACAATCCTTTGGGCCGTCAGTGTATTGTCGAACATCTTTTTTAATGCAAAAAAATTGCCACTTTTAACAAATGTGTTTTAAAAAAAGATATTGTCTGCTCAGAATCATGAGCCCTTTCCATTCCAATAGACCAAAAAACATGTCCTAGAAAAAATCCATATCGTTATAATGTTACCTATTTTGTTACCGCCGTACAAAATTATAAAAAAATATAATTCATTTATTATTGAAAGCAACAAGGCTAATAAAAGTTCAGTATTACAAAAATTGCTTAAAGTCTAGTATATGGAAGATGGTAACAAAATAGTTTGGGACAATATTATTTCCTATTGTATTAGAAAGAGCTCGTGATTCGTGAACATAAATTTTACAAAAAATAACAAATCTTTGAAAGGCAATTTTATTGAGATGTGCTCAGCTAATGAAGACTTACTCTCAAATTTAAATTGTAGTATATTATCTGTGTTGTTTCCTGTAGAGTTTATTATCCGGAAACCGTGTAACAAATGAAACCCAATCAGTCAGCCGCTTCTCACTGTCTGTCAAAGGGCGCCGGTTTGTCAAAACCTGTTAGCACTAACAATTATAATTACTGGTCGTAGGTATAACTTTTAGGTCTATAATTTGGCCGATTTTGTGAATATACTAGTGATTAACCGCGCCTTCCCCCAGCATATAAGAGGAAATTAATCGGAAGCTCACTAATTTAGTGACAGTGTGAAACGCGAATATAATGCGTTTCGATAAAATGACGTGTAGGTGAATTGCATCGCGTGCTAGCACTGAACTGCAGTAGGTATTCTGATAGATTATGTGAGCGCAAGTAAATCACGTTATTTTTATCTATAGCTAATGTAATGTGACATCGACAGCGGTCAAAATTACTTTACTGATAATTTGAAACCGCTTTCAAAGTATCTATTTAGTCTGAGTGATCTTTTCGCCTGCGCCCGCGCCGGGCTAGCAATTATTTAGTTGCAAGTGCCATTGCTTAGTCTCACCTAAACCCCAATAAAACCAAATTGAGGTTAAGAATATCTTACCTATAGCAAATTAATATAATGTAAAATGGTGATCGGGCATGAGCACATTATATTTTTTTGTAAAAGAGGTCTTCGTCAAAACAAATAGATAGCAGGGAGAAGGGATCTGGCCAAACTCAGCGAGTTCATAGTACTTGGTTCAAACATGCCGATTATTAAAGGCATTCCATATCACAGATCACTGTGTTGGAACTCAAAGAGAGGCAACGCAGCGACAGCGGCCCTTCATGAAATCGTTTCGCCACTATATGCTCTGGCCGCTGCACTGAGTGGAAACTGTGGAACAGTGTGCCGTGTCGCAAGAACGCCGGACCGCGCGAATTCCTTCCATGACCTTTGCGGATCGAACGATTGCGCAAGCGGCTCCTCCAGCGCGGCTAGACGAGCTTAAGCAACTAGCGCACAGATTAACCGCCGTAGATCGGCCACACTGGGTACATTAATCGAAAATCTGTAGTGCAATTTACCATATTTAAGTACCTAAGCTAAGCTGGTATATATATGATAACACTGTTCAGTGTTGAGAGGTGCATGCTTGATAAATTATAAGGTAAGACATAGGTATGTATAGGATTAATTGTACTAGTAATTTTTGGCTTGATCTGTTTATAGTGTTGCTATGAACTCTACTTATACAAGTACTGTTAGTATGTTGCAGTTAGTTTACTTGTCTATCCGAATTTCGCGCGGGAGTTGGCATTGGTTACTGTAGCATTATGGAGAGTGTTTGTAGTCTATGCAGAAGGCGACCTGTTAGGTGCTTTATTTCGCTTTAGCTCGACTCATTCACGAGCCAGCTAAATCAGTCGGCTTATGCCGACCGACAGCTATTGTGAAATGTAGAACCTCCCGCAGATTTGTACCTGCGAGTGAAGAAAGACTTGCACTTATAGATTTTATCTTAAATTTAAAGTAGGTAAATTATTACACCGTCTAACAAAAGGTATATCGTTTTAGTTGTTGCTATTTATTTTGATCGGGCAATGAATAAAGTTAATTGCCATATCTATTGAACCTTATTTGTTGCAATAAAATATTATTGATAAAATATAATATCGTTCATTATAGTAAACTTAACTCTGTTATAGGATTTGGTACATATATGTAGTGTACCTTCAAATTCTTAGCGCTTAGTTTTACAAAGTTTAAAATGTCACGATTCGAGTACTCACAGACGCTCATAAATCGGACAAATGATGGACGTCGACGAAGTTCTCGCAAGTACAACATGCACAGGTCTCGGCCTGACATCCGACATTATGTGAACAGCGCAGCCGACACGACTTTTTTCCGGATGAGAGCTGCGAAATCACACGATATATTATGTCGGATCCGACACAAAATCGTGTGTGAACAGCTTCTTATAAAATATTTTGACGCTACGACATCCGATTAAAAATCCTCCCGACATTCGACATAAGTAGTGGGAACGAGCTCTTACCCAGTTTGAGGGTATCGTAAACTTCACGAAAATATAATGTTGTCGTTAGATGTCGCCATAATAACATAGCGTATACTTTAGGTAGGTATCACCAAAACTAGCGAATAACAAGGTGTTCGAAACGTCGGAATGTAATACGTACAGTATATGCGATAGGATTTCTATTTAGTTATTTCATTCAACAAAAACAGTTTGACAATAATCGAGATTCTCAAACAATAACTAAAGGCCACACCTAGTTTTAGAAGCTAGTTATAGTCAAACGGGGTCACAGTTCGTGTTAGTACGTACCCTGCCCGAGGGACTGTGTACTAATTAGGTTTTAGAGGGAGGTGCTACAATTGAATATATCATATGCAAAATATTACTCCGTGGAGTAAGAGATCCTTTTTTTAAGTTTTGTATACGTTTCTATTAAGTCCCGTTTAATTTAAATAAACCTACATTTCTTTATTGAAACTTCAAATGCTACATACGCGCGCCGATAATAAACTAGAACTTACGTTTGATTTTTCTAAACGATGTTTTTACTAATGTTAGTAGATGTAAGTATCCAAATTCCATATTATTAACACCATGCTACGTTTTGTATAACCTATAGAATTAATGTAATATATTAAAAAGTTTATTAAATTAAATGTTTTGTACTTTGTATTCTACCCGTGATCCCATATTTCAAAAACATTGACAATTTCCTATAGGCACATATTTACGAGTTGTGAGAAGGAACCACATATTTAACTTTAAAGTTTGGTTTTGAAATGATGTGACTATACGACTTTCTATTATTTGAATAGATTCGATAAATAAAAGTTTCGCGTCGTATACAATATTAAACAAAAGTCGTAGCTAAAACAATTTCTTTTTAGCTAAAACGAAACACATACGTAGTATACTTAAAACAAATAAAAAATTAAATAATTTGGTATACAAAAGCACGAAAATACCTAAAGTAAAAGTGACTTTGAAAAGTAATGCTGTCTGATATAGGTACATACTGTTGTTTGTTGTTAATTGTTATGTTATAGGTATAACAGCAGCGATATTAAACATCGTCAGGAGGGAAATAACTGTATAGTATTAACATCCTATAAAATATACCTGCGCCATCTTAACAGTTAGTAGCATAAACTTTATGAAAGATAAATGATAACATCAAAAACGGCCTCCGTTCCATGGTAAAGAAGAAGGCTTATTTATTAAGCCTATTTCTACCCTTGGGTTTATAGGCATATAGGCACCTAGATAGGTAGGTACTACTACTTTCAAACATTGGCAGCAATAAGCAATAGCAATAACATTTTATAGGCAGTGAACACACATTGGCATCGATGTGTTAGATATGACAAGTGCGGGGGGCGGCGCTGGGCGGGCGGGCGGCGGGTCGATAGTGGAACGCCTCCCACCATCGGGGCGGGCGTCACTCGTACCTGGTAATAATCTTTTTTTTAATTCAAACCAACGGATTTTTCTATTTTTTTTTTCTTAAATATACGAGTATATATTAGATACTAATTTCATGGGTTTGGTTCCTTGGTGGCTAGGTTGTTGTTTGTTACTATCAGAAGTAGGTTCTTATGAAAGTAAATAATAAGAAAATTGTGCAAATTAATTAGAAAATTGAAGTTACATTATTTATAATGTAACATTCGCGCTTTTTACATTTTTAAACATTTTAATTTAACCTTATGGCGTCTGACATAAGATTGACAGAATGCGTGCTGCTACTATCGTCAGAGGATTTAAAAATATTAATAGCTTAGTGTTAATTCATAGTTAAGACTGGATAAGGTAAGTCGGGTCCGCTAGTTAATAATAATTAAGGCATTGCCGCAGTGTAGCGGTCAGTAAAACTGTTCCTCCTACCTACGAGTACTTGCTTGAGTTGATGTCAGTAAACATACAGTTGTTGTACATCCTTATACATCAATCATTTTAAAATGTGATATATACATTTCATGATATATACAGTTTACAGGTTTATCCTAAACGATAGCCGGTAAATATTCTGCGTGTAATAAAGTTTAATTCCAACTTTCCCATATAACCTGGTGGCTAGAAGAGTGTACACACTAAGGTCATTACGGGACGCCAGTCCCACGACAGCTAAAATGAAAAAATAAAGACATTGTAATTCGAGTTCTGTTTGCGTTTCCCATAATTTTCCGTAAACACCGAAACTGAGGGGTGGGGTGTGGAGTATGAAGGACCGTGGGTTAACATGAACAATTTATGGACTAACATGATAAATAAAGTCATTTATGTCAACGTATTTACTAGCATGTAACCTTCTCTTTTAAAATAATTATGAAATTCTAACTGCCAGCTTGTTTTTCCTGCTAAACGGTTTCCCTGTATATTAAACGTTAAAGCAATCCCAAATGTTATAAGAGGCTAGGTATGTTTTACAATGGCAGGCCCATACTTATGAACTGATGGCAACACTATCTTTTTAGCAATCGTTTCCCGTATTGAAGAAGGCAGGACTGGAGCCGCGATAGCAGCTACAGATAACTCAACGCATTGGTCTGCCATAAAGTTGACATTACCGGTAGCGCACGTTTTTTCCTCCACATTACTCACGTTAGGAGCTTTCAAGAAATTACGTGATACGCTAAGGCTGTTCAACTTATAAAGAAACGGAAGTGACTTAGTGTTCATGGCTTGCGACATACATTTATTTTAGCTTTTGGCTAGTTACTTTTATTTTTATTAAACTGGTTTGCCTGTACAAGTCGGCACTTGAAGGTTTGAATAGTAAAATACAGAACTGTTGGATTTTAACTTAGAATAAAACCATTACAGACCTAAATATGTAAAAAAAAAAGAAAACAAAGGCTTATTTTCGAGAGAGCGGCTGGAAATAAGTGACGTCATAAGTTCTCATAATTTTGTAAGGAGCGTTTTCGCGGGAAATATGAATGTCAGACTAACGCTCACTTCTGGCTTTAGTGTAGTTTTAACTTTAAGGACCATTACTCCTATAACAGACATTTCATGCCTAGAATGAAAGGGATTAGGGATAATGAAAGGGATAAACCATTAGGTACCTAGTTTTTTAATTGTAGATAGGTACTTAAAACTTTGTTAGTATAAAAGTATTAAAAATATTAACCATAGACATAGTTTAGATTCAAATTGCCACAACGTTCAGAGCTATAAACAAATCACCGCATACATATTCATGGGTCATCCCCCTGACACGAGGGGATGAGCAATACGTATAGTTTTAATAATAAAAACATATTAGCCGCATCGCATGTCTGTCTTTCCGTGACCGGGCAGTTTTACACCTGGCAGATGGGGAGATAGGGGGCAGGAGGATGAGGGGGAGACCATGGGGCTTTATAGGGATAACAGGGCAAAGAGGAGCCGCGGGGGGCAAAGACACCGTTTGTCAGCGGTCAGCTATTAATGAATGCGCCCATAATGTTTATTGTGCCCGCTGAGAACTTTTTAGGTAATGCTTCTAACTCATCATTTTATAAATTACCCGGCATGACGCTTTATCAGTTTTACGATTTTGGGCCTCTTTTATTGCGTAATACAGTTTGACTTGGTCTTAAACAGCCCGTTTTGACGACTGTTCTGGGCTAGTGGTTAGTGACCCTGAAGTCCTGGGTTCGAATCCCAGTAAGGGAATTTATTTGTTTATGAGTCCTGGGTGTTTTCTATGTATTTTAAGTATCCGTAAATCATGTGGTATTTAGCCGTCTTGAGCTTGTTGTCAGTTGGGGTTAGTCAGTTTGTGTAAGGTTAAATTGTTTTGTGACATTTATTTATCCATTAGAATATAATACATATTAGGTACACTAACATATCTATTTATTTTGGGTCGATCAAACCGCCTAAAAAAAGTAAAAATGCATCTTATTTTTTATACGGAGATCGGTTATACATTCGCTTAACTTAAAAGAGTATTGAATAAACACTCCGTCACTCTTTAGTTAATAAGGTTAAATGAAGTCTGATAGGGGTTAAATTGACACGGCACAGGCCGGGGCCATCGTTTACACGTTTGACTCCATTTTATTATAATGAAATTACCGCATAGGTGCACGGCGTGTGCGGCGCACGCGACGCCATTATCCCATTAGACGACCATCGGCTCGAGGGGAGTTTAACTTTTTAATTTGACGGTTGCGACGAAAAGGCGGGGTGTGATTTGACATTGTTTAAATGAGGATTGCGTATTACACGTAGGGTGCTATTAAATAAACAAATACGTATGTTCTTTGAGTTTTTTCTTCTAGGTGTCTAAGCCTTACAATGATCAGGGGTCCGTTGCATACAATTTACATTTAATAATATATCTCAGCACTCTCTTTCCAATGAAAGTAATTGGAGAGGGACTTCCGCTAATAATACAAGTTGATATGCAACAGGCCCCAGTCCATTAGTCCACTATCCGGGACAGTGCAGTTATACTGCTCTCAGCAACTGAGACACTCTGGTGCTAAACTGTCAGAGACAGGATAGTGACACACCGAATGAGGGCAAGATTTTCGGAATGTTTAATTTACCAACGTTCACCTGTCTTAACAAAGAAAGTGCTACAACTTTATTTTTATGCTATTATTAGGGAGTTTTCAGAAAAAAAATGCCCCCTATAAGCGAGACTTTTAGAAAAATTAATTGGTCAGTTTTGTTACGATAATTAAGTATTAAATTTATATAAATACTTAGATTAGATGCTCGTTAAATGAGTTCATGCTTAATTATCGTCACAAAACTGACATAATTTAACTATTTTCACGTCCCGTTAATGTGAGCACTTTTGGTACTTTTTTCTGAAAACTCCCATTAGGAGTAAATCGTCTTTATACAGCGACATAATAGGCCCTGGCCTAAATAATTATCAAAATCAATTAGCAAGCAAAGACAGCTCAGCAACAATCTGGCCAAGAAAGGGGTCGGTGGCGACTGCTAGGTAATTAGCTAATGGAAGCGCCCCCGCCGCCGGCGCCGCCAGGCTGGTAATGGATTGTGGCACGCTCCTCGACCACATCTCGGATTTCGTTGCCGATGCCGTTGCAAACACCAACATTAGGTGTATGTGTCCTGTTTAATAATTAATTCACTTTCCACAAATTATATTTTCTCCTCGTATATAAACGTAATAGCTCAACGAGTCCGTTTCCTTCTAGCTCGATAATAAAAGTGATTAGTTAGCCATAAGGCGAACAATAATCGTCAATTTTACGGCGGCAGTGCCATCATTCTCGTGTATTGTCGCCGCCAAGTAGGAATATGGTCAATTAAATGAATTGCCTAGAACGGTCATTCATCGGTTTAATGTTAATCTTTTGAAATTGATAAGCTGTACTAATTTAATTATTAACACTAGACTTTCTTGATTAGAAGATTTAAGACTGCAGTTTCAAACGTAAGGTATTTAAATAAGGTATATAAATAAATTAGGGTTTAATGGTATTTTGTGGGCAGGTTATGTACTGGTTCCAATTTGCAGACTATTATTTTTAGGCTAGTGGAGAATATAATCTTTATAGCTTCGCCATGCATTTGCTCAGTGATTTTAGTACTAGATTTTTTTAACAAAACTAATTTTCTTTAAGTGTATATTTCTAGAATATAGATTAGTATAATTTATGTTTTATCAATCATTATAAATAAAAAAATACGCTGAATTAGTCACAAAGTTTATAATTAAAGTTAGAGTAAAATTTAAACTGAAAACTGGTGATAATTCTATTTCTACCTCCAGTATACGTAAAACTAAGTCATCTAGTTTGCAGGATTTCTTGGATAAAGTCAGAACTAAGTATATGAAATAATCTCATGGTGGTCGACACACACTACGGCTTTTACTTCTGAGGGAGTCAGCCGAAAACATTATCGTTTAATTCCGGTAATTATTTAACGAGCGCCCAAAACTTGTCCTGATTCGGCTCGGAAATTGAATTAATGTGCTGTCAAAATATAGGCTGTACCATGTGGATTGACTTTATTATGATATAATATTATTGATTATGATATAATTTTTTTTTTATGCAATCGCTCACGATCGAGACATGGGCACATGTACAGGCGCCAGCAGATATACCGGAGCTGCGGAGGTGGTCACAAATATCTGAACATGCACTTTATCGCCTTGACGGTAGAGACGTGACCACCTCCATGATAATATCTGATGGCGACTGTACGTGCTTGATGTGCGAATGATATTTAAAGTTAGGCTTTTAATACTATTATGTTTAATTAAGTACTAAGGTACCATCAACTTAACTCGTTTGTAGGTACGTAAAATAACGACCGAATATAGAATTCGGGGTCAATAACAAATGAATAAAATGTAAACAATTAATCACCTTTAAAAAATAACTATGGTTTAATTGTCAATGTATACACATAAATTTGTTATTTATTTTCATTCTTACATAATTAGTATAACTACCTACATTCAGTGAAAACTAATTTATGTGATAATAAATTAATATTGTATTGTCAAGTGTCAAATGCGTTTCTTACTTAGAAATTCAGTTATCAGTTAGCCGTATTTTTTTCCTAATTTTACTTTTTTATTGAACCTGAATATACATACTCGTATTATGTAACTTTTATAACATAGGTCGTAATTAAGCATTTATTTTCTCGTTACAATTTTTACAGTTTAGATTTTTACTAAATCCATACAATAAACATTGTATAAAATTATTAAATTAGTCATCTCTACATAGTTTCGATGATTAAACAATAAATTTGGAAATAAGTGGTACCACTTAAACAATGGTCAATCATTTGCCGGTGTATATTACTTACTTTTTCACATACTAAATATTTAAATAAATGTATGTTTAATTTTCCTTTACATTTTGTAGTATATAGTTGTAGTACAGTTGTATAGAGTTTCTAAAGTGTTGTCTTCAGCTACAGGGTATAAAATCTTTCCTGTGTATGCTTTTCGACTATATGTTAGGCATAGAAAACCGACCCTAGGAAAAATAATTTAAGAGCTGGAGAAGTAAAACATAAAATAAACATAAAACCAGATTTTATACGCTTCAGTTTCTAGATAGGCTTTTATTTTCATGGCTGGAGGGAAAATTGTCAGGTAAATAGCATTGTTAACGCAATAATAAATGGTCACAATGCGCGCGCAAGTATCGAGCGCGCCCGCCCCTCGCACTGATTGGGCCGACCCGAGAAAATGGAGAAAAATGACTGCGCTCGTGAATAATTTACCTAACTATGTTACCTAACTTCCCTAATTACTGTACATAGCTACCTCCACATAGTTCCAATTGGTTTCGTTATTATCTACATTGTGTTAGTCTAGTGTTGCTGTATATTTGATGTTGTAATACATTAAGTGTTTACTCGTAGCTTAATTATTGATTCAAAATTATAAATTTTACCAGTAATTTTAGCGTCATATGACACTTATCTAATTTAAGAAACTGAATGTAGGTACAAGGTAAATACGGTTATCTTGTTTCATATGTACACCTGTAAAGTATAGGGAACCTTCATAATAGGATTAAAGATATAGGAGAATGTCTAACTACTCCTTGTGGCATTACAGCATTAGTGCTATCATACGTACGGTGTGCAACCTGCAAACTCAACTTTACTATTTACAAAAATATACTACCAATCTTAAAAATCTAAAAAACTTGTAACTACATACTCGTATTATACATCGCATTTTTTTGTTTTTTAGTTTTCAGTTTTTTTGTTATTCAATTTATCAGTTTATACGCATAAAAGTCATGTCAAGTCTTTAAAAAAGTACTGTGTGCAACGTTGTATAGGTAGCTCAATTAAAAAGTTACGCGCCACTCACCTTTTTGACCTCTTAATAGCGATGTTGCATAAAATTCTTATGTAGATTATACGTATTGTAAAAAAATGCGCATTTGTGCTTGTGCCTATTGTATTTTACCACCTAATCATGCCCATCTGCATGTTTGTTCTCGTTTCACGGTAGGTATATAAAACAAGTGTAGAGAAATAAAGAATATAATAGTATTTTATCTACGTACATGTCATAAGTGCTCTAAAATGCGCCCAGAAACCGTAGGCAATGACCAGCATTACCAACCATCAGAAAGATTTCAGTAGGTAATGTTAACATTACCTACTGAAATCCGTAGGTTATGAATTTAAATTTGGAACAGCTGTCAAATTCAAGTGGGGTGTCTAATCTAGTATCTATAGATATTAAAACAGCCATTGATACGAAACGCCAATTCGTTATGTTTTTTTTAATATAAATCGAACGACATTTGAACTCGAGTGACAGAAGAATAGGGAGTTCATTCGCTTGTCTATGGTTTAAAAAAAATATTGACAGATACGAAATACGCAACGCCGCCGTTCCAAGCTGTCATTTGTTTTGTTCGTTGACTTTTTAATGTTTACAAGTAACCCTAGTAATAAGTCATTTCCCTACGGTTTCTGAACCCATCTTAAAACACTTAATGATATGTGTGTAGATAAAGTAGTGTATGTATCTATACATAATTAGGCATTACAACAATCGTGTGATATTATTATGAAACTCGCCTTCGGCTCGTTTCATAAACCCACACTCTTGTTGTAATGCCCTTCATTATGCACAGATACATAAACTACTATTATAAATAGCTACAGATCACTAATATACAACTTCGTTTGTAAAGAAAATAATGTTTAGTTCAATATTCATAATAAAGGAAAATCATAAAACAAAAAGACAGTCGCTTATGCGTGCGTGTATATGTAAGAGTATGAATGAGTACGCGCTGGAATGCGGCGCACGCGCCTCGCACACACGTGTTGTGTGTTCGCAGATTGACACGGACATTGACAGCCAAACAAGTTATTTTGAGCACACATACAGATACATTACTACTCCGTGTAGGCTCTCATACATATACACTTTTTGGTACTATCACTACCTTAAGTATTACCTAAGTATAAGCACCTTGACTGTGAAGTATTTTTAGTCTCCATATAAATTTAATTGTTTGCGGACTGAAAACTGAAGCAATTGAAGTACCTAGTCTGGATATGACGTACTTTATAAATAAGATCTGTTAAGGTAAAGTGGTTCAAGATTGAATGACTTATTTATGAGGGGTAAGAAAAAAATAACATCTGTAGGTACGAGTATGTACCGAAGCATTACAGGCGACTTTTATTTATTTAATATTTATTTTAAGTTTTATTGCACAACGAACAAAAGTTCGTACAAAGGCGGATTAATGCCTTTATGCATTCTCTTACTTTTCATCTTACCCAGCGTAAAAAATCATTAAATTTTCCATCATTTTTCGTAATTTTGTTGTAAGTGAGAGTAGGAGGCAGGCCGACTCAATGAATTATGTGTTCCTGAAATAATATAATTAGCACACAGACATACTACAATCTAAATGTTCTAACCCAATTACCGACATACTTATAGGAACACAACTATATCTATAATAAGTTAGATCCCCGTTTAATCATTTGATTATTCCCAGGAGAAAAGTAAAAATAAAATAATAAGATTTACAAATATATTCTGTAAACGAACTTGTCATAGCAAATATGATAATGTCAGTACATGATTAAGAATTCTAACAATTATGGTTATTATCTATATGTTATAACACGAAGGTGTAAAGGTAGATGGCGTAGTCATTAATTTTTATTGGTACCAATTGTGACTTGAGTGTTCGATTGTACTCGGCCGCTTGAACGGTGTCGTCGAGACGCGGGCATACTATTTGCCCGTTACTTCTCTCAATGAATGGTGCCTCTTTCAATTATGCCCAAAAGCCTTAAAGATAGTTTATGAAACACAAAAATACACTTTTTTCCGTGCGACATTAGGTTTAAATTTTAAAATCAACACAAAGCATCATGTTTATAGATTAAAGATTATGACCCCATGTCAAGAGGAAGTGAGGTGGTTGAGAGTGTGCGAAGTTATCTTTCAAACCGTTTAAGACCGGGAAACGAACTCGCGCCGCCCACGCGCTGCCGGAAATATCGTCACTCACGATCCTATCGTCGCAGAGTAGGTATACCACTCACGATTCCGTCATTAGTAAGGTTTGCGCATTTTTGGATTTCAAGAAAGGAAGTTGAAATATGATAAGGTCTAAACTAAACAAACAAGACATTCACCCACCTGGTAAATGGTTAGGCCAGTCGCATATGATTAATATTGTTGGATGGATGGTTGGCTTCGAAAAACGAATTTAATTACCACTTAAATTACGTATGATGGAAAATGAATAGATAATTATAAATATGTGAAAAATAAATTCACTGTGGCACTATATTGTTAATAATATTTTAATAGGTCGCGTTTCTCGCTTCCTGATCAGAAAAAATTGCACGTGTACTACTTACTAGTAAGTAAGTACCTAGTAACCTACGGTAGCCGTAGGCAGGTTGGTAGCTTGGCCACTTTGTTAGCGTTTAATCTATTAAACTATTACTAAATTAAACAATGACACACAGAACTTTAGGTATCCATCTTAAAACGAGGTGCTGGAAATTATTTTCATGATTTGTTTGAAAACTGTTCTTAGTAACCCTAGGTATATTGTATTTTTATGTTAAGAATGAGCTTAGGGAGCAAACATACATAATATAATAGTCTACCTATTCATGTAATTTAAACAATAGTCGACATTCTTACAATGGGGCTCGGATTATAATTTACATATAATTAAAACGCTTCAGGAGAAACACGGCGAGCTTGTTCGCCTGTCTGTCACTTTATTGTAAAATCGCTTTATCACGACCAATAAAATATTGGTATGTTAATGCACATTTAAAGAGGTACATATCTAATAATCCCTTTCTCATTTGTAATTAGATTCGGGATACGTTAGGCAGGCAGTAGAAGCCGTAATTTAAAAACCTATTTAAATTAGTACTTTTATATATTTAGAATTAATTTAGTAACACTCAAATAAAGAAAAGAATAATGTTTAGCCAGTTTATAAAGCTTATTTATTATTCTAAATGCAGAGAAGTTAAATGACTGAAGTAGAATCTATGTCCGTATTGTAACGGAACATTTGCTATTGATACCCCATTAGCATCTGATCATAAATACGCTCCGAGCTCCTAAATTCGGAGGCTTTATAGCCGCTGCCTGCTTGCGGATTAAGATGACAAAACCTGCACACATTTGATTATTTTTCTATCGTTGTAGTCAAACGGCTAGAAATTAAATTTTCGCCCCATATACTCTATAATATATATTATAACCTATATCATAAATACATTTACTTTAATTAATAAAAAATATCGGTAAATAGTACCTGAAGTAACTGCGAACTATGAATCTTCTTGTAGTAATTACAGAACTTACAGAAATCTATAGCTTGATAGCTAGGTATATGTTGGTAATGGTGATTTTATGGTAATAAGCATTGTACTTTGTATACTTATGCGTCTGGTATCGGGTTCAGAAATTAAGATGGCTTCGCGGTGATGTCACCGTGAGAGTTAACGGACAATGCGGTATTTTCTATTCGGCAGTTCGTTTTTTCGGTCAGACATTTGAGAGCTGAGCCAAATTGACGCAGGTGTTAAACAAACCAAAAACAGTATTTCCGTATAATCTTTTATAAATGGCGACAATATTACTATTTATGATTTAACAATCAGCTATAAAGAGATTCCGGAAAGAGTTTCCGGTTCATAGTTATTCGCTACACGGATGTCATTGAGTTGAGATACGTTCATTCAATGTGTTATGCTTTTTCCTTTTTAGGGTTTTGTACCCGAAAAGGAAACCAACGGATCCGTTATATATCATACAAGATATATATATAATCAATCACTTTTGTCTATCTGTCTGTCAAGTTCTTTTTGTCAGAAACATGTTGAGGTATCAAGCTGAAATACCTCATATTTCAGGCCTCCGGTCTCTTAAATCTGTAAAAAAATATACTTCTAAGCTAAGGCAAACAAAAGATACAGTCATGTATCTTTTGATTGCATTAGCTTAGAAAGTTCCACCATTTTTTGTCAGTTGTAATGGAATCAAGCCCCAGTGTACTTCCCGTGAACTTGGAATCTTGATATTTGGTATGAATCAACATGTAAAGGAAACATTGAGAAAAACATACATTTTTAGCTTTTACTTATAGATTTATACGGAACCCTCGGTGGACGAATCTGAGTCGCACTTTGCCGATTTTTATTTGTTTCTAGCTTCAATGTCATTATACTACTAAATACTATTTAAACCTAAACAAGCCTATAACCCAAACGAGATACACATAAGATATTTTTGTATTATGCATAAAGCGGTATAGGATAAATCGCCAGTAACTGGCCACCATATACTGAAAATGAATCTTGTTTACCTATAAATAGATTACATTTTCCAATGGGGTTTCAGTTACTGGCCACCCTTATTTAACTAGACACCTCAAACTAAAATGAATTCTAATCGCCTATAAACTGAGTTCATTTTTATTATAATGTGGCCGGTAACTAACGAATTAACCTACACGAGTATATTTGAGTATTTTAACCCAAAACACCGTGCCGTCAAAATAGTTATGCACCTTGTCATCGTAATAAATTATCATTCATCAAATAAGATATGGTGGTATTTGTCATGTTCCATTCGGTACCTAAATATATCTTTAGCCTAGATATACAGTCACCAAAATTGTGGTGATCCGTTTACAGGTGTAATTGGTAACGTGTAGTGATTAGGAAAACCTAGAAAAAATAATGAATGAACTAGTCCCGACAGGTCAACCCTCTATAAATAGTAGATTGTTCAACAAGGGACTAAAACATTATGACACGAGACGTTTATCCATCCGAGCGTCAGCGAGGGTGTATGAAGTTCGAGTGTCATTATGGCTGTTTAGTCTAACGTTAAACACGACGGTTTTCACTTCGAAAACCACTATGTTCACAAAATCACAATATTTATTAATAGAAAGAATAAAAAGTAACATATATACCGTTAACGTTAGTGTGGTTTTGAGCATGGAATATATACTCCAAAGTGATGGCGGTTGATATTTCATCAAAATATGTCAGAAACACGCCTTCCGATGTAATTTGTTTTCCAGTTTTCCAACCAATAAAAGTTTGGTATGCTTTTGAATAAATTCCACTGGATTTCGGCGGCAAAAGATTTTACACCACCTCTTTGCTTTCTTCTTCATTCTGGATTTAGGCGTTAATACCACTTCATCCGATGATGATGACGACATCGTAAATTATACAATTCCACAATTAAGAACTTAGCTAAATATTACTTATGATGGCAAAAATCCAAATAAGCAATCAAATTAGTTCCGCGTTTCAGTTTTTTTCTGTATTCCTTTTACGAAATGTGGCGTTTTAAATACTTGCATATTTAGCCAACAAATTTTAACTATAAATTTATTTTGAAGCTAATTGGTATGCATAATAAATTTAATTCAATCTCAATCATATTAAATATACATGTATATTAAGAAAATAAATCGATTTTCTTAATATTTTTGTAGAATTGTTATTTTGAGTTTTGATGTTATTTTCAAGAGCAATAATCGTTCGTTCATAAACACCGGGAGTGGCTGTTTAGGGGTTTCCAAAGTCAATTAAAAAAAAGTTTGAGGTTGTTTCCACGGCCTAAATATTGTCTTTTAATAATTGTAAAGTAGGAACTATAAAATACCTTATGGCTTGAAACATGAATTACGTTCTCTGATTGGTGAATTTTAATATATCTGAAATCTAATTGGTTGATACCAAATACGAAGTTTCTCATATATATTCAAATAATTACCACAGTATACGAACTAATAAAAAACTTATAGTTCCGATTAACCGCCGATGAGTGCTGTGATTGGCTGTTGTGAAGTGTTTTTTAAATCAAAAATATGTATACTTTTTTGCCCGAGGGACTAAAATACGATTTTTGCCCCGCTCTGCAGTTCTAATATGAAGCACTTTTAGAGCATGAGAAGTGAAAAAACGATAATTTATTGTGTCAGAAAATATTTCTTACCAACTAAATATGCCCTTTAACGAATCATACCTACATAGGAGGTATGTTCGTATCATCTTGTAGAAATAAGAAAAAAAATACCTTAACAAGGTAAACAACAATATTTCACAATTACATATTGACCTACCCTTAAATCAACTGTAGGTAAATACAAATGTACTTAACAATAATAGACATCGTTAATCATCAATTACTTATTTCTTGTAGAATAATTTAGTACCTTTAATAAAAATAAAAAGTGCAAAACTGTTTAAAATACAATTAATATGATTTTACATCATCAAGAAGCATTTTTATTTTTACCTTAAGCAGCACGAGTTCAAAAGTTAGCAACATTATCACAAATATATCAAAGTAATCGCCAATTCTAAAGCTTTTAGTTAGAGCTTTATTCATTTCGATTACCGTCAGAACTCGAGCTTCGCCTAATACATAATACATTTTAAACTTTGATGTAAAGTTGAAGTGGGACAAGATGGATTTACTTTTTATGAGAGGTAAGATAAAATAAACCTCCGTCCGCCGAAGCATATGCGACTTTTTTTTTTAAATAAAATATGCCAAATATTCACTATGTCGTCTTTTAAAGTAAGAACTCACTTTTGTACAATACATGATTTAATATTTGTATTGTATTTGTATTTTCCCACTTTACCTTACATACTTGATCATGCCATAAAAAAAAATTAGATTCAAGGTACGTAGAGTTAAAAAAAGAGAATATACACATTTTACAATTATGAACGTCAAAAAAGAAATTACCCTAGTTCACTAATATTAATAAGAAAATACAAACAAACTGCGACAATCCTAATCTTGTCATAAAAATTGTAATTTAATTACACAAGTCATTCCTAATAAAAACAAACACCAATTGTTTGGTTAGTTATTAGCAAGCTGTGGTTTATTACGTATAATATAATCATCGAGAATAATTATAAAACATAATATGTTACCTGTTTCGTGTTTAAATGAGGATAACATTAATATGTAAGTGGTTAGTCGCATATTGACATAACTGTCGGTTCGCGCGCGGGACATGGGAATCGGCAGCCCGCCCACGCGGCGCGGCGCGGCGATCAGCGGCAACTTGCACTTGACATCGCACCTACCGATGCGCGGGAATTAGGCACGTACAAAGCTATACTTTATTTACCGTAATCGATATAACCTTAAATTTTATGTAATTGATACTAAGGTTATTTCCAAATAAAAAGTTAGGTGTGTGAGCTCAGCATTGTGCACTAACGTAAGTTGAAAAGTAGGTACTTAATACGTATTACCTACCTAAGTCGCACTTGCCACTGTGTTCTTAAACCTTGAACTTATACAACTATACTTGCCTATTTGCGTACTTGTAGAGTAATCCTAATAAAACACCACAGTATTTATAATTCCTAATAACCTTTGCTGAATCTCACATCTTACTTAGATTCACTAAAATGAAATAGGATAGGTACCTAAGCCTTTTTACACGTAAAACTGCATTTATAAAGATTTATTTGTCTAGGAGTAATTATATTATATGTTTTGTGTAATTTATTTGTATGCGAGAATCGTTAATGTCTAACT
Source organism: Grapholita molesta (assembly GCA_022674325.2). Classification (NCBI taxonomy): domain Eukaryota; kingdom Metazoa; phylum Arthropoda; class Insecta; order Lepidoptera; family Tortricidae; genus Grapholita; species Grapholita molesta. The sequence continues at coordinate 23,898,023 of CP053120.2, read as the reverse complement.
TATCTACTTTCTAATTAACGTAGTCAGTTTCGTGTGTCGGCTTGCAACATGATAACAAGTTAATAAAACTTCTCTCGTCGCGACGACGGCAACAACACAGTAATAATGTGGGGACCAGTGGCTCAAACGTCACCGGTAGTACTTTTACCGCTCTTGGTCAAACCATTCCTTATTAAGACCCAAGTAAATCCTTTTCGGTCACATTTAATGACGTACCGACTCTGTCTTACCATATAGTCAGTTTGATGGAAGTAACTTGATGTTTTGTGCAGTAGATAGCTTGAGAACTAATCACTTGTACGAGAAAACTAGAGATTTAACTATTAGTTAATGCTTGATTTAAAGCAGTGGTGCACTTGGGGCAGTAATCTCGCATTGCGCGGAGGCGGAATGCAGCTAATGCCACTTCTACGAGGGGGGTGGTTCGACTGGTCCTAATATTCGATTAATTAAACTACATGGCATCCTCAATCGACCGAAATATCACCTCATTCCACTAACTATGCTATTATTTTTATTCGGTCACGTCAAGGGTGAAAGGAAGGGTTATGTAGTTTCACTCCTTGTATTATGTTCCACCATAGCTTCAATACTATTGGTTCGACTTTGTTGAAAGATGTCCTTGAACCTCAAAAGGATTTACACATTTTTAGTCACTCATCATTTTCCTTTTACTTCAGCTATAGTTTCAAAATGTTCTAAAGGTCTCTCTGACAAACGATGCCATACTATAGGAGTCTGATTTAATTTGCAAATAATAAGACTCAATCTAAGGTATCACTAGCCAAGATAGGTAAAACCTAAAAATGTATGTATATCGCAATTTTTCCTTTATCTGTGCTATAAGACGTTGCTTCGTGATTTCATGATTATGAGTTCAAGTACCTTAATAGGTTTTAATTCCCTTGCGAGTGTCGAAAATTTGCTGCAACGGCTATATCTTTTGATTTCGTTGGCCTAGAAGTTTCATTTTTCACAGCTCTAGAGAAAAGTAGACCTGAATATTTGGTATTAATTTCAGCTTAATGCCTCCGCGTTCCTGAGAAAAAGGGTCTTGACGGACAGACGGACAGCAAAGTGATCCCATAAGGGTGTCGTTTTTTAACCGTAGCCTTTCCTTTCCCTTTTTATCAGTGTGGTAAGTAATTCGCTTTCATTAGAGCTGACACTTCATGGCTAATTGTCTAGCCTTTTGCCTTATACCCAAGATAAATTGTTTAGTTTAGAATACCTAGATCTATAGTAAAAAAAAAAACGGCAAATCAACTGTGGTGAATGTTTTCAAATATCTGCAAATTGCTTTTATTCTCTGTAGTGGGTAGCCGTGGCAATCCATCTTGCACAAAGCTTCTTCAAGAAAACTTTTCTTGAGGAGGATTTATTTCTGTGTCTTGTATTTTCATTCGTCGGTCGTTTAGTAGTAATGGCAATGACGATCATTTCACGGTTTGTGAAATGGTTTGGTAACCCAGCTAAAACAAAAGATAAATCCGATTTTGTTTTATGAATTGACATTACAGTTCTAACTATATTATCTCTATTTATCGATTAAAACAACAGTGATCGCGTTACTGCGATCACTGTTGTTTTAACTACTGTCGGATACCTAAATATTAGCTGCGAATATTAAACTTCCGACATGAACAATAAACTTTGTGAATAACTATATACAGTTATGACGCCAACCTTATTTAATAGTATCTTAAACAAATCACTTTTCATACCACCCTTCACCTTATTTAAATAATTGCATTTTTCAATCATATTCTTATAAATCTATATAACTACAGATCCTATTTGTAAAAATCTAAATAATATTTCTTCTACAGAAATGTAATTAATTCCTCATAAACTTCATGCTTGCAACAAGTTATGAACTTCATACCAGACTGGTCCCCTCTTTTATTTGTATATAAGTACCTAAGGAGGTACTTTTCACAAGGGTGACTTACATATTTCCTAACTACGAGTAAGGACTCGTAGTACTTACATATTTCCTAACTACGAGTAAGGACTCGTAGTTAGGAAATATGTAAGTCACCCTTGTGAAAAGACAACACTTTCGTGGAACAACCAAAATCTCCATAAACGTCCGGACGCGCGTTCCGCCGTGCTATGGTATGATGATATGAGTGGTTTGTGTAACAGTAAAATGGTAAAAAACGGACAATAATGAAGATTTACGACTGAACTGAACAGGTGGCGAGATTGATCGGGAGATAAAGCAGTTATGTCGATAAACGGACTGGTTTACTTCGTTCAGCCAGACGGTTCAGAGGCGTAGCTTCAAAATTATGATACACTCATGCTTAACATGTTTAAAACAGTAGTCAATGTATTTCTATAGTAGTTACCTACGAGTATGAAATAGACTAGTTAATAGGAATAGGACTGATTGGCGTTTATTCTAATTGCTTCAAGACGTTTTAATAAAAATGCCTACCCAGAGTTTTCCTGGAGGGCTCTGTAATTCAACAACCCTGTACATGTAGTGTGAGTTCTAATTATGGTTATTACTTAAAATTGTAATAAAGTTGCGAGTTACTAAATAGCTATGTACGTCTCGTAGAACGGCCGGTCGGCCCGTGCCGTGCTAAAATTTCCAGTCCATCTCGTGAATAAATTTTGAGCATGGATGACTCATACCTACGAGCAAAGATATTTCCATTCATGCTTTGATATACAGACAAGTTGTTTTTCTAGTCTTGTTTCTAACTAATTTTAATGGACTCTATTTTTACCTCCAGATGTACCTACAATATAATAATTCATTAAATACGAGGAGAATAGTAATTTTTGCTTCATTTAAGTTGATTTATCTAGACTTTAAAAACATGTATTTGGTTTGTCTTCTGTTATTGTTATATTTGAACAAACTTCTATAAATTCGTATCGTAGGTTATCAGGTTTGGTGTAAGTGGCATAGCGGAGAAGACGCGCACAGGCCCAGCGCCCCAGGCGCTCCACCTGTCCGCTGTGCTCTCGTTTCGCCAATAATGCGAACACTTGACACCATTAACTATTTTAGCGGATAATTTATATGTCTTCTTATATTGGATACAATATATGTAACAAGTATTGAATACAAAAAATACTTTTGGGGTTCGATTTTGGTGCCTACTTCATGGGTTACCTTTGTAGTTATGATGACCTATTCGTGTACATTTTGTATTGTTTACGTATCAATACGCCTATGCTACTTGTCGATACCTCGTTTTGTACCTGTTACGCCCCGTGTTATTAACGTAGGTATAATAATTTTATTTAGCAGACAGTTATTCGTTAGGTGGTCAGGCAGAGTCGCGCGGCGCGGTCCGGCCGCGGGCTCGGGCCGCGTCGCCCGCGGCGAGCCGGCGCGCTACTTTCTATGCGGTCTGACCACAATCGATGTGCCCAGATAATTTCACTTATTACACCGCGTGCGCAAAAAACCTGTGTGGTCTTTACGAAACCCTTAGGTAGTGGGTACCTGTTTAAAGCGTTTGTTCTTAGATAATTTGAGAGGTGACACGAGGGTCATCAATGTTATCATAAAAAAGTAGACAGTTAAAGTTTCGATACCTGGAGGCCTAGCATAAGAGGGGCGTGAAATTATGTCGCGGCAAGATAGAATAACCGTCCTTTTATATTATAATTATATTATTTAAAAAGGGACAGGTAGTCTATCTCGGCTAGAGATACTGTCGCGCTCCTCGTGTGCTAGGACTACTGAATAAGTAGTAGAAAAAACAGCTTAATGTATGTTTCAAATAAATGACTCTACGTTCAGTTATATTGAGTACTAATAATACTATACTTCCTATAGCAAAGCACTCAGACTTGGGGGGCTAAATATATATTAAATTAAACCTCGACCACTGAAGGACTTTATGATGTATACTGTATTTATGTGTAAAGTCTACTTTCTTTTGGTAATTAATAAGACATTTTCAGTTAATTTATAAATGTAGACTAGAGCAATACTAACGTTACTCCAAGTTTTAAGGTGACAGTAATTTACTTCAGTATTAATAAATACGAAGTAGTCAGGGAGTAAACTAATCAGACTTTACTCTCGGAATAAAAGTTAATCCTACGTGAAGGACTATAGACTGAGTAAGCATAGAGTTGCTTGTCTATTTTGACATTGACTTAATTTTTGGCATTTTTTCGCCAGTGAATGATTTCTGTGCAAAGAAAATGGAAAGACATTATGTTTTTCCATTTTCTTTGCACAGAAATTATTTGGTATTTCAATATAAATTATAAACACGGCTTTACTCCCGTTTATTTAGTCACTCGCGCGACATTATATTATGGATTATTTAAGGGATTTTGCCTAGCTGCATTATTAACATGACTTTCAAGAAAATGTGCACTTTGAAAACTGCACGGCGGTGCATGGGATATTGATCTCGGGCGTTTGAGGCAAACATGATATCAATACGTCGACAGTGAAGATATAGTTGTAATATTATAAGAGCAACATTCATGATAGGGATACATAAAAACGCATGGGTTCAAATACGGAAATGACAGTGCAGTGTCTAGATGACGCTTCTACGTTGGTTACTTTATCGCTTTTAATTATTTAGCCATGTCGTATGGCAGTTGGGACTTGACGTTAAAACAATATGGCCGCAAGGGCGTAAAGGTTCTCGAGTGGCGACCACGTACCGGAAGGTGCAGCGTGGGCAGACCTCCCACAAGGTGGATCGACGACCTGGTAAAGATCGCGGGAATCCACTGGAACACCGTTCATTGTGGGTCTCTTTGGAGGAGGCCTATGTCCAGTAGTAGACGTCTTTCGGCTGATATGATGATGATGATGATGAAAAATGTGTCACTCTTAATTTTGACTATTACTTACCTATAATAATACGAAAAGGAAATTAAAAAAGACACAAATGTATTTTCATCACACTTGCTCGTCAATGGCGTTATTACTTGCGAGCGTACAGAACAGTTATAGCCGTTTTAGCTCCCACGGGCTGTTAAGTTTAGTTTTAAATTACATTTAGAACTCATATTTCACTTCGGACTTAGGATGTTTCCAATCAGCAAGGTGTATTTCATATCTTCAAAAGTTTGCTACAACCAACTTTTACTACGTATAAAATATATCTTTATATTAAATTTGACTGCAATTTAATGTTTAGTATTTATTAAAAAGAATATTATTATATTTTATTTTGATAAATGATAATTAATACATAATATTTGGCAGGATGGTCTGTCAACTTCGAAAACAAAACGCAGTTTTTAGCATTATCTGTGGAAGACATTGAAAAAAGTTGACAATCTGGTGTAGTGGATACGGTTGCGGTTTGATTTTAATTTTCAAAGTTTGTTTTGATTTTAAGACGACAAGTTACTAATTATGGTTTCTTCAGAAGACGAATCCGAGTCGGTATTAATATCGACGCCACCTGACGTTTTGAGTGCGGCCCAACAACTCCACGACAATTTGTTGCCAGCGAAGTCGAAAGAAAAATATATGACCGCTTATGAAAATTTTCTTAAATGGAAAACAGAAAAAAAGGCCACCTCGTTTTCTGAAAACGTGTTGTTGGCGTACTTCGGCGAGCTTGGCGAGAAATTCAAGGCAGGGTCTCTATGGGCCACATATTCGATGTTAAAATGTACCCTGAAAGTGAAGAATTGTGTAAATATTGAACAGTATTTAAAGCTGAAGGCAAGAAGGTCGGAGAGCTATGTGCCCAAGAAATCAAAAATACTAACAGGAGATAATATAGAAAAGTTCATCAACGAAGCACCTGATAATGAGCATTTAGCTAGAAAGGTAGGTATTTTAGCTTGAGTTCCTTATTTAGTTTCTAAATTCCTTTGTTTACATATTAAAGATGGAATGGAAACCCCTACTTGATTGAGTTCACATAGATAGTTTGTTAATATGAATAAAGAGGTAAATAATAATATATGTAATATCTAAATAATGATTACAATTTGTTTGTTTTTGTTTCAGGTTGCACTTATTTTTGGTGTCACTGGTGCACTGAGAGGCCAAGAACTATGTGATATAATCGTGGACAATGTTGAAAATCATGGAGAAATGTTGCTAGTTAAAATCCCAAACACCAAGAACAGGATTCCAAGGTCATTTGTGATATCAGGAAATTATTACAAAGTTGTTAAAAAGTATCAATCTTTACGGTCAACTAAGGCAACCAGCAACCGTTTTTCCTGCAATATAAGAACGGTAAATGCACAGCCCAAGTTATTGGTAAAAACAAGCTAAGTAGTATGCCGAAAGAAATTGCTCAATATCTTGATTTACCCGATGCCTCATCCTACACCGGCCACTCTTTTCGGCGTACATCTGCAACATTACTGGCAGACTCCGGGGCAGACATTTTAACTCTTAAAAGACATGGGGGCTGGAGATCATCTACTGTTGCCGAAAGCTACATAGATGATTCTATCACTCATAAGATAGATGTCAGCAAGAAAATAACTGAATCATGTCAGAGTATGTTGGAGCCACAAGAGCCTGTTGCATGCACATCAGCCATGATATTGTCACAGATAGAAAACCAACCTTCGGAACAAGACTTGCAACAAGCTTCTCAGAATATTTCTAACTCCATCCAATCTATTAAATACCCGGAAAAAAATGTAATATTGAACTTCACCAACAATAGCAACTGCACTATAACTTTCAACTTTAATAAATAATTTTTCCAACTTTTTTTTTATTTCCTCGCAAATGTGATGAAAAACATTGTGTGTATCACGGGCGGCAAGTGTATAACAAACTTGAGTCATTAAAAGCCCTCCGACTTCGTCGTCGGGCTTCTAAAAGACTCGCGTTTGTTATACCCTACTTACCTCCCTAGTTGCACAATGTACTATTACATATAGTAGCTAGTAGGTACTTTAACATAATTATTTGTTAATAACAGTGGGTATCAACAAATACCACATTGGTTTCAATTCAACCAAATACCTACTATAGTTAGTAGTATGTAGTGATTAGTGTAGTTTAAAGTTGCCTTCGGTACCTACTATATGGTGCCCTTCCATGACGAGATGCAAACCGAGCTGGCCAAGGGAATTCGGATCTTAACTAAATCGTCACCTCGATGTTTTGATAACCCACTCATACGTCACCTGTCATGTGACAATGCACATTGTCAGCGTAGAGATTCCATTCTTATGGAATTCTGATTGTGTGCAGTGTAGGTACCTAAACGAACACAAATTTAAATTTAGAATTAGCATCACGCGCCTTCTATCTGCTTCGATCTAAATCGGCTTACTCCTGTACCCTGACGATCCACGCTTGATCGACTTGAGAATGCGACGACATACACTGCGGAGTGACTTTGTTTTATTACTTCGTCAAGTCTTGTTGCCACGGTAATGTATAATGTGTAAGAGCTTAGTACCTTTCGAACAGAGTTCTGAGTTACTTAATGCTATGTGCACAGAGTTTTGAGCTCATTTGTCATCGGAAAGATAATAGTCAATGTTCGTCGAATCGACAATGGGTAATATTTTCTTCTTGTTAAGTTATCCAGAATATACAACGAACTATTTATAAACATTACTGCAGAATATAAACCTTTGTGCTGTCACTGAGAGCGTACGCAACCTTTCCTTGTTTTGTTGATAGAAATATACATAACATAATGTACCTATGTAAGTACTTAAGTAGTATGTATATATTTAAGTACTTAATCGTATTTATAATATCTTATGATAAATCGTTGCAGTAAGTTTGAGCATGTATGTGAATATGTTGAGGTAGATCAAGTATATTTTTACATACTTAAATAAGATCAGGTTAAAAACACCATAATATTTTGTTTAAATAATATGAAATCACCCCAACGTTTCAGGTCCTTTAAATTTTTTCATCGACCAAGGTGAAAAACATTATATTTTCATTTCTTCTAATAACTATCATTAAGTACCAATAATAAAATCTTTACGTAGCTTACAATTCCGATCGTAATTCTTAGCATAAGATATTAAATTTACTTAGCCAATAATCCTATCTACTTTTAATGTCTATGCGAGTGGTAGGCACAATGATTAGTACTAAAGTCAGAAATACTATTAAAATATCGTTTACTCGGCCCCTAGTAGAACATTTAAAATTTCCGGTACTTTTAAACTGGCCTTTTAAAGTGAATTACTCTGATTACTGCAATGGGGTAGATATTTTCATGGCCATGCGTTGATCGTGTAGCGCAGTAAATGTCCGTGGCGGTTAAAACAAACGAGCCTCTAAACGAATAGTCTCATAAATCCGGGAAATCGTGGAAATCATCGGACATAACGCAATCTGAATGGCAGTATCGCGATTAGTTATTCAGTCTCGCTACTTTGGCTAATTAATCGACTCTCAAACGGCACCGACCGCATTCACTTAAATCGATTCTTTAGGTCAAAGGTTGCCAGCGAGCAAGAATAGGACAGGTATACATTTCACAGTTACGCTGCGTCATTTCACTCAAAATGGCGAATCACGCCTCCAACATCAGACAGAGATAGAATTATCGATAGTGAAATGCTAGTAACATTAACAATGCAAACAAGACTCTTTACGATTCCATATAAGGCTTAAAGTGGATTCGTCATGTCAACGTCTCGAGTCTCGACCGTCGCACAGACAGGAGGTATACTTATTATTATGTGAATAATAATATTTATTAATATTTATGCGAAGAAATACAAAATACTATAAAACTTAATTTTTAAGAACTATAACGCAGCTGGTGATTATGACTCAATGACGGTACGGTTAGTTTGTAATGTCTTGAGTTGTCATCGAGGGAACGGTTATAGTGAATTTGTATCTAATTAACATCTTGTTAGTAGTTAGTTTCATCATATTTATTTTATTAAATTACAGTCGAGATACAAACAGACTTACGCAATAACATAATAATAAAAACCTTAGGTATATCTAAATATCTAGTATAAAGTAACTAAACAAAAATAGTTGAAATTATTTTAATTAAATCACGGGCTTTTTAAAATACGAAGTGAGATCTAACTAGAAACCAATTTAACTACAATTTAAAATAACTTATTGAACACTTAACACTGTATATTCGCAATTTGTTTTTCGATGACAATATGACATATATACACTCGTGCACTGGCGAGCAAAAGTATTGGACCACTTTGCTTTTTTATGTACACCCAATGATTTATGTAAACTTTGTAATTTTTCATTCGAATATACCAAATTGTCCTTATGGTACCTACCGAATCAAACCTGTAATGTAAGGAATCACAAAATATGCAATACTAATTAAATTCACTTCGATAAATTGAAAAAAGGCTGAAACATCAATGGGTTATGGTTCAAAAATAAAGTACCATGAATTGTTTTTATTAAACTTATATTACATTAATGTCTAGTATTCTCACCCCTAGCCCTGCATACTAAATAACTGCTGCTTCCTAATTACATAGATTCAGCGAATTTTCATGGATCTAACTAGTTTCCTGACGTAGTTTTGAGAAGCAGCTTACCACACCGCAAGCAAAGCTTCCGTTAGTTTGTCCACGTTGTTTGGTGCAGGATTCTAAGGCCGAACTTTTTCAGACATTCCAACATGTGATAATTACAAATGAATACCATATTTAATACCTTTAAAAATTTCCTCCGACGTTTCAACGGTTTAAGTTCATCTACGCGGTTAAGTCCCGTTTATTTATAATGATGTGTAAAAACCTTTAAAGTTTAAACCATGGAGTAGTCCCAAATGTGCTCAATCAGGCTAAGGTTCGTACTCGTCGCTGGCGAGCTCATGGTATCGAAGGCTATCTCGTAAATGTAAGTTTAGGGTATTACATGGTCCATTGGTAAAACCTGTGCACGATATCGATCCAGCAACCTAGGCCCTGCCCTGGCTGCTAAGTTTGCTGCTATGAAACGACTTCTTAGAGTCCTCCTGCTGGAACCCACTCCTCATATCTCCATGTGCATATACCTCTATAACGCTGCAGACGCTTCTGGATTGCAACTCATGTCTGGTGACGATCTCAGAGGGATGTTTAGGCAATGAATCGGTCGTCCCTGTCTGGTCTGATGAGCAACCTCTGCGACCGCCTTGGTCTTGAAGCGTCCAGTCCGCAAGAACTTCAGATATAATTTAAGAAACATTAATAGAACTTAGTTTTTAGTGTAGTAGGTATGTAGGTACTCACAATTTTTAGGTACACACACACGCACGCTTTTTATTGGCCAAACCGTTCATGAACGTGGCATTCCTACACATTTTTATTTTTGGCGAAAAAATCAAACTCGTTATTGGCGCCATTCAAAAAGATACGTTATTTCTACTATTTGCTAAATAACATAATGACTTTAGGTATAAGGAAAGTACTCAAAATAATCTCAAATTGTAAATGGTTGTAATCTAATAAATAACGTATCGACGTAGATAAGTCTGATAATCAGTTGCATTCACAAATTAAGACTATAAACAAGTAGATAACTATATATATGTACAAATAAATTACCGTAAGAAAATATATCATGTAGCTACGTTATACATAAAAATAAATAATAACCTAAATAATGAACACGCGTTTTAATGGATTTGCGGAATTATTTATTGCTACAAGTCATGTACATGCAACTTTTTGGGAGTATTTTTTTAAATTACGATCCCATAATATTTATCTATTTAGATAGATATATTTAGGTACGGTAAGTTTTCATGAAATCAGGGAGTTTTTATGTTAGACCGGATTTCATAAACGTAGTCCCATTTAGAATCGCTTAGGTACTACTCATTCCATTGGAAAACCAACAAAAAGTATACCAGTATCTAAGAATCAACAAGCGTTATGTCTTTACAGGTACTATAGTAGGTAGCGAGATAGCGAAATACAGTACTTAGTCAAAATAACTATTGTATGAACTGGGAGACTATCCATATTCAAGTAGAAATAATTTTGTTCACAATAGGTACTGAGTATGTATAGTTATTACATCTTTATCCGCTAATATGATTTCGCTTTTAAAAAATCACGTTCGAAATTGCGTAACCTTCAACGGTTTACGTTGTGCGTTGTTAGTTTGTCTCTGTGTAGCCCAAACTTATATTTTCACAATTTACGGTACATAGTAATTACAAGTCAATTCTGGTGCGGAAGGGTCCTGGATTTTCCCCAGGTTACCTTCCCCCCACTTAGTCCGATCACTCTACTTTAGCGAACGGTATATAGAGCCTAAGTTAGGTTCCAAAAAAAAAGGTACATAGTAATATAACTCCCTGTAAGATAATAAACATTTCATATTGCACATTGCTCGTATTTATATCGGGTATCATTGGTACCTCAAGTAAAGAATAATGTAGGTCACCAAACAAAGGTGAGGTTCGCGAAATGCTATGTTTTCGATTTTATCTTCTTTTAGTTTGTACTTACGTAGCAGAAATACTGATAAGATACGTAGTCCATTCTTAGATAAAATGTTTGTGCAAATATAAATGCATAATATTTTGTCATTCTACGATTAGGTTAGCAACACGTTTGCAACTGAAAGATCTTAGTCCTTCTTTATCCCTTAGGCCTTATTCGGATTAGTCCAGTTTTCTCAAGATATTTTCCTTCACCGAAAAGCGACTGGTCAATATCAAATAATATTTACTAGATAGATACTTTCATCCCACATTAATTTCAGCGATCGACACGAATTTTAACCTCTACATTCCTATTTCAATGATTCAAGAATATGGTAACAGAACAAAGTGCGGGTTAATCACGTTAATTTTTGACCAACCAAGGGGGGTTGGTCAAAAATTAACGTGGCTTCCTACGATTCCTACAAATACTGGCGATCAATTACCAAGTAAATAAAATTTCAATGATATACAATGAATGAGTAACATTCAGGGTCAAATTATTAATCCGTTCTCTCTCTCGGAAGTCAGAAAGGAGTACTATAGTACTGTAAAATATATCATACACGACAAAGATGTCTTTGAACCTGTAGCTTTATTTAAGAAGTAACCATACTAGAACCAGTTCAACTGACGCAAGAGTATATGCTGTTGTTTGATTATAATAATGTTATATTTAGCCTTGGGACACCAAGATACATCTCTAGGTTTTATTATTACATATATTAAAATTGATTATATTTAAATATATATAGATAGATATATATATATATATATATATATATATATATATATATATCTATGTCAATTTGTCTTTAACTTTGTAATTTACTTACTTATTATTGGCTGTAAGTAAATAAATGAGTGCTGGCCCGCTTTACTACTAGTGTTATTTATAATTTATGTCTAGATTTCAATTTTTGCCCTGACCCTTGTAAGTGGCACTATACATCTCATACAGTCAGCATCATATAGCTAGGTGTATGACTAAATATATCGTAACCCATCCTTACCCCTATATAAATAAAGATCTGTATCAATATATTTCGCCACTTTGGTTGTCACTAACTATATGGCGCTAACTGTACAAGCATTGAGGAAATGCTGTCACCCTCTTTGGAACAATGCCTCAAGGGCCTTTTTTTAGATTTAATCTAGAGTAGTTAAGTAATTATCGTAATACCTAGTTGAGCTGTGCGCTAATTCGGTACTAAGAACTGATATTTTCTGGTTTTAGCATCTTTGTAGTATTTTGTCATAGAACTTAGACCTGCCTAATGCGAGCTAGTTGTAAGAAGTAAAGTTTCTTGCCGGCAAATTATATTCTTGGGTCTGGAGTGTAGAGTTATTAGAGTTTTTTTTATATTCGTAACTGTAGGTGCCTAAATTGACAAAAAAAGCTATTTCCATTAATATTCATCTTTTTTTTTGTGAAAGATTATTTTTATGATGATTAATTGACATCGTATGATAAAATAAATACTAATAATGAACAATCAATCTAATAAAACCTAACCCGTCAATTCAACCTAATAAAAACTAAATAAAAAATATTTTATTCTAATAACTGTATGTGTAAAGGAGTAAAGTAGAAATTGACTATTTGCCAATGGGGTAGAGTTGTGTAGGGTGAATTAATATATGTAAAATTGAAGGCCCTAATCTTTCTTAAGTAAGGTTTCATTATTTATTTATCATTTTTACAGGACTGAAATAAGTGCCATTTATTTTGCTCATAGTTCATGCATTAATTAATGAAAACTAAACTGAACCTACATTCATGAACACACAGGGGCATATTGCTTTGCGAAGTATTATATTTATTGTTAGTATAGATAGATTGTATTATGATTACATTAGAAGCGATTAAGATACAAGAAAGCCTTGTAGACACACTACAAGTAGAACGGGTCCCAAGCTCGTACCCGAGCATGTAAAGTGAAACTGCAGTGAGCCGCTTATCAATTGCAATTTCATTATCTCGCAGACACCTGCCCAGCGGGCCTATCGCGCTATTACTACACTTACCCACATCACAACCAGTTTAGGAAAAATACTAATCAGTTCGGGACAAGTTATTCCGAGTGTTATTATCAAAACTTATATCGAGAATCCATTAACCTATTTTGTTGAATTATGGGATATTTCGAAGCTGTGGGGGTGGTCATAAATATCAGAACATGCACTTTACCGCCTTGAAAATAAGGCGTTGCTCCGATATTACTACCATAGGACAGAATTAAATTTCTTCACTACTGGTATGTATAGGTATGTTGTGCCGTACATTGCCGGGGTACAGTGTGTATGCTTGCTCCGGCGGTGGCATAGTTACCGAACTTGAACTAGTCTCAGTTTTCTAAATTGGGCACTTTAATCTGTATTAGACAATAGAACAGGGCACCTAGGCTGGAAAGCTGTTTTCAACTTTTATTCTTCTCCGGGACCTTAGCCATTGGGAATCCGGAAGAGAGAGTTCAGGTAAGAGGCTTGAACCATTACAAAAAGAACGGTGTCCAAATCAAAATATTTATTATTTTAGGCATCATTATTCGTTAAGTGATATTGGAGTGCTCATATATCAGCACAGAATTTGTTATTTACTATAGTAAATAAAAAAAATTGACACCTTTATCAATGAAATTGTTTAATTATTCCACTTGTGCAAGTCTTCCAAACTACTTTTTAAATTATTGGTCAGACTGAATCATCGTTGACTTGTTTACATAAGAACGGATAGAGGATACTTTAACTTTTATTCAATGTATAATGACGTCTATTCTTGTTCTAAATTTGCGTCAGAAAGAATTAGACAATTTTTTTTTATAATTTTGTCCATATAAAAATCTAATGAATGTTGGTAAATTGAGTAAACGTAATAATAAAAATCTTAGATTCAAAGAGTTTGATCATTCAGAGTACGGGTAAAATTGGCATTTTACATAGTAATTGTTTTCATTTATTACGAGTATAATATGATAATCCTGCGATATCTTACGGTTTTTGATAGATTTTCCCTTTCGATAACCGAGACTTCACTTAAAGGAGCTGATTTATCTAAAACCTAAATTTTCCAGTGATTATGTATGAACGCAAAGCATACTGTGGCAACGTAGTTGTGGTCTAGACTAGGAGTTAATAATTTACATTGTCAAATTTTTAGCCGTCTGCATAAAAAACTTTTCTTACCTATACTTTACTGGATTTGATGTGAGACTGACTACCTATTTTTAATTCAATTTTTTACCAACCGCAATATCTATAAAATATATTACCTTATTAACATATAGGAAGGTTTTTGCAGTGCCACGTGTGTTGTTATAGATGAGTCACTCTATTATTATTGCCCGAGGCTATTAAGACAAACTAGTAATGGGCATTGCGTAATACCTACTAGGAGTAAAATGACTCACCATCCAAAATATTGTAATACGAGCTCAAGTAGGTATAATGTATTATTAATCAAATTAATTAAATAACGAATAACTTTATACATTTATATAAAGCTCTCTAGTTGTGTTTTATTAAGTTGTTGCGTTATAATTACATTGTTATTTTTTTAAAATATTCAATATACAATTTGCTATAAATTAAATAAATGCTAAATGTCGTTTTTAGCTTTTTACAATAAATAGGAACTAGTTCTAGCAAAAGGGAGACTCCTGAAGTTGACTCATGACAATACTACAATCGTGCCTATATATTTAGAGATAAAAATACAAATGATGAACGAACGATCAACGATCATGCATCGTACCGATCGGTCTATACAGCTAATGAATACATATAACTAGTTACCTACGCCTCGGCTGTGCCTGTATTATACTTATTTTAATTTGATACATGTCATATTATGTCCTCTTCAAAGAATCACTGTATCTTTTAACGAAAGCGGCATTAAAATCAGTTGCTTACTTTGGAAGCACTGCGATCGCCAACCCGCATGCCAAGCGTGGCGATTATGGCATATACCCCCCTTATGAATAACACCCAAAAGCCATGGAACTCTAATAATAGGTGGAGGGTTTTAATAACTCGGAATATTGGAATTCATGTTGCTCGACGACGCGTTGACCGACACGGGATTTTTTTTGAGAAAATCATTTATATATATTTTTATGGTGTTAGATTCTACAAAAATCGGGGGTAATTCTCAAATCTGCTAGGGACATGTAATTTATTTCATATAATACGTACATACAAGTATTCATATATTTGCGCCTAGTACTAATAAAGATGAAAGGTATAAGTAGGTAAACTATTAGGAGTTAGAGCGGAGACTAACTATGTGTGACTTATGATTCTATAACGACGTATTTTTTGAAGGTGGGTTGTAAATGTAGATATTGCGAGCATCTTGACACTTCTGAAGCTGATGTAGGTTTAGAAAGTAGTATTTGGACATTTACATTCATGTTTTATCGTCTGGACCCAAGGGTCGTTACACCAACCTTAAGAAGAACATATATAAAGTAAACTGGTATTAAGTTTATACCAAAACAGTACCTAATACAACCTGGCTTCCAAATAGATCTATGGATCCGTGAACCTCTACCATATACTAGGTATTTGCCTTTAAAGGTATGTGTACGTACAACTTGGGTATTAGATCACATCTTATTTAGTACGGACGGACATTAGATGCTGTAAAAAAAGAAAGCGGTTTCCGCCGCAGTCCCCACCAGCGTTTAACGTTCGACTTTTGTATCTTAAAAGAATTATAGTTTAAAAAAGTGGCGCGCCAAGCTGTCTGCTACCAGTGAAGTAGCCGCACCAGCGACGTCGCATCGGATATAACAACTTTTACAATGTTATGTTTACGTTAATCGCATAGAACGATGGTACCGTCATACCTCGCGCATCGGTGCAGCGTTGGATAGGGCCGCCGGAAAACAGCTATACATACTTATTGTATTCATTTTATTTTAAGATATATCTTGTAGAAACGATATCAACGACCTCATTTCGAGTATAGGTTATTTGAACTGTAGGTAATACACAATTACCTAATTGTAATTTAAAGTGCTGAATAATATTAGTTATTTGCTACTTAAATAAAGGAGATTTGAAAATTGAGAATAGAGATTCGAGCTTAGGTAGCGTATAAGGCACGATAATTTTCCTATCATCTGCCGCGAGAAATAAATAACACTAAAACATTAAAAAATATATCAATATTATTGGTACCTAATATCCATCATTTAACTTTCATACTCGTAACATGAAATAAGAGAACATTCAACCAGCTAACGTCAAAAAAGAAAAATTAGTAATAAACAATTTGTATGATATTTGGGCCGTGTGGTGCCGGCTGACTAGAATGGCACCACCCCATCTCCTCCCGCTGGTGTCGTAAGAAACGCTAAGGAGAAAATACCGACGACTGGACAGCAGCGTCCGTTGAAAACCAATCTACAGCTACTGCGGTCGCCAACCCGCTTGCCAAGCGTGGCGACTATGGCAACTGTAATCATAGTCGCCACGGTAGTTAGGGTGCCCCAAGATGATACAAGTCATATTTGCGGGAGGCCTTTGTCCAGCAGTGGACGACTTATGGCTGAAATGATGAATTTGTATGAAATTACTTTGCACTCTCGTGAATGAAATGCTACTTTGCTATCTATTTTTAAAGAATACAGTTCGTTGGTGAGTTTAAAAAAAACTCTTTCTTGCATGTTGAATAGTAAACTATTCGAATAGGTTTTCGTTTAAGTTATGGTTACATACAGCACACATACATAGATCGGGTGACTGTGAGACGAGTGCAAATCCAGTTCGAGGCACATTGCGTCATACAAATGGAACATTTAGAATGTTTGACCCGGCGTCAAGACCGCCCAGTATCCGCAGTGCGCCACCGACGACTCCGCGTGAATTCCAACCATTGTCACGACATTACCTATACATATCTAAAACTCTGCCCGAGCCCGAGCCCGCACCGCTAAAACCTACATTTGCTGATGCTTGCCCACTGACTACTTGGTCACAAACACAAAGCCACATGCGAACTTTGGCTTCCATTTGTAATACTTAATAAACAAATCCTCTTTTGCGGTGATAATTGACTATAACTATTGTTGTAATAAAGTTATTAAAGCGTAACTTCTAATGTGAATAATGTACATTCACAAGTAGTTTTATTCGTTGTCAATCTACGAGTGATTTCAATGTTTATCGTAGGTTGATACTATTATTTCTATACAACTTCAGGTTTTATTATACCTATATTAGTTTCAGTAACATCGTATGACTCCTACTTACCGACTACCTTCTTCTATTTGGGAATGCATCAGTATTTCTTTGCCTGAATATAAATATCGTCGGTGACAATTTTCAATTTTGATATAGATGAATTTTGGTTAGTCGCGGGACCGTGTTTGAGTGGTGTGAGTCACAAATTATAATTTGATAGTCTCCAAATGATGAATGACGTAAACAGTGGGGCAGTCTTGTAGTGGTTAAATTTCAATGTTCAGTCGGATCAGTACTTCTACCGCACCGCCCATGAAAAAAATTAAAGTTACGTAGGATTAATTGACACTGGTTACAGATAATTATCAATAACTTACAGATCTGATTACGTATAAATTAATACTTGATTAACGTGATCTTTCAGCGTGAAAATTTACTAGATGTTTTTTTCTGAGACTAGGCCTTACGGGCCCTTTCACATAATACTACGCAATACGGCATATGATAAAAATAATATTTTCTTGTAGGCAAATTAGATAGTTTGTCTTATAATTCTTGAATTTACACGCATCCACGTTACTTCCCTCTTAAAACTAACAATTACCCATGCACTTAATCTTTTCCGCTAAGTGCCATTCCAAAACGCATCACTTTAAGTCTACTGATATCTTGCCAACACCCACTCGAAGCGATTATTTTGCAGTTGGGCAACTGTTTAGGTGCTTTACGAAAAAGGGCCCGTATCGGTCGCCTGAGTTATTAGTTGGACGGCGGTTTCAAAAAGGCTGTTAAGTCTTGAATGGCATTACGATCGCGGCGTTTATCGGGCATAACCTGCCGCGTGCGGTCACAGTGACCAACATTTGCGCGGAGACGCAGGCGCAGCCATGCTCAGAAGCGGCAGTTACTAATATCTATCTTTAGGATCGCACATATTTATGATGGCTTCATTAATAACGTTCACGACGCCTGCATTGTTATTCATTAAAAAGACATTATCGTAGGATTTTTTTAAATTCTATAAATCGATTTTTCTTTCTAGGGATATAATTTCTGTGTGGGACTAATTGCCTTAAAGTTACACAAAATCAGAAATGGGTGTCAAAGTCTGACATTCGCATTTACTGCGCAAACGCTCCTCACAAAATGATGCGTAACTATGACGTAATTCATTCCTAGCCGAGCTCTTTAAAGTATTTAAAAATAATTAAATTTTCATTTGGTCCGAAAAATATTTTTTTTAGTAAACCGAGAGAAATCGATTAGTAAGTACCATGGATTTTTGAAATTTCGTTTGTTGAAATTCCTCATTTTTATATTAAAAAATGTATATAATAAAAATTATCCTTGAAAGAATATATTTTTAAATTTTTACGTTCGCAATTATAGTGTCAATATATACCCATTTCACTTGATTTTATAAGTAATGATTAGTGACAAAATTTAATGTGTCAACAACCCTATCCCACAATACTTACTGGATATGTTTGGCTTCTACTCACGCATACAAATCTTACAAGACTGATGGCACATCCTTATGATTTTGGTTTAATAACATTGCTAGTTGATCTTTTTTGACCAGAGAAGTGGCATATCTGCGCGCGGTAAGATCTGCAGCCGATCACTTTCGTCGGCGCTCGCGCAGGTGTCTGGCCCCTCCCCCGCCCTCCGGCACCGGTAACTAACGGTGTGTTTTGTTAAGAAAAGTCAACACACACATTGTACTATTCTAAAAGTAAACTTCACTCAATAAATCATTCAATAATCAGTTAAACCTATGTAGTTGGTTTTCTATCAACACTTACGACGCTAATAAAGGTTTTCATGGCTTTTTTCTTATACTGCCTTTCGTAAGCGACCCGTTGAGGTTAATAATAAACCGCGGATAACGGTTATGCTAACTAACCCGTATAACTTTGGTTCCAAAATAATAATACATAGTTTGAATGAAAGGACGTTTTTTGTCTCATCTTTATTGGTTTTTAATCTTTATTTTTAAGCAATCAATAGTAATTGTACCCTGTAGCTAAGAGCCGGTCTACCGGTCCCTCTGATCAATAATAGAGTAGTATTCTAAGATTAGTCCGTTCCATTGAATTTTAATTATGAAAGTATGTAGGTAAGTATTTCATTTACTACAGAGACCGGGCAGTAAGGGGTTTCCGGAAAAGTAACATAATATGAACATTATAGTGCATGTTTGAGAAAACTTACATTTCCTCTAAGCACTTACTCTTATTACGTTCCATAAACACTGCTTTAAACATATTTTCAGTCATCTTTGACGTAATCATACTTAGCATGTCTACTTATCTTCTATGAGAACTTCTAAAAATGAGCCTTTTTTATAATTTAGACCTCGTTCGGCGCGGATAAGCACATTCAGACCGAAGCGACCGATAAGTCGTTCGGACGTGTCAATAAGAGATAACTTATGTAAATAGTCAAGCAAGCATGGATGGACTCATACTTGGAAGGTAATTTTGACTAATCGTAAACTAAATGTTTAAAAAACTGTTAACAACTTATTTTAAAAGAACCTTTAGGTATTAGTTATATATTAATTTTAAGGTCTAAGTTA
Organism: Grapholita molesta; assembly: GCA_022674325.2. Classification (NCBI taxonomy): domain Eukaryota; kingdom Metazoa; phylum Arthropoda; class Insecta; order Lepidoptera; family Tortricidae; genus Grapholita; species Grapholita molesta. The sequence continues at coordinate 23,877,884 of CP053120.2, read as the reverse complement.
ACTTGCGACTTTGAAGTACTTAATCAGAAGTCAAATCGAATTTTTGTTTTGTTTTTGTTGATAAGCTTATTTTAAAATTACCTAGCTGCTTGGGATGGTGAATGTAGAGGTACCTACAGAGTAAAATGAATGAGTTGTCGGAGTACTTAACATCCTTAAGACTAACATTGTTAGTCTTAAGGATGTTAAGACTAACATTGTTAGTCTTAAGTGACGTTGTTAGTAATAAAAATAGTCTAGTTTAACTGTAAGAGCTTAGAGATAACTAGTAAGAAAAAATCAATAAAATGAAAACAATTAAAAAATATAAATAATAATACCAGAAATATCTGTTTTTAAAATTTTAAGTCACCAATGTCAGTGTCATATATAAATACAGGACGGAAAAAATCTATGTGTCCTGCAGAGTAACCTTAAATCCTTTAGTTCGCTCATTGGACTGAAAGGAAACATTCCTCTATTTTTGAATATAGGTAAGTAAAACTGCACTTAATAATCTTCTTACACCTACTTAAATTTGTTGAATAATCAATCTAAAATATATTAATTGTATATAAGCGGGTAACTCACGTTTCTATAGAGTTAATATGTTTGAATCTCACGAAAGAATTTTGTGTTTTAAACTAAAAATAAACAAAATATAGCTGCACTTTTTTTAATATGGAACATAAGGATAATTAATCAGGATAAAATTTGTCTTTGAGAAAGTTTTAGAGGATCTTTGAATGCAGTTATTTCTTAAATAAAATAATAGAAATGTTTCCCTACTGTGAAATGAGTTAACCAAAGGGTTAAAGGTAGTTCCCCTCCAGGGGCCATATTTTTTTTCTAGTCTGTACCAGTATAACCGTAGATCTGATTCTATTGTGGGGTTATTTAATTCAGAATATGGGACTATATATTGGGACTGGGTTAATTAGTGTAAGATACTCCTCATTTTTTTAGGTTTTTATAATTACTCTCGATAAATTGAGTCGCTTAGATTTCTCAATTGTTAAACCGGCTTGCCTGCAATGCCGGCTTATCATTATACTTTTTTAGATTTTTACGCCATACGTATATTAGTAAATTAAGCTGATAAGTATTATTTCACAAATGAGGATTACAACTGATTCAAGTAGGTACAGGACTCAGCTAATCGTTTGGAACGCAACGCGTTCACAATCGTGGTGCGGTGCAGTGCGGTAGTGCGGCGCCCCCGACACGCTCGTGGTGACTCCGTAAAAAAAACCAGACGCCCAGAAACCGAACTAAATAAAGTAAAAGCATACATTATAAAATAACACGCAAACGGAAAACGTTTTCATAACAACGCATTTTTCATTGATGAGAAAGCTGTTCATCTTTTTATTTAATCACTTCGCACTTCATAATAAGGGCGAGCAAAGACAGATGTATATTTTATAAGAAAGCGTGTTAATGTTAAATGGAAGACAATGATTCGGGTCCCGTGCGTACATTAAGATAATTCGTAAACAAACCGAACTAACTGCTAACAATATACTGTACTTAACTGCATTACTAGTATATTCGATAAAGCTACCTGGGAGGTATAACACTTGCTGTAGGTATTCGAAAAAAAAAATAGTTTTTCTTGAATTAACAATTGATTGTTTACTACTACGCCATTTAATTGACACATAAAAAGGAAAAGTAAGTATCGTCGGACGCATTTACCTAAATAACCTCCTGTATTGAATTGTTACGAATCGAATATTCTTTACTGGCAAAATTTTAAAATAAGTAATATTAGGACGTAATAAAACGTCTTTACTGGTTTACCGATTCAATTTATTTTATCGAGTATCTCAAGATTAGTAACAAGTAAAAACTACTTTCTTAGAGAAAGTAATTACCTACCTAAAATTTACTTCCTCAACGGTAATGAAAATGAAAAAAAAAAACTCCTTTGTATTCATATTTAGAGCTGACATCGTACCATGATAGTATCCGACAGGAATATTATTAATAGGCGAAGCTTTTCGAGCTGGTAAGAGAATGAAGTACGAAAAATTGCTAATACGCCAGCAAAAATCGTGTTATATGGATGCTCTACCACTGGTACCCATAAGAAGTGCAAATACGATGAGCAAAGGCAGCGTGCGCGGGCGCGGAATGCGCGCGCAGCGCTGCATGGCCGCGGGGTAGAAAGCCGCGCTGCGTCGCGCTGACACGCCGGTAATTGGGCCACATGCCCTTTGAAATTTGTTGCACTTCGAAGCTGCGAGTGCGTCGGGGCGACAGCGGGCTTAACCTTTAATCTGGCCAGAAGCTAGTGTGATTTGCAGTCAGCCCGCATGTGCCATTAGTTTACTAGCGCGCAAGTAAAACAATTTGGACATGTAGGTTTGGGTCTAGGTATATTTAGTTATACCAACTTATTATCTTGGGATTAGTTGTCATAGTCGCCATGCTTGGCAGGCGGGTTGGCGAGCTGTTGCGCAGTAGCTGTTAATTTGGTTTCGATGGAGGCAGCTGCCCATCCGACGGGATTTCCCTTTGTCGCCACGGGTTGAGATTTTGTTACATATACGTATTTATAAAATATAAGGGAAATAAGCATTTATTTTAATTTACTATAAATGGAATTTTAAATTAGAACCAAATCTCAAAGATTCGTAGAATGCATTTTTATATAAAAAAGCATATTACTCGTACAAGGTTAAATTAAAGTATGTCAAGTAAGTAAAGGTATGAAAAAAAGTCTCAGAATATTTATAGAAACGTATCACTGGTCTGTGACGCAGCACTTCAGGAATCTACAATATAATCAAATAACTCGTTGACAACATAACAAGCACACAAAACAAATAGCATCTCACCCTAAATAGGTACCGGCGCTATAATGATTTCATTAGGATTTAGATAGTGATGCACTTACTGTAACCCACAAAAGCATAACATATACATGTGCAACAGAAGTAAACGTATCTAAAATGTCTACAACTTCTTTAACGTTGTTTAAAACAGATGACATACGCAACAAAGAGACAAATCGCAAGTGATTTCTTGGAATACTGGACAAATGATATGGCAACGAACGCAACATACTTATTACTGAGACAAGTCGGCGCCGTCATCTCTGCCAACGCAAGAACGTTGGCTCTGTGCGGTAGCGCAGGCGATTAAAACACAGTAGGTATGTATTTAAGACCACTAATTTCAAGGGCCATCTTGCGATTTACGTTGTAATATGTATAATAAATACTATTGATACCTATCCTCGGTAATGAGCTGAGTTTAGGAAACTATGTAAGAAGTTATCATATAATTGTTCACAATGCGTTTTGAGGAAATTACCTAAAATTTATTTTTATTCAATGCACGTTTGCACATAACATCTGTCTATTACATAGTTTCGTCGATAATAGGAGGTTAATAGAACATTACCACATGGAACAATTAACTTCATTTTATAAGTTGGAACAGTTAACTTCATTTGAAGTAGATAAAGGTGTAAATTATTTTAATAGCAATCATAAATGTCCATCATTCAAAAATTTGGTATGAAAAATAACAACAAAGTGTAATTTGAAAGAGCCCGGCGGGCTGGCTCATCGTTGCGAACTCTAAGCGCGCTTTCCATTGAATGGAAAAATGCACTGCGGAGCCGGTTCCTTCATACCTTCCGGATTCCCAACCTGCTACTCTAGGTCAGCCTCGCGTCGCTCCATCTCGCTCCCTCGTACGCTGTCAGACGGAGATTACAAGCTCGATTTAGGGTCGCGTCGCCCTAACCCAGATTGTCTGCGCTCGGCCCGCGTTATAGCTCTAAGATCGCCTGGAATCGATTTTGTGCTACGTAAATGGACGTGAAATCCATTCGCATCGTATATTTTCTGTTCTAGCGACAAAGGTGCATAAAAAATTTAACTGGTATATTACTCTTGTACAATATGCAAATGTATAAACAAATCTTACACATGGTACGGTACAGTGACAGCATAAGCAGTTAAGCCGGTGAAATGTAGGTACAGTGATTTTAGTAGGCTTTGATCACCTTTAGTGGTATCTTCTAACTACCACTAAAGGAGATCAAAGCTCTACTTCAGAAGAAGTTGCTACGTCGGTGAGGTTTCCAAAACTATCTTGACACCACTGTCAAGATAGTTTTGGAAACCTCACCGACGTAGCAACATCTTCTGCTGACTGTACGACAGTAAATTACTTGTAGTGAGTGAAGACTCGCGGCGCATTTACTTATCGACGAGCTGATAAAGTTACGGGGTAATGTTAGTCCTCAGCGCTGTTTGAACATGGTATCTAACACCACATTCGCGGATTTTAACTTTATCACAGTCTTTAATGCTTAAAAGTAACATTTACTTTGTGATAGCAGTACGATACGAGGGCACCTATCTATACAAAAATGTATTACAACTAAACATGTTCGAGACATTTTCAGGTTTATTTTGTAGGTTAATCAACTGTCCTATTGATTTCTTATCTTCTTAGTAATAGTTAATTAAAATATGGTTAGAGTATGTACGGTTGTTTAAAAACTGGATTAATAATTGTCTGAGGATTAATATTGATTAATAAGGCCTTTTCAATTCTATTCACCATAACATTAGCCTGACAAATTAGCATGGGTAGCTTTTACCGAAATGTTTACGTACTTGCTTGCTTATTTAAAATATGTTTATTTTATTTTATTAAATTTGTTAAATAGTACATATAAATCGATGATCTTATACAAAATATTAAAGTAAGAACTTAAGGGTCTATTTTCAAATATTGGTCTCGGAAATCTTGTACAAAAATGTTCAAATTGGGAGATTGAAGTCAAAGTACGTCGCAAAGGCACCAGCATAAACTTTACTAATAGCTAATGGTACATACGGTGTACACATACTATGTAGATACATATAAAGGCATAATCGATCGGTATTGAGTGCGATCATTGTGTTCGTCAGTTGGACCGTGAATCCTGTCACTATACTCCCGCCCCGCGTCCCTCTTCGCCCCGGTCATATTATGAATCTCATTTACGTTTGTGCTTACGCAACTGAGTAAAATCACCGAAGTGTGTAATGCTAATTGAAACTTAGGGCGAAATTCCAATATGAATGTATCGTATAAGAGAAAGCCTTAAATTTTAATTGTCTACTATAGAAATACCTATATAGATTCGTTGTCCACGGAAGTTAGCTGTAAGTATGGCTTTTACATTGACTACAGTACTTAATATAGTTATTATATATATTTATAAGCGACTAGGAATTTTGGAAGCAAATTAATGGTTCAGAAATCCGGTGCCAAAGAAACAACTGAAGTCAGTAATATAACGTCACACTCATAGCACAACTACTTCAATACCATATCTATAGAAGCTTATTATAAACTAAAACGGACATTCCATTACACATGCTTCAGCTGATGACATGAAATTGATAGTTTCAGTGTGCATCCGTTAATTTAATTTTATACTAAGCTAAATATTAACCAATTGTTTATATTTCCAATGCTTTTCAATGTTGTATGTATATTAGGCATTTGTCGTTTACTGTATGTAGTTAAATTAGGTATTTATGTACATGGAATAATTCCCACAAAAGTTTCAAGCATATGGTACTTTACTTATGTCGTGATATAAAGCCATATTAGCTCTCCCTATCTTTTAACGACTACCGCTGAGATATACATACCCTTGCATTATATCTAGTTTGCCTAGGTATATTCTTCAAACTGAATGTTTGTTCAGATATAGCATAATTAGGCGGATTGGTTGAATTCCCATAGAGTCTCCGGTCACTGGCTACCGTGACGTAACGTGGATGTGTGGAGGAAACGAACAATAGCCGATGTCACAGTGCGCGCGGGTCTAATGGTGCGTTTAATATTATTTTACACGCGCCGTGCACGGGAAACATTCCTACGTACCTATTACATTTACGAAACCCACATTACAATACCGGCATTGATACATGTTTTCCTAATAATTGCCATTGATTACTTAATACTTCAAACTGTTTCGGTGGGCACTGTTTATTAATTTGTTTCAAATACACGGCATTGTTTATGAACTAGTATAAGTAAGTCTATGTTCACTTTTTAGTCCTACTTCACATTTGTCAGTAACAATAGTATAACAACTATAATCATCCTATTTTCGATCCTATTTTCGAGGTGACCTGTCTCTCTTTTAATCCCCAAAACTTGACCAACAAAGTTTTAAATTGTACATATGTGTACGAGTACGAGTATGTAGTACCTGATATTGAAGGCTTGTCTTTTCTACTAAAATTTAGCACACTGAATTTTCATAACGATGAGACTCACTATATGTATAGGTTTGTTACGGAATAATAATTTTATAATAATTGGAATTATAGGGCTCATAACAGATCAGTTGAAACTGATGCGAGGTGTGCAGCGGGGGTCGCGCGTCACGGCACACAACGCAATCTAATAATGATAAAAATTGTGGCTTCCTTCGTACACTTCAATGGTTCCCATGCGCACTGTTGTGATTTAGAGTCATACAAAAAATATGTTACCATTATAATTAGTTTCGACTTTTGGTAATATACTGATTCTGTATTCTAAAGCAGTAGTTTATTAAGACTGTTAGCTTATTCAAATTCATATGACGCGAAGAAATTATTTTCTCTATTAGTAATCATTATTTTTATATACCGTATTTAGTAATGTATATTTTAAACTAAGTAATATAATATTAACACAGGTGTCAGCAATAGTATTTATAATAGTTGCAGCGTACTTACTTACTTTATTAACATGTCAAAGTGAATAAATGTTGTGACTTTTGAGATTTAGGTCATGCTTACAATGTATATACCACCATAGCACAGCAGCTTTTTAAGAGAATCCAGTAAAATTATTTTTATTTGGTTTTTATTTCCTGAGCCATAAATATATAAATAATACAGATTGTTAAGCCGTAAATTTTCCTCGGCTAATTTCGCATCACTTGAATATGTCTCGATTAAAAGTTATAATTTATTATACTAAAGCCTTTTATGAATCTCAGTGTGTTTAGTTACGTTACGTCAGAATTATGTCTTTACGTACAATTATTACGATACATATCCACATACTTTGCTATAAAGAAAACCCGCTATTTACTATATGTCCCGTCCGTACAAGACGTGTAGAAAATCGCGTTGCTCTTCATTATTGCACCACGAAAGTTTAATACATTCATAATAAATGTCATTAAATGCTATTGCTCTTTTATTTCTCAGTTTGTGACCTCTATAACAATGATGAAGTTAACGACTTTGCATAAAGATGATTAGTATTTATTATTAACTGGTCTCTCCTATTAATTCCGATAGGCTGCGTAAAAACCACCAATCAGAACTAGCGAGCAATTAAATCGAGTATAAAGTATAGTGTTCATACCTGCACGCTTTAACCGGAACTTTTTTACTTTTAGTTTTATTACTTACTTTGTTAAATTACGTTGTTCATACATGTCGGTTATTTAACTGCAAATGTTACGTACGCATGATTCGCGAATGCAATAGTTCCAGATATTAAATTAAGATTTTTTATCAGCTAACCCAATGTGGTCGGGTTTTTATCATTTGTCACAACATCTGTCACGCTCCAACATGTATATGAGTGCGAAAGTGACGGATATCGCGATAGACGATAAAATAGCAACCATGCTATCCGTTCAGGAAACTTTGCGTTAGATATATATACAATAAGTACAATATAAATACGTTATACGTTAAATATAAGAATGTATACGGAGATAGAGAAGTACTTGAATTTGGTAAATATGTAAGACTGGCTGTGCGCCGCGGTGTTACCCGCGGTTTATTAGGAAAAAACGTAGGCTAATGGTTAATCCAGGTTGTCAGCTAACTCCATATCAAATTTTATTAAAATCGCTCCAGCCGTTTAGATGTGAAAAAGTAACAAATATACACACTCACACATGCACAAACTTTCACCTTTATAATACTTACTCGTACTAGTTAGTGTAGGTAGATGTAGCAGAAAATTTGGCAAGTTACATACGCCACTATTTATGGGAACTGTACCTATTATTGTCAGCAGTGGCGCATAAAACATATTTTAAGTTAAGTTGCAGCTAATTTGATCTTCCTTCACCTCGTGATCAGAGCCCAAAGGCTCTAGTGTAAGTTACTTTTGACACGAAAAAACGTTTACGAACGCGTAAGTGATAATGTTATTTTATATGGGAAACGCATACGCGTTCGTAACGTAAAGTTATGTTAAAAACTTACACTATAGCCTCAGTAGAAAAACTTATTTTTTTACTTTAGACAAACTCTCGGAAATCAAATCTAATGGAGGCGCCTACTTCTACTTGTATAAGTTGATGCCACTGAGCAGCTTTATTTATATTTCTATAAAGTTTTTAAATGATATTAACGCGGTTAATAACTTTTCATATTGAGTTATTCAATCTAAATGCATTTGTTATTGAATTTTAAGTTCTACATAAAAACGACGAGCATTCTTTCACTGGTTTGTAGTTGCTCTAGTGCAATTACAAATTAGTAATGTAAATAAAGACAGTGTTTTGTTAAAGCTGTAATAGCTCATTGAAAAGGTTTTTAATCTCAAGTTACGAGCAATTAGACTTTAATTCAGCAAATACACTCGTTCATATCTTTTTGCTTATTAAGTGTGGTTTTTGGCTTGTTAGTAGGAACTTAGTGCTTAATTTTAATTTGGCTGCAAGAGAGCAATTTATTTACACTCTGTGAACTGTAAAATCTATCAAACTATTGACATAATGCGACCGCTGTGAAAAAATAAATCTTATGCGAACAAACAATTAACTCTTTGAAAATTAATAGTCTTGTGCCGACTTTTACGAGAAAAAATAATAAGTGGTCCTAATATCAGAGCGCCCAGACTTATATATTTATGTGTGACGTTGAGCTTATTTTAGTTGATAACATATATATTAATACCTGTGTAACATGAGGAAACCGAATAGTTTTAACAGCGTATTCCTGAGGCCAAAAGAAGTGAAAAATATCATATAACTTTTGGTCAACTCACGCAAAAAATAATTTTTTGTTCCGTTTTTCATGTTTATTAACATAAAAAAATAATTTTATCGAGAAAACTATGCCTGAAAATAAACAATGAATTCAATAGTGGTTAAACCACCCTTTAGAAAGCGAACGGTGCTGAATAATTTTTTTTTTTTTTTTGTAATGGGTTGTAACTCCGAAACGAAGTGAATTTATAAAAGGTTTATTGGACATTTTAGTCTCTAAATAGGGTCAGGATAACTCTGGCAAAATTATTCGGTTTCCTCATGTTACGCGGTGTATACATTGCCGCTGCACTGAAAGGCTGAAAAAATGCGCGTGAGATCTATATTCCTGTTACTAACCTGCATCTGCATCTGACACCATGGGTCTAGTAGGCCAGGGGCGTGCGGGGCGGCCCAGTGACTGCCGCCAGGGACAATCTGGAAAACAAACGGCAATCCGTTTATATCTATGCATATCACATACCAAAAGAAACAGTCGAATATCGGAACTTATTTAATAACCATGGGAAGCAACACTTATCACGCCTAATATGATGTTTTTTTAAAGTTTACTATATCAGTGTTATGACACACACAGTGTTATATATATTTGTAAATAATTAGATTTGGTGCTCGTTTTAGAAACTTTAAGCAGTAATACAATGCAAAAAAAAATATTTCCATACAGAGTTCATGCTGATCATCACAAAACTGACGTAATTTAACGTTTTTCACGTCACGGTTAATTGGTGGAACTTTTTTCTGAAATCTCTTATAGTTTTCATACAAATCCGATACAAAAACTAATTCCGATAATGCTCCTTACTTAGGCCAAGAACATTTTATAAAAATAAATAAAATGGCAGACACATCACCTGTAAAGACTAAGAAAGAAGATTAAAAATTAAAGTATTACTTAGTTTTATACTTTTGCAAATGTGATAGTAAACATTGTGTATATTTCGGAGGTTAAGAGTATTAAGTACTATAACGCGATATTACAAGCACATGCCCATTTTATCCGACTTCAATAAGACTCCACTTTCCATGATTCTCTTACTCGCCTAGCATTAATTTATCGGTACTATTAGTGGAAAAGTGTTTTTTTTTAGTGTATAATGTATACGATTATACACTAAGAAAGGCATTTGTCATCAGCATGTTTGGCCTAGCCAAGCCCCACTCAACTGCGATCAAAGTATTTAACAATTTAAATCTTTTATTTTATTGTATTGCCTTCATATTGACATCAATTCTATCCGCTTTTAGGCTAATAATAAAAAGTTGACATCGATGCCATTCATTCAAACGTATCAGCTTATTATGCAAATCAAAAGATTGGAAACCATTCGGCACAACATTGTGGACAACGAACGATTCCTATTATTCATAAGTAACCGTACAACTTCCCAATTCATAAACCGTATTCTAAGCGTTTGGAAATCGCCATTAACACAACCTAACCTTTGTTAACTTGATCATGTACTAGTACGTGTCAATGTCCAAAAGGCATTGTTGATAATAAGATGTTTTCCAAATGTATAATTTATTGGATACTGTATGAGGATAATGACCCTCAACCCCGAAGTTGTACCCTCAGCACTGTATGGACATCTAAAAATGGCGTCGATGTTTTAGAATGGCCAATGTAATGCCAAAGTAATTGAAATTGTTTGGGTGAAGCTCCATATTACGGGAAAAAAATCCTGCTAGTGTTACTGACTTAATTGTATAACTGAAGTTCGTTTGCAGGTCTTTACGAGTACAGTCAACCAATTTGATTTATAGGCCACTTCATACCTTGTCACAGTGAAAATCTATATGAAAGACGCAAAAGATCTCTTATTAACATCACTGAGACAAGGTTCGAAGTGGCCTGGAAATCAAAACGGTTAACTATACCTCAAAGTTATGTTGAAAATTTGGTGAACAAATGACAAGCTATAATTGATAACTCAGGAGACTGGACGCCTTATTCAAAGTAAACTTGCGTGTATATTTATAAAACTCTTATATCATAGTTAACATAATCACACTCTCCCTCTTTAAAAAAAGGTCCACACTCTTATCGTACATAGCGTAATTTAATAATTACGCTATGTACGTATTTACTATTTTATTTTACGCTTCCTGTACCTAATGGTACAGGAAGCGTAAAATAGTTAGTAGCAACTAAAGTAGCCGACTATATTGGTACAGAAGAATTTGTATAGCAGTAGGAATATGTTACGATATATTTGGTCAGTCTGACTGAATTGCTAATTGTTCTATTATGCCTGTTACTATACAAATTTGAAATTTCCTTCTAAATTGATATAAGTAGGTTGATTTAACACTATTATGAGTGAATTCATTTATTCGTAATAGCACAGTGCGGGCTAAGATAAAAAAAATATAAACCCTATGAAAGATTATAAGTAAATAAATAAATAAATATAAATAAATATTTTTTGGGACAATCTTACACAAATCGACCTAGTCCTACGGTAAGCTCTAGGCTTGTGTTGTAGGTACTAGACGACGATATATAATAAATAGATACATATAAATACTTAAATACATAGAAAACACCCAGAAACATAATCTGTATTCATCACACACATAAATGCCCCGACTGGGAATCGAACCCAGGACCATCGGCTTTATAGGCAGGGTCACTACCCACTAGGCCAGATCGGTCGTCAAAAGTACCTTTACTGGTAAACATAATTTTATCCTATATTTTACTCCAAAAAAGATCTACTTGCATAAAGTGACTACAATGCACGTGGATAAATAATAAGTATATATTTAATAAGTATAATATTTGTACATTTAATATTTTTGGCACATGTCGTACATTGTTTAAGTTAAAATTTTTGCTTTGAAAATCCTTCATTAGTAAAATTACCTAGATAATAAATAAAAAAAAGAAATATTGTTATTGTTTTGGTAACCGTTGTTACTTAAATGATGACAAATTGTTACTGGGAATTTTCAGAATAAAATTTACTCAATTTCAGTGGATTATTGCTACTAAACTGACATAACTTTTTACTTGTTGCGCTAATTGAGGACTATTTTAAAAACCTCTACTTGGATGTTAAGTATCGTGGCAGTGAACCATAGTCCCTAGACGATAAATTAATTATTTATTAAAATTGTGATATGGTTGCATAAATATCATTTTGATTGTTTGTATATAACAAGGGGCGCGGGCGGCGGCGGCACGCGTCCCGACGCGGCCGTCGGCAATGGCGTCGTTGATGTCTTTTCTACCGTGCGCCGCGCTAACCGGCATCAAGCTTCCTTTGTAGTCACTATTACTACTTAGTATACTTATCCAGATTTATTTATACGCGATGCGAATATAGTTTAAACGATCAGGTGCAAGGCGGGCGCAACTGATAACCTAAAAGGCACCGCGAGTTTTGGTTGGGCGATTATCTGTGTCGTAAAGTCATTAATTTTAATTTCGTGATAGTTTAACTTGTTTTGATTGTTATCAAAGGGAATGTAACCAAAGAGAGGTAAAGACTGTATTACTAGAAAATGCTTACAAGGCTTGTTGTAGCTGATATTTTAAACTCTAACTCTTAACAACATCATCATGGAAGCATATAGGTACCTATGTACATAATATGCACAGCGGCATCGAATGTCATCGATTATGATTATGATATTTAGGATTATGTACAAATTATAAAATCATTCATCTTTGTTTGTTACCAACCAATTTCAAAACAATTGATAGTTAAAGCAAATGAATCATGAGCATAGCATAGCATTGTTAAGTAAGTTTTTTAAATAGATAAAGCAAATACTTGAATATATATACAACATACCTTTCCACATTTCATCATCTTTCTTTACCATATCAAACTAAACACAAAGTATAGATAATTCACATATAAATTACCATTACCATACCTTTTGTAGTATAGTCCATTGACTCTGTTATGTACCTACCAACCTACATTATTTAAAACATATGAAAATGAAGTATGAATGAACCCATACTAATAATAAAATAAATAAACGCGAAATTAAACATGATTTTCATATTAATAAGTATAGGTACGTCAATTACTAGACATTGAATACTTATACTTACTACCTGAAAAACTGAAAGCTTTCTGAAAATGGAAAATGTATCCGTACTTCAGTGCGCAGACCTTGGGGGTACCTATTACGCGGTGCTCCGCGTACATCTCTGAACCTGCTCGGGTCTGCTGGATACAGTTGCACACCATTAAGCGAGATCTTTTTTCGGCGTCAGCACTTTGCCCGAATCACTTAATATTTACACCGGCACTTAGGAAAGCCTTAAGTATTCAGTCTCCTGCACCATACTGCTGAATAGAGCTGCAACTCGTACTGGGAAGAGCTCAACCGCCAGTAGCGCCGGCGCAAGCTTGTGGCCCAATTCGGAGTCTCATTGAAATGGGCGCCGATCGCAACTGCACTCGAGTATATTTGCACTAAGTATGTGGATCGGTGGTACAGAATGTGAGCGCACGTCGTACCTGGTCGCCCACAAGGTCCTCGGCAGCTCTGATCGCGCAGCAGGCCTCCATTCCCGGCGAGCCGGGCGTCGCGTCGCGGTTCGGGGCGCGACTGTCACGCGGGGGCCATGCGCACGCCTGCGCGCGGCTGCTGCGCGGGACACACTGCGTGCGATAGGTGATAGCCGCGTCGACCTCCTTCGCGGGGTTGCAATGAAAGTGATTAGGTCCTTGCGCGACTGATAACGAGGGCTAGCGCTGCGAAATGCTGCTTTCCAGTTGGTTCTTTATGTGTTTCGCGTGGCCGGCCGTAGGTACCTAAAGCACAGCTGCGCTTGGTACCTACCGCACTGTGATACCTACTATCTGGAGCTACTTATATTGGAAATAATACTCTGTAATAGGAACTAATTTAAAGGTAATCCGACCTATATTCAACTAATTTAATTATTTTAATGAAGGTGCATTTCTAACCTAAAACAGATCTGAGTTGAAATTATATAAGTTGTACCTATGATTATTTTCGGTATGTACCTACTAATTTTTATCTAAAACTTCGTCTGTGTAGATTTCCATTACAAACTTTCACTCTCCTTTTTACCTACTTAAAGATATTTTCTGGCATGAAAACTACCATAATGTCCTTCCCCGAGATTCAAACTATCCCTACACCAAATTGCAACTTAATGGGTACAGCGGTTTAATAGACGTGAGTAGATAATAGACAGTCTGAATATGATATGTATATTATCTATGGAAGTATGGATTACAAGCGGAGTTGTCCTACACTTTTAAAATGCTAACGGTAACATGGTTGATTTTTTTTAAGCCTCAAAGAGTGTATATATATCGACGGTGGAAATTTCAAATGTCGTAAGGGACATACTTTTATATGCGACTTACGACATTTGAAATTTCCACTGTCGATATATTATTAATAACATCTTTACGATATTATAATAACTACGAGTACTTACTTATTATTTAGAGTGTATAATATTTATATATCACTTTATATAATAATGCGAGAGTGAAACAAAGACTCGGAGAGACTATATAAAAGTTATGTATTTAATTCATATATTTTTTTATTGTGTCCTGTAACTTCATAAAATAACTATTTTACAGTCAGCGTTAAATAGTTAGTGGCAACAAAGTAGCCAAATATATCGATACAGATCTTTATTTATATAGCAATAAGGATGCGTTACGATATATTTTATTACGAAATATGTATGATGCTGACTCTACATAGCAATTTGTCTTATTCTTTCTTAGCCATTACAATACCTATATTATATACTATACCCGCATTATGTAAAAGTTATTCTATTCATTAACAATAAATTAATTGTCAAATAATTGAAGCGCAAGATAAAACAAGAAAACTTTTATTTTATGTTATAGGCTTCCTGTTAATATATAACGTTGACATTACATTCCTTATAATAGGCTGCGGAGTACATAATATCGTTACAGGGTTTTATTTAAAATAAAACTTATTTCTTGGTATTTTTTTTTTATTGACTGCATAGTTGAAAAAGAGAAGAAATAATAGAAGGTTGATGATAAAAAACATTTTTTGTTCGCTTCGCAACAATCCTAGTCTACATATACTAAGACGGCATCCCCTAACTTCTCGGTTTCTGTAGTAATATAATTATGTAGGTATGTAAGACCAAAAAATAAAAATAGTACACATTACTACAGAGGTCGCCAAGTAAGGGATTGCCGGCCGAATAAAGAGGCCGGATAGTTATGAGGCCGACAAGCTCTTTTCACGCCGATGTATAATAAATAATATAAAAATATTATGGCTAAATGCCATGATGCTGTGTCTTATCTGTGAAATGGAAATTGTGGCCTAGTCCTGAAACTCAGTGCGAAATTTCATTACAGATTCAGAACCCTCGTTTAGCCGCGCCCGAGACTTGATACTTCCCAGCCTAAACAACATAATATCAATATTTCAGTGCATGTTTGAAAAAAACATTGTTTACAAGAGAGTACTGAGAGGAAATCCACTTTAATAAAAAAAAATTAAAGCGTGATGTCAATTGGTTAGAACTGTCATTTTATACAAGTCAATACAGTCGTAAGAATTTTTTGACGGCGATGTAAGGATTTGTCATATAATAAATAATAATAATAATTAAATATTTCGGGACAATCTTACAAAAATCGACCTAGTCATTCGGTAAGTTCAGTAAGTTTTGTGTTGTAGGTACTTAGAGGACTATATATATAATACATAGATAGATACATATAAATACTTAAATACATAGAAAACACCCGTGACACAGGAACAAATATCTGTGCTCATCACAAATAAATGCCCTGAGTGGAATTCGAACCCAGGACCATCGGCTTCATAGGCAGGACCCAGGACCCACTAGGCCAGACCGGTCGTCAAAAGACGTTTTTTGAAATCGTAGATAGCAGATAGATAGCACTGATTTCAGTGCTATAGCTATGTATACGAGATACGTATACATAGCTATATAACTGCAACTTGGCTCCTGTACTATGTTTTAGCAATAACTCATACAAAGCAATTTGCTGTGAAGACGTCATATTCCGGGAATATACATTAAAATTATATTAATTATATAACTGAATATATTTTTGTCTAACAATTCCTTAGTGATTGAGATTTATACTTTAATTATTTTTCTATTCTTTCTAATAGCTGTAGCTATTTTCGATGGTTTTCAATTCATTCATAAATATTGCTGCCAGCATCCTCAGTGCATTGCCAAAGAGGCCCAATTTTAACGACATTTTTTAAATCTCTATAATTAACTTTCATGCAGTTTTATTATCTAGGTTGTTTGTATCTTAAATTGTATTAAGTATTTTCCATGTTGTATGTAAGAGTTAGATAAATATACTAAAACTACGATATATATAAACTATGATAACAACATAAAGAAAAACGCAACAGCGATGTAAAAAGACCCAAAAAATAGACCCATATAGAATCCTGATTCTATTTATCTTATTCAGAGAAAGGTAAAAATATTGTTTTAAGTGGCTACGAATAATCTAACTTAAATAACATTTTTTGATACTTATCAATTGCAGTGTTAGGTCACACTTATTCACTATCATTCACTTACACATCGTAACCACAAATTCATTAAAGTAAAATTACATACGCCTACGTAATAGCTACGAGTACTACAATTTTACTTGAAACGCCTTGTCTTTGCTATTCATGCAACACTGTTCAGTACAACATTTATAACATAAATCGCCACAACTGGCGAGATTCACTGCGGCGTGCATTGTGCAATTTATTTTTCATATAGTAATTTTCCATTTGGCTGTTATTAGGGCGGTGGAGCCCATTAATAGTCTGACAAAAGAACTATTTATATAACTGGTGCCATACACACAAGCATATAGTAAATTCTCTTTTCTACTTCACTTTTTTTTCTGTGATTTAGGTTAACATTTTAGCTTGTATAAGTTTTATACTAATACTAGCGGAAACGCCAGACGTTGTCTTTCTTCTGCATTCCTTTCCTTATCGGTCTGTCACCCTGTTCTGATGCATTAGGATCTAGGAATGATACGACTTAGGTTGTCTCTGTCTTACGTTAAAGTCTTGATTTACTGTAGACCACTGTAGGCTATAAGGTCTTTTTTTAGGTCACCTGTGGTCAGCAATGCCATGATTTGTCTACATTAAAGCTAACATTCTAACTGAAAGTTAACTTTCAAATATCACTAAAATATTTACAGTAAAATACACCATTATTTACTTACTCGTATAAACTATTAGTGAACTATTATTAATGTTTCTTGGTATGGCTCATGAGCAGAGGACAACACTAAAATCCTTAACAAGAACGGTCTAAGCGATTATAGGACTATCAGTACCTCGACTGGGTTTTGTCGGGGTGCCAAAAGATTTGATCACAGAGCACCAAACTCTTTATCTTTCTGGATAGGACACTAACTTACACTACCTATTTACTTATGTATGTGTTGACCACAAACATTTGTCTCTGGGTCATGGACGGTATCCATATGTTTAAGTATTTATTTTCTGTTATATATACTTACAATCGTCGTCTAGGATGTGCAAGATACTTAAGCCTTATCGAGTTTATTGTACTCGTAGGTGGATTACGTAAGTTGATTTATGTATGAAATTTTCGAAAATAGCTGCCGGAGATGGCATTAATATGAAACTTGATTTATTAAAGAAGACGAGCTGAATATTTTCTGACCTAAGACACAAAATAATGATATATATAACATGCTTTAAATGACAGTCATTGCTGATGAAGACAAAAAAAAATCTTAATTACAAGTATTATTCGTTGTAAGATAGGTTTCTAATAACCTCATGCTCATGAAATACCTTGAAGTAAAGGGATTATAAAAGTAAAACTAATTCATAAAACTGAAAAATGGACAAAACTACTACTAAAGACCGGCCAAAACCAGGAGGCGTCCTCGTGACCTCGGATGAAGACTTGGTTTAATTTCCTTGTCGAAACGTCAGATATAATTTTCAAAGTTAATAGTTAAGTTAATATAAGCGGTTAAGTCCCGTTCAATTGTAATCATGTGAAAAAACTTTGAAAATATAAATCAGCATTTGGCGATAGAAATTCTTCAGTTATTTGAAAATACGACATCGCTAATACAGTTGTTGTTTTGCACTAAGTTGTTATTGATAAGGCGCAATTAAGAGCAGTATAAAGAGCGTCTATAGATACCGACATTACAATAGTTTTGTATAACCTATGATCCGTACCTACCTGTTGAAATATTATAAGTACTCGTATTATCGTTACTAAATAAATGAATAATTAAAGAGAAATTAATGTGAAAATATAGTCTTTTGTAATTCATATGATATTTCGTTGTTTTGCTGGACCCGGCGCTTAATAACATAATCCGTCTGTCTCTTATTACCAGCATCAAAGTGCCTGCTCTTCTTGAGTCGACCGGCATTATCAGGGATGATTGGCAATGACGGATGCTTAGACACTCTAGCGCCGTCCCACCTTCCACGAACATTCGTGCGGAGCGGCGAAAAGCGATCACATTTTGGAAAGCAAAAAATATAAGAGCCTGGGTAGAGAGTCAGTACAGTTTGGCGTAGAAACTGAGAAACTTTTGGCAGAAATCGCGAAGCGTCTGGTAGACTTAACTGGTGACCGAAGAGCTGGCGGTTTCCTTGCATTATCAGAATTGCGATACAACGAGTGGATGCTGCCAGCATCCTTGGTACAATTGCCTCGAGAGCCTTTTTTAGATTTAAGGTAGGGTACGTATATTTTGAGGGTTAGGTTAAAATGAAGTACCTACCTATAATGAAATAGTTTTGTCTGATCATTTATTGTCTATTGTTCTATACCTATATTGTCTTGTCTGATAAATATTTTTATTTAGTAATTGTGATATTAAAGTATGTGTTTGAATACCTGATCGAAATGCAGCCTAGAAAACCTTTTTTGAAAACATTTAGAAGAAGACATTTTAATGTCAAACCAAGAGCAAAACGAGTGATAACTGATAGTCAAAGTTAAGTTACGAGAATGCGTCAAGAAAAAAAAACAACTTTTTAAATATGTAATGTTTTTTTGGATATACTTTACCTTATTATTATTAAGGTACCTATAATGATATTTATCATAAATTCATAATTAAAAAAAAAACAAACTTACCTCCGGCATTAGAGTAAAAAGCACGGTCCGTTCGTAAACGACACACCGGGCTGAGTAGGTAATTTACAGCATAAAATGATAATAACAATAGTCAAAGTGCAAAGTTTTATCTTACTCTTACCTAGGCCACTTGGCAACATATTAATAACATAATATACCCTACTTCACGGTAAGTCCCTAAAACATTAAGGTTATTCAAAATGAAAGCGGAATACTCTTAATTGAGCCATATACGAGTGGTTGTAAGTACCTATAGATATAAAACACTTCCTTCATTTGTATTTACTATTCTTATCAAGTAATCGTAACGCTAGTATTGTCTAGTGGATTATTATTTACGGCTGCGTTAAGTCTATTTAACCTCTTTTTAAAGATGTCGTAAGATTGTTGCAATTCATATCTTTATACCGTTAAAAGTTTATAAAATAAAGGATTCGCAAAGGCCCCAGACGGTCTTGAAATAAATATTAACAATAGAAATTGATAAATTGTACACGGATTGAAAAAAGTATTTTAAGCACATCACTTTAATTTACTGGCAAATGCACAGGTATAATAAACATAGTATATCGAGTATCAGAAGTTAAATTCGCAGTCAGATCACTGGTGATAAAAAAACGGTCACTTTTAATTACACAATAAACAATAATCCTTATAATATATTTAAATATCGTCATTGCCTGGTAGGTCTTTCGCTGTAATGTTTATTAGGTACTGCTAAGTACAGGATTTCGCGACACATACAGTTAGCACTTCATAAAAGTTATCAATGTTTCAGCAAGTTAATTACAATTTGTAAAAAAAAAAAAACTTTCTATTGCTTACGTGTGGAAAGGACGTGCGAATGTTGGCGTTAAAAGTGCACGTTGGGTCTGGCAAGCAAGATCGGCTAGAGGCTACACTAATGCCTAGAAGTTTGAAAGGTTCTTACCCTGTTCTAGACACGTAGGCTTTGCTAGCAAGATATATTTTTTTTTACAAATTGTAATTGACTTGATGGAAGAAAGATTGATAACCTTTATGAAGTGCTAACATAACGTGTAGGTACTCTTACGTATAAATGCACGGTGACTGACACTTCACGAGTAGTGTCTGCGCGCGCCGGTGGGAGCCGGACCAAGTGCAGCCTCGCCAAGTTAGTGCTCTTGTTCACCTAGGAAAAGCAAGTTATCGACACTTAACTAACGAAAATGGGTGTGAAAGACGAGAAAGAAAAGTAAGTATGTATATATAAAGTAAAGGAAGTAGTCATAATTTCTTTAGTAAAAGGCATGAAAGTATTGCAAAAATGCTATGCGAACGGACAGACAAACATTGTTAAACATTTTTTCTGCGTCCAAAAGAAGACACCTGTAACCAGTTTTCCAAAACTAATCATACAAAACTAAATGTAATTTCAATAATAAGCTACGGCCGTTGACAGACACTTTAATTATTATTAATTAATTGATGAAGTGAATTTGTTCCAAACTTCATGTTTCTTTCATTATTCTGTAAGAGTTAAACCAAAAATTTAACTTCACATATTTTATATTATACGTATCCTCAAAAGAGGTCTAGCCTTTTATGAGAAAAATGAGTCTATAATCATTGAGTGTATTAATAGTAGATTGTTAGCCGAGGGCTGAAAGGCGCCCATTTCTGAAGAGGTAGTTTGGCGATCTC
The DNA here is from genome assembly GCA_022674325.2 of Grapholita molesta. Classification (NCBI taxonomy): domain Eukaryota; kingdom Metazoa; phylum Arthropoda; class Insecta; order Lepidoptera; family Tortricidae; genus Grapholita; species Grapholita molesta. Next base: position 23,857,056 of record CP053120.2, on the reverse strand, counting down.
ATTTCCTTCGGGCGCTAATAGTTCGGAATGACTAATGGATGACTTTCACCCGAGAAAACTCTACTTTTTATTCCAAATATGAGCAACGTAAAAAAAAGAAATGAATTTAAAGAAATTTTAATATCTTACGACATCAAGTCTTAAAATTTAAGTCGTGTTTGGTGTTTAACCTGGTTTTAAGCGTGGAATTATACTCCATAATGTTTAAAATTCAGTTTTATTAATTAATTAATAATTTATTTATTTGAGAAGCACACTTTCCGCCAATGATTTCACTTCTTTATTTCTCGGACTGCCATTTCATAAAATCATGGTATCAATATTTTAAGGTATCTTTCGATTGCGGTAGGAGGCCTTAGATCAATTTCCGAATAACTTGAGTAACCTATAATTATAAATAACAAAATATAACTATAATTTGGAAATTCAAGTTTGTGATTTCTATAGTTGCGCGAAATCCGGCCTGCAACTTTATCTTTCAAAATAGTTGTCATAATGCACTTTGTTGTTCGTGCGCGTTTTCGGCGAATTAATCGGTATTTTCAACAGTATTTAATTTTCATCGAAAATACGCAAGCTTTTATATATAACATTATAAACTTAATTTTTGTATAAAATAATCTAATTCGTTATAAAAATGTCCTATTCAATGTTAAAATGTCTAGTACGGAGCTAATATTTTCAATAAGTAAGTATTCAGTCATGTTTGCTGTACTGTTTCTGCCGTTGCGTTGCTTACCTAAACCCATATTTTTACTCAAACATAAAAAAAAAACTTCGTAGTTTTATTCTTTCTTGTTTGTTACGTTAAACCAAAACATTTGAATTCATTCACATTTTTAATGTATGATAATCGCTAAAATAAATTCCAATAATTAAAAAAATAACTATTCGCATGTATTTGTTTCTTGCATCGACAATAAGTAAGTATTCAGTCATGTTTGCTGTACTGTTTCTGCCGTTGCGTTGCTTACCTAAACCCATATTTTTACTCAAACATAAAAAAAAAACTTCGTAGTTTTATTCTTTCTTGTTTGTTACGTTAAACCAAAACATTTGAATTCATTCACATTTTTAATGTATGATAATCGCTAAAATAAATTCCAATAATTAAAAAAATAACTATTCGCATGTATTTGTTTCTTGCATCGACAATAAGTAAGTATTCAGTCATGTTTGCTGTACTGTTTCTGCCGTTGCGTTGCTTACCTAAACCCATATTTTTACTCAAACATAAAAAAAAAAACTTCGTAGTTTTATTCTTTCTTGTTTGTTACGTTAAACCAAAACATTTGAATTCATTCACATTTTTAATGTATGATAATCGCTAAAATAAATTCCAATAATTAAAAATAACTATTCGCATGTATTTGTTTCTTGCATCGACAATAAGTAAGTATTCAGTCATGTTTGCTGTACTGTTTCTGCCGTTGCGTTGCTTACCTAAACCCATATTTTTACTCAAACATAAAAAAAAAACTTCGTAGTTTTATTCTTTCTTGTTTGTTACGTTAAACCAAAACATTTGAATTCATTCACATTTTTAATGTATGATAATCGCTAAAATAAATTCCAATAATTAAAAAAATAACTATTCGCATGTATTTGTTTCTTGCATCGACAATAAGTAAGTATTCAGTCATGTTTGCTGTACTGTTTCTGCCGTTGCGTTGCTTACCTAAACCCATATTTTTACTCAAACATAAAAAAAAAACTTCGTAGTTTTATTCTTTCTTGTTTGTTACGTTAAACCAAAACATTTGAATTCATTCACATTTTTAATGTATGATAATCGCTAAAATAAATTCCAATAATTAAAAAAATAACTATTCGCATGTATTTGTTTCTTGCATCGACAATAAGTAAGTATTCAGTCATGTTTGCTGTACTGTTTCTGCCGTTGCGTTGCTTACCTAAACCCATATTTTTACTCAAACATAAAAAACTTCGTAGTTTTATTCTTTCTTGTTTGTTACGTTAAACCAAAACATTTGAATTCATTCACATTTTTAATGTATGATAATCGCTAAAATAAATTCCAATAATTAAAAAAATAACTATTCGCATGTATTTGTTTCTTGCATCGACAATAAGTAAGTATTCAGTCATGTTTGCTGTACTGTTTCTGCCGTTGCGTTGCTTACCTAAACCCATATTTTTACTCAAACATAAAAAAAAAACTTCGTAGTTTTATTCTTTCTTGTTTGTTACGTTAAACCAAAACAGTTGAATTCATTCACATTTTTAATGTATGATAATCGCTAAAATAAATTCCAATAATTAAAAAGTAACTATTCGCATGTATTTGTTTCTTGCATCGACAAATAAGGTTATTTTCAGCACTTGCGAGCGTAAGGCAGCTAAGCGTTCCTATCGTTTTCCACCCGCTTCATAGATTAACAATGACCCATTTTCCGAGCATGAGAAATAGAACGTGCGTTTGTATAAATAAATGAATAAATATTTCGGGACAATCTTACACAACGACCTAGTCCTACGGTAAGCTCAGTAAGGCTTGTGTTGTAGGTACTAGATGTCGATATACATAATAGATAGATACATATAATAATACTTAAATACATAGAAAACACCCATGACTCAGGAACAAATATCTGTGCTCATCACAAATAAATGCCCTGACTGGGAATCGAACCCAGGACCATCGGCCAGGACTAGGTTAGAGCGGTCGTTTATATGTACACTTATAAGTTACAGTAAGTAAGTATTTAAATTAAACCCTTCCAGAATGTGATTTCAATTGCCGATGCAGCAAAAAATGTGTTAAATTAAAACAACATCTTGTTCAATTCCTAGGAAAAGATTAGTTGTTTTCATTCAAGATACAGCTCTAGCATTTTCTTACTGTTACAACTTACCCATTAGTAATAAGGTGCAAATGTAAACAAATTTTTAACGTTGACTAGACACAACAAAAAATATAAGACGATCCTGTCAGTTCAGTCCAGATTAAACAAAGTGGTTGATTTGGCAATTTAATAAAATAAACAGTAGGTAATCAAAGCTTATACTGTGTATCGAATTACGTCTAGATTGATTTTATTCCATGTTCGTCATACATCTAAAACTATGATCGTACCGTAAATGTTACCGTAAAGCAACCCAACTATAGTCCAATAGTATAACTATGGTCCAAACCTTTGAATCGTAATGACATATCAATCCCAATATTCTTTTTGGATTTTTCTTCATTGAATGATTCATTTATGAACTGCCGTTGCCTTTTAACTGCGTAATTTAAGTAATGTTCACAGCTAAACGAAGACATTCAACTTAGTTTTGGACCATTGCTGGGAGCTTTTGGACTAAGTTGGGGAGTTTTACGGTACGAACAAATACTTTATAATAAAGCAACCATGGATTAATCTACTGCCTCAGACGAGACTCAATCTCTCGAGTCCAGGATATCAGCCCGCTGCACGCTGCTCTGACAAGTTTTTGTTACCCATTGGCTGCGAATTCTTTAACCACTTCCTATACACAGTCGCTAATTCGATTCTCGTCCGAAACAGTGGATTATTCCACGCTTCCTTAATTTCTAAGTGTTATGGTATGGTGAGCAGATGTTTCTTTCAAGTAAAAACAAATTTTATTTGGTAACTGATGTACATATTAGTCAAGGTGTGTAGTACGCAGAATAACGCCTGGTATTATGGAACATCAGGTACTGTTTCTTACAATTGCTTAGACCTACCTACTCATCATTTGAATTGAGATTATTAGCTATAGTGATTAATATATAGAGCCACTTTAGCTTGTTTAGTACATAAAATATTCATAACCTGTCTTGACCCTAGCTGTCCAGAATGAATGAAATCTAAAAACTCGAAGTTTTAGATCAGCGTTGTTATTTCAGGGAAGCTGAACTACCGAATAAAGTATCGTACTTCCAAATTGTAAGTATGACCGTTAAAACTCTGTTCCTTTTCAAAGGTTCCCTAGTCAACTATAGTTTCGCCATGTCTGGCTGTCTCTCTGTCTCCGGCTATACCCAGTGACTGTTAGTCGTAAAAAGCGATTCTAAGATAGGTACCTATTTAAAAAAGAATAAGGGTTTGCCTTAAACCTTTTGTGATAGTGTTTTTTTTAGAGATTTAATTTTACATTTAAAATCTATCTTTTGAACCCTAAGTTTAAAAGATATGAAAAATATTATGAAACTTCAGTTCAATAAAGACTTTCGCGGAAAAATATTTTGTACTTTTCGGTTGAACCGTTTTTGCGTTACGGATCGATAACTACGGAACCCTACACTGAGATTTACTTCGTGTAAGTGAATATTTTACCTCGGTTTTTACAACTCTATAAAAGTGCCTGCCTCTACAACTACATAGATAGGTACAGAATGTATATTCACGCTAAAAATAAACATGTAAGACTAGACAAGTTAATTCAATCTAAAAGTATATGTCAATAGTTTAATCTTTGAGCAAATTCCAGTAAGAGTAAATGTGATAGTGCTGCAGCAAGTATGTTGAACAGTTCCGATATGCAAGCTGGTTGGAGGTGAGCGCCACGCTGGCGGGCGTGCTGCTGGGGCTGCTGAGCGCTGGCGGCGTGTGCTACAACCTAGTGCAGTTCGGCGAGCTCAGCACTTCCTTCGTGGAGCGGACCGTGCAGACGGACCGCCTGTCCAGCTACTTGCCACTCATGCAGGTCTTCGGAGGTGGGCAGCGCCTGTAAGTTATCATGTTTGTTTAACCTTTATTCAAAGAGCTTAGTCTAAAATACTCGTACAATGACGTTCTATAATACACATCAAGTATAGTTGAAAAACTAAAGCACCTGGCCTATGTAGTAGTAACGTGTCTGTACACGTATGTCGGCGTTCTATATTCAAATTATGACGTAAGTTCCATATTAATTCTCTGAACAACTACATAGACATGTTGCTTTAGTTAAGTTTTTACCTATAGCTATTTCACTTGATATGTATTTCATACATCAAAATGCTTGATGCTAAATATTTTTTTTTATATTTGGATACCATCAACAACGATACTGCACTCATCATTCTTAGCTGGCTTGCCTCGATTGATGAAAAGCCAAAATCCTGTTACAGCCACACAGCAAAATAAGACAAAAGTACACTTCATTTGTCTTCGTTCCGGATACACTCCATCATGATGGCTCCCTCTAATATACCACACTCCAAACATTCTAGAGCCTTTACTTTTTAACATGTTAACTTACACATTTAAAACTATGGACAGTTAGAGAGCGTTCGACGTACGCAGTATTTTTTTCTTGACTGTTCTTTTTAATGGATAAGAGATTTACTTCAGAAGTTTCATAAGTTAAGTTCTTAAGTCTCGGCCTTTCAGTGTTCGTGTTTATTTATTATCATACAGTAGGTAAATACATGTCGATACTACCACGAGTTAGTTAGTTTTTGGCGGTAGCGCCTCAGTTTCAATATTTCACTTCCCTCTCGGTACACTCTGCACTATAATTAGTAACTATGTATGGGATGAGTACAGAGTTCCTTCGTTTCAACTTACAGTATCTGTGTCAGATACAAGATTTTTTCAAAGTAGTGACGATATATATGTATTATATATTTTCTTAGTCCATTTGTCAACAAATTAAAATAAAAACAGCTGACATGCACGTACAGCGGTGTAAAAAATCTAAGTTTCAATTGTATGTTGAGTAGCGTGGCTGGCACCGACTGCAAAACCAAAATAATTGTATATAATTGTCCTAAGAAATTGATTTGCTCTAAATAGTCCAAAAGTACTTATCAAGTGATAAAGAAAACAATTATTTGTTGCTTTTTAGTACCTATTTGAAGTCGGGTTTATTTTTTGTTAAAAGTTTATTTTTCTAATTAGTGGTAGAGGAATGTTACATTAACAAAATTACATTCCAAGTATAATACCAATTGTTGTCACATGAATTGTATTTAATCTTTGATTTATTTAATAAATAAGTACAGGGTCGGCAACGCGTGAATGATGCCTCGGTATTGTAAACGTCCATAGGCTGCAGTGACCGCCTACCATCAAGTGGGCCGCATGCTTGTTTGCCACCCTTGTGGTATAAAAAAAAGACCTGTAAACGTCAATATATTATATAGTTTATCGGAGGTCATTGCACGCGTAACGACAACATAATGGATCTTAACCGCAAACGATTTAACTATCGTTGAAAATTTAATTTTTTCTCTATTCATATCTGTAGCTGTAATGTAACTAATAGTAACTATATCGGGTGTGGCCGGTAATAAGAGCAAAAACTTAAGGCTTCGTTTCTACACCACAAACGTAGTAACATTTGTTCTACGACTTTTGAAAGTAACTTATTGTTTACTAAAAATTCATTTTATTCATGAATATTTGTTATGATGTTCAAAGCGAGCAATGTATTGTGAAAACTGTAAAGTTTGTAGGCTGACAGTAAATGTCAACTAGACTATTCGATGTAATAATGCTGTTCATTGAAAATACTGTTTAGTTTGTTCAAAAAAATCCCAAGTAAGAAATTACACGATTTTTTCAAGTTGTAGAACACATGTTGCTCCATGGGAACCTGGGATCCGTAAACTACGCCTTATTGAGATTAGTCCAACGTCCAGTTTGATAAATGGAATTAAATGATAATTTGTACATTGGTTCCGAAAAACTCATTTGTTCAAGCCGGGGCTTGAACCTGCGACCTCCGGATTGCAAGTCGCACGCTAACACCGCCAGGCCTTCAGCGCTTCTTTAAACTAAAAGGAGCACGCAACAGTCATTCAAAATAATGAGTGTCACAAAGTATACCTACCTATTTTTATTTTTTTTCGATATGAATTTCTCGAGTATCTGCGATCGGCACAGACTCCACAATAATCGTGTTGTCTAAGGCGATTAAATATTAAAAAACCATGAAATAATTAATACTTCAACCAAAGATTGATACAAGTAGCCGACATATCGAATTTTAGTACTCATAGTATAACGGTTACGGTTTTCTCGAGGGATTACAGTATGGGGCTCTTCAAAAAAAGAAGTGTACAGATTTTATAAAGGGTCGGGAACACCCATGTGGAGTTGCGGGTGTCCACTGACTTACAATCAGGCCGTATGCTTCTTTGCCACCCACGTAGTATAAATTAAATCCTTTTATCAATTCCGATGATGCTTAAAACTACGAGTTTTATGTATATTGAATTCTTCATAATCAATCCTATTTTCTTAATTTTCAGTGTAAATGCATCGTTTGAAGAAAACATGCAAGCCCTTGTCCAAGACGCCAAGGCCGTCTGCATAGGAATGTTCTTAAGCATAGCCATCTCTATACTGTTTTGTGTGCTGTCCGTGGCTATTATCAATTGGAGTGCTTTAAGACAGGTTAGATTTACACTTTATACTATATTTATTTTAACATTCCTTATCCTTTATTCTGATTTGTTTTAGTACTTTATTTGTATAAATTCTAGATTATAAGTACCTAAAAGTAATGAAGCAAGTCTTTTTGAAATGCAACAGATTCAGGAGAATCAGCCTTTCACTGACAGTTTACGAGTAATACTTAAAACCCGAAGAGTGGCAATAGTGAGAGAGTATTGTTGTAAATAAAGTGTGTAATTAATTTACAATAAAATATAGAGATGTTTTATATTTACTACCGCCGTAGTATTAAAAACTAAGATATTATTATAATATAATAGTACAAAGCTTCAACGTTAACTTTTACATCTTGAAACTTCGCTCTATTATCTTAGGCACATTTTTAAGGTATATCACATTTGTTGGTAAAATAGAACTCTCTATGAAACTATATTAGGCTGTATGTATTTCTTAGGAAGAGTTTCATTTTTTTACTACCAGCGCTTCAACGCAGAAAACTAGATCTAGAGACCTGAAAACCTAGTAGGGTGGAAATAGTTTGGTGTTGTGTTGTTGAGATGTAGAGATACGATGTTTCAGGAGTCTCAAACTAAATAACTAGTATACATTTTGGATTTGTCACGATGTATCACAGAAAAATCAAAGTTAACAGTCATATCCCAACAGTAGATTGTTATTTATCATAAAAATACAAAAAAGATTGTGTCTAATAGTAGCACAGTAACAACTTTAGGTTCTTAGTTTATAATTAACTTAAGCTGCTTACGTCTTTATAATTTACCTGATGAAAACATGTTGCTCGAGTAAATAGGATATATGTAGAGTTGAAGAGTCTTCAATTGATACCTAGACGTTTACGACAACACAAATAAAGATAAGGATAGTGGATAGATACAGTGCGCCGACTGTTTAAGAGATTAAGCGAGTTCCTTTTAAAGACACCTTCAAACCACTTGACTAACAATCTTATTAGTTCAGCGTTTACCTCTTATATTTACATATTTTAATCGCGTACATTTTAGTTAAAATGACATTTTTGTTGCCCTTTTCTTATTTTATATTTACAAAGACTTGTTTAAAATCTGGTTTGACTACTGTCTCTTACAAACATCAACAAACGATGAAGGATCTGGATTTCGTCATGTTCTTGCCTGCCAACCTGTGATTGGCATCTACATGAATTCCAAAATTGACAAAGGAATATTTTCTCTAGTTGGGATATGCTAAGAAGCCCCAAAAAGATAGTTTGCCCTGTCTTCTGTTCTGATCACTTGTATATTTCATGCTCTCGAAAGTTAAAGATTTATCAAATTATCACAAAGGAGGCAAATGTGACATTAATCCTGTTTAACGACAACTTTATTATTTGCTTAACTCAAATATTATCTTACGCTTTGTTTTGTAATAGTATTCTATTATTTATGAGTATGCCACAACGTAAAACGTGAACTTATTTTTTTTTCAGATTACTAGAGTAAGAAAAAAATTTCTGAAAGCAGTAATGGGTCAGGACATGGAATGGTTCGATACTGATTCCGAGTTCAATCTTGCTTCTAAGATGTCTGAGTGAGTTTAAGTCCATATGTGAAAGTAGTATATACTTTCAACAATATACCACAATGCTTGTTCAATGTTTAAAGTAAATGTAACGGATATTTTAGGTACCATTTTAGCAAAATATCTTGGTGGAATATTAAAAGATCGATTTGCACCGTGATCATAGTTGTATAATACTCAAAATACACTGTTAATTCTTAAATATGTCTCAGTTAGCTGTCAGTTGCCCGCAATTCGTTTATATTATAGTTCAACATACCTAAGTCTTTATCATAGTCACAATAACCAATCTATTTTTTGTATTCAATGTATCGATTGATTTCAATCACTTCGTAGATTTTTTATTGTTCTGAGAAACTTTCTTTTTATAAGAGGTCGCAGTTCTAACCTAACCAACTTTTTTCAGAGCCGTTCATTTTGTTATTACAAGATTATCATGGTACAGTTGCTATCGGACATATCGGAGGTAGCCCGTATGAACTATTGCATTGGTTCGTTTTTGGTACTTGTTCACAGAGACATGATGAAGTTAAAGGAAGGCATGGGCGAGAAGCTCGCGGTGGTGAGCAACCTGCTGGGCACGGCTATCATAAGCATTTGCCAGTCGTTTCCTCTCGGCTGGGAACTCACCCTGGCATGTCTTACAGTGCTTCCGTTTTCGCTAGCAGCATCCATTGTGTTATCAGATGTAAAGCTCCACCTATTATTTGACAATCTAGTCTATTGATTGTGCTCCTGGGTGCATTATGACCGGATTTTTTCAATTTTAGTACCAATCCGCATCTTCTGTACGGGAGATGATGTCGTATAGTAAGGCTGGGAAACATGCCGAGGAAATGTTTAAATCCTTCAAAACAATTGTGGCGTTTGCAGGTGAAAGGAAGGAATCGGACAGGTTTGGCATAATAAAATGTATTTGCTGTAAATATCCGTTGTTGTAAAAATATCTTATTTATATCGTAATCTAGAATTTAATTACATACATTAATAACACCGAATATTGTTACGGCTATTGTATATTATATATTTTACGGTGTAGATTTGAATTTTCCCAGTTTTTGTATACTTTAGATTTTTTCATAATTTAGGGTTCAATTTTTTAGTGTCCAGACTTTGCGACAGCCATTTAGGATGGTTGATTATTGGTTAGGTTAATTAGGTACATAAGAACATTAAGGGTAGGTAAAAACTATTATTTATAAATTACAAGTACCTACATCATAAAGTTGTTTCTGACGAATGAATATTATTAGTTTTGTACAAAAATAAATGATATGATATTTTGCTAGTAGCTTACAATGTTATACGTCTGTATTTAGATACAAAACACTATTGGAACCGGCGGAGCGGTACGGCCGCAAGCGCGGGCTGTACACGGGGCTGGGAACCGGCTTCAACTGGGTCCTCACCTACTCACTCAACGCCATCGGCCTCTCCTACGGAGTGCGCCTCGTCATTCGGGACATGGACGGTACCGAGTCTGATAGCCACCGATATGTCGTTGGCAACGTGTTTTCTGTAAGTTACTACTTAATGGCTGTTTCCTCCTTGGTTTTGTACTAGTGTATTGCTCCGGTTCAGAGCATGGAGTTCGTTAGGCAATCTTATCCCACGATTAGATTTTTTGTTTACACATTTTTTTTTTATATTTTGGTGTTCAGACACGTTAAGCTACTAAATTACTCGCTACTAGACTAAAATACTAGCCTCATCCGAACAAAGCTTTATGGTATTAAAATATGCCAGTGTATGTACATTTATTGTCACGATGTTTTTAGCTGAGGAAAAGACCGGAGGAGGTTCTCAATTCGATATTTTTTTACAGATAATGTTTGGAGTTTACATGGCAACACAGTCGATAACATTCATCGTTCCTCATGCAGAGGCCTTTGCAGCGGCGCGGGCTGCTGCCGCCAGTGTTTTCAGTATCTTGGACCGAGTTCCAAAAATAGATAGTCTCAACCCTAAAGGCATAAAACCTGGTCAACTAGTTGGCGCAATATCCCTAGATAATGTAACTTTCAGTTATCCTTCAAGACCTGACGTCAAAGTGAGTACCTACGCTCAAAATCTAGTAATACCTACTGTTTGTTAGTGCCATGCAATAGGAGAATCTAAATCTCTAATTAGATATGCCCAGAAGCATGATAACGTGTTATTTCTATTATGTGATCCTGATATTTAAATACTAATCAATTAAACAAAAATAATCTATATAGGGCAACAATAGCTGTTGATTGAGCGAATGAAATGATGAATGACTGAATGACATAATATTATGCCAATATACTGATTATATATCGATATACTGATTTATAAAATGTGTGGTAACAGGAAACTCATGCTTTTTATAAATCTAATATTGTTCGACATGCTTCGTTCGAAAACGAGAAGCTTTATTAGAAGCCATTCGTGTTAGTTGACTGACGAAGGTTTGGAGCACTCCATAAGTAGCGAAACATGTCGAGCAATATTTGACTTCCAAAGATTTTGTTACCTACTACCCCATATAAAACCGTTTAAATATATCTAAGTGAACATTTAATTGACAGGTTTTAAAAGGATTTTCTCTTCGTGTAAACCCTGGTGAAAGCGTTGCTCTGGTAGGGTCGTCAGGATGCGGGAAATCTACGATACTACAACTCTTACAGCGACTATACGACCCTGCCTCGGGAGTAGTTAGGATTGATAACTACGACGTCAAGTCCTTGGATGTTGGCTACTTGAGGTCTTCTTTAGGTCAGTGTACCCGAACCGCAAGAGTATGCGTTTAACGTTATTAGCATTGCTGATATATTTATAGTAAATACTTACTGTTCTATATTTCTAGGTGTGGTAGGGCAAGAGCCTGTGTTGTTTCGGGGTTCAATTCGTGATAATATAGCTATTGGGCATCCCGAAGCGACTGACAACGAAATTATCAAAGTAGCTACAATGGCCTATGCTCATGACTTCATTACCAGACTACCTAATGTAAGTTTTACCTTTTAAATTATTTAAATATATACATTTTTTACAAAACAAAATTATAGTCTAATAGACTCTTTAAGATTTCTTTCTGGTAAGCTTTCTGTTCCCATCAGTCACCCCAATATTTATATAATAGACTCGGGTCTGATTTCGATTTTGCTCCAGCAAAGCTTCACAAATTGTAACTTTCAAACGCTTAACTAATAAGCCTAATCCACTCTCAACTAGTAGTTGGTCTAGACTATGGCGGCGCATCTATAGAATCCGATTCCCGACGGCTTGACTAATTTTCATATACCTGAGCGATTTACCTACGGTTTGCCTAAGAATAATCCTAACCCGCCGCCACTGCACTATACCTACATACATTTTGTTAACGCCGTGGCTAGCTAGCTCTAAGATAGGGTTACTAGCTGCATTATTGACTATTAGCAAATGACACCCCAGGGTTACGATACAATGATTGGCGAGCGAGGTGCTTCGCTGTCAGGCGGGCAGAAGCAGCGCATCGCCATCGCGCGCTCGTTGCTGCGCCAGCCGAGCGTGCTGCTGTTAGACGAAGCTACCTCCGCCCTGGACCCGCAGTCCGAGCGGCAGGTCCAGGCGGCGTTGGACCACGCCAGCGTGGGCAGGACTACCCTCACGGTCTCGCACAGGTTGCTTACTCATGCCATAGCCCGCTTACTTCATTTAAGCCCTCGTATGCGGGTGCCAAATTCTCCAATGAAAGACGACCTTAAAGTTAATTCCGTTGAGTTCAAATGCTTGGCACGGATCCGTGCCCTAAGCATACGAAGGGTTAAGCCAATTTTTAGGGTTTAGTGTTTTAGTAGCAGTAGTAAGCAGATAAATTTGAACATTGCTGCAACATAATACTTATCTATTATTTAATGTGAGGTTAGAACCTTTTCTCAAATACATGGACGTTACCTATGTATTTATTTAAGTATTTATATGTATCAAACTATTATAGTTACATATATATCGTCGTCTAGTACCTACGCGTATCTGGAACACAAGCCTTATTGAGGAGTAAAGAGAGTTGTTTAATATTAAATAGACCCATAATATTAAACAAAAGACTACTATAGAAAGTACATGTAAAAATAAATTTCACAGGTTGTCGACAATAGTCAATGCGGACCGAATAATATGTATGGATCAGGGCATTATAGTGGAGTCGGGTACACATGACGAACTTATAAAAGCCAAGGGTACGCTCTCCTAAAATATTATGCTTCATAATAAATGATGATTGCTATTTAAAAATATAATTATCATCATATTTTCACAAATGTAGAAAGTATAATATTACACAATGACTTACATAAAGATTTGACTAAGATAGCTTTTACGTACAACTGGCTAATAATTATACCTAGATATTTTTCTAGCAGGAACGGCATTTGTTTTGTGCTTGCCACAATAAAAATATCGACAATCCTGCTATCGATAAGTACATACTACTTCAACTTCAAGATGTACACACAGTCTTATATCGGCTACCTACCTAGACGCCGCGTGTCACCGATCTTGAACAAATTAAACGTAATCCGTATACTTTTGATCCAATTTACGTTTATAATTTGCAATGAATAGTTCCAAATTGTTTTCTGAAGTAGGTATTTAAATATAAATAAATTGACTTTTATTATTGTTAGTTATTTTTAACCCTATTACCCCATATTTGTCTTTGTATTACCTGTATGGAAATTGAAGGGGTACTTATCGATAACAGGACTGTCGATGTTTTTATTTTGTCAATCACTTACAAGAAATCGTTCGTGCTAGAAAAATATCTAGGTATACTAATAATGTACAGTTAGCAGCAGAAGTTGCTGGCTTAGCAACTTACATCTTGACCCGCTCTTATTCACTTAACAGCATGGTCATTATGTACACCGCTTCGCACATTTGCTGCTGACTGTACTTGTTAGTGCTAATGTTTGTATCACTTCATTATATATTGGGGTACTCAATGTATATTTCCTTTCTATAAATTTCTGTTCTAAACTAGCCAAGCAAACTCTTTAATTTCAATTATCTTCTTAAAGTGTGACGTTAAACTACTTAATTTTAAAATGACCAAAAAATATAAATTTAATTGTTTCATACATAGAACGTTGCAAATTATAAACAATAGTTTTATATAATGTATAATTCATTTACAGGATTTTATTATAAGCTTGTGACAGCTGGTAAAGGCTTAAACGATGTCGTAATAGAGAGTCTACCCGAAGAAGGAGATAACAACCCTGAGCAACTGACACACGATGTCCGCAATGAATCCAGGAGGCGGTCTACCAAAAGAATAGTGAAACAGTATTCTACTAGAAAAGGTACGTTAGCAAACAATCTCCATTCGGGATGTGTTCGTTCATGATTGCGCGTATGCACATTTTTGTTACAGAGCCTCACGACTGGATGTCACCTCGCAGCTCAGTTTGCTCTGTAGTTTCCAACGGCTTACAAAACTTTTCACATCGATATGATTGTAAAATACAAGAAATGAAGGATGACCAAGAGGTATAGTTTTAAGTACCTAAAATATAAGAACAGTTACGTAAAAAAATGATATAAATATCTTATTCTTGTGTGTTAGGAAGTGAAACCGGTAAGCGACTGGGACTTGCTGAAACTCAACGCGCCGGAGTGGCCTCTGCTAACCATCGGAGCCGTCGCCGCCACCATCCAGGGAGCCTGTTTCCCGGTGTTTGCTGTGCTCTTCGGATTTACTGCCGCGGTAAATATGTTGTTTTAAAATTGCGTAACGGCGAAGTTCATTTTACCTATAGCTATAGGTACACGCTGCTGACATGCTGATTACTGAAACAAATGACTGTTAATGATAAATAGCAGACATCTATCGAACACTTGAAGTGATGTCAATCATTAAGATGAAATGAGCATATACAAAAAAAAAACGATCAGTAATATAAGCATCTATGACAATTGAAAATTATGAATAAGTGTGTTCTGAATTTCAAGGTTCTATCTTGAATGATAAAGTGTATGTATGTGAATTAGGGATGAATTATCTTGTATTAGTAAACTTTTAAATTTAGGTTTTCTCTTCTCCTGACCCTACCTACATGATTCACACGGCGGATCTGTACTCGGGCTTGTTCGTGGTGGTGGCGGCGGTGGCGGGCGTGACGATGTGCCTGCAAAGCGTCACCTTCACCAACTCGGGCCTTAAGATGACTACGCGACTGCGCCACCAGTACTTCTCCAGTTTACTCTCGCAGGTCAGGACGTTAAACGACTGAAAGACGCCATATTCAAATATACTAGTTTGTCGAACGCTAACAACTTTGCTGCATTATAACGAGTAGGCTCTTGTGTCAAAGATTGAGAGATGATTTAATGATTAACTTGGCAATAGCGCCAATTTTTTTTTATTAAATTTAGGTAGAATTGGCGAATTAATGAGCGTTCAACATTGCAATATACATATATATTTTGGCCATACTTATACGTATGGCGTTGAATCCTAAACTTTCTAAAAACGGAATGGCTTGGAAAATTAACTTCCATGGGACACAACTGCGTTGAAACCGTAATAAGCAAAATAAAAGGGCTTTCTGAATTGAACTATGTGGGTGTCCATCATTAACCAGCCAGTGAAAATCTCAGATTATTTAAAATGGGTCAATATAGTAATCATTTCTAGTCACTAAAGGTACTCGTATATCACTAACCTTTGCGTAAAACACAATTAAATGTATAGTTTGTAATCAGGAAATAGGGTACTACGATCGCGAAAGCAACACGGTGGGAGCCCTGTGCGCGCGCCTGAGTGGCGACGCGGCCGAGGTCCAGGGCGCCACGGGGCTACGCATCGGGCTGATACTGCAGGGCGTCAGCTCCGTGGTCATCGGCTTCCTGCTTGCTGTCTGCTTTAACTGGAAGCTCACACTTGTCGGCACGGCTTTCTTACCAATAGTATGTTCGTTTAATTCGTTCTACTTCGTATTCGCCTGCACTGCATGATATATTTTTTTGCGTCGAGGGAGGTAATACTCATTGTATACGGCCAGGCCCGTATCTGACAGCATGCCCGACTCAACTGGGAATGGTACCCATGCCTACGGACTAAAACCTCCCCCTTTTTTGTGGAGTGTTGTTTGGTTTTGGTTGGTGTGTGTTGAGTGTGGCTGGGGTGTAGTGTGTTTGTGGGTATCCGGGTAACTGGCCCTCGCTAATGGTATACGGGCGCCCAGCTACCCAGATGAGCACTGCATGATATTGTACATCCACGTTTAGAGACTGACGAGCCTTTTGCATAGTGTTAATAGTATCAATTAGGCGTGTAATGTACCTAAATCGTGCGTGGGACAACATCGGGAGACGCGGCTAAATTACGAACATTGGCTGGTAGCTTAACAATCTCTGTATGAGGAATCTCGTTCAATTACTTACTTTCCTGTAAAATAGTAAGGTACATAATCGCTGAAAAAAATTGTTTTACTAAGTTATTGAACTTATCTATGCTTAGTAGGGCACACAATAGGGCAGTACAAGTGTTGTTAGGTTGGTGATTATTTACACGGTGAAAATGTGCGCGCGAGCGACGGCGAGACTCGACGTTTTTCTCTTACGACGTTTTTGAAGACATTTGCTAAGAATAAAACAGAAATAGTTGTATTAGCAAAATGATTACACGGTATAACGGTATATTAGTACCTAAGTATTACTAACCTTTTTATAGATACGTTATTATGGAAATTCTTTTGAAAGCATGTCTTAACTAGTAAAGTGATTTAACATTTTTGACCAATAATTCTAAACGACCATATTTTTACAAATTCCATGGATTGCACGTACTCTACTTGATTTTTATTGCAACACTGACAATATCACTCATAGTTAGTCTAAAAATAGTTGTAATACCAACCGGTATTACAACTATTTACCTCTGAATACTTATTTGAAATTGTGTCTTTTACAATAACAAACATACACTAAGAATAGAACTTAATTATTGGTCTAATGGATATACCAAACAGTATAACAAGTATACATTTTTTCTAATTAGTAAACTGGAGCACGGTCTATACATTCAATGTAACTTACGATAACAGATGGTGGGAAGCATCTGGCTGGAAGGCATAGTGTCGCAGAAGTCGCAACAGCAGGAACGGGACGCGATGGAGTCGGCCACCTCCATCGCCACGGAGGCGGTCGTCAGTATCAGGACCGTCCAGAGTTTAGGTACCTATGTATTTCATTAAGCAACACAGTATATTTCTTAAGCGTTTTCAGATTGCAGATTTTTTTTGATAGTCTTCATTTTAAACACGCACAGCATTTGAAACTAATTACATGGACGTTCCAATAGCGTTCGGAAGTTAGTAACCTGCTGGCTGCACAGTACATATTTTCTAATAGGATTTTTTTATTGGCGAAAATATTTTTTACGCATGCTGTTGTTAGACATTAAATGTACCTACCTAATAACATTATAGCAATTCTATAGTCGTAAGGCTATATTTAATTGTCTGTACTTATACTTAGTGTACTTGTCGATATACGAACTGTTGCTGAATGTTTTAACTTTATTGTTATGTAGGTACAGTCAGCAGCAGAAGTGGCTAAGCGGTTGGATGTTCAAATTCGGTCAACACATTTCTATTGTCAAGAGAATAAGAGCGCGTGTAGGTAAATTTGAATACTTTACCCGCTCAGCCACTATTGCTGCTCACTGTGCGCCAAAGACTGTAACAAGAAAGTACTTAATATTAAAAATAATGTTTTATTTATTCAGATTGAAATAAATAAAATTATAATAACTACGGCACCACGGACACTACATAACCTGGTAAACTTGAAAGTTGTGCAGATAAATAAAAATGTACTGCATTCATAATGATTTCTATCGAAGCAGCGGTCGATTCCGTCGCTGCTAGCGGGCATACAAGTGAAATGACCATGGATGTAATTCAGACCATACAGATACTTTATTGCTAGTAATGATGATAATATTATTGACCCTGTTACCAATATTCGTAAAGATTTTTTTTTGTTTCTGTTATTGACGGTAGTAATTTGAATTCAGTTGTAGAAAAGAACTTCATAAAGAAGTTCGAGGCGGAGTTGAGGGTGTCGAGCGCCGCCATAGCGCGGAAGAGCCGCTGGCGCGGGTTGGTGCTGGGGCTGGGCGTGTACGTGCCCTTCATGGCCTTCTGCAGCGTCGTGGTGTACGGCGCCACGCTCGTCGCGTACGAGGGGCTCGCCTACTCCACCGTTTTCTTGTAAGATTTGGACTAAGATTTGGATTTGGATTAAGATTTGGACCCGGGTATGTCCTTAAACTACGTCCAACAATGAGAGGTAGGCCCCAGCGATGACCATCACGCTTTAATCTGGGGCAGCCCAACTGGGGAAGTACCTCCTCCTTAGAGAAGACCACAGCCATAATAGCACTGCTACCTTTCAGGTATGTAGTGTTGTGTTCCTGATGTTGAGTAAGGTTCCCAGAGCTCCAACCCCCCCTTAAAGGCCGGCAACGCGCTTGTGACTCCCCTGGTGTTGCGGGTGCCCATGGGTGATGGTAATTGCTCGTCTGCTCGTTTGCCGCCTATGTCATAAAAAAATAAATATACTTCTATTCTACAGAAACAAATGCAGCTGTTAAAATTACCGATAGTCTTTACTGCAATGCAATGAAGTACGAAGATGTATGTAGTTCATAATGCTGACCGAACAGTCTTTCATGAATCTCTATCAAGAACTCGCTTATTCGCCTCAAAACGAATATTAGTAATTTTACAGCGATTAACACAAACGATTGATCTGACATTCGTTACGCGCGGTCAGTTGACCTCGAATAATATAAAAAGTCATAACTCATTTTAGTCACGAGGGGTATTTTTAGTATGACGGTGAATTCACTCGACTCGTAGGTCATTGAAAAGACAAAAAATATTTTTAAACTTTATTGAAGTGGTTTGGGAGGTTACAGCAAAAAGTCTACCCAATTACAGCGAGTTGTTAAGAAACGTTCATTTTTGCCATGTTCGTGACGACAATTAAGAATCCAAGCAGTAAACGGGAGTGTTTACATAAATTAGTATTTCTGCTTTTAGGCAAGGGCTGTGCACGAGGGCTACCAGTCTAAAAAATAGTGTTATACAGGCCTTTCCTGTCGAGTCGTTGTAGAAATTACATCTTCATAGGCATCTGAATATGTTTGATTAGCTATGGTTATAGAAACCGTTGGTATCCGATAGATTGTATTATTTACTTGCAGTATTCAATTATAGAAATATAGCTGTATAAAATAATAAAAACGTACCTATAGAAAATACAAATATCCATAGATATACCAACTGACCTAACTAGAACAGTCACAAAAATACCAACATATACATAAATGTAGCGCTTGTATGATTTAATAATTTTATTATATAATTGAGTACTTGATACATGTTGAATTGTAAAAGAAAACTTACTAAACTATATGGATAGAAAATCCTAAAAAGGTTCATTTCAATTGATAAAATCTGCGGGAATTAAAAAAAATCAAGAGTCAGTTAATTTTTAACTCCTAAAATGTACAATTTGATACCCTCAATTTTAAAAATACACTGTCTTCCAGCTTCCAGCTCGTCATTTTCCTCGCGTTGTCCCGGTATTTTGCCACGGCTCATGGGAACCAGGGGTCCGTTTGACAACACTGTCTTACAAATATATACTTACGCAACATTTCAAATTCAAAATAGCAATGTTCTTGAATGCCCATACATTGGTCTAGTGAATAGTACCGTGCGACGTCATCGTAGGTATCATATGATTAGGTATAGGCGTTTCGAGTTTCGATCGTTGAGTTAGAACTTTAATACTTATGTTTTTTTTTTCGCCTGTCAGATATCACTTAACGCATTCACTGCCACCGACGCACATGTGCGTTCATTTCCATACATTTTTGGAGGGGGTGGCAGCGAATGTGTTAAGCGCAACCATAATTATAGGCAGTGCCCGGACAAGTCATCGGAAAACAATTGCAACACGGCAATAGAACAACGACGAACAATGTTAATAGAATCGCATTATGTACAGTCTTATTAATTTATATTTTTCAATGACATTTATTACCCGAATATCATCATACGTGTGTGAAGGTATTTCCATTAACACTTTCTTTAATGCTGATGGGTGTATTGTACCTATTTATTGGCACCATATTTAAAATATTTAGAAATAACCATACTTAAGCAAATATTGTATTAATTTAAATTGTCACCATAAAACCGTTTCAAGCATGCCACTTTAGCAAATCCAAGATAGGTATGCGACTAAAAAGGTCAAATATTAAATTACGATAATATCCCCTTTAGGTGAATAAAGATAATAATCTCAAGTCTCGACTCTTTGGAGTCTTGTTCTATGTCCATATCTGTTTCTGCGATGACTTGTCCGAGCACTGCATATAGGCAATATACGGCAATACAGACTTAATGTATCGCAGGTAGGTAGGTTTTAATGTGTCGTAACATGGCAGGGTGACAGAATCAGTTATGTACGGTGCGTACATGCTGGGGCAGTCGCTGGTGTACGCGCCCAGCTTCCAAGCAGCCAAGGACTGCGGGGCGCGAATCCTCTCCGTCATCCACCGGCAACCGAGGGTCATCACGGAACCTAACATCGCAGATTCACCCCACTGGGTAAGTCACTACGAACTATTACATTATCCTGACATAGTTACCTTATCTGGCAGGCAAAGGCCTAAGCTACAACAGATATTCGTAGTGGTAGTAATCTAATTAAGAGGGTTCCGTTGCTCTTGTTATGTGTAAAATCGCTGCTCTGTTATTTTACTTTACGGAGCCTGTACAGGATTTTGTTAAAATTTACCTCTCTGCCGCCATACCAGCAAACTTAAGAGTATAACAAGAAAAGTTAGTTTTATAGTAAAACTTGTTAGTCAACCTGCTTCTCATGTCTCTCTACTTCTGACCACCACAAAAGAGTACATATTAATGCTTGCCAGCGTGAAATAATGTTATTGCATAATGTGAACGTATTTATTTCATAGTCCGCCTCCGGTAAATTCGGTATAAAAGAAATAGAGTTCAGTTACCCGACGCGGCCTAACATACGCGTGCTGCGTGGACTGGACCTGCATGTGGAGGCGGGCAAGACGGTGGCGCTGGTGGGCGCCTCGGGCTGCGGCAAGTCTACCGTGCTGCAGCTGCTGCAGCGGTTCTACGACCCCGACTCGGGCACCATCGTACGTATACCTTACAGAACAAACTAATAAACTATTCCCAACGTACGTACAGTCAGCATAATAAAATTATTAACACAAAACTAAGAGTCGAGCATAATAAATGTATAGAAGCGAGTAACTCACGTTTTATAAGTTGAATATTGCTCGTCATTCTTCACTATGTAACGAGGATTAAGTCACATGTATTCTTAAGACTTTCGCTGATAGGTAAGTGTCGTTAAACCAACAACAACTCCGCCTGTCGATGTACTAACAGCGAATACGTTAATAAGAAAATCACTTGAACCCAAGTTCATACCCGTATTTCTCTAACACCTTAAACGCGTCTTATCTTTGCTGCCGTTAATGGAATCACTCGTTTATTTATTATATATTTATTATATTATCCCGCGTAAAAATCTCAAAAATCGAGGTTTAGCTCTCGACGTTTTCCTCCTCCAAAACTTAACCAATCTGAATAAAATTTTTGGAACAGATTGATGAAGAGTTATTCTGTGTCGGACCGTTTTGCTTTTTGTGTTTTATGCTATATTATTTGAATAATAAGTGACTGTTTGCGAGATAGTTGAGTGAGCCGTTTTTAGCAATGTTTACACAGCTCTAAAACTTAAAAAAACTAAAATATCCAAAAAAACGAAACATACCGACACAGATATCGATGATATCAATCTGTGCTGAAAAAATCACTGTTCTAGGGTTAAAAACCAGGGAGGAAACAGTCGAGAGCGTTTGTATGGAAAATTGCATACTACCGTTTCCTCTTAACCGCGTATATTAACTTTAAAATTTACCTCCGACGTTTCGAAGATGACGTGATCTCGGATTAAGACTGGCTAAAGTTCACATCAACATCTTCTAGCAGCGCGAGTTTTTCGAACTACCCGCACTTGATCTTGTTTATCAACTTGAACGTTTTGCGCACAAAAGTTCAAGTTGATAAATTTAATATACGCGGTTAGGTCCCGTTTATTTATAATAATGTGTAAAAATAAAAACCGTGAAAGTTTAAATCACTCATTTATGTTAACAATGCGTGCTAGGAGCTCGACGGTCGAGACATCCGGCGCTCGCTGACGCTGCCGCGGCTGCGCCGGCAGCTGGGCATGGTGCAGCAGGAGCCCGTGCTGTTCGACCGCTCGCTGGCCGACAACATCGCCTACGGGGACAACTCGCGCAAGCCCTCCATGGACGATGTCGTCGCCGCCGCTAAGGCTGCCAACATACATGACTTTATCATCTCTTTGCCCCAGGTTAGAAGATTGCCTTGCATTTGTACATACGTCATATAACTGGCTGTATGTGCTTGGCGGTACATCTTCAACTTTTGAGAACAAGGTTATTATTGTGTAAAATACCAACATTATAAATAAAAAGCTAAAACATCTAGTACTTAGTATATTCTAGTTGGACAAATCTGCTTATGAAGACTTAAATGCAAAATTTTGTCCAATATCAATTCAACATAACTTGACATCAACATCAATTGTTTGGACCAGGGCTATGACACGAACCTCGGAGCGAGTGGCGCGCAGCTGTCGGGCGGGCAGAAGCAGCGAGTGTGCATCGCACGCGCACTCATCCGCGCCCCGCGCCTGCTGCTGCTGGACGAGGCCACCTCCGCGCTCGACGCCAACACTGAACGGGTAACGTAGCCAGGAGCGGCGCGCAGCTGTACGCCGGGCACAAGCTGCGAGTGTGCATCGCGCGCGCGCTCATCCGCGCCCCGCGCCTGCTGCTGCTGGGCGAGGCCACCTCCGCGCTCGACGCTAACAGTGAACGGGTAACGTAGCCAGGAGCGGCGCGCAGCTGTACGCCGGGCAGAAGCTGCGAGTGTGCATCGCGCCCGCGCTCATCCGCGCCCCGCGCCTGCTGCTGCTGGGCGAGGCCACCTCCGCGCTCGACGCAAACAGTGAACGGGTAACGTAGCCAGGAGCGGCGCGCAGCTGTACGCCGGGCACAAGCTGCGAGTGTGCATCGCGCGCGCGCTCATCCACGCCCCGCGCCTGCTGCTGCTGGACGAGGCCACCTCCGCGCTCGACGCTAACAGTGAACGGGTAACGTAGCCAGGAGCGGCGCGCAGCTGTACGCCGGGCACAAGCTGCGAGTGTGCATCGCGCGCGCGCTCATCCGCGCCCCTCGCCTGCTGCTGCTGGAGGAGGCCACCTCCGCGCTCGACGCCAACAGTGAACGGGTAACGTAGCCAGGAGCGGCGCGCAGCTGTACGCTGGGCAGAAGCTGCGAGTGTGCATCGCGCCCGCGCTCATCCGCGCCCCGCGCCTGCTGCTGCTGGGCGAGGCCACCTCCGCGCTCGACGCAAACAGTGAACGGGTAACGTAGCCAGGAGCGGCGCGCAGCTGTACGCCGGGTAGAAGCTGCGAGTGTGCATCGCGCCCGCGCTCATCCGCGCCCCGCGCCGGCTGGTGCGGGGCGAGGGCAGCTCCCCGCGCGCCGCGAACCTTGAACGGGTAACGTAGCCAGGAGCGGCGCGCAGCTGTAGGCCGGGTAGAAGCTGCGAGTGTGCATCGCGCCCGCGCTCATCCGCGCCCCGCGCCTGCTGCTGCTGGGCGAGGCCACCTCCACGCTCGACGCAAACAGTGAACGGGTAACGTAGCCAGGAGCGGCGCGCAGCTGTACGCCGGGAAGAAGATGCGAGTGTGCATCGCGCGCGCGCTCATCCGCGCCCCGCGCCTGCTGCTGCTGGACGAGGCCACCTCCGCGCTCGACGCTAACAGTGAACGGGTAACGTAGCCAGGAGCGGCGCGCAGCTGTACGCCGGACAGAAGCTGCGAGTGTGCATCGCGCGCGCGCTCATCCGCGCCCCGCGCCTGCTGCTGCTGGGCGAGGCCACCTCCGCGCTCGACGCTAACAGTGAACGGGTAACGTAGCCAGGAGCGGCGCGCAGCTGTACGCCGGACAGAAGCTGCGAGTGTGCATCGCGCGCGCGCTCATCCGCGCCCCGCGCCTGCTGCTGCTGGACGAGGCCACCTCCGCGCTCGACGCTAACAGTGAACGGGTAACGTAGCCAGGAGCGGCGCGCAGCTGTACGCCGGACAGAAGCTGCGAGTGTGCATCGCGCGCGCGCTCATCCGCGCCCCGCGCCTGCTGCTGCTGGACGAGGCCACCTCCGCGCTCGACGCTAACAGTGAACGGGTAACGTAGCCAGGAGCGGCGCGCAGCTGTACGCCGGACAGAAGCTGCGAGTGTGCATCGCGCGCGCGCTCATCCGCGCCCCGCGCCTGCTGCTGCTGGGCGAGGCCACCTCCGCGCTCGACGCCAACAGTGAACGGGTAACGTAGCCAGGAACGGCGCGCACCTGTATGCCGAGCGGACATTCTTTCTTGTGAATTAACAATCCATCAGAATAACGTCAGCGTTTTTTTATTTGTCCTTTAGGCTGTAACCGAAGCTTTGGAAAAGGCGGCGAAAGGACGTACATGTATAACCATCGCTCACCGGCTTTCAACTATCAAGGATGCCGATCTTATCTGTGTTCTAGATAAAGGTAAAGCCATTTTATTTATTTTAATATATTATGTATTGCAACATAATTTCTTAAGTAGGTATGTTATGTAACTTATAATGTGGTTATAAGTGGGACTACCACTACAAAAAAAGTAAAGAATGAGAAGCGAACGTTAATAAAAGCATATAATATAGTATATACCCCTATTATTATAGTATAGGATGCGTATCCATAACACAAATCGCCTTAAGCTTGCAGTAGCGCGTAAGGATGTGCTGTAACATTTATTTTATTTTATTATTTTACTTGACTTACTTATAACTCTTATAATGAATTCCGAAATACATAAATATTGTTTTTTCCTTAGGTAACATCATCGAAAAAGGCACCCATAATGAACTTATGGACTTGAAAGGTTTCTACTATCGAATGGAAAAGGGGCAGCAGCTGGCGTGACCGTATATCATTTAAATTAAGCATAACATAAAATGTAAATAAACGAGTAATATAATATTGGATTTTATTGATTTGATAAATCTTTGTGTAGTTTGACGTGTTTTTGTGTCTGTCGGTTTGAAATTAGGTACCTACGTACAGAAAGCAATGGAAAAACTAACTGCCTGATCTATAAAAATCCGAATCGAAAAGCCGATCGTATCGCCGCCTTTTAACTTCAACAGTCAAAACACTCAAAACAACGTATAAGAAACCCTTCATAAGAGGCTTGAAGCTAATATTTGACGTAGGTATGAGTGTATAAAACACTTAATTATATTAGTAATAATTATAATATTATCTTCCTTTTTAAGAGTTGCATAGTCAACTTATTTCGCCATGTCTGTCTGTGTGTGTGTGTGTGCGAGGGAGGGAGGGGCGGGGGTTTAGACTGGGGGGTCTATGCTAAGTGACCGTTAGTCGAATAAAGTTGTTATTGTTATTTGCATTGAATAACATACAAAACAATCACGCCAACAAAGTAGTAAATTCAATTCAATCAATTTTAATTTGAGCATTTTCCAATATTAGAGTGCTTCCCCTACATGTGATGTGGTTGGTATTTTTTTTTTGTTCAACCCTAAAGTGTGAGGACTTATTAGTTACGCATTTGAAAAAGAATAGGGGTTTGCTTTATACATTTCTTGAGTGTAGGTATATTTTTGAATTCACCACTCCTCAAGTTAAAAAATGTGTCCCTTGAATTTATAAACCATAAAAAATATTTATAACCTATTGTCCGAACCGCTTTTGAGTTATTTCCTTACAATAAATCTTAGAAGTCGCAGAACGCATGTATCAACGAACTGGCTGACGTGGTTGACAGTATATGTCAACGCTTCGTACTATTCACTTATTTGATGCACATGCGTTTATGTAAAACTTTGTATTTATAAATAGTCGTTTTAAATTATGGGTCAGGTAATGGGTTCGCTGAACTCTAGCCACCTAGGCCTTGAACCCAATACAGCGCCAACGTTTGATCACAAAATTGGATTCACATATGAGAGGAACCTACGCGAAATGGACAAATGTATAACAGAAGAAGATTTGGTGTCAGCTCGGATACCGCCGAAGTTCCGGGACTACTGCGCCGATTACCTGCTGGACTACCAAGTGTGCCGACACGCGAATTTCCCATTGGTGTATAAATGCCACCACGAGAAACATTGTTACCTCAATTGTGAACAGCGAGACTATGTTATCAGGATGAAAGAATTTGAAAGGGAACGAAGGTTGAGATGCAGAGAGAAAAGATTGAAAGAGGATAAAAATGAATGACTGGTATGCAATTTATGTTCAGGTATCTACTTAATTACAAATAAATCTCAATATACGTTTTGATTTGTATTATTTAAAAAACTACATAAGGAGAAGCCGTTTAACTAGATAACTAAAGTTAGGATTTTCCTAATCATCATAAAGTTCATAACAACAACCATCATCATCATATTAGCCGAAGGACGGCCACTTCTGGAAATAGGCCTTTCCCAAAGCGACGTGTACCTTGCAGGAGGGGTAAATGCCATAATCAACAATCTTGGCAAGCGTGTTGGAGGTCGCAGTGTTCCGCCGAACTCCAGGGATGCTGCTGGCTATCCCCGGTGTGACTAAAACATTTTTTTTAATTCTGTACAATGAAAGTTACGTTAGTGTGCGTTTTTGTAGTCGGCGGTTTTGTTACCCCAATCAGCTCTGCTTCTGATGTGGTCGTATGTTGAACGCACGTAATGTGTATTCTTTCGTTATTAATTCTTTCGAACCATATTATTCAATATTGTCATTAATTATTACGTTTCATTATTTATGATATTGATATAATGTAAGACCCTATCATAATAAATTGTTCTCAGTGAGCTATTTTATTAAAAGTTGCTTACTCGATTTTTTTTATTGTACCTATTTTTTCGTGTGTTTCTTACTCAGACAACGAGCTCTTTCAATTCTGATACGTGATAAAAATAATATATCCTATTTAAAGCGTATATCCCTTTTTAAGTCAGTTATTTTATTGGTTAAAATATAACCCAAATAATATGTATACCTAATTCACACTATTTACAATTTAAAGTAATGTATTTTATTTTTTAAATTATATACGAGTACTACTACATAATTTAAAAAAGCCCTTGAGGCTTTGTACCAAGGATGATGGTGGCATTTCCTCGTTGTACTTGATATTATGTATTCTTCTCAAACTTGCACTACAATGTTGACATTATGCTCCTGAATAGGCTGCGATGTATTTCGTTGCAGGTTTGGCTAGACGAGAGTCACGAGACGTCATTAAGGTTGCCGGCCTCTGGGCGGGAAGGTCCTATTTTTTTTATTGGCATTCCAAATTAGTATCACAGCATCATGGCGATTGACATAAAAAATAAGTCTACTTTTCTGGTTGGTTCGATGACATTTTGTGAATATGGCTTTCAATAAACAATAATCAATTTGGCTTTTAACAGCTTTATTTGGCAAGTTTACTTCTAGTTATTCTAAAAATAAAACTTATTACTTGGGGGTTTTTTAACTTAATGTATTATTGCATGTTTGAGTTAAGAACTGTACTGCCCTGCTAAGCCGAAAGACGCCAAGTCTGAGTTACGCCCTTTTAGGTTTTTTTTATACCATTCGATAGCTTGAACTATTTCGCATCTAAATAATCCAAGTGGCGATATCTTATTTCTGTCATAAGAAAAAACATATCTCAACTTTACCTAAAATTTCTAAGGAATTTGGAGGCATTTGATTTTTTTTAAGCCAAAAAGCCGTATATTGACATAGGCTGAAAACGCTTCGATGCAGTTGATAACGTCTTTATTCGTGTTTATTTATTTATTTATTTTTATTGGTGCGAAAGTAAAATCTACTAAAAGGCGATTATCTCGCAATTTACTCAAAATGAGCTCGCGCCTTTCTGCTTAGGAGGGCAGTGTACATCAGCGTGAAAAGGGATTTATGGCCTCATAACAATGCTGGCAACTTCTTATACTAGTGTTACACAATTTATGGCTTGTTCTTTATTAAGTTTACGAGTATCTATTTGGATTAAAAATTAGTAATATTTATGTGCACGCCATTAATTAGGTGGATACTCAAGTGTGTTTATTTTGAGCTTCATTGTAAAGAAGTATTTTTATCATATTTGTTAACAAACGTTAAATAAAATTGTATGGGAGATATGCGGAATGTATATTACCCAAGTAAGTTGTATAAAGACTCAATCCGAGACCACGAGGATAACCTCGTCTTCGAAACGTCGGAGGTAAATTTTGAAGTTAATATACACGATTAAGTGTCCCGTTTATGTATAATAAGGTGTAAAAATCGCAAACGTTTATATATTTAATAAAATGCCGTTACATAACTCGGAAGTTTTCTAAAAGAGCTGTAAATAAATCTGTAGTCTCTGTTTTGCTTCATTTATCAAGATCGCATGCAATGTGTCCTTTATTTGTCCGTATCTCATAAATTAAGCTGTTATTAGTTGCTCCCATTCAGTGTATAATAGATTGTTGATTCTTTATATTGCTCCACTTTCCGAGTGCGGCGCTTGCGTGCTGTTTGTGTCTTGGCGAACGTTCATGAGTACATATAAGTCTGCTCACAGGATAACTTTCCTCCGATATGGGAAACAAAAAAGATAACAAGTAAGTACCTTTTTAAACTATATTCAGCCCCGCGACTTCCTCTGCCCCGCTCTTTGCATGATTATATTTACTAAACTTTATTGGTTTGTCTGAACTTTTTTGAAGATATAAAAACAGATGTTATTTATTTATAAAATGGGTTTGAGGTATCTACACTATTATGTTATGAATTATATATTATGTTATTACTCACTGGTGGTGGTAAAAAGTACTATTTACCATGTTTAAAAAACTTAAACCAAACACATATCGTTGATCTATAGACAATATACCGTTATACAATGTACTTTACATATGTACAGTCAAGTGCAAAAATATGTACCGAAAGAATCATTTCATAAATACGTCCTACAACCTTATTTACCGTACAATAGAGGTGCTCGGTACATATTTTTGAGACTTTGGCAGTGAACGAATTTTTACACTTGACTGTACACACAATAAATAAATACCTTCCCAGATTAACCAAACCGCTACAGTACAGGTATTAGTTTAGTACACTGGATAAAAACGCCACCCGAAGCGCAGCTCAGGGATGTCCTTACATAAATGTATTATTATACTCGTATATAATTTGCTGTGGCGACATAATTATGTATGATTTCAAGTACTAAGGGCAAAACAGATAAACTTTAAACGCTTTTCCAATACTTTCAAAAATGGTACCTAATGATTAATTACTAATAACTAATGTTACTATCAGCATCCACCATGACACTTTTAATTATGAATGGCGTGGTAGACAGACACGGCAGCCCATAGCAACTTTAGTTGTACTTACTATTATACTTTCGAAACTATAGATTCCTATGTTGTTGCAATAAGGTTTAACTACTAATACTGTATCGACTATTGCACGCATTGTTTTTAATATTTCAGAGAAAAAGAAACGGAGCCTCCTAAAGTTTCGTATTTTCAAATAGTAAGTAAAAGTCATTTTACATTATTCTGAAATCTTATATTACCGATTATGATAATAATATTCGCTATTCGGGGAAAAAAATTAAGTGAAACAATTAGATTAGAAAAAAAATATTGTAAATAGTATTTTTACCGTTATTTCATGTCACAAAGTACCGACTAGAATAATAATTTGCTTCTTATTTTATTTCTTGGAGTCAAATAAAAGTTTAAATTAGTGACAATAAATGTATGTTGTGCTGATATAACTTAGTTGCCTAAGTAAGATGTTATGTCTCCTTGTAGTATCGTTACGCGACATGGCCGGAGCGAGTGGCGACGATGTTGGGAGTGCTATTGGGTTTACTGAGCGGAGGCGGTGTGTGCTTCATACTGGTGCAAATAGGAGAGCTCAGCACCACCTTCATTGAGCGTACTTTCTACCAGTCGCAGTACACCAGCTACCTGCCGCTGACCATCGCCTTTGGAGGAGGCAAGAGATTGTAAGCTATTGAATTTCGCACACTTCTATCTAGTTTTGACTCTGATGTTGACCCATTAATGATATGATAGTGACATGGAATTGTTCGTAGTGCGTCCCATCCCTATAGTGTTTTTGTTTTAGGAAGAATGGAACTCACGAAGAGCATATGGTAGCTCTAGTTGACGACGCGAAGTCGATGGCCATAGGCACGTTTGTGAGCGTGGCAGTTTCCCTCGTGCTCATCATGTGCTCTGTAGCGCTTATAAACTGGAGTGCATTGAGACAGGTATATCACAACAAACTAAACATCAATGTCTCTATAGGTCTTGACCTTATCAACATACTTTAGTATTTGCGGTCTGGTAAAAAAAGCGGGTTATAGCGTGTCGGTCCATGTTCAGTGTAGGGTTCCGTAGTTTTCGGTCCGGAACTCGAAAACGGTAAAAGTTCAAAATAATTTTCCTTGATTCCTATGTACTTTCATGGGTTTTTCATAGTTTTGGACTTTCGGTTCCAAAGTTAGAGGAGAGAACACATTTTTTTAATTCCAGAACGATTATGTCCGAAAATATTCACTTTCATTTATTTTTAAGGCAAACCCTATTCTATTTCAAATATCTATCTAACAATACCTCACCGAAAAGGCTAAAATATGTAGAATATACAACTTAACCGGTTAACATTCAAAAATAAATTCACTAAACTAAAATATCAGTTAAAGATATCGGCGGTGCAAATAGGTACTTCTTAGGGATGGGTAAAACTATTGATGATGTCGATATCGATAAATACGATATCCCTTTTGGTGGAAAAAAAGTGAGACTTATTACCTAATTAATTAATATGTCAATGGTTCGTTTTATGACAACGATAATTTGAGAGTAATGATGATTAATTTAAAAATAATTATAAAAAGAAAATAACACACATATTAGGTATTATTCATTATTGTAAAGAAGAATAATCGACTTATAACTATAAGTATCGACATATGAGTACCTCAACTGTTTTCGGAAATCCCACTATGATGTATGTTTGGAGTTCTAGTCAGTTAAGTAATAATGTTGGCATGTTAGAACGATAAGCCTTTGTTTTGTTGTATTGCTTACCGCTGAATCCTATATATAAGCAAGTGATTTAAATAGATTTCTCTAAAATTATATAATTTTAAATGAGTAGGTTTTTTACAATGTGGTTACTTGATATCCAAAGGATGAGAGTAGGATATTGAAGACAACTTGATATAAAACGCCGACGTGTAATTCGTATGAAGTGTTTAGTTCGTTTTAGGACAAGATCCTAGTAAAATTATCGTGTATAACACACAACTTTCAAGATTCCGTTCTTACCCTCGTCGTGGCCAATTGAAGGTATATAGAAACACATATGTATCGTATAGTCGTTTATGTATCTGAAATGATTTCAGTAATAAACTCGGTCTCAATTTAACAACGAGTGTTAAATGTATAGCTTGCCAACAGTTGTTACTCGTACTTTATTGAAACGCTTAAATTGCAATTGATTTGATTGATGACCTTGCCTTGGTTTTGTCATGTCTATCGTAGTCATGTCTGAAACAGAAACAAAACAATGAATTTATATCTACTCATGCAAAGAATAAGTAACTATAGTTATTACAGTAGTATCGGAGCTGTTGCGGTGGTTACGAATATCTGACGACACACGACAATAGAAGCGTTGTTCAGATATTTGTAACCACCTCCACAGCCTCGATATAACTTGTGGCCACTGTTCACTAAATATTGCCTGCGTTATAAATATATTTAAAAACATAATTACTTGACTAATGCCATGTCTATGTGGTTGTTTAAAAAGAAGTAAATTAAATTGGTGATTTAATCACTATCACAAATACATTTTTTAATTATTGCTAAAGTAGACAACGAAATTAATTTGTTTATTTTGTTATATTTTATGTAATAATAATAAAATGGGGCAATTTTATTTACAGGATTGGATAATACGGCTAACAGCCAACGCTGGTTTTAACAACGATTGAAAAAATTGGATTTATTAGAATTCCTTTAATACATTTCTTGTGCTTATGTTGAGACCTAAGCAAACAAAAAGTTCCAAAATAGAACTTCGAACAATACGTGTTCATAATAGTGGACAAAATGATATCTAATAAACTCACAAAATATTTCAGTGCGGGTGAGGTCAAAAAGAGTTAGCCAATGATTGTTACAGCAATCGAATCCAGAGCACTGCTGTTATGAAGTATTGAAGTTTTACTGGATTTAAGTTTACGGTTACAGTTTGAGATTATACTTTTAAAATAAAGTTATTTATACGGTCCATTTTCAGATTACTAGAATTCGGAAACTTTTCTTAGAGGCTGTTCTAAGACAGGACATGACATGGTTCGATACTGATACGGAGTTCAACTTGGCATCAAAAATGTCTGAGTAAGTTAATTACTAATCAAATCTGACCTAGCCTTCAACTCAATGCATTATTTTGAAATCAATATTACTCAAATCTAGTCCCAAACTAAGTAAAATAATTTTACTATCACCAAAATTGTGTTTATTTGCAACTATGATCTTTTTTTAAATTTTAATACTTTGCTGCACCAAAACACCCTTCTGGTAGGTATGTACACATAAGTAGACAGGAAAATGCAAAAGCGTGTGCATAAATCTTAACCGGGTGTTGATTTTTTTTAATTACTGTTTTTTAATTATTTTTCAGAAACATGATGAAGCTAAAGGATGGAATGGGAGAAAAGCTAGCAGTTGTATCTAATCTTATTGGCACGGCTATTATTTGCATCTGCCAAGCAATACCACTGGGTTGGGAATTGGCTCTCGCATGTCTGGCAGTGGTACCCTTTTCTATTGCAGCCTCCGTCATTTTGTCCAATGTAAGTGCAAAATCTGTGTAAAACTTGCCATATTTTAGTACTGTGTCTGTTATGTAGAATAATTCCTAAAAGTTAACGGAAAAAAATGTACACAGTGTAAATGAAAATAATATATATTTCGAATTAATCGTTTCTCTTTATTGGCCAGGTACTTAAATAAGTACCCATCGCTGGGTTAACGAATTACTAAATGATTATAAGAGGCGATCAAAAAATAAGTCAAAAAGTTTAAATATTTTATTTTGCAGTATCAAACTAAATCCTCTGTTCGTGAAATGAATTCCTACAGCCAGGCTGGAAAACAAGCGGAAGAGGTATTGAAATCTGTGAGAACTATAGTTTCGTTCGGTGGTGAAAGTAGGGAAGTCGAAAGGTAATTGTCTGAAGGCAGAGATGCTCCATGCGGGCCGTCAACGTAATCCTTTATTGCACTGGTTTGATTATTAATTACTAAAACACGAACACAATACCGCGGCGTAGGCGTCCCTATAGTGCCTATGTATTAATTTAAGAGCGATATACGTACACAAGAAATTACAAACCAGTGTGAATTGAAGTGGGAGTTCGTAATTTCTGTACCGCCCGTGTCACATACTAAATATGGCGATTGGAGGTCGGAAATTTTAAATTCGCCCTAAGGTTGTAAGTACATTACGGCCCGAATCGCTGATGTATGAAAATACTCTTATTGAAAGGGTTATGCATTGACGGAACCCGTTGGTGATAAGATTAAAAATATAACCTTAAATTGCTATTTTTATTGGTCCACTTTTTATATGAACGTGTAGGTATAGAAAGTTGCTGGAGCCGGCGGAGCGGTACGGCCGCAAGCGCGGGCTGTACACGGGGCTGGGCACCGGCTTCAACTGGGTGCTCACCTACTCACTCAATGCCATCGGCCTCTCCTACGGCACCCGCCTTGTACTCTTGGATTTCAACACCACTAATCCTGATGAACGGCAATATGCAGTCGGAGAAATTTTTAGTGTAAGCCATTTATATGATTTACAATGATTTGAAATACCTGTATGCATTGTTTAGATTTCTGATTTAAAAAAAAAGAATTTGACTGTAACTATATGTTTAAATATGTTGTGTTCAGATTCTCTTCAGTATGTACATGGCCACGCAGTCGATAACCTTCTGTGTACCTCATGGAGAGTCATTCTCTGCAGCGAGGGCCGCAGCAGCCAGTGTGTTCGAAATGATAGAAAGAAAACCAAAAATTAATAGCATGAGTAAAGAAGGCGCTCAGCCAAGGAGAGTGATTGGAGAAATCACTTTTGAAGATGTGTGTTTCAACTACCCCTCGCGCCCCGATGTTACGGTAGGTACCCGCTACCACTGTAAATAATAAGAAAACCTTACACCATTGTATGTTGGTACTCCTCAATATGATTTTGAACATTTATATTTATAACGTAACATAATAATATCTACACTAATAGTATTTTAAGTAATTTTTTTGTGAATATTTGGGTAACTAGTCGTCGTATACGTCATTTCATCATTTGTGTGTATTAAGATATCATCAACGAATATTAACTATTATGTTTTTGCTTTAAAACTAGTAAAACTATATTAGAAAATATAGTTAATATAATTAATGGATATTAATTATACGATTGTAATTTCTGAAAATAAATGTATTGTACAAAAATATTAAGGAAAAAAAATTAGAAAAACACGTAAGTAAGTTAGGTTAGGTTAGGTTGTCGCGGTGCGATTCACCGGAGAGTCCCACATAACCAATACGTAATAACTGACTCCACCCCAGGGTCTCTTGATATGTAGTGGTATGCGTAACGCATTTCACTGGGTCAAAAAAAAATTAGGTTAGTGACTGATTATTTTTTCGAATATTACGTAGGTTTTGAAGGAGTTTTCTCTACACATCAAAGCGGGAGAGTGCGTGGCCCTGGTGGGATCCTCCGGATGCGGCAAGTCGACCATACTGCAGCTGCTGCAGAGGTTGTACGACGTGCACTCCGGGTCGGTCAAGATCGATGGCAGGGACTTGAGAACCCTCAACATAGGCTGGCTTAGGTCTTGTTTGGGTATGTTCCTGAAATTTAGTGGACTAATCGCGATATAAAAGGCAAAATATATTTTAGTATAAACTATTTAATGAATCGTAATAACAGTACTTAGCATCGCTCAAACATTCAGTTCTAATCAAAACTATTTATATTACGGTAAGTGCTAATTTGAAATCAGATTAATGATACAAACATAATTAGAATTTCGGTAAACGTTTGAATGTTTATTTGAATCTCAATTATCACGAAATAATAATAATTATATAAAATAGGTACTACTACAGTTTTTAATTTAACCATACCAATAAAAAAGCTATAGCAGTATTTTTAGTGGTATGGTTAAATTAAATAATAACTTTCTGGAATAAAGTTAAATTTGCGTGTGAGATTTAGGTATTCAATTTTATGCATTAATGCGATTAAATGTTATAACGATTGCATGCCAATACAAAATTGAGTAACTCGTATTTAGTTTAGATATATATTTAAAGTTAGACTTGTGTCATATGTACTAAGTAAGGAAATATTTCAGGCATCGTAGGTCAGGAACCCGTCTTGTTCCGTGGCACCATTCATGAAAACATAGCTATAGGGTACCAAGAAGCAACGAGAGAGGAAGTCATAAAAGCTGCCACAATGGCATACGCACACGATTTTATCGTGAACCTGCATGAAGTGAGTATATGTAACCTTTCTTTAGTATCTAGGAAATTTCAAACACTATTAATCGATGTGTGTAAAGGTATTTATTTGTAAGTAACTGAGCCAAGGTACCTAAATATTTAAATATTATTTATTTTTTTGGAAATGTCTTGCAATTGTAAACACGCGGGGAAAATGTTATTATTTGAGCACTTGAATGAAATTGTACGTGTCCTTTTATGCAGGGCTACGACACCGTGATAGGAGAGCGAGGGGCGTCACTCTCAGGCGGTCAAAAGCAGCGTATCGCCATTGCGCGGTCGCTACTGCTAGAGCCGGCCGTCCTACTTCTGGACGAGGCCACGTCCGCTTTAGACCCGCATTCGGAAAAACAAGTTCAAGTTGCTTTAGACAGCGCTAGTGTTGGAAGAACTACCATCGTTGTATCCCATAGGTGCGTTAAGATACATTTTAGATTGCATGGAATACGCCGCGACGCTGCGGACACCTTAAGTTAATTCATATTTTCTTCTTAGCTCGATCTTGTCGGTCTCTTTATTTTAATACCTAACATTTACATATTTAGGTTATCAACTATTGTGAACGCTGATCGAATTATTTGCATGGACCAAGGGGCGATTGTTGAACATGGCACTCACGAAGAACTCATGAAGGCTAAAGGTAAATGCATTTCCGTTACGTCGACTTTATCTATGACTAAATCAATTTATTCAGCGGATTGATTATCTGCCATTCACATATTGCCAGGTTTCTACCATAAATTGGTAACAACTGGACAGGAAGGAATGGAACCTGATGTAATCGACACTTTACCCGAGGAAATAGAAGGCGAAGGCGATACTGAAGAAGTAGCATCTCTTGCTCCACGTCTAGATGTAAAGAGGAAGTCTAACAGAAGGGTCCACCGGCATCATTCGATTAAAAAAGGTAGGTACAATAATATTGTTGAGGTGCATTGGTTCAATATTAAATCTAGTTTAAATTTAACTCTATTTATACAGTATGTACAGTCGCCATCACATATATCGGAGCTCTCTCAGTACTCTCTCTGTACGCCTCTATTATGAAGGTTATAAAGTTCAGATATTTTTGACTACCTTCACAGCTCCGATATATGCCATCTTATATACATAATAATAGTGTAAACTCAGGAAATGGGTTTGAAGTCTATTCGTAAACATTTACAACTACGTAGAACCTGTACGAGATTTTAATTCGACTGGAAATATTGTGGAAATCAAGAAAATAGTGTTGGTATACGGCATTCAATAAAAACTAACATCCTCTCAACTCAACTTACATCTGCAACAAAGGCTTGTTTATGATAAAATAAAATAATCATAATATGAAATATTGTTATGTGCCAAACCTGTGGCTGATTAATACACTTTTAAACTAAAAATAGCTGAATGAATAAAAGCTCCGTACAAAAAAACATTATTAGCTCATATATGTACCGAAACATTGCGGCTTTGAAATGTAACAAGTCAATTTTATTTTCACCTCAGCAGCTCGAACATGTCTACTTTCCGCACTCCAGGGAGTGAGGAAAGTGCGACTTTTCTCACTTCCAGAGAGTGAGGAAAGTTGCTACTTTCGTCACTCCAGGGAGTGAGACAAAGTAGTTTTTTAATTGACGACCGGTCTGGCCTAGTAGGTAATGACCCTGCCTAAGAAGCCGGTGGTCCCGGGTTCGAATCCCAGTCAGGCCATTTATTTGTGCGATGAGCACAGATATTTGTTCCTAAGTCATGGGTGTTTTCTATGTATTTAAGTATTTATATGTACCTATTTATTATAATAGGACATAATGGACTCCCTTAACACCACTACCACGTTCGGACCCTCACAAATTAATCAAATATTCTAATTTTGAAATGTACATATATTTTAAAATGAAAAATACTGAAACAAAATATTAAGTAATGAAGCCAGTGCAGTTCCAGATAAAACACTTAAATGAATGTGGTTAACTTGATATAATTTTTTGTACAAGATTTTATTTAACTTGATATGTATGTATTTGT
Source organism: Grapholita molesta (assembly GCA_022674325.2). NCBI lineage: Eukaryota > Metazoa > Arthropoda > Insecta > Lepidoptera > Tortricidae > Grapholita > Grapholita molesta. The sequence goes on along the minus strand of CP053120.2, from coordinate 23,819,343 downwards.
ATATTTATCCGGATGGAATCTTGCAACTCAATTTTGAAGCAGACATCTTTAACCGATTGAGCTGAAATTTAGCACACAAATTTATGTAATTTCGGTTACAATGCAACATTATGGTACCACTGATCTGATCTGTTACTGCAGTCAGAAGTTAGCAAAAGCAACTCCTAAAATACACAAGATAAACCCGTGGTGTTTTAGGCTCATTAGAATCCTTTCGAAGAGTAGAGGACGATTGTGAAACAACGTACAGTCGGCAATAAAAGCTTGTACTAAAAATTACATTTTTGGCAACTTATTTAACCTTTAATATGTTCTCACTACTGAGGTGAAAAGTTGTATGTGTCACACTAGAGTAAAGTTATTTTACATCTCGTGTTTCTGAGTGCCTCGCTACGCTCAAGATTCTAACACTAGAATCACTCGCTACGCTCGTGATTCAATTATAGAATATTTCGCTTACTCGGGACTCAAAATAAACACTCGCAAGAAAAAACAACTTTCCTCTCTTGTTGCACAAATAACTATTACCGAGATGCAATTTTTTTCATCAGTTATATAATTACATGCGTGTACTAATGTGTAATAATACCATACCATCATAGTAGTCTTAACACCATCAAAGTAGGCCTGAAGTCTTGTAAAGTCAGACCATATTACGCACCCTAACTTATTTCAGACTCGCACGATTGGATGACTCCTCGAGGGTCTATAAGTTCTATGATGTCCACCGGATTGCAAAACTTTGTTTACAACACTGATATTGCTGAAAGTGACGAGGAAAAGGATGATGACGAAGTAAGTTTCTAACAAACTGGTACGTGTTTTTGTCTTAAGGACGGCGGAGTACTTGCTAGACTATTTTATTTTGTATAGTGCGTTGGGCTAAGACCGCTTTTATTATTTTCCAAAAGAATAATATCGGATATACCTACATCTGATTTCGCTTTCGGTTCCGATAAAACCACATCTGTTACATCCCTGCTTAAATACGAATGTTGCAGATAACGACTGTACAGTAAATTTACTTATTTAATTCCATTTGCAGAAGGTAAAGCCGGTGAGTGATTGGGAACTGATGAAACTGAATGCACCCGAATGGCCGTACCTGGCAGCTGGAGCGCTGGCAGCATTTCTGCAAGGTGCCTGCTTCCCCGCGTTCGCTCTTTTATTTGGATATACAAGTGGGGTATGCACCGGGCATTTTATTTTAATCTACACTAATATTATAAAGGCGAAAATTTGTGAGTGTGTGAGTATGTATGTTTGTTACTTCTTTACGTCTAAACGGCTGGAGTGATTTAAATAAAATTTGGTATGGAGTTAGCGACACCCTGGATTAACACATAAGACCTGTACCGAAAAAAGACTGTAAATTTCAAGCAACTGTAATTTTCATTTCAAACAAGATCGCTACTTTTTTCTCGCTGTCATTGATACGTGTCATTCGTACCTTAGCCATTGCTATATAAATTACTCCGATATCTGAAAATACTTACTTTCCACAATGAATAGAAAACAACGCCGCGAAATAGTCGTTTCCAATGGCGTGAAAATCCGCAACGTCCAACTAGTCTTATCGCCAAAGAGTCAAAGACCTAAACTTACCGCGAAGTTCTATGGATTTTATTCTGAACAACTATTTTAATACATTGTCTCTTGAAGAACTTTATCTTTACCTTTACATGCAACTAAAGCCACAAGAGCCAGTTTTCAAACAAAAAATAAAAATCATCTTACATAATTTTTTTTTTTATGGAAACACAAAATTCTTAGAAAGTAAGAAACAGTAAGGCTGGTCAGTTGACATTTTCTGGTCAGCGATCTCAATTAGGAAGTATAAGATGACGTCTGTAGACGTTGCTCACATGAAATTGTTCTTAAGTTAGTATGCTAAAGCAAATTTTGTTTTTAGATTTTTGCCTCACATAATAAGGATGAAATAAGATACCAGGCGGACTTTTATTCAGGCATGTTCATCGTTGTAGCCGCCATTGCCGGAATATCAATGTGTCTGCAGAGCGTCACCTTTACAAATGCTGGCTTAAAGATGACTACGAGATTACGATACCAGTACTTCAGTGGCTTACTTAAACAAGTGAGTGGAGTGAGAGAGTGAGGGGACCCGGGTATGTCCTTAAACTACGTCCAACAATGAGAGGTAGGGCACGGCGAGGTACCATCACGCTTGAGTTTGGAAAGCCAAACTGGGGAAGTACCTCTTCCTTACAGAAGACTACAGCCATAATAGCACTGCTACATTTCAGGTATGTAGTGTTGTGTACCTGATGGTGAGTAAGGTTGCCAGAGCTCCAACAATTTGTAGGGTAGGCAGCGCGCATGTGAATCCTCTGGAGTTGCAAGCGTACATAGGCTGTAACTGCTTACCATCAGGCGGGCCGTATGCTTGTATGCAAATTTTCAACATATGTTTGTTCTTATAAAAGGCAACTATCTATAGAATAACATTATTTATGTTTATTTCAGGAAATTGGTTATTTTGATAAGGAGTCGAACACAGTTGGTTCGCTCTGTTCTCGACTAACTGGCGACGCGGCAGCAGTACAGGGTGCTACGGGCCTCAGGATCGGCCTCATACTGCAGGGCCTCAGTTCTGTACTAGTCGGCTTCATTATGGCCATCTGCTACAACTGGAAGTTGACCCTTGTAGGATCTGTTTTCTTACCCCTTGTGAGTACATACCTATTTGCATTATGTTGTACAGTACTGTTATGAACACTGGGACAAGTATAATACCTTAAACAATTCTTATTTTGTAAGGACTACTAACATACCTACTTTGCAAAACAGTACCTAAAGAAAGTAATACCGTGGAAATAACTCCAAATCTTAACCAACATTTTTTTTATTTGAAGAGGTAAGTACGCGAACCTTAAATTATAGCATTAAAACCGCAACTAATATACATACCTACCTAAAGTTTTTAAGATTATGAGACACTGTATTTTAATGTAAGGGAAGATCTAACAAAAACAATAATTCTCCTGACTCTATCATGATGATCTCATATAAATTATTAATGTACATAAATCTAGGAGTTCCATTTTCAAGTGTGTTCTTGAACGTTAATTATTCAATACAGATGGTTGGAAGCATCTGGTTAGAGGGAATTGTGTCCCAGCAATCTCAGGAAAATGAGACGGCAGCTCTGGAATCTGCAACAGCGATAGCAACCGAAGCTATTATAAGTATTAGAACAGTGCAGAGTTTAGGTAAGGCTAAATATGAAGGTTAAGGTACGTCACATTAAGATTCCCCATGCGAAATTTACGAATTCTATGTTGCCTATTTCCAGGAGTCGAATCAAAGTTTTTGGAAAAATTCAACAAAGAGTTAATGCAGTCTTCTGTTGCTGTGGCCAAGAAGGCACGCTGGCGCGGCTTAGTCCTGGGCCTGGGATTATACGTGCCATTCCTGTCGTACTGCAGCGCTACGGTGTACGGCGCCACTTTGGTTGCAAAAGGAGAAATAAAATACGAATACGTATTCTTGTAAGTATTCTATTAACTTCGGTTTGTCTGTAACTAAAGAAATAATCAAGATCGATGCAAAATGACACGCTTACTGTAATGTTACAGAGTTACCGAAGCGTTAATGTATGGAGCGTACATGCTCGGTCAATCGCTGGTGTACGCTCCCAGTTTCAACTCGGCCAAAGCATGTGGAGCCCGGGTTCTGGCTGTTATCAATAGGGAGCCGAAGGTTGTAACAGCAAATGGAGTCAAAGACAAAAAAGATTGGGTAAGGTCTTTTATAATATATAAATTATTGCGTATTGTAAATAGGATTTTGTACAATTCGAAATCATTTTTAAAGGGCTAAAAACTCACAGTTGCCTACTATTTTCAATATGCGTTTTGTAGTAAATAATTAAATCTATCAGAATATTTATAGTACTGCGTTTTGAACCCTATGAGACGTAGCGAGCGTTAGGATTTGGATTCCCAACCTCATTGTCAATTATTTTTTCAAGGTGTCAACCGGACAATTTAGTTTCAAAGATGTAGAGTTCAGTTACCCTACACGACCACACTTACGTGTGCTGCGGGGACTGGACCTGCAGATGGAGGCGGGCAAGACGGTGGCGCTGGTGGGCGCCTCGGGCTGCGGCAAGTCCACCGTGCTGCAGCTGCTGCAGCGGTTCTACGACCCCGACTCCGGAAATATTGTGAGTACCTAAATGGTCAGAGTGCGCTACAACAGTGTAGTTGTATATACACCTAAGGTTAACATTAGTTCCCTATATTTTTACAACTGAGAGTAGGTACTTTCCATATATTTAAATATAGTAAGTACGTAAATAAATTTGTTAGCATCTTGTATACCTACAATACGCAGATAGTCACGAAAAAGTTACGATTGAACCACCGTAAGTCAGATGACATTCTCGCCTTTTTCAGGAACTAGATGGGCGAGATACTCGAAGCCAGTTGACATTGCCTCGCCTCCGGAAACAGCTGGGTGTGGTGCAGCAAGAACCAGTTCTCTTTGACCGTACGCTTGGTGAAAATATTGCCTACGGAGACAACACTAGAAAGGTCACGACAATGGAAATCGTGACCGCTGCTAAAGCTGCCAATATCCACAGCTTCATCGTTTCACTACCTAAGGTCGGTTGTTTTGTGCCAATACTTAGTTGGCATATTTAATATTGTCTGATTAAACTATAAAAACAAACATTGCCTCAGGTGCTTTACTACAGGTGTACTAAAATTGTCGGGTAGCTATACCCGACAGTTTTAGTCGAGCTTATGTAGGTATGCATTATTCTTTATGACTTTTTGTTTTGTCAGGGCTATGATACAAACCTCGGAGCGAGTGGCGCGCAGCTGTCGGGCGGTCAAAAGCAGCGAGTGTGCATCGCGCGCGCGCTCATCCGCGCCCCGCGCCTGCTGCTGCTGGACGAGGCCACCTCCGCACTCGACGCCAACAGTGAACGGGTAACGTAGCCAGGAGCGGCGCGCAGCTGTACGCCGGGCACAAGCTGCGAGTGTGCATCGCGCGCGCGCTCATCCGCTCCCCGCGCCTGCTGCTGCTGGACGAGGCCACCTCCGCGCTCGACGCCAACAGTGAACGGGTAACGTAGCCAGGAGCGGCGCGCAGCTGTATGCCGGGCAGAAGCAGCGAGTGTGCATCGCGCGCGCGCTCATTCGCGCCCGCGCCTGCGGCTGCTGGACGAGGCCACCTCCGCGCTCGACGCCAACAGTGAACGGGTAACGTAGCCAGGAGCGGCGCGCAGCTGTATGCCGGGCAGAAACAGCGAGTGTGCATCGCGCGCGCGCTCATCCGCGCCCTGCGCCTGCGGCTGCTGGACGAGGCCACCTCCGCGCTCGACGCCAACAGTGAACGGGTAACGTAGCCAGGAGCGGCGCGCAGCTGTATGCCGGGCAGAAACAGCGAGTGTGCATCGCGCGCGCGCTCATCCGCGCCCCGCGCCTGCGGCTGCTGGACGAGGCCACCTCCGCGCTCGACGCCAACAGTGAACGGGTAACGTAGCCAGGAGCGGCGCGCAGCTGTATGCCGGGCAGAAGCAGCGAGTGTGCATCGCGCGTGCGCTCCACGCCCCACGCTCCAACGCCAACTGTGAACGGGTAACGTACCGCAGCTGTTGGGCGAGCAGAAGCAATCGGGTAGTTTGACCGCTGCGACACGACAGTAAATGCTTGTATCCCAATCCCCATAAAATCCCTTGACTCTTGACTATTTTATAAGATAATTGAGTTGGACACTTTAAGCTGACAGGTACCAATGATGGGCACTTAGTTCTTAATTCAAAAATCATAACGTTATAAATTTGATATTTATCAACAAATGCACAACACTCGACTCCTTTGAAATAAGCACAATGTCCACGATTGGTTCCTTGTACATTGCTGGTGCCGTCACCCTGGAAAGGAATGTATACCAAAGTACGATTGTTGAGGTTTTACGTGACAGATAGTAGTTGTGTCGTGTAGAAATTACATTGAAAACGCTGTATTTCACTTCAGGCTGTATCAGAAGCACTGGAAAAGGCAGCAAAGGGACGAACATGTATTACCATCGCCCACAGACTTTCAACTATCAAAGACGCTAATCTCATCTGCGTTGTGGACAAAGGTATTGTTTTTATACTGGTTAATTAGTATAAATAGTTTCAATCAATTATATTATATATTTCGATAATAGGTATTTAATTTCGATATCCGGGTTATTATAACATTGTAGGTATTTAGTTAATTTGTTAGTAGATTCTATAGTTTGTTGTTTAGTTACGCTATAAAACGCTAAGCTGATGCGAAATTATCAAATGTACCTACTCGTATTTGCGAGCAAGTGTAAATAGCACCTATATTGACACGCTATGCAATCGACCCGTGCTCAGATTTCTCCATATAGGTGTATTTTTAGGATGGATCAGTTAAAGTCTACCTGCTGGCTGCTACCCAAACCCGAACCATAATATTATTTTAAACTAGAGTTTGTCTGTTAACTTAATTAAATATGAATATATATTGTTTTTCTTATTTATTTGACGACCGGTCTGGCCTAGTGGGTAGTGACCCTGCCTATGAAGCCGAAGGTCCTGGGTTCGATTCCCAGTCAGGGCATTTATTTGTGTGATGAGCACAGATATTTGTTCCTGAGTCATGGGTGTTTTCTTTGTATTTAAGTATTTATATGTATCTATATATTATATATATATCGTCGTCTAGTACCTGCAACACAAGCCTTATTGAGCTTAGGACTAGGTTGATTTGTGTAAGAATGTCCGAAATATTTATATTTATTTATTTATGTACATAGAATAGTTCAATTGAATTAATTGATATTGTACTTATGCAGTCAGGTTAACAGTAGGAAGTGAGTTTTTTTTATTTATGTACTCTTTGTACTTACCATTAGCGTGTATGATCATAAAAACTATACACATTTACACATGTTATGTTTTTTTTAGGTAAAATTATAGAAAAAGGGACACACGCAGAACTGGTAGCTATGCAGGGACATTACTGGCGCATGTGTAAGGGACAACACGTCCCCCTCAACTAATGGTTTCGATAGACTCAACAGAGAACGAGGAAAAGTATTAACTGATGTAATGTGAATAGAATTAATAAGGCGTGGGCTAGTGCGTGAAAGGGCTTTATTTTGGACCCCTTCTCTTTAGGCTGTGGTCTTTGGTTCCAAAAGGACCCTCGTAATTCGACCGGTGGTAAAGTTTTTATAACAACTTAAGCGAATTTCCATTTTTCATAATACAAATAGCATTTTGATAAAAATGATTATTTCGGAAGTAAAACACTCCCGCTTCGCTCGTCGTCGCACCTAACGGCAACCAGCCTTGTGGGTGAGTACTGAATAGGTAGATGTTTGTCTAATTTTAGTAGTTTGATGCCATAAGACATTATTTCAACCGTTCATTCGTTAACATCCAGTAAGTTCTAATTTTAATCATAGATAATACTAAATATATTTCATAACTAGTGAAATTATTCCTAATGATCGTTACAACGAATTTTTGTATACAGCATTTTGTAATTTAATTATTATGTCTACCAATGTTGTACTTATGTGTTTGTTTTTATAATGTTTAGTACCTATACGTATTATTAATAGTAGTGAAATACGATTATGCTAAAAGTTTGTATTAAAATTGATCGCGCATCCAGCTCGACCACCCCTTCATATTAAGATAAAATACGTTTGGGCATTGTTGACTCTTTGATACTACTGAACATTTAATTATTAAGACGGACACACTACAATAAGTGTAGGATTTTGAATTTAATTTTTTACCAGAACTTTACTATAGAAAAGTAATCTTATGTATTTTCCGTACACGAGACATTTGGGAGGTTGTACGCGGAGCCGGATCGAGGCAACGCGCAGAAGCCATTTCGAGAATTTAATGAAATGTAAGAGGTACACCGGATGGTACAGCGGATGCCGCCCCTGTCTTTATAATGGGACGCGCACAGAGATAGCGTAAGGACTATTAAGATTAATTTTATGTTTCCCGTACACGTAACAACCTTGTTCCGGACATTTGGGAGGCGTATGCCGAACCAACGCGCAGAGGCCCTTTCCACAATTTAATGATATTTAAGGGGTTATTATTCAGGTTATGTCCGGATACCTATTTGTTGTTTTTATTATTAACGCATTCACTGCCACCGACGCACATGTGCGTTCATTTCCATACATTTTTGGAGGGGGTGGCAGCGAATGTGTTAATTTACGGAAACAAGAAATAGTTTTCTTTACTATTGCAACAAATGTATACAAAAAGCCAGGATAAATAAAAGAAAATGCATTAAATGGTTGCGTTGTTTACTTTATTAACCATTCTAAAATTACCTCTTCTTATACAAATAACATTGTACACACTAAGAATTTTATTAGACTATAGACAATATCACTCTTCGTGAGAAATCCAGCTACTTTTTAGGGATTACCCTGTATTCTTCCCTATATAATACGCCTGTTTCAAGACCGGTACTGGACTAAAATACAGTCCTAAAGTCCAGGCCTCTAATTGTAAGTACATTAACAATATGAAATCCAATTTACATACTTATTACGTTTTTCCGTGGAATATTATTTACAGACGTACGTGGAATATACACAGTGCAGTAAATCTTAAGAAGTGGTTCATATTTATATCAAAGCATCGACTAAAAAACGTTTTTCTGTCTTGGTTCTTAACGGATTCGTTTACGGTTAGTTGCGCTAGTTATGTAGCTATATGTAAATACAGTCGATGTCAAAAAGATGTTTACACTTGTGCACTTTATTATTCATAACATAACATAACATCCTACTTTTTAACATTGACTTGGAAAATTTCTCATATGGCGGCTCCAAGGATTTTAGAACCACGGTATGCTATGAAATGTCCTAAGCCTATTTATTACAAAGGATTAAGGGGGAAAAGTGTAAACATATCTTTTTCGTCGACTGTACATGTACATATCATGCAAGTGGAGGAATGTTACCGTATTGGCACCAATTTTGGACACTTAGCTGACGGGCACCAATTTATGGAAACTTATTTCTTAATTCAAAAACCAAAGTGTTATAAATTGATTGTTTACTAACAAATTGCACAACAGTTGACTTCTTTACAATAAGCACTAATGTTCTGCGTTCCTCGTCCATTACTGGCGTCTTCACTCTAATAGTTCATTCATTTTTTAAATAGACTATAATAATGTACCTAAAGTTGCTTAAACCTTGAGCGTGATCTCTATATTTTATAATTACATTTCAAGGCTTACATACCGAAAAGGAAAAAGCGCAATAGCAATATAGATAACGATTGGAAAGGCTCACCCAATACAGAAATAACGTTTTAATTTATAATAGATAATAAATATATAATCAAAATTTTATTGATATCCTTTAGAATTTTACAAAGACATTGGATAAGTGGAATGGGTCTCCCTACAACTAAAATTATTTAAAAAATAAATGTTTGAGTGGGATGATAAACGTGGATATTTCATCAGGACCTCTACTCCCTATACTTAAACTCATTTTTTAATTACTTATAAAATATAATAATCTATAATATTGTTATATTGACGCTGTCAAAGTTGTAAAATACCAGAGTTCGTCACAGATGTTAAAATATACTTTCTCTTAAGGACATTTTTATACCTAGCTATACTTAGGTACACCATGTACTCCACAATTCTTAATATTGATTGATGTAATTATTGTGCAAACACAGTTTAACCTTTCTGACTGCGATTTTCCATAGATAATCCTATTCATAAAACACACAAACTCATATCAGTAAAATATCAAAAAAAGAAGAATCGTTGAGTCAGTTTTATCAATCAACCTAAAAGCGGTTTTAAAAATGTGTTTATTAGATTATAAACAATTTGCTTTACACAGAATAATTACAAACTGTGGAATTTACTCAACAATATTTATAAAAAATGTAGGTACCACTTGGGAGACACTGTCGTTATTAATGATCTACATTCTACTTACACTTACAGTTATATTTACAAACCTAGAACTCGTGGAAGTTATTTGCAGAAGGAGGCATCTTTTATTTCGTCTTCATAAATGGAAAGCACATTTAAATATACATTTTAGCAACCAATTGCTTATGAAAGTGAAATTCCAACATTTGCGTCTTGCGCTAGTACATTATTAGACACTTTCAAAAAGACTAACGTTTCTAAACGCATTGCTGTACAGTCAGCGTCATATAGTTGGCAGCATTCAAAGTAGTCAAATAAATGATATACATTATACGGTGTACTAAACTTTATGAGTACTTTGGATGATATTAACTATATGTCGCTGACTGTAGCGTTAAGCGACTGCCGTGATCACGTATGCTTGGGTTAAGTCATTCGCGCGACTGTAGTTGATTGGCTGATGAACGAAACTTAACAGGCAGATAGGATTTAGGCTTGGTACATTACACAAGCTTAGGTCTAATGAGCCACATACGATTAAAATTAATCAATTCATATAATTAATTTGTAATACGAATTTACACTTTAGAATATATTTACAAATTCATCTATTTTTTCTTTATTATATTCTAGTCCCATCCAAATAAACGCATCACAGCACAACATTATGTAAATTATACTTATTTATTTTACAAGGGAGCAAAGTTAGTTTACCTTCTCGAGCCCCGATAAATCCAAAATTGAGTAACGGGCATACCAAGTTCTTTACAAAAACGAATATAATCTTGAGCGTTAGGAGGGTTTCAAAGCACGAGACGGGAACACACTTTGCTTCTGAGTGAAACACAAATTTTCACCTCACTACCGCGAGGAAAATTAACACAAAAAATTTGAAAATGTAAGCATAATTATTGGTATCCATCATTTATCATCCAAAAACATTAAATAAAAGGACATCCGATCAGCTAACGTCAAAAAAACACTATTAGTAATTACCAGGGTTCGGACAAGTCATCGCAAAACAATCGCAAGACGGCTATAGAACAAGATCAATAGAATCGCATTATGTACAATATTATTTAATTATATTTTAAAATGACATTTATTAGTGCAACCCAGAATTCACCATACGTGTGTAAAGGTATTTCCATTAACATTTTTTTTAATTGCACATAGGCAGCCATTAGCTTCTGCATTGTCTGGGTAGTCCTTAATCCACTTGTTAATTGTATTTATTTGCACCATATTTAAAAGATTTAGAAATAACCATAAAAAAACAAATAATCGTATTAGTTTAAATTGTCACCACAAAACTGTTTCAAGCATGCCACTTTGACAAATCCATGACAGACATGCGACTAAAAAGGTCAAATGTTAAATTATAAATTACGATAATAATATATCCAGCTTTAGATACCTAATAATAATCTTAAGTCGCGACTCTATAATAGTCTTGTCCCATGTCCATATCAGTTTCTGCGATGACTTGTCCGAACCCTGGTAATTACAAATTTTAAGAAATATCTTTTTTTGCACTCTTATGGATCTATATGGTAATGCCACTTTGCTATCTGTTTTTAAAGAATAACACAGTTCTTTCCGAGCTAGTGAGGTGAAAAATTACTTAAAAATGTTCGTCATAAAACGGGGTCAATCATTGGTAAAAATGAAAAAAATAAAGCTAATTTATAGCATAAGCTTTGGTTTTAACTTTGAAGATTTTTATACTATAATATATTGTAAAGACCAAAACACTTTGTTTTTAGACACATACGAATAAAATAAATTATAAACAGTATACATGACTTTTGCTCGATTAACCAAAAATAAATTTTAAAATTACTATAAAAAGGAAAACCAATGTAAATAGAGGTATATATAAATGGAAATTCATACTGCAATTATTTGCGTTGGCAAATTATCAATTTAATAAATCCGAAATTCAAAGAATATATAATGAATTATAAATATGTACCGTTGGTCTTCGAATGGTCAGCTTATTACGATTATACAACAGTAATAATAAGTTTAACCTCAGACCGTGCTTAAACATCGACCTAATGGAGTAATGCACTATGAATGATCAAAACTACTTAGCTGTTCGGTATGATTAATAGTTATCCTTAGATCACAAGATGGAGATATACGACGACACATAGGCTCACCCACACTAATTCAGTACAATAAAACAATTTATAAAAAAAATTGCTATGCTTTTCGGAAGTCAGTTGACCCTGTTTTACTTTATATTACACATTAATCCATATCCTATAAAACAACTAATTATCATAACTAACAAATATTATGAAATATAATTACAATTTAAACCATTCTACAAACAAATGCAACAAAATAAGCCAACAAGTAAGAAAGTATTATCTTTAACATAGATTTAGATACATGTTATTTACTGTTCCAACTACTATACAATAATGTTACTCGCTAGTTATTGAGTACCTTCCAATAACTGGTCACATTATACTTTAAAATAAGCTGTGTTTATGTGACCAGAATTTGTTTTAAAGTGAGGTGGCCAGTTATTAGAGGGTAGCCAGGAACAGGCTCGTGTTTTTAAAAATAAACACTTAATATATAGGTGACAAGAATTCATTTTTAATATAAGTTGGCCAGTTATTCAAGGATGGCTAATTATTGGCGATTTACCCTACCTAGCTGTAGGATAAGTAATATACATATATACGTGTGCTAACATTCTAAGCGTTTTATATGATGATGTGCTCAAATGATATTCTTTCTGACGTCGTTAAGTTAAATAATATCAATATAACATTTTGTCCTAAAATATTTGGGTCTATTCTCTTTAGAATAAATACTCAGAGTTAGCACACGAATGGTAATTTATTTACAAAATATCAACAAAAATAAATTGTAAACAGTACTGTTCTTCAATCAAAATACACAGCCAAATAAAATTTTCAGAACACAAACAAATACAAAACCATCATCACAGACCCAACTGGAATCGCATCTACATGTTTACATAATATATCAAATCTGAAAATATATCGCATGATACTTTTACATTGCGATACAATTTCAGTTACGTCTGCGTTAACCGTAATAAAACACAAGTGATTGTTTACTTCATAAATAGATTAATTGCTGTGGTGGAAAACGAAATAATAAAATCCTTCGCTTCGTCAAAAATACTAAATTAATGTAACTGCTGATATAAAAAATACTACCAATATAATAACAAATTTATGGCATGTTTAAAATAGCACGATTTCATTTTACCAAAATAATCCTATGTTAACTTGTATAAAATGACCCACTTTACAATGTAAGCTTATTAAATATAAAAAACTAAAACATGTATAATATACAATAAAAAAATAACTCTTTATATTATTACTACAGTATTATGAAACAAGCGTTGTATAAAGAAAATCGAAATATCACATACATTTTCATTGGTATTGGCACACATGCTATAGAACGTCTTCGCTAGGAGTATGCTTCTAGAGATAAAGCAGATCAGGTATGATTTCCCAAACGGCTATCTCGTAACACATTCGAATGACCGACTATTCGACTTTTGTAAATAATGTTACCGTGGAATTTAATAACAACAATAGACATGTTAAGTATGTATGTATTAGGGCCGAGCATAACATAAGATAGGTTCCTGCATACCCTGATCGGGTAGGTGACATGGCAAGTTACAGGGCGGTGTGGAGAATCACTGCGGCTGGTGAGGGTGCGGCGGCGGCGGCGGCGGCGGGTACCCGGCCACGGCCAGCGCGCGGTCGGAGCCCTCGTACATCAGCTCGGCGGGCAACCGCGCCCCGTGCTGCGCCTCGTTGTTTAGATATGGGTTGCTCACCTGCGACACATTCATCATTATACCTCACATTTATCATAGCTCGCGTTAACTGACCGACGAAGACGAATTACGGAGCGAAACAGCAATACTAGGCTTAGAAAACGTGAGTGACCCGTTTTAATACAATTAATATGCTCGAGTCACACGATAGTTTTGATTTTAAAATATCATATCCGTAGGCTAAAAATGTGTAACGTACTCGTAAGTGTAAAAAAGTATAGCAGAGCTTCACGACCAAGCGTAGTTCATCGATAAACAATATCGACTCTAGCCGCTTACTTGTTGACAGCTCGGTTTATTACCCCATCGAAACTTTCGTTAGGCCCCTATTTTGCTGTGACAAAAGTACACATGATGTGGTGACAGACCCCTCGCCCCCATCGTGAACGTCGTGATATTTTTATCCCGTGATAAACGATCATATCATGTGGCGACGAACATAAATTCGACTGCCGATACTCACAGCTGGTAGCGGCTGCAGCATGCCAAGGCGCGCCAGCAGCAGCTGCTCCTTGACCTGGCGCAGCTCCTCCTGCTGGCGCACGATCATCTGCTGCAGCTCCTCGTGCTTCTGCTGCAGCTGCTCCTGCCACGGCCACTAGCTCGCATCATCACAATACGTTTAATATCGACATACTCGCGGCTATTCGTATTAGCCGCATGATCGATAAAGTTAAACCAAAAAGTCAATTAGTGATCGCTTTTCCTATCATCAAGTAACTGCCCAGCAACTCGAGTCAACAATAATAGATCAGGAAACACGTGAATAAGAAAGTTTGTGATAAATAAAGTACCGAATTCCGACAAAGCGCCATAGGAGTTTTCGCATTAACAATTTATTATTGATGTAGTGTTAATAATTTGAATGACAAGGATAGGGACTTAGATCTGTAACAACCCAAATTATTTATTTTAAGTTTGTTTTTAGGTTGCCAAATTTTAAAAAAAACCTTGAAACCAGAAATCCGACTGCGATTTTGAATCCTAAACTTTGATCTAATAATCTGTAGAAAATATAGTGTTGATTTCGGATTTCTGAATAAAATTAAAAACACAGGTAGCAGAATTAACATACTATTTTGTTTCCAAGCAGCGTATAGAAGATTCTCGGTTCATGCGCGATTTTAAGTTTCAATTTTATTTGTATGCTTATGATTTTATGCTTAAATCTTCTGTATAGTAATACTATTAGTTATTCTGTGGCAAAACTTAATAACATGTATACCAATATATTTTACCCAATTGCACGTTCACAAAATTATTTTTTTCTTATTCACGTATTTTCCTAAAAGTTGAACGTCACAATTTTCTCCCAAAGTATAATAAAATTATAACTTTCATAGTACTGATATTATACAAGCTTGCGGCGTTTTTGTCACTTTAAATATAACTAGTAGCGATTTGTTAAAGTTTACTTAGTTTACAGCGGTAGGCAGTAATGACCTCACCTGTATCTGCGCCTGGTCGGGCGTGACGATGACAGGCAGCGACGGCAGCGACAGGGGCAGCATGCCGGGCAGCGCCGGCACCGCGGACACGATGGGCGCGGGCACGCCGGGCACGCTCACCGCGCCCACGTACGGCGCCGGCTCCAGGTACTGCGCGCCGATCGCGCGCTGCGGCACCAGCATCGGCTCGTTCTTGAGCTGCGGGAACGATACGTGGCTACCGTCACCATAACGGGCAAACTCGGTATGTCGTAACGCATGCTTCTGATTAGAGAAAAACAACTAAACTCATTAATACACATGGATGCATGATCGTTGAATGATAGTAATGTAAACTTGGCCGACGAATAAGGCGAGGAAAAGCTAGTAATTTATAAGTTTCTGTTCTGTATTGCCAACTGTACTCTTTTTGCAGAATTTGATTTTAACAACCCTAAACACCATGGGTTTATCTTGTGTTTGACGGCGCGAGGGTTTATAAACTACAAGAATATTTTGTAAGTACCACAAAACCGTCGGCTATTCGTTATTTCTTCGGCATATCATTGCTTATTGAGTATTACATAGCGCAACACAGAAATCAACGAGATAACTATCATGAAGAACTACATAAAAGACCTTTAATTATCTACACACTAATATAATATAATAAGTCAATATATCTAAGGGGTCCCTTCTATACTGGTAAGTTTAGTTTAGTGAATGATTTACTACGCAATTTAATCAAGTATAAGATTGTTTATAGACACTGACCGAGCGAGAGGTATTCCGCTGCGACGGGCGGGAATCGCCGGATAGCGAGCCGGTTTCGCAGCCGGGCGCGTACCGGGCCGGCTCTGCGTGTGCGTAGCGGGAGGACTCGGAGCTGGCGTAGCGCGAGCACGCGCGCGGCCACGACGCGTACATCGACGGCGCGCCCGTCGTCGCCGTCGTGCCCGTCGAGCTGCCCGACGCCGACTTCACTGACGCGGGCTGTATGGGAGACATGCTTTGAAATGTTAAATTGAAAAAACCGAATTCTCTGTAATGCAATGTTGACACATTATACGAGTATCAACATGAAGCCAATGCCCACTACCCCGACTATACATGACGTACGCACATTATTGCCATAGGTAAACTGTTTGCAGCGACCTACCTCAGCGTTAAATAATCTGTTGTCAGGCTTTAACTGCGTATGATTACCTCGGAGGTAAGTTTAAACTCGCTAAGTCAACCAACTAAAACATCACAAAAATATGCTATTTCAAATAATATTTTCTTCAATAATCAAACTAACGATAACCTTATTATCTAACTATGTATGAATACGTAAAGTTGATTACGCGTTGACACAATAATGAATGGAAAGACGTTACGTACCCGCGACACGCCAGAGTATGAGGCGGCGAACGAGTCGCACGCCTCCGACATGTAGGTGGGGGACATGTCCGCCACGGGCTCGTCGGGCGGCTCCTCCGTCTTGCCCTCCTTCGACTCCTCGGCGACCTCTTGCACCGCCGGCTCGCCACCCTCGCTCGTTTCTTGCTTACCACTCTTAGCCACGTCGGCGTAACTGTAATGACAAACATATTATGACTTAGAAGATTGTTATTCAGATTATAAATTATTGGAATTGGCATATTTGGCATATTTTTGGAATCTTACGAGTATATAAGGAAGCGTTCAACTAGTCAAGCAGTTATCTTAATTTAATGTTATTTTAATTATTTAATGACAAACATTAAACCTATTACAATCAATGAACTATGTCACATGAACATAATTCGTTATATAAATATAAGTTACTATATCACATATAGCTCTATTTTTACATATAGTATTTCGATTAATAACATAAATTAATGCGATAATAACGAAGAGTCAAAAATGAAATAGCGTAAAATAAAAAACAGTATAGAATCTTTAGATAAACAATTTATCTATTTTTTTAATTATAACAATGTATTATAATAACAGGGTCCGTTTTCAAAATACATTGTTATAATTAATGTTGTATACTAATCAAAAGTATACGTACTTTACAACACGATGCGTGCAGACTACGAATTCTGGTTTCGAATTCCATTGATGGTAGGTAATGTAAAAACGTGACTGCAACCAAATCCATTGCTGGCCTTTTGTGAGAAACCGGTAGTAGCAGGACGTTAGTTCTCCTTTTTGCATCACTGTAAAAAATAATTGTCATAAAAGATATGTTATTTTATAACTCTACTGGTATATTTTTATAAATTGGGTCATTAAAGGTAACTTAATTAATCGGTGCGACTTCGAAAAGGCGATCTTGGAGACTAAGTCTAAGAGTGTTTTTGGTTGGAGTGACTGGTTGTAATCTGGTAATTTTTTTGTAGCAGCGTACACCAGATACAATTACACAGTGGCAGTACTAATTTATCATTAATATCACAACAAAAAAGCGAACATCGTCACATCAACTCACAAGCTTCATGGCAATTGACGACCTTCTCTAGATCGTCGAAGTGGTAATAGTCGTAGCCGGAGGTCCCCAGCACCTCGAAGGGCAGGTACCCGATGATGGGCGGCGCGCGGTGGTCGAGGAACAGGAACTTCCACTCGAAGCTGTGGCGGGACGTGAACTCGTTTCGGTTGGAGTCCACCAGCGACACGTCACGGATCAGCTGAGGCGTATGCAGTCTCCCAGTGCACACGAATAACCTACGTCAAACAAATCATATATTTTATAATGGAGTGGTATAGTGTAAAAATTCGTTCACTGCCAAAGTTTCAAAAATATGTACCGAGCAACTCTATTGTACAGTAAATAAGGTTGTAGGACGTATTTATGAAAGGATTCTTTCGGTACTTATTTTTGCACTTGACTGTACGGGGCCTTAAACTTAGTTGGAAAAGTCCGAGATTTTTTTTTACGGAACGCGTAGTGTGTGTGTGAATTAGTGTTTCAAACAAAAAAAAAACGAAATAACATGGTTTCATTATGGCTTTTGGCATCGACATTTGTGTTACTTCTCTTTAAAGATCCATTTGGAATACTCTTTGTCTTTAGATGCGTACATACTGACAGATTGATTCGAATATTTAATCTGTTTCTATTAAATTTAAGACCATTTTATAAGAAAGGGTAATATAGGTATGGTTACAGTCACAAAGGCATATATCGTTGAAAAACGCGTAGATACACGTAGATAAATTTACGGTATCTTGTGCTTACAGTAAATGTGAGGACAATCCTATAAATAAAGCTTATACGTATTTATATTAACGGATCACGTTTATTTCTATGCCGGTTAGATCGCGTGACCTCCGAATCACGTTGCACGAGTTGAGAAAGTTAAACTTTTTCTAAGATTTCTTAGGGCGTAATCTTTATTATTTGAACCGTAACTTTTGCCTGCTAGCCTGCTAGCCTAGACCACTGTCAAGGCTAGCAAGCCGTACACACGTGACACTGCTTATGGAGCAGGAGCTTCCGGGATCAAATACTAGTAAGGGCATTTATTTCTAACTAAAAATTACCCTTTCCAACACTTAAGAATTACTTTAAAAAAAACATATTTGATGCCCAAGAACAGAGTAGAAGATTATTTGAAAAACAAACATACATGCATGACCCAAACCAAAAACTATAACTAAACCGCCTAGCATTTAATTCGCCAATTGTATGTAGTATTCAGGTAAGAACGCATATCAAGTGTGTTTATTTCGGGTAGTCAAATTTGTTTATACTACCTACGTTATTTTAATATTTTAGTATATAACTTGTATTCGATTAGTGATAACACTGTTTTGATGTTATTTTGAGGGACTACACTTAATTATGTACATTAGTTTTGATGAATTGCTGTCTTGAAAAAATAAGTTCTGCCATGTTCCTTGCCGGTAATAATTTTCTCGAGTCAGAGGTGTAGGGTTAGAACCGGTGGTAGATCTTTTTTGACGTTCATAAGTGCCTAAATTGAAGAATATCTTTTTTTTTTGTCCCTAAGAAAGCCTGTACACATTCTTATTAGTATTGCTATTCATCGGGGTTCTGGCGCCAGCATTTACGGCACCTGGCCAAATGGGTGAATTTTTAATTTGATTTCATTTTAGTTTGTTATATTAAGTAAGGTTAGTTTATATTTTATTGACCTTAGTTTATAAGCCAATCAGGGCTTCTGTTAAGCACCAATAACAGCGCACAATACAAGCTTTCAATTTAACTCTTTCGGATGAGCAACGTCTATAGACGTCGTCTTCTTAACTACGACTTAAATGAGGTTGCTGACCCGAACGGGTTAATTTAATTTTTTTGTCTAATTTTCCCGGAGACATGTACACGTTAAATTTATTAAGAAAATAGATCTGTTCTTGTGTATGGTCTACTGACTATTTTTAGTTAGTTCATAGCCAATCGAATGAAGCAAAGGATAAAAAATCTATACATTAGATAGTGTAGATATTTTCTAATACAGTTTGAATAGATATGACAATGTCATGTTGGGTTTGATTGATGATCCATCGCTAACGCCGTGTAATTAGAAAACTTAAAGTCCGTTAAACGAAATGTGCGTGTTTACAAATACAAAAAAGTAAATGAAGTTAATATGAACTTTTGGAGAACACGATACAAGTCTGGAGTAAAAACAAAAATATATACGGTCATTATCAATTAACGACGTAGAAACTATTTAAACTCTTCCAAATGGTCTTAAAACATAAACATTTTAGGATGCTTGCTAATCGAATAATTATATTCTGTTTACAAATGCCTAAAGACAAACCAAATTGGCAGTAGTTAATAATCATCGATTCTCTCTGTAAATAATACAAATAATATCTAAATAGTGTAAAAAACAGATGAATTAACGTAATCTGTTAGTAGTAAATTTTCCGACTTCAATGTATTGCGCGAGAAGTATATCGAGGTTCGCGACTGACGCAATCACTATCAGTCCAATCTTTAAGCGATGGAGCGATCTGATTACCATGCACATGTGAATGAACAGTTTGCGGGATAAACTGCCTTTGTTATACAGGAAAGCAAAAGTATGGAGGCGCCGCACCTCCGTGTAAATGTGATGAAAGCAAGAAAATAAAAGGGATCATGTTATCTTACAAAATAAAATGTATTACCTGGATTCGTGATCTGTTCTGTAAGGCAATTCTTCATTATCTAGAGGCTCTGTGTTTGTACCTGAAACATGAAACCTAATATTAAGCTTAGCTAAGTAATTGCATGCCCGCCGAAAGACACATTTTTCTAAATTGTACCCAGAATACATAAATAAATTCAATATTGCATTTGAGCAGTAAAATCGTAAGCGCTGGCGACCAAATACTGCCTTTTTATCTACGCTAACACATTATATATTCAGCTCAATGTTCTAGGGTAAACAGCCTGAAGCATACACAACGGTGGACAAATGGATAATGCCCCAGTGATATTTACAAAACCATTTTTACGGCAAACAATATATACCACTACATTTGTGAGAAAGGTTTATCCAAGGTGGTAATCTCTGGTAATAGAAACTTGGCCTATTTGAGTGTCGAATTTTCGTTGAAAATTTTGTTTGTCGTGATATATCTAGACACTAGTTTTACTACATTTCTGTGAACTATAACATGTTTTCCGTCCGGATATTATCGCATTGCTTGACATAAATCATCCAGTCAATCATACTAATGGTTTTTCTTAACGCACTCACTGCCACCGACGCACATGTCCGTTCATTTTCATACATTTTTGGAGGGGGTGGCAGCGAATGTGTTAACTAACAATGTAAATTAATAATTTGATTTCACGCAGATTCCCTCTACGATAAATTATAGTAGAAAGAAGTAAGATGTGTAGATACGATGATACTTACGAAAATGTCCACTGAACTCGACCAACTCGTAAGTGCTTTCGTCTCTGAAGTCCAGAGTGCCGCGTCTTAGGTGACACTGGAACCGTATCTCGTTGTCTAAAACATATCACACTATATTTGGAAACATAATACAACAAATTATTTTTTATTTTATGTGCGGAGAGTATTATTAATTTAAGATTAATGATAATGACCGATATTCATCATAATTATTGACCTTTTCATTAAATTTAATCTAATATTTTATACATGACAATAACTTTCGCCAATTATGTTCCTACACCCAAGAACAGTAGAAACGGTAATTTTATTTGACAAACCTTATACAAAATAACCGCTTATTATTGCTCTTGAGTATATATAATACATAAACCATATTAAACCTAAGCTCAAACTAGGGAATGCAATGAGCGGTGACTTTATGAAATCTGAAATCCGGTAAGTTGCCGTAATGCGGTAATTAATTAATTATACTTAAACATCTTTTTTTGTGTATAATGATATAACTAACTTTAAAGCAAATAATAGATAGGGAATCATGATTCATCATGATGAAGCATGTGCGCCTTGCAATCCGGAGGGAAACATCGTGGGTCAGATCGTAGTCGCTTTCGTAAAACTAGTGCCTACGCTAAATCCTGGTATTAGTTGCCAAGCGGACCCTTAAGCTCCCATGGGCCGTGGCAAAAATGCTAAAATAGATAGGAAATCATGCTATGAAAATATGCAGTGGGCGGTGAAATATGCAAGAACGACGGGAAAATGTCTGAAATACCAATAAAGTAAAAACAACTACTTTTACCTAAAATATCGCATACAAAGATCCAAGAAAATCTGATCACGACTGGTTCTGTGGAGGTTCTAATAGTCAATGGAGTCGGCCGTCGGTAGAACACCTAACACGCTCGGCGCAAAGCAATATCGTCAAGAGTCAACAACAACAATGGAATAACGCATAATTATAAATTGCAATCATTAAAGTACCTAATTCTTCTTTTTTTCTTGCTAAAAATACTTCAAATGACTGTTATTCTGTTCTGATAGTACAAAGTACCCAAAAATGTACCCAATGTACCCAATCTTAGAGCTCGTTTAGCAAAGATGTCGATTAATGCGACATGAACACTTTATATTTAATTCTTTTGTTATTGTCCCATGAAATATATTTTACATGAATACCGAAAGAAATCATAAAGTGTATTTTTACATCTTTGTCCTATTAGAGATACCCATAAATAATGGTTATGCTTCCTGGATTTGCCCTTGCAAATTATATTCTACCCAAAAATAAGTCTTACAATTTTATCATTCCATAGGTTACTAATTTTAATTGCATTTACGAAAAAACTTCCACTATTCATCTCTCCAACAAAAATCGCCAAACAGCTATTATAAGTAGATTAACGTATCATCATCTTCCTCGCGTTGTCCCTGCATTTTGTCACGGCTCATGGGAGCCTGGGGTCCGCTTGGCAACTAATCCCAGGATTTGCGTAGACACTAGTTTTACTAAAGTGACTGCCATCTGATCTTCCAACCCAAGTAAACTAACGTATATCAGTCGAAAAATATATCAAATTGAACCGATATTTCTTAACAAAATAGTATTTTAAATTAATAGAGAATTGTTTCTCTAAAATACCAAAATGATGTGAGAAATCGACAAAAAAAACGACTACAGCAACGGAATATTCAAATGAAGGTACCTATAGGGTGTGGTGTTTTCTCAGAACACCTAAACATGCACACCTTGTTCTTTTACACAATTACAACTTAATAAAATGTATTATTAATAGTATGTGCTGTATTGCAGATTACATTGTATACATTAGACTAAAATTTCTGTGTTCCGTTTTGCATTCTCTAGTTCCAACCCACAAGGTTAGTGGATATACAATACAATATTTCCTTAATGTAACAAAGCAGACAGAGAATTAAATATAATAGTATGGAAAAGATAATATAGACCATAATGCACATCACATAAATGCTAATTCTCTATGCACCATATTACCGTCGCCATGAGCCATTAAAACATATTATTTGGACAAGCAGGGCAAAAACGCGAACCCTGAGGCGCATAGTTATAAAAGTACCCATGCATGTTGCAGCAGTGTTAATGAATCTTTAATTTTGTGACTTGCTGGGCATAACAGGGTGAGCAAATATAAGACATTTCAATTCGCATTCAGCAAATAATAATGATGCTATATTAAATCAAACCTTCTTATCAAGTTATTGCAACCAATCGCTTAGCAGCAGAGCAAAAATGTACAGTTTGTTTTTATATTGTAGTTTGTCAATGAGTTAATGAGAATTGTACAGTTGATTGTAACCTTTTTTGCTATTTTCTAATTACATAAAAAAAACGAGCAGACCAGCCACCATGGACTCCTGCAACACCAGAGAGCGCGCTGCCGACCTTTAAACGGAATGGTTGGAGCTCTGGGAAACTTACTCACCACCAGGAACAACATTGCACACCAAAAAAAGTAGTAGTACCAAGTGTTAATATGGCTGTGGTCTTATGTAAAGAAGAGGTATTAGACCAGTCGGGCTACTCCAGATTCAAGCCTGGTGATGGTTTGCTGTGCCCTACCTTTACAATGTTGGACATTGTTGAATACTCTTTATAATTCTCATTAGAATTTAACAATCCAGATTCTAATGCATCTAATTTAGTAGACATCTATTAAAACAGCAATCACTTTAAAATGTAAATACCTTGTCTCCCTCTTTGCCCTGTATCTATAGCAGTTCCGGGACCCTGGAGTATGTTGTACAAATTTGGGTGATCATCTTCAAATGCTAAATCAAAGATGCTTTTGTTCACCACATCACCCTGTAATTTTTTATCCATTCAAATATCACAATGTAAGAATATTGTAAGACAATCATATATTGTTTTCATTATTTTCATTTCCGATACATTGATATTACAATGTACAAGGTCCTTCAGTTACAAATAAATTATGTATACTATTATGCAACTGAAATGACTCATAATAAGAGAAAACATATGTGGTCCCTATAGCAAAAAAAAACGAAAGTAATGAAGATTGTTTGACATCAGTTTTAGTATAAATTTATTTATTACACATATAAAATATAGTCATAGTTACAATACCAGTTACTAAGAGAAATTACAAAGTTATTTAAAAAAGAAAAAAATAAGGTGTCTGTTAATATTAATTACATAGTTGTTCTTACCATATTGTGGCCCAGTAATGAGGTTATACTCTCTGATACATAATAAACATGCCCACTGGCAGAAAGTACCATCACAAAGCCCTCAAGCGCTTCCAAAACTAGATATGTAAATTCTTCATTTGACAAAAATGCTGGTTTCCAGTCTTCCTGTACATCATGTACTCTCGATCTTACTGTAATTTCTAAAAAAAAAAAAACAATTACATTCTCTAGCCAAGGGTCAAAACATGCCAAATCACACAAATACAGTTTACATTCATCATAGTGAAAATACAGTGGAATCAAATAAAATGTAATACATATGTATTGCATACTATAATATACATATTTTAGATTAAATTAATCCAGTTAACTTAAAAATAACCGATTATTTCTAGGAATATATTGTGGGTCATTTAAATTTATTCACATGCATTTATTTATGTACTATTCTTATTAGGGTATTGTGCTAGCATAATATGCAACACAGTTACATAATTTACGACAAAAAGAGCAGAACTTTTTAAAATTGTAAAAAATTAATATTTGAAAAAGAAAAAGTAAACATCCAATTGCAACTAATACATAACAAGAAAAGCTTTAGTAAACTTACCATTATGGTTTTTCAGAAAGGAGATAGTTGATTTCAAGACTGTAGATTTATCCATCTTTCTATTATTAGCGGACACCATACTGCTTAGTTCACTGACTAGTAGATTGAACTGGTCCCGCCTCTTCTTTTCACTCATATTTCTAGTCCTCCTAACAAAATAAAAATAAATGATTATCATAGAAATTAATACTCAATTCGATTAGACATTATACAGGAATTTTATCCAATAAGATCTTCTAAACAATGTTTATTAGATATGCACAGAAAACCAACATAAACAATGTGGTACACACAATGTTTGTAATTTACAATGTAACACATTTTGGACTATCAGATAACTTTGTAAGGTTTTTATTTACATGCTTACTAATTTTTTTGTTATATTTCTATTCCTGTGTAAGCAGGACTCAAATGATACATATACCTATATGATAAATAAATAGTTGCTGGCAGCAAACAGTAATAAACAAATGGTATGAATTTACCTTTTGGAGTCATCTTTATCATCTCCGTCGTCTTCCATTTTGCTAATTGTAAGCCTCAGACCGAGGTTTAGGAATGTACACAATTATAATATTTACGACATTGCACTAACTACAATGTTGAGATGTAATGTGTATAAGTTGTCGTCATTCGCTGCGTTACGATAACATCACGTCAACGAATGTAAAACAACAATCCAAGTATGTGATTCTGTGGAAAATAGGCTTTTCAATGACCACCGTATTCCAAATACTGCATGCGTATGACTTTCCACATATAATGTTATCACTGCGAGCAAGCTACAGGTACTGGTTAAACAACCATCATTGCAACAATTACAAAATTCAGTAAACGTTTAACAATAAACGGTAAAAATCACCATACGATAAATATTTTCAACACGACTAAAGTGATACCAAGTGCCTAGGAAAAATCTTTCATGTTGTATGGAACATAGAAGAAGATTGGAAGAAAACCGTCCATAGACATAGTATATTTGTCTTTTTTTAATTTTGCTGGCGTAAGTTGGGCGTAAGAGATAAAACATCAGGTGCGGTCTTGCTGGTGCAATTATTTTTGCAGTTAAATATCAGTAAAATCATTTATTAAAAAACATCTGTGATGTATTTCGATAAAATTCAACAGCTTTTTATATTTTTCCATATTGGATATTATGTATTAAAATCATGTTAAAATATTATATAATAACGTTCCTAAAAAATGTCTATGGTTTACTTTGACACTGACAGCTACATTGTACCCCCTCCTCTTATTTTCTCCTTCCTTCAAATTCCCACCATCTTACTCGTCATCGTCAATCAGTTAGTTCTGATAAGTGTCCGGTAGTACGTGGTTGTGTGTATCTATAAATAGTTTTGATTTACAGTTCTAAAACATCTTGATTACCTAAACAAAAACGGAGTTTAAGCCATGTGGCCGCCGGACAGCGAGCTTCTAATGCCGTTGCCGTCGACTACAACCGAGGTAACATAGTAAATAGTTTTACTTTAAAGCCACCTTCTGAAATCTCGACCAATTGGTATAGGTATACGAGATCATTTTTACGTTATAGAATAATGTTACGTAATTGTAAGTAATATTAGGCTCCTACTGAGCTATTAAAGAACCATATCCTCGCCACGTGGTCATTACGTAAGAAAATTATGTAAGGATCAAGCTTAGGGATGATTTAATCGAGCCGGCGGCATCAAATGACCGTTAACGATCCAGCAATACCACGGTTCAAACATTTGACAAATTAATGTGGTATTTCCCTTTTAGGGATGCGCTGTGGGTTATATTTATTTCTTGCCAAAATTATTAAAAAAATAGTTTTGCAACAGTGGATCGGCGGGACCGGCTACACCGCGAAGCAAAGCGGCGCGCGAGTCGTGTTGTAAACAGTATGGTGTTGGTGTAAACATAAATATCGTTAGACGGCCCAAGCGCAACTAGTGACATACGTGTTAGATCTGTAAAAACTTCTTAATATGATTATTGCGTAACAAGTATATGTATATTACGTAATTAAATTTTTCCTAATTTACGTAATGGTACTTACATTACGTAAATTACGAAAAATAAATTTTTATTAACAGACCAGCAGGTATAGTTGACCAGGAATATTCTAACTCAACATCGCACAGAGAATCAAACTCTCTTTTCCTTACGCTAATGCTATCCCTAAAAAGGGACTTCTTTTTATTTATTTATTTATTTACTGCTACTGGTGAATTTGCTTCGCCAGACTATATATATATTGATTATTATATTATATGGGTATGTTTTATTTGTAAATGAACATAAAAAAATTTCATCATTCACAATTTTACTACAACCACCAATTTGCATATTTTAATTGTAACGAAGTAAAATTAGCGTTTTCACTGAACTTTATGTACCCATGTACCATTGTTGGCCGATTAGCAATCTTCACAAAACTGAAGGTCATTGTCAAACATCTTACCTACATTTTGTCACAAAACCGACAGTCAGACGGGACTTAGTCGTGCTTTAAGTACTACCTACACGTTAAAGTATAAATGTCCAAATTTACGTAACGTAACCCACGTTATCAAGAGTACAATATTCGTAATCATGTGTAGCCTTCACGGCATTTTTCCACAATAGTGAAATAGTAATATCAATTATAAATCTAGATTTTTTTTTTAAAGTCACTAGAAAACTTGCAAATGTAGGTAGGTATTTAAGTTGAGAAATTGTTCTAAAAACCCAAATTTACAGGTAACCCCTTATTAAAACTTACCTATTAGAATTACAATTTCGTACCTACCTACAGGATGTTATTACTATTATCACGCCGGTAAAGTAGATATAGGTTAACAAATAATTGTCGTAATTCTTGAATCATGACGCCCTTTGCTGATGACCGCGGCAAAAGAAGATCGCCTGACAATAATGTCACAAAACAATAAGTGGATCTGTACAAAGAACTTCAAGTACGAGAGCACAACTACCTTTTAACGACACTAATGAAATCGCATGGCAAAAAATGCAAATCGTTTGTTACACTCTACTTCTAGTATAGGTATGAGCAAGAGACACGAACCCACGAGGTCATTGCAGCAAGACGTAATTTTCGCTTCCTCGTTTCGTAAATTCACACTATTCCCTAATTAGAGAATAGGATCGGCGCTATATCTACATACTAAATTTCTAAGTTTCTTTATTCAGTTACCCTAAAGTACAAATTGTACTTGAGGGTAACAGAATAAAGAAACTTGTCCTACTCGTACATATACACTACGAAAACTCGACAGTTCACCAGTTTACAGGTATATTAGGTACTACAAGTTTCTTGTAAACAGCTTCACTTATATTATAGGTAGGTACATCTCTTTATGTAGCCTAATTAGGGATGGGTACTTATTCTTGTCGACACGGTAATATCCAGTTGCACAAACATTCCCATTGCTTAGGCACAAATATGTAGGTAGTTATATTTACTGTACGATCCGTTACCGAACCCGATATCGGTAGGTACCTATGTTTACATTTACAAACGTAATGAATTATAGGTTCTAACGTAGTTAGATCTTACATTTTACATACATCATTTCAGCCGTATGCAGTCCACTGTTGGACATAGGCTTCCCACAAATATGACGCGTATCATCTTGGGGGTAGTTGCCATAGTCGCCACGCTTGACAAGCGGGTTGGCGACCGCAGTAGCTGTAGATTCGGTTTCGACGGACGCCGCTGCTGCCCATCCGTAGGATTTTTCCCTTTGTCGCCTCTTACGAAACCTGCGGGAGGAGATGGAGTGGTACTATTCTAGTCAGCCGGCATCAGACGGCAAATTCTATTCAGGCGGCATCACACGGCAAATATCTAGTAGATCTTAACTACCTATAACCTATAACGTACATATAAGTATTTTGTAGGTAGGTAAGTACGTCTCGTTCCCTAAACGATAAGCAATATTACAATGCATATAAAGGCAAAAGTTTAATTTCTATACAGATTTCATGTTTAAGTATCGTCACAAAACTGACGTAATTTAAATTTTTGTACAACGCGCCCTCATCCTACCCACTATTTTCTGAAAACTCCCTTACTCTCGTTCTCTCTGTAATTAATACATAAGTTTACCATGATACCTACTAGAAAAACAATAACGGTGTCATTTGATATTTAAAGAAATGTCCGAAAATATTCACGATGTAGGTACCTATTCTTTTTTCCTACACGCAATTTGTTTTCCACATATTTAATCCTAGTTTTCGTACAACCTGGTACTTTCGTAAATACTACTTAGTATCTAACATTAAGTTGACGAAGGCGAAGTTTCGACGTCCAAAGGGGGACAATGGCACGCAATATCGGAAGTATTGTAGGTTTTTATGTGGCGGCGGAAAATTAGATTTGTTCCTTTACAAAAACGTGCCTAGTTTAGATGGTCCACAAAAATAAAAGTGTATTTTTTATGTGGTTTTTCCATGTCATTTCGAACTTTACTTATATTAAGACTGGCAGGTATTGTCCGATGAGCTGTTAGAGCTTAAATAGGGATTTCATCGGAAGCGGGAAAAAACAAACTAATAGTTTTAAATAACCCCACTACAAGTCTACGGGTTGCGGTGTTATCTGAGTATAAAATAAATATTGCGGAGCATAAAACACCATTCCACCTAGCCCCACATTAAGTAAATAAGGCTTGTCTTTCGGGTATTACAGGATGGTATATGATATATATAGATGAAAACTTACTTGACTGCATAGAATGTCTAATTGAGGAACAATTCCTGATAAACACGCATATAAATAACGTCACTGAGATTTGATCCCAAGGATTATAGCTTTGTATTTAGGCAAGACACTCGGGCAATGCAAGAGACCACCTATAGTTAGTTTATAGCCCTTCCATTGCCTAATAAAGGTCTTATGGTTTGACCCATTCTACCCATGTCGAGACGCTAATTCTTAAAGAGGTACTTGTGGTTTTGAACAGTCAGCAGCAAAAGTGGCTAAGTGTTTGAAGTGTTCAAAATGACCTACACACGGTCTTATTCTCTTGATAATAGAGATGTGTTGACCTCATTTGGAACACCTCAAACGCTTAGCCACTTCTGCTGCTGACTGAACCACTTTTCTAAATAAACATTGATTAATCTGTAAATAAAATAGGGCTGTACTAAACTAAAAAAAATAAAACACACATTTATTAGTCTATTTTCGGATTAGAACATTTATTTGACATTATAGTTCGTGACCGACCAGTGCCAACACGAATTCAAGATAAATGAAGGTCTTACAGATTAAGTTATCAATGCCAACTTTGTAATTCACCGTTAACTCAGTGTGTTCTGGACGTAAGAAAAAAATATATAAATTATGTATACTCCCCGGGGATAATAGGTATGAAGAATAGAAACTTCAGGAGGGACGAGGCTCGAGACACCACAATAGTAAAAATGATACCAAGGCGTGAAGTCTTGTCAAATATTTTTACTATTTTAATTTTCCGATGATATTTTTATATAATATGCGTGTCTTACAACTACTTAATAATCTAAAAAAGGCCCTTGAGACATTGCATTTTGTCTGGTTGTATTGCATTGCTGATACATTGTACGAGGAATCCGCCAGGTCTTCGGTCACCTACGCACTGGGACCCCATGTACCTAGCGTTTCTACGCCATATGGTACAAAATGGCTGCCCATGCTCCTATATCTGTTGCGTTACAAAATTTGCTGACAATGCCGGTCGGCTCAAGAAGAGCTGACACGTGCCTGACGTTGTGATTGTGGCAAGAGACCGACGGATTATGTCATTGAGAAATGCGTCGTGTCGCGGCCTGCATTATTTTGACAAGATAATCCACGGTGAAAATATGAATCTCGTAATTTTATGATAGTTTTTATTTTAATAATGTTCCTCAAATACAACAATAAAATTCTTATTAGTTATTACCTACTCATTATGAACTTCAACCTAAAAATTCACGTTAAGCTCCCTGGGAACACCTGTGAATTTTTTGTGATTTATTGAAACTTAATGCTGATATACACAATATGTACTGAATGTACCTCAACAGTTCGGGAGTACAATTTATTGAATATGGAGTGGCTTTCCCAAAATTAAAAAAAAAAGGAATCACATAAAAACTTACTTTTCCAGTAAATTGTTGACCGAAAAAAGTTGTACTGCGGTTTTTACAGCTGAATGAGTTAGCTACGTCTGTTAAATTGTCTAATTGTTCTAGAACGCGAGCGCCACCAACCGACTTCGCAAGCCATCTTCTCAAACGTACGAAACTTTGTATGTAAACATTGGAACTCGCATTAATAACAAGAACAAAATGTG
Organism: Grapholita molesta; assembly: GCA_022674325.2. Lineage (NCBI taxonomy): Eukaryota > Metazoa > Arthropoda > Insecta > Lepidoptera > Tortricidae > Grapholita > Grapholita molesta. Next base: position 23,788,166 of record CP053120.2, on the reverse strand, counting down.
TGTATCCCATTGTGTATATAAATACAAAGTTTCGTACCTACATTTGAGAAGTCTGCTGGTGGCGCTCGCGTTCTTAGACAATCTTCTTTATTTTAGATGACTTCCGTGTTGTCGGCGATGCTCGATGATCGTTTGAATTGTAAAAAAGTCCTTTAATATTTAGTACGTAGATTTGCCCTTATTGTACTATCCGCACTTCAGTCACTGGTTTACCTCGTGCCATTTTGATAGAATAACGATTATTAAGTAATGATAATTAACTTTTGATTTAAGTTTTTATATAGTCAGCTGACATATTAGATGACAGAGAATATATATTCTATATTCAATTCAATTATTGTTTTACATCAAACCACTCTAAAAGTAATATTTATTTTAAGTAGACTAACTATTTTGCGTCAAATATGAACTAGACGTATTTTTTGCTTACGAGATGTTAACTTGATATTATGATATTAAGTTCAATAACATTATCACACTTTGTACAACGCAAGATTAAACTAACAATAAGTGTAATGACCTTGCGTGTAGCGTTACGGAATAGGGTATTCCATTAATCATCAAAGTGAATCGGTGATTAAATACCGAAGTGCAAAGTAATAAAGAAGTGCAACTAGACGATCTAATATACATTGGGGCTCGTAAAACGAAACCAAGAGAATAGCAAAAACATTTCTTCTATATCCTAATTTTATAAATATCCTCTTTCGATTAATTGGTTATCGCGAAGTCTTCAATGATTTCACCGATGCGTAAAGGCGAGTCTGTAGTCTTCTTGGCCCCACAAGTCGTTGGGCATACGGCAGATGTGTTTAATAAGATCAATCAATCACACAGTTGAAAAATTTACCGGATAATGAACTTTTATATATCACAGTCAATTTTTTGACTGAGCCCTATAAGGCCAAATTAGTGACCAGTAGAGCAGTAATATTACCATGAGCTACGGAGTTGGCATACGTTGTTCTTTTTGCCAACCCATTGTATTGTTTAGAAAAAAAAACTCTAAAGAGATGCCAAGAGAAACACCCGCACATAGTATATACAAAACGTATAATATATCCTATTTAAACTATACTACCGTCACTGTCGCGTATGTTAAATCCGTACTCGCAATTGTTGGATCAATTAGAATATATTATATTATAAAGTTAAAGCTCATCTTTGATAGTTGCTTTAACTTCGGAAATTTGTGAATTTCCCTGTAACATATTAGATTCTAATACTGCAAAATAGCCCCACTCGGCGTTATAATGTGATCAGATAGCGCGTTATGTATTGAATATGTAATATTCGCGACTTACATTACAACAGATAGAAGGGTTACTCAGTAATCGTACGTAGGTAGAGCAGTGCAACCGAGGTACAGGCATACAGAGTCAGTGTGCCACTAGGTCGCGTTATATAACGCTCCGCTTACTCGCGCTTTGCGTAAGACCATTGCGAGCAACCAACCCCAGACGATGACTGTGTTCAATGGCGTATTTTATGTAAGCGCTTAGTTGACGTATGTGCAAGCGGACGCCGAGCGGATAGCGGCTTCCACAGACGAGAGCAATGTTTGCAGTCGTATTCTTATAGGAACTGGGTCAAGTGCAATGTTTAAAGAAACGCTCAAGTCACAAATTAATTACAGAATATTTGGAATTGTAATTAGTGGTAGCTTCGGAAAGATCACACTTAACAGTTAGCATGCGTGTATGTACATTTAGTTTGGACTTTGGGCATGTCATAATGGGCACGGGAATATGTATAAGAAATGTTTATTCCAATAATAAATACACAAAGCTTATTTCAATGCTTTGATCTAGGAATAGCATTCTACGAAACGATTAACATTACTTTTAAAAAGTAATGATGTTAAAATTATAATACGCGGCAGTAGATGTAAAATAAAGAAAATTGCGTTTCGTTGCTACCTACTCCATTAACTTCGCGTCTTGGATGTAAGGTGATGTATTTTCGTTAACAAACGATCGTGTGCATGCATTGAATAGTTTGTGTCAATAAAATACAAGTAGGTGCCGTTAATGTATTATTCAACAGAGATAATAGAGGTGCAGTTAGCTAAGGTCGCTCCAGAAAATCAATAGTGCGGAGTTGAAATGCGGCCGGGCTGCTCGAGCAAAATTAGTTGCTGTAGCCGACTATTGCCGAATTAAGCACAGACAGAAGCAACAAGTTAGGATGCGCGTGACGGCAATGCGCTGGACCTACACTAAAGTCACACAAGTTTTTCGCATAGTAACATATTTATTAAGTACTAAATAAGTTTTACGAATTACATATTAGTCTTGTTCTTTCGTATAGCTCCTTCCCGTGTATATCGTTTAATTTTATCATTTGTATCCAAATTAGAGTCAGATTATTATTTTCAGGTTCCACAGAATGATATCCAAACAGAACTGCAAAGCAGCCAACAATCTGCCGACTGTCGTACAAGAGACAGACTTAGTGTTAGGCGTTCTTTGCGTCGAGTAGCGCGCACGGAACCGTTATACAGAAGAGCGAACGACGTCAGACAGCAACCTTATACGGTCAGCGTCACCAACCGTCACAGCTCCCCGTCTACTACAACCACCCCGGACGAGGACCAGACTTTACTATTAGGAATTACTAATGATGACATTCAAGCTGCAGGCATTCTAATGTTATTTTCCAAAAGCCATGAAGGCCAAGGTGAATTAAACACTCACTCTGATGATCCCGTAAATCCAACAACGCAAACTGCAATGTTGTCAAACAACAGTGCAACCACGCCTAACGATTGTACAGCTCCGACAAATTGGTTGCAAACGTTGAGGCGCCAACCTCGCCAGAGACTGTTGCGGGTTCTTCGCAATTTATCCGTGCCGCCGTTTGATTTGCCGCATGATGGACCAAATTGGAAAACCGACGTCAACGTCCATTTGATGATGTCCTGCATGATGGTGACGCGCGTGGTGCCAAGTATGCCGGTGCCGCTGGTGCTGCAGCAGGCCATGCACGTGGCGGGGCAGCTGGTGAACCTCGCACACCTCAAGAAGATGCCTAAGGAGCAAGACATCTGTTGCGCAGACTGCGGCTCGCTGCCCGCTCTGCCTGTCACCGGCCAATGCGGTCACACCCGCTGTATACAGTGAGCATTTCCCTGTACTTTATCTAGTATAATAACACCTGTTTTCTGGGAAAACAAGTACAGTGTCCAGAAACCATGAAATGAAGTCGCTTTGTATAGTAATGCCCCTCGTAACTCCTTGTGAATATAGAAGGAACCGTTTCATGGTTCTGAACTGGAGGTATCTAGGCTAATACTTATATTAATTAGTAGGATAATAAGGCATCTACATGAAATATAGTGGCTGTTGGCGAATTTAACTGACTTTTCTAGTGATATATTTTGTCGTTATCCGTAGATGCATCAAGAGCAGCGCATCGTGCGCGTGCGGCGAGCCGGCGCCGGCCGAGCCGCACGTGGACACATGTGTGCAGCACCTCATCGACAAAATACTTTCGAACAAGCAACCCTCCAGGTACGAGTTAGACCACTGACATTCTCACTTGAGACTTTTGACGACTCAACAAAAGCATGTCTACACTTTTACAACTTACTTTTTATAACGAAGTGTAAAAATGTTTTGACCTCGACTGTACTATATTTTCGCATGCTAGCTACTGTCACCACAAAGCGATAGGTTTGTGGTGACAGTATCTAGCATGCGAAATTTTGCGAAATGCGTTATTTATTATATCTATTTTAATTGAAAATTTGGTCTACTATATTTGTACCTATATATTATACAGTTTCACAGATGGGGTAAAAATTAATTTTAAATGAATTTATGCGACTGTGTAGTTACTCTAACCACAAGTTTTAAATTTAGAGTAGTCGTAAATGTAAATGGCAAGTCACAAAAATAAGGAAGATTTAAAACATTTTAAGAAAACAGTAATTTTTAGATTTTTGTTGCTGTTTTTGTAATTATTCATAGTATTTCTGACATGGTGTTTGAACGAATGACTAAGATAAAATACGCAAACATGTATTCTAGCTGTCGATAGGTTAATAATACATATGGAGATGACTACCTAAATATTTGTTCGAATAAATGAAGCTCAGTAAATAGGAAACATTATCATAATTTATACGCAGGAAACCTGAAATACTGGGCGGCTTATCTATAGATATAGGTAACATGCTGTATAATTTCCGATCATGTCTCGATCTCTGTCTATGTACCTAAAATTTCTATCTCCGATACATGATTATAAATCTTTAATCCAGGTGCCTGTAAATTACCTACTTAAAATGACGTTACCTGTGACAGTCGTTTCAATTTGAGTCAGTATTGTATTAAAATTGTCAAATGAAATACAATGTACGTAATGTCCAAATAACAATAAATCAATAACTCAAGCGGGGTCGTCTCGTTAACTAACAGAAGCAACAAGTTTAAGTAATCACCCAGTTTCAAATATGCTGGCACAATGTCGCGCCTACTCGCAATATGGCTACATTAGCGTACCTAGTTCATTCTCAATTATCCTTTTTACTTATGGTAAATTATTATAGTTTGAACGTATTAGGCTACTAGTTAGAAATTCTAAAATAAACAAAGAAATTACTTAGCACAAGTACTCTAAAATCAACATACGTGCAGTGACTATGTACAGGCAGTACATACAAGACAAGTGTGCATTTCACCTTACATCGCTAAAAGCGCCGCTTGCAGGGTAATGTTGATAAAGGAACTTGTTTTTCTCTGTAGGGTTGCCTTGAGAGCTTCGGAGCGACCACCTGTTAGAGGACAACCACTGCATGATTTTGTCTGCGCGATTCTCAGCAGGGTTATACAAGGTCAGTGTCTACTCCCTACCTCAATAAACTGCATAGCTCGCCCCGTTTTGACTTTATTAAACTTAAATATCGTTTCATTATTTTCAAAGCTTGGCATGCCGAGTTGATAATACGATGATTTGCGGAGTGCTTTCATGTGTCATGTCATAATCGTAACTATACTTTAATTCAACGATGCTTGCAAATAATAAATTTATTATTTATGTACCTAACAACCACTTATTGTACGTTAGGTATCAAGTTATATAAAGCTAGATTACTTCATAATATCAGTAGTATCTAAACCTGCACACAGAAATAACAATTCTACATACTTAACTACTACTCGTGAGTATCTCTCTGTTTTGGATATAATTATGTAGGTTATAACATTAGTAACGTAGAAACAGTTCAGTTCCTCTAAATGCTGTGTAGTTAATACATATTACATACTATAACGCGCCAACCATATATCCCTCGTAGCCAATCCCAGCGTTTCCCACTTTGCAGAGGAAAATCGCTACGACAGAGATCCCACGTAACGAGTTCCGGTCACTCTGCTTATTTTATTTTTTAAGTACCTTATGTACCTATATCATTTTCCCACATAATCCCGGCCGTTTACTGTTAACAAAAAAGGTTTCGTGATACCTACCACGTCCGTGGGACTCGGAATTTCTTTACTAGGTACTCCAATATCGCAACGGTAGCATTAAGTACAAACCGGTTGGGTAATGTGATTTGAATAAAAACACTGAACTATATTTTTATGTATAATAATAATCTTATCTTAATGACAATAATATGTTTTGTTGGAATTCTAATTCAACGAAAGTGGATGGATACATTTATGTTTTGAGACTGCGTCATGTTTACGAGTCAACGCCCCACCTGACATTGAGCGGTGAGGTGACTCCGCTAATCTAGACTGACACCGTCCCACGTCACCCTTAAAAAATATCTCGAAACCTTCAACTACATAAATGTCAAACACTTCGTTATTTTTAAATATTTCATACGACGATGAATTATGAAAAGACTTCATTGTAACGAATGTCGCGTAGTCCCCGGGCATTATAGTGAACCGACAAAGCTATTATGTAAATCGTCCATTTGTTACATAGCCGTTATGTAATGACATTGTAAGCGAAGCGATCGAGAGCGCCTGCCCGCGTCGCCCGCCGGGTCGCAGGTTACGTTGGGCTGAACAGTACACCTTCAGATGATTCATCTCTGCTGCCGACAGCCTCACGTGAAACACCTCACTTTACGATTAAGTGCCCGTAACAGGAGTAGTAATAGTCGTAGAATCATAATGGAGTATTTATACACTTTGAAATAGATTTACTACTACTACTTATTTGCAACTACTAGAGACGTACTATTGTATCAATCAACTTTATATCTTATATCAACACCATTACTAGATTTCTTCATAGCCAGACTTTATGGAGGCTACGCTCTGCAGGTTGACAGACTATGACGTCATACAGAGCTAACGTAATAAAGTTCGAAAAATATTATGCCCTTTTGTTACGAGTAAAGTATTCGTCTTTTCTAAGTCTTCAAACCTATTTTGAGACAGCAATGAAATTATTTCATAACGAAATACTTAGAACATACTTCGCTTACAGTTACAAGTTATAAAAGTCGCGAAAGTCATTAGTTAATAATGTCGTAATAATTAACTTAGTCTCGGTATTTTCGAAATTGCCTCGTCCGTAATAGTGTAATTGAGAGTTAAATAAAATCAATCCAAGTTGCGTAGTAAAATCAGTTTTAAATGTGAATCTGCGTGCAACTGCGCAGTAAGGAGCGGTGTGCTCGCGACGGGATTGGCTGTCCCGCGCGGCTCCCGGCCGGGCTGCCCTGCTAGACTCACTCAGTTCCAGTTTATGGGTCACCAAGACCGGTTGAGAGCTCTTGGTCCCTTTTAACTGGCTCATAATACTCTTGCCTTACACCACTTACTTAGGAAGGGGGTTCATTTACTCTGCAATTAGACCACCGTAATGTCTAAACTAAGTGCTCTAAATAGCCTTTCATAATGATTATAGTATATTTTTTAAATAATTTTGACATTGGTCGTGATCTTTTAAACGAATTTTGATTATGTCAATGCCGAACTTGATTGATGACTACGTTACGATGCCTGATGTCCAAGTGATTGGAAGACAGCGACTTTGATATTTGTAGTAAATACATGCAGAATTGATAAAAAATGTCCTAAAATCATTTAAATGGGTTATGCCTTTCTGTATGTACTTAATACATCCCGTTATCTGCTGCTCAGTTTAGGGGCAAGTAATGAGCATGTAAGCATAATTCATAATCTAAATGGATAAAAAATTAAGTTGACTTACTGACTCAATAACAAATCAAAAGATCTGGGGTCCCATATTTTTTCCAGTTTATATGAAGTCAAATTTCGTCGCTTGCTTGTAAAAATCCATTAGATAAATATGTTTCGACTAATTATGTGAACGAATATCACTATTTTAGCTTGTCCCCAAAACGAGTCTTAGATAACGGCATGTAGTGCATAATGACAGTAAATGCTTTTCGCAAAGTTGGAAATCGGCGTAATACTTCCAAATAAGTAAAACTAATGATAAACAATAGCCATCACTTTTAGTATAACCACACAATTACTAATTGTAAAACATTATAACTGTAATTCTTAATCATTACGTGGTTAATTGCACCCGCAAATTTGATCAAATTATCTGTAATCAATCACTTGATCGTTTTGTCCAAACACCGGTAAATGAAAAAATATAATTACGATTTATACACTTAGTTCGTAACTAAATCTCTTATGCATGTGTTTACATACATATACTGCTTGCATAAACCCAATAAATAAAAAAGCTATCTGCTCTAAGATTTTCATATATTATTATTTACTACTTAGCTAAGCTATATGAAAATTTTAATTTTAATAGGTTGAAATCCAAAAAAATATTTCAAACAATGTTAAGAACTTCACGTGATATGGTTTAAGAAAGCTTACCCCTATTAAACCCTAAGATAAAAATACTGTTTATATACTTGATATACCCGCATAGAGGCAAGAAGGAGCCAATATGGCATTCCGTTTTCTTCATGAGCCCAAAGAAAACTTTCGATTTGCTGGAAAATTAGTTAAGTCGGCGGGAATGGGCTTAAATGGACGCGCAGCCGCTGCTACCTTTTTTAGATGCAGGTCGTTAGATTTCCTTTCTCTTAGACTCCTTTCCCCTTGAATCCATCAATATTTCGATTTGTTTTTGAATTCGGATCCTAGTCTAAATTCATGAAAGGTAGATTCATTTATTTTCACGATTTATAAAGGCATCTGGGATCCAAGAATAGTTAACTAGAGATACTACTGACTAAACCTACATTGAAAATTAATAATGACGCTCATAACTGTTTACTTACTGTTTAAATAATATAAGTAAACGCCCCAGAATAACGATTAAACGTTATTACATTACGAAAGAGAAAAAACTAGTTATATTTATTAAATACTTATATTATTCTTTGTTACTAACTCACTCTCATTTGACTTTGCAAAATGCGCCAGCGATATTGTTGTACAGTAGACGTCATTATGTACACACTATGTTGGCCCTTTCAGTCTGCAAGACTTGATACTCGTACCTATATCGACATTCATTACTGATGAAATGTGTTTGCAATTTCCAGACAATCTAAAACAATTTCCTACGAAAAAAACTTAAAACGCATACATAAATCACAAATATATTTCAATATAAATATATGTCTCTGATTAAATTACCTTGTTTATGTGGAAAGTTAACCTTGATGTGTTGGTAATACGCGATTATTATGTACTACAAATTAGTTTTAAAGTTTAATATTTCGTAGTTTGCGAACTAATTAAGTCAAGTTTCATTGTATAAGGCTTCGATGTATAGAATTTCGGGCGACGCTTAACGTGACATAATATTAGGTATTATAATTCTAATAGGTATTGTATATTTTTTAAATATGTAGGCTTATTACATATTACATTAATGTAGTTAACTAACATGCCGCTGTGCGCTTGTACCTTGAACTGAGCGTTACATAACGAAACGCAACTACTCCTTAGCAAATTATGTAACATTGTTCTACGCGAGCCGCGCAAATGTCATAGACGAATTCGGCCTACTGAACCCATCATTGCCGAATGTTGTTAGATTACATTTTGGAATTGACACCTACCATGGAGTACGAGAGGCGGGGGTGATTAACTCGTGACGACACGTTGTGTGATGTCAATCTGACGCTTTCTAATAAAGAACAACTAGCTACCTTTCGAGTGAATTCATTGTATGAACGGATATCTGTATATATTCCACCTCCGTCTGCCGTCCCGATTGTCCTCTTTCACACGACTTACCCTATTGCGCTGCGAATTTCGATTATTTTCGTTATTTTGCGCAAATTCTCATCAGTATTCTTTTTAATCAACAGAGAATTGTCAAGCATTGGCACGCCGTCGTACAGTTGCACATCGCTTGTCGCGTGGCCTTCGCGTCTCACTTACCATCTCTCCTGATAGCTTCACTGCGCCCGACGTGCCGGCGCGCTTGCCAATGACCCCCCAGGTGATCTTCACACCTTTCTGTCACATCCATCTCAGCCAAACTGCGCTTATAACACTCATCCAATCTCGAGCGTATCCCGGTGTTGATGAAATGTTTGTTCATCAGCGATGATGCATCTAATAATACCCGCCATACGCTCGGGACTCCGTCATTTAGTTGTAATGAATCCACCCATTTTGCTATTTATGTTTTATTTATGTAAGGTTTAAAGTGTGAGCTGATGATTTTATTTATCAAACGCTAGTACGTAAACGACCCATGCTTGCGCATTAGTCATAGTAATGTTGGACGCCTACGCGAGCATAATATAACTGTAATTGTATTATAATTTATAACATATCATTGAATAAAACTTGCGACAGATTGCATCCTTTCAGCCTGGTATAATGCGTTTGTATTATGTTTGATTTGTGAATTGTATTTATTGTTCGCATGGCGATAAAGGTCTGTATATTTTTTACCGATTTATATATTCTATAGGTACACGTCCGAGATACAAGCGATAAGAGATGCGCATAATTTTTACTGAAGGCAGTGGAAATGTTAGCAGACTGCAATGAAAGATTGAATATTTCTATTATTCACACGCAATTTACATTGACTCATACGTTTCTTGTGCGAATAATCGATACCCCGCCGCTACACTGACAGCGAGATAGGTACCTACTTCACGCATATACAGCTTGTTATTTGTAGAAATAATCCAACTAATGTTTTAGCTGAACGGGAAGTTTAAACATTATATGTATGTTTGTATCCTTGATAAGTGTGTTGTTGAATCTTACCAGAAAATGGTATATCAATGATCAACACCAAATTGTTCTTATAAATTTACACCCATGACGTGTTATAGATTTAAACATTTTAAATAAAAAAAAATATAGCTCTGGGAATAACATTTGTAATTGTAAATAACAGATTCCGGACCGAAACAATTAATCGATTTGGCTTACTTTGAGTTCTTTAGGCGATAGTTTAAACCAAATTGCGAAAATGTTTGTCTATGTGTATGCGAAAGAAATATATTGGACCGTGGCGTGTACGAGTACAGTCAGCGTCACATAGTTAGTGGCAACCAAAGAGAAATAATATATCGATACAGATCTTTATTTATTTTGCATTAACAATGTGTTACGATATCTTTGGTCATACTGACTGCAACTAACTACGAGTATATGATGCTAACTGTACTATCATTTGTTGGTGGATTGTATATGTGTATGTATATCTATCTATTATACATATGTTTAACTTTAAAGTGCGTTGCGTGTAATTGTAAATAAAATAAAATAAGTGACAAAAACACGAGCTCCTTTATTTGATTCTCATTTCAATTGAAATCAGCAGTTTCTCTTAACTCACTTGGTTCCTTTTAGGTTCAATGCGGGTGGATCTTGTGCTACTGTCACTTATTTTGTTAACCTTCTTAAAGCTGTATCACAATCTTCACGAGGTCATATGCCAATTAACAGTGTCGGGCTTATGAGCCGTGTCACGGTGTCTGAGACAGTTTTCCTGAACGGTTAGAGGGTAGTGCGAAACAAACATAGCTTAGGCCTTAATCAGCGTTGCCATGCATACAACACTACGTTCTCTCAATAAAATGTTATTTCCTGGTGTTCTACACCAACTGAAAACTAAAGACTTTCGTGTGAAAGATTTATGTAGAATGTGAAGATGTCAGGGTATGCAGGGTAAGGCGTGAAATACACACAAACGGCGTAAGGCATAAGGCACGGTGCCGCGCCTGCGTCGCGTCGCTTGAGTGTAATTCACAGTTACGTCGTCTTCGAACATTTCGTATGAAAACGTTTTGAAGCGACATCAGGCACGCAAGCAGTGCCTCGCCGCTTGAGTGTAATTCAAAATACGTCTCCTTAGTATATTTTGTATACAAACGTTTTGAAGCTGCATCGTGACTTATGCCTTACGCCTTATGCCTTACATCGCTTGTGTGTATTTTACGCCTAACAGTGAAGTTTGTGCGCAGGCGCGCGTGCTACACGCCTGCGAGCTGATCCGCCGGCAGCGGTACTTGGAGGCGGCGGCGCACCTCGCGCGTGCTGCCACCTACGAGGACTTTGACGTCGCCAGGAAACTGCTTGTGCAGGTAACTATCTATGTTTGTGTCATGAAGGCACTTTGACATGATTCCCAACCCCGAATACCGAAAGTTAGTAGGGTCAGAAGCAGAGTTGTTGAAGTCTTTCCTGTAAACATGACTTTTGAACGACTTCTAATTCACATAGGCAATATGGGTCACAAAAGAATATTCTATCGGCTGATACGAAATTAACACTAAAGAGCATGCTTTGCGAATTCAATGCAATTCGACTAATGAAACCATGTTGGTCTCGAACTATGACAACGACAGATCCCCCCTGACGTTAATCCCCCCTTATATACACACAAGCTGTTAACTATTGACCACAGAAGCTACAAAAATAAAGAAAGAAAATGTTTTGTCCCAGTAGTGATATGATTATTGTTATAATTATAACTAGTATTCTTAACATTTTAAATAACTGTCTACGGAACTAATATTGTAAATAAATTCTCGACTTAGGCTATAAGTAAAAGTATGTCTAACTATTTATGTTTTACATCTTCACAAAAAGCAAATACGCCTGCAATTTGTATAAGCGCAAAACGACTATTGATCGACTTCTGGAAAGTAATAAGTTATAAACTCTTCACTAGAGTTCCACTTAAGTGCCCTAAGCGACTGTTTTTGGTCAAACAGATATTTTTCTAGCATAAGTATCATAACTAAACATATTTTAATTTTTTATTTATTTAAACTATTACATAAAATACCTATATAAATGGCGGATTTGTATGTCTAGTGTATAATGGAAATATACACTAATATTATATTAAAACATACAGATGCCAAGTACATAAAACAAAATATTTCAAAAATACTACATTTGCTTACAATTACTCTTTTTTTATAAGCAACTAGTGAAATGCTAAAAGCACTGAACTGCACCTTCTGTTACTAACATGACCGCCCATGTGGAGGTCGTGTGAATAATACTGCAACACAGTTTGGAGGCTAACTCTGAAGGAAAATACCAACACAAGAGCAGTCGTTTGCATACTGATTGAATATCGACCCCCGTCAGATCAATACCGCTATGCACGCACGTTTTTCGTACGTAAACATCCTGTGTATACGCTGGAAACGTGTTAATTTCCAAAACAATTTGCAAAACATTCAATTTAGAACAGAACTCGGAAAGGTATTAATAAGTATACAAATTATCTGGACTCTTTTGATTTAGGCTTTACTGAGCTTTAGGTAATTAGTACAGGAAATGTTGTAATACAATCGGCGTTTAAGTTGTTGAAATGTTTTGTACAGTAAAGTGACATACGTTTTTTTTTACTCAGAGTAAGCAATGTAAATACATATATTGTTATTTTCTATCAGTTTTTATGTTCTCTAGAAGTTACCGTTTTTCACTTGGAAACGCTTGAGTATTGACATTCAGTCGCTTTCAACGACATTACAGTTAACTTATCCGGTTCCACGAAACGTAGAATACAGGCGTAAGGAATAAACAGTATCGGCATTGTTCTGTTCTGTCGCTCTGTTGCGCCATTCATCTACGGCACTGAAGTAATGTTACGTCAGTGCGACGTCGCGCCAGACCGATTGTGCATGGTGACGTCGAAATTGCTTGTTTCAGATACGGATTGTTGCTTCGAATTGCCAAATTTTTAAATAACTCCTAGGTTACGTAAAGTACAAGTCCCATAGTCTTGCTTTTCATTTAAACCCATGGCCATACAGTCATATGGTGCGGTCATAGTTCTCAAATACTTGCGAATCTCGTTTTAATTAAGTCTTATTTTAAATAAATAGATAAGAGAGTATCAATCTATCCGGTTCAATGTTAATAGACTCGATTTTACAAACAATCTTACTACTAGCAGTATTACTTTATACAAGAGAGAGAGAGTATAGTATATAATCGTTAATCGATATAATTTTAACCCTTGAAGTGTTCAAGCATATATGGCCAGGAAGAAATTTTCCCAACTTTGATTTGCATAAAAATATAAAAATAGTAAACCACGTAACTTCGTCACAAAATGCTGAATTTGCGAAATTATACGGTTAGATTTAAAATATTAATGCAGATCACAATATGACTAGGATGGGAAGGACTTCAGAGATAAAAGATCACAATGTCGTTCAGTGTTATTTTATAACCATATAGTCCATAAATTACTTATAGCGATTGTGCAACTGCAGTTTCATAACAGCAAGTTACTTAGTTGCGTTGCCAAATATTCTTGCCAAGATTGGTGGAATAAATTGGAAGACAATATGTTCCAACGAATCATATTCCTCGGTAACATTCCTCACACATATGCGTCATTGTTACAGACAATTGCGATCCTACTGGAAGACGAGGAGCCGGAGCGGCTCACGAGCGAGCTGTCGGCCGCCGTGGGCGGGCAGGCGGCCGACACGTGGCTGACAGCCGGCGACTTGGAGTGCGTGCTGTGCCGCGACACGTTCGTGGCGCCGGTCACCACGCCGTGCGGGCACACCTACTGCCGCAGCTGCATCGCCTGCTCCATGGACTACAGGAAGGCCTGTCCGCTCTGCATGCGCGATCTCACCAACTTCAACCTCGCATTGGTTAGTACACATTAACAAACAAACCATTTAATGGGATATATTTGATTAGCTTTTTAATGTTATATCACCTATGTACAGTCGCCATCAGATATATCGGAGCTGTGGAGGTGGTCACAAATATCTGAACATGCACTTTATCGCTTTGACAATAGAGGCGTTGTTCAGATATTTGTGACCACCTCCGCAGCTCCGATATATCTGACTGCGACTGTACAACTTATAAGTTTCTCCCAGTAAAACTGTTCTTAAACTACAAATAACTACTAGTCTTCGTATAATCGTCGTTGACGTACGTTAATACCTATGTATATAGTAGGACCTACCTAATAAAATCTCTGTATATGGCGAAGGGTTGAAAAACACCATGTGACTAATACTATTGTATAACCGAACTACTATTCTATGTTAACAATAGAGAGTACAAATTCTCCACGCCATTTAATAAAATGCATGCTATATTCCGCCCTCTATTGCGCTTTAATTTTATGTTGTGATTGTTAAAATTATAATTAATTATCCATACTTTGCGTTATATGCTGACGTCTCCGCCCTGTGTATTGTAAACCTTCATTTCCCCTGACGATATATACGAATACCAAATTATTACGTCAATAAATGTAAATATTCTCCTCTGCTTAGTAATAGCCTGGTTACATAAATCATGATGCCTACAACACACACACGCATACGCCAACACACACATCACACATTATCAATATAAATAATTAAACTTATAATTTGGGATGAGTTCACTTCTCTGAAATGATGTCTCTTTCAATAAATTTCTGATTCTGACTACTTGTAACGGCCACGCTAAATTGCCTCGGGTGAGGCACGGCCACGCGACTCCGGGATACATGGCCATCACTTTGCCAACTGATCTATCGAAAACACCCGATGGCTGCGGATTCCCCCACCATATCCTTCAATGTGACTTAGGGATCAGTTGATATTCCCATTTTTCCTTTATTCGTAATTATAGTCTAGTTAGAAAAGTCATCGGCCATTATTTCATATTTTTTCCAGACTCGACCAGCAGTATTTGTAAGTGCAGCCTTGGCTGCCATTAACTTGCGGCCGCCCACGCCGCCGCCGCACGATCCCAACGTCGTGCCGGTGTTCATCTGCGTCACTGCCTTTCCAAAGTAAGAACTCTCATAGTACATTTTTAACTAAATCAAGGCTACATACAAAACAGGATTGTTTAATTACACGTCTTCTCACTTCTTGCTATACATATTAATTTATTTAAAAAAAATGTAACCCCTACATTAAGTATCGGCGGGAAGTGTGCGACGTGCATTATTATAGTTAGTACTCCATCATTCATCAGTATCAAAATCGGAACCCGTTCTCTAAATAATAAGTCTTCATTCTAATCGCTACTTTTAATACTATATTCCTTTGTTAGTCCCCGGATTTTACTACATCCACTTACATGGCATTTCCAGAGTGCCGTGCCCACTGCTGATCTCCGCACCGTGTTACCGTGTGTTCATCCGACGCATCCTGGAGTCAGGCTCGCGGCGGCTCGGCATCGTGGCCCGGAATGAGGACCACACCGACTCCTTCGGCACGGTACGACGATACTTAACTGCGAACTACGCACGCACCAGAAAGGGGCACGCGATACAAAGATTTATTTACGACTTTCCGCGTTCGACCAGGCCGGCGCACAGCCAATGGGCAAACAGAACAAGGTTCTGTATATTGGAGTATTGAATATATTACTCGTGTATCACGGCTACTACCAGTCTGTCAATGACTTTCTACCAACATTTCTGTCAACAAGTCTGAAGGAAAAGTAATCTAATTACTCAACTCACAATTATTATTCGTATATGTTTTAAAACTTCCGAATATAACGCCTGGTACTTCCCTTCTATATTATATTATATCCCTTCAGTTTCTCAATTAGATTTAGTGCATTATACTTATTTAATTTAGCTAAAACATTTAATTTGTTTGTTTCGATTAGATGCTGGAAGTTCGTGACTGTGTAGAGTGCGGAGACGGGCGAATCATCTTGTCGACAATAGGTGTTTCGCGATTCAAAATTGTTGAAAGGCTTATGGACAGGTAACCGTAGTGTAATTTTTTTAAGATTTTGCTATCCTTACTAACAATTTTTACTCGGGGACCAAGCTCAAGTAATGGGTTATTCCTGGTTCGTTGAAATGTAGTAAAAATCGCTCGAGCTACTACGTAAAAAACAACCTATTTGATACATTTCCAGCTCATCCTATTTTTTTCTTTTTGAGATCTCAAACAAATTCCGTTTCCTCTTTCAGTTGCCTAGCTAGGGTCGAGACATGGACCGACAAGATCCCCGAAGACCACATCATCATCGGATTAATGCGGACCGTGGGTCTAGACGTGGTGTTGAAGTCGCTGCTGTGGCTGAAAAAGTTGAAGAAGACTGTTCGCTGGAAGCTGGAGCGTGCGTTCGGCAAGATGCCGCTCACGGTGGAGGAGGAGTGGTGGCGCAACCCAGACGGGCCGGACTGGCTGTGGTGGCTCGTGGCCAGTCTGCCCCTCGCGCCCGAGCTTCAGGTAAGAATATACCTTTTACAGCACAAGAAAACGATACTTCAAACGTACGCAACCTAGACTTTATTTAACCAATATAATGTACAGGTTGATTCACAAGAGTGTGCAGTTTTGTACTCAAATATCAAGATTTATATAGACATACAGCGCCAACTCTTATGAATCGACATGTACAACAACCTTTAATATAGGCAGCGTCAAATAGTTCGTAGAACCTTAAGTGGCCCAATATAGATGAGACTTGATTTTTATAGCAGTAAGGATGTAAATAGATTATGTTACGCACGGTAAGGTTAAGAAGGCTTGTGATGTGGGTACTGGGATATATATATATATATATCATCATCATATCAGCCCTTTATCGCCCACTGCTGAGAATAGGCTTCTTCTAGTACGCCACTTGTTTTATTAACTGTTTTATTAACACTGTTATTGTATATTATATAAATATATATAGCAGCAAAAGTCATGTCACCCGTGTCGCATATGTTGTGTGTCAAGAGCAGACTAAGTTCAGCGTTAGACCTGTGTTAAGTGTTAATATACGGTCCAAGTTTACAACGAAAGATGTTGATGTTACTATAGCCGTTTACCCGTATGTGTGTAGAGCATGATGATCGCGAGCCGCAACCTGCTGACGCGGCTGCGCGTCATGCAGCGCACGCTGCAGCTGGTCACCAAGATGCCGGCCACCAGCCCCTTCGCCTACCCTCCGCTCCGCGAGGACACCAACTAGCAGGGAAGGAGGGGTCCTCATTGTGATTGTAAGCTACATACCACTGCGGACCACACTCGCTAATTTAAAAACATTCCATGCGATGCATCAGCAATATTTTAAAAATATATTATTCCTTACTATGTGAAAGTGTTCCGTGCGTGGTTTCTGTCCTTAAGTCAGAAGAGTAGTGTCCACATATTCCTATCTCTACATCTGCCAGTGATTGTAGTGTTGTGAATATGTGTTAAATGTTGACTGTGCCTCGATATAAACTGTTTGTTACAATATTTAAGGTGACACTTCTTGTTCGTATTTCCATCGTAAGACTGTTATAGTTAAGGTTTATTATTTAGTTCCGATGCATAGGTGGATGCCATGAAAGAAAAAACTATTTTTCGTTTATAAGGTTTAAACACGAGTTGTTGATTATTAATTGCATTTAATGCTATGTTTGTTCCCTTTATGTAAGAGTATTATAAATTTATTGAAAAAATAACATAAATGCATAATTTCTCTTGTAATTCCATTTGTACTATCATAATTAGCTATTGAGCTTAAGTTTCTTTAATGCATATGTCGTGATTGCCATTGAATAATACTGGGAGAATTTAGTATGTTATTGCCTTGTATCTATTAAGTGTAGTTCAATCTGCGTCTTTTTATAGATGGCTAACTAATCTTTTTCTGATGTCAACTTATAAATCTTATAATAAGCGCACCATCACTTTATAAACGTGACCAAAATGTACCAGGGTGTCAAACTTAGAGTGGAGAATGTTGTTTACCTAGAAACTTATTAAATATTATTATATAAAGGGTCGCAAATCATATTCCAGTAAACCAATTATGGGGTTGGCACAAAATGTGAATAGCCCAACATATTGGCTTGCCCTCTGTATTGTCAAACAAAAATAATGGCAATTACTAAAATGCAATACAGCTCGTGTTACTAGAGAGGATGAGCCATAGTAAGATTAATATAAAGAGTGATGTCTAATAGTGGTTATAGTGATAGTGTGTATGTGTTCTATAGTTCTTAGTATTTTACTGCGCTGAAGCGCTAGACCACTGAGTTTCGGGCAGGACTCGAACGTCACATTTTTCTAACAGTGCATATTGATCCTGATATTATCTGCAGAAAAACATAGTACCTGACTGCTGAACAGTTTTTGCCTTAACCAGTTTTTGTCAGTATGTTTACCCTACAATTGGCATACATAGTACTTGTAATATAAATTGGAGCCCTTGGTATAATGGAATTAAAAGGATACAAAATTCTTCACGGTCTGTTTTAATTAAAAAACGAATATGTGATAACTGTTTTAAAAATGCTAATTATGACTGGAATAAATTCTTGCCTTTACATAATTTTTAATAGCTTTGCTGTTTACAGATTCGTAAACGTGACTATCCGTATAAAGAATATTCCATAAATCTTTTTTAAATCAGTTGTTCCTATTTAATAGTTTGCTAAGTGTCGAAATTTTAGTTTTTATCATTCATCGAGTGGTTTTGTTTTGTATGGAATTGTTATATTGAGGTACTTCTTTCTGTAAAATCATATTCACCTCATATTCGTATTGTATTTTTTTTTTGCTGCAATAGTAGGTGTGTATACATATTGACAGACACTGGTTTGTTGAAGAGGCACCTTTGATCTCAATGCTCAACAGATCTTTCTGTAGCTAATCTCGGAACATGTTTAGATTGTTTAGGGGTTAATTTAATGATTCGTACTCGTAGGATACTAACTAGGATCAACAAAGCTGATTAATCGCTGTGATGATAATGTCGATATAGAACGACTATTTAAATGTGAACCCTTTTCTATAACTTCTTAACTGTCTTGTAAGTGTATTTTTCACGTTTTTACTATATAATAAGTATTTCAGTAGCTGTCCTTGAAGTTTCAGAACTGTGTTTTATTTTACCGGGAATGGAATAGTTGCTCATTTTTTTATGTTGTAGTAATGTGTCGCAGCAGAATTGGCCAGTTCAATTTTTGTTTCCAGAAAATGCATACATGTAGTTAAATATGCAACTAAAATCTCGATTACATATATTAAGATACAAAAAAATATATATTTTATACAGGTTCTTGTTATGTGGTTTGATGTTGCTGTGACAACATTATGAATACTCGAGCTTTTAAAATGACGAGTCTATCTAAATCCATAATTTCCTATGTCTGATTACTAAAGTTTTCACTATGTATTTGAGTTGTTAAAAAGTGCATTCTTTAGTTTAGTGTAAGTGACCTACATTTTTGTACCTCATAAATTTCTTCCTTGATATACGTGATTATTGGGATGTGTCATGAAAAGTGTACACACCGTTCACTTTCGCAGTTCAGTCTCGCAGTGCAAATTATTCAAGTCAATCTATGCTAACTAGTTTAAATTTAAATAGAAAGTATATGGTGGGTACACTCTTTTTTTATAATGTCCATTGTTGTCCAACCAACTACCGACCTGTTTTACGATCACCTATACACTGAAACGGCCCAGATACAAACTAGTTGCATGTTTATGGACGCGATGTTTAGCGAATAATTACATTGTGTTAACTTCTTATAAAATTGTAAGTACTGTTTTTGTTTTGTTTAGTTGTAAGTTCCTATTGTTCAAGTCACAATTAACGTGCTCCATAAGAAGTAGTAAGATACCGACCACATAGAAGTTTGATGCAGAGATTTATCATGTTTAGTATTATGAATATGATTAATGAACTTGGGTGTGGTCGGTCTTTTACGCGACACAGGGGGCCGACTACATCCGTATAAAATCTAAATTTCAAAATAGATTTTTGGTATCTGCGGCTATAGCCCATATTTCAGTCAATAAATCATACGTACATGAATGTAACTGACCTCTTGTTGCCTTTAAACTTATATATAATTTCGAAAACCTTTATGCTCTGCTCGCTATTACCAACAATAACATTTCCGGAGTCATATCCGGAAATTTTTAAGAAGTTCATTGATGGCCACATTCCTTGCTGCAACCTGCGAAAGAGCTACAGGCGCAGGCATTGTACTCATTGTGAATTACAGGCGATGTTTACCTTCTAACAACATTTTGGTTAGTCCTTTTTATGTTGTAATAAGTAGCTCACGTGGAAAGGCTCAGAGATGTCAGTAGTCACGATTTTAGTTGTGATACATAATAATAAAATACTTTTATTTAATAAATAATTATGCATGTTCTGAAGATGATTTTTTATTGTATGCATGCTTGAGTTTAAATACCATATATATGCTATATTCCTCATATAATTAATTTTCGAATTTCTAAATTTAAATGATTGTGGAGACTATACAATTAATGTGCGCAACTGTTTCAGCCGCACACGGTTGAATAGATTGGGACAGATATAATTATTTCAATAGTGTAAAATACCAAACTTAATACTTTCTATATTATCTTCTATATATTCCTGTATGAAGTCCTGACTCTTGAATGGTCACCCAATAGTCAACAATTGCTTATTAATCTTATTATTTAGTTACGCTAGGTCCGGCTACCCGCAGTTCCTACCTCAGTGATTCTGATTATCTCAAAAAATCGACAAAGAATACATATCAGTAATGTAAGTATTAATCACAGCGACAAAGCGAAAATAAATCATGAAAATCCAATCCGATCAATCTTTATGTAGGCACCAGTAGGCCTAGCACAAAAGGGGCGCGACAGTATCGTAGCGCCGCGATAGACTCATTTATTGCACGTCACCACTGGATTACCAACGGCTCAAATAGAATTAACAGGTCAAGATCAAAACAATTTTCCTTGAAAGTCTTTGTTAAGCTGTAGTTTCATGATCTTATTAATGTTTTTTATTTACTTGCAGTTTAAAACTTAAGAGCGGAGGTAAGTACGATTATTTTTAACTTCCAGAGCTATTATTTTCGAAAATATATATTTAATCGTAAAATGTTAAAGGCAAGCCACAAATATTTTGTCCAATTACAAACTAACGGCACCTCACACTGGGTTTAAACCAAAAAAATAACCCTTACTTTACATGCCTACCTCCTGTAGGGGTACCCTAAATAATGTTTTGCCGCTTTTTATTTTACCATCAAGCTGTTCGCGTAATTGATTAACATTTAAGATTTTGAGCTGCAAGAGCGAAAGCACCTTTATCCCTTAACCAGTAAGGGATAAAGATACTTTCGCTCTTGCAGCCCGTCGATGTGTGCTCCAGTCATTATTCCTCCTAGGCCTAATTCCTATTTCTATGGAATAGCCAGAAAAACGTGGCCGCCGCTAGTGTTCACACGCCCTAATACCTACTACAAGTACGTAAAAGAAAAACCTGGAATCGATACATTTTTCACGAAAAAAAAAAAAGTTTATGATTTAGAGAAAAATATAGATTTGATACCTATAGATGGTATTTTATAATGATTAATGATAATCACGGCTCTATGTTCTCTGGAACAAGTCGCGCGAGTGACAAAATAAACGAGAGTAGAGCCGTGATTATCATTTATGAAATATTACAATGACTTACGGAAGTTTAAATACAAATCAATAGATAGTCTTTATTTAAAGTACGTATGATGATTGATGATTAATCATGATTTCTGGGCCCTGTTCCCTGTTCCCGAATCAATGTAACTGTGCCAGTGACAGAGACAATCGTATAAATAAATAAATATTAATAATAAATAGCTTAGCTTCTCATATGAATTCTGTATTATGCCATGATCATGCTTTGTTTTCTTGCTTCACAACATCAAAACCAACAACGTACAGAATGGTGTTTATTAATTTTATTATATTCTTTGAGGTCGTGGCATTATGTACATAAATATGCTCGGCTAATAAGCAAGTACCCAAACAATTGAACAATAAACAAAAATGATTGTTGATTTGTCACGGATTTGTGGTTTGTGGAAGAAACAGACCTTGTCAGTTAACAGATACCATTTAACTAGACGGGGCGTCCTAATAATAATACTACGATCGAAAGGGGTGGTCTTATCTAACTTTCCATAGGTATGGCAGAGACGGCACTATTTTCGTCCGTCCTTGTCATAGTCTCACACATTTTTGTTCCCCTCCAAACTGGACAGTGGACCCTTCAGAACTGTCAAAGTTAGAGGGGAACTAACAAATACAATTGGAGTTTTCTTGGGTTTTCAACCAAAGTTGCGGTAAATAATGCAGAATGTCCTGTACAGCAAAACTATAGTGAATTGTTACATTTTGGGCTACAAAAGCCAAAATATCTTTGTCCCTTACTGGCGCTCGCAGATGCGTTCTCCAGTCCTTATTCCTCCTAGGGAAGATACGTCATTCCTAGAGAAACGTCAATGTCACATACTAACTTTACACTTTTCGGCTTCTGTAAATATAAAAAAATAACATTTTCCTCAAAGTAATATATAGTAATATTAGTAATTAAACGCTTCTATAGTAGCGCCTGACAAGCCTATACATAACCTGTATCATGTAATAAGTAATAATATAGAAACCGGTAGGAAAATAATGTTATTATTTACAGCCAAGTGCGTTAGGTATTCACATATGAGGTTTTGTTAATTTTGGGCAGTTGTTTAAAATTATGGCAGTCATAAAATGGAGGCTCAAGTGGCGAGAATTTTTCCCGAGATTAAGGTAATTTATTATATAGGTATTATATTTATTAGTGCTATTGATTCTCCGATATCCCGGTTATAACACAGCTGTATACAGTTATTACTCTATGATGATAGTGCATGCAACCGAGTCAAAATATCATGAATTCTAAATCACATCCTTAATACAATGGTATTACAGTAAACACATAAGATTGAATACAGGTTCCTTTTTTTTAATGAATAATCGGCTATATTCATTGCGAATAATGTAGGAATGTAATAGTAACTTGGAATTTTTAAATTAGTCCAGTAGTTTTAGAGTCTGTTCATTACAAACAATTACCTCCTCTTTGTAATAGTAGTGTAGATAAACTGTGCATTAAATAATTATATTTTATATCAATTTGTCTAAATAGACTATGACTTAGATATTAATGCAGTCTGTCTGTTGAATATCAGAGTTCCAAGTCCAAAATTTGGTACACCCAATTAGCGAAAGATGTAAAAAAAAGTTAAATCACTGTCAGTTTCGTAACGACAATTAAGCAATAAATCTTTATGAAGATCGACTTTTTGCCTTCTATTATGTTTTAATATCAATTGAAGTTTATAAAACGAACATCAGAACCAATTTTTTATCGATATATAATGCTTAATTGTCGTCACGAAACTGACAGTGATTTAACTTTTCTTAACAACTTTCACTAATTGGGTGCACAATTTTTTGAAAACGCCTCTATAAATCTTTCTTGATTTCTATGTTATTGTTAGCTTTCATGTAAACATATTTATTTATCTTCCAGGGATTATTTAGCATGGAAATACTCTCAGTTGGGGCTGACAGCTCAGTCTCTTACGTACAATGAACACATGAGCCAGAGTTATGCTGTGGATTTTTTATTAGAACCAATATTTTGGTTTGTTGACAATTTTGCAAGTTATCTAGGAAAGGTAAGCACTAGTTTTGTTATTTAATCTAGTTGCCCAAATCCATTTAACTTATTACTATAATTAATTGTTTCTAGAGTTTTGTTTATTATACATTTTCATACAAGTTTACAAATATTTTTATTTTGTTAGTTGTTTTGGATTTAGTACTACAGATTGTCTTTATGTGGTGATTATTGCAGGTGTTTGTATTCTGTGTAACAGTACTGACAGCTGCAGTAGTGGCTATTGCATACTGGGTCGGGCTTCCATACTGGTGGCAAAGATGTCCATACACTACTGTATTCCTGGTCATCTTTGGCAACTGGCTGTTGCTCAATATTATTTTTCATTACTATATGGGTGTTGCTACTTCTCCAGGATATCCCCCTCATGTAAGTTGAAATGAAAATAGCATTTATTTCAGACAAGTACATTTTGTTAATTGTGTTTATAAATGTTTGTAATATAAAACTAATAATTATCATTATAAAGGCCTCATGTAAGTTACCTATATTTTAAAAGTATATTTTTATAAATTTCAGTTCAATACCTATTGGTTAGATGTATGGGTAGGCATATGAGACTAGAGCTAATAATCTTCACCCAGCTGTAATTTTAGTCATCAGGTAAAAAAGGTAGCCGACAAGCTCTTAGAGACAAAGGCTCCTAAATAAAACCAATAAAAACCGAATAAAAACAAAATTTTTCCTTTTTATTCAAGACTGCCCAGTGTTTGAACTCGGTAACACCTGATGGTAAGAATCAATGAGGTCAAAGGTATGCTGGTTCCTTATTTCACTCTTGCTTCCACTCCTTAGCAGTCCGCATCAGGAAGGTAGAAGCGAATCGCTTTGCGCAAATGGAATATCCACAACATGAAACACAGACAAACTAGCAACCTTACAACGGTGCTCAAGCTTCCTCAAGCAACCTTACACTCACCAACTTAGGATCGCCAATAAGTCTGTCTTAGTGCTCTATTGAATCCAAAGCTTCCAGCTAATACTTGGCAGCCCCGTACCAAAGGTGGCAACAGTACTCTATACACAAGTATGGAGTATATTATAAGTACATTAAGTAGACCTCTTACACACCAGTACTTTGGATATTAGCCTTACCATGTTTGTTTATCATAACAGGGATCAATGATAGCAGAAGCTGCCAGCATCTGCAAGAAGTGCATATCCCCCAAGCCTCCCCGCACGCACCACTGCTCCGTGTGCGACCGATGCATTCTGGCAATGGACCACCACTGCCCGTGGCTCAACAATTGCGTGGGCTATTACAACGCGCGCCACTTCTACCTGTACATGGCGTACATGGTCGCGGGCGTCGCCTTCGTTATCATCGCCGGCGTCGATATAGGATACCAAGTCATATGGGTGAATGATACTGGTAAGTTTTAGAGCTCCGTTCTCCTTTGAATTCAAGACAGCTTGTATTACATCGAATTTAAAATTAAATGTTTCAACAAGAAGAAGGAAGAATCATGATTTTTCCTGGTGTGTATAATTGTTTATTACTGCTAAAATGATTTTTCATTCCCGATTATGGTTGAAATATTAATAATATAAATTGCAATGCCCTATTAAGTAGGAATAGTTTTTCACAAAGTCCTATCTTTGCAAGAAAAATGACATATATATATTTTTTCTTTATAGGTGGAATAATTCCACACAATGACCCCGACCTTATCGGACACCCAGTCCGTATGAACCAGAGTGGGGTGTTGGTCCCAGTCAAGGTGATAGTGGAGTACGACTCCATCAACTCTCCGCGCGAGCACGAGCTGCCCGTGCCGCCCGTCACG